>CM042147.1:111955079-112017579 GCA_023376005.1 Doryteuthis pealeii | reverse complement strand
CCCATTGTAGTCAAGTCCCGAGAAGCAAAAGAGAGAGGGAGAGTTCACAACGGGCGCTTAAATACCAAAAACCCTGGTGGTCAAAAACGGGAACCCAGAGGGAAGATAACTCTTCCAGGCAAAGGGCAGACAACCCAACACCCCCAGGTCTACCCTGACCCGGAGTGGTAGTACCTGTTAGGGTTCCATCTATGAGTTAAATTGATCACAAATGTCTTTTAAAAATGTTTTAAGAAATGTTTAAGTGCTTAAAAATAAGTGTAAAAAAGGAATACTCAACAAGAATGAATAAAACAAAAACGTATTTGGCATAAAATAATCCAACAAGGGTTGACATGCCAAAAAATCAACCAACCAACCAACTAACATTATTGCTTTAATCTCAAAATTTCAATCCATCAACTTCCCGACCTTCCTCAGGCGTGTAATACACTTTTTTTCTTTTTTTTCTTTTGGTACAATATCGGGACAGATACCATTTATAGAACTTATATTATAATATAATAATGTATTATGATAGGCGCATAGTGTATTGGTTATCGTCATTGGAAATGTACCAGGTGACACGAGTTCAAATCCTGGACGAGGCTGTCTGCATTTCACATTGCGCTAATACCCTAGGAATCCAACTATTCTCGCTAAGTAGAATAGTAAAATAGTAGGACAGACTGGGCTCTTTAACCTTAGTTAGGCAAGTATATTAGGAAAAGGAAAACTCTGAATTCAAACTCCGCTTCAGAAATTGACATTGTGCCGCATTCAACTTGTGCGGAGGGGTTGTTAAATATGTATATCTATTAATAATGGAGATTTACTTGCGGTTTTTGTCTGTAACAAAAACTACGTCACTGTTTACGTCACTATACCCGAAATCGTCATAACATAGAATAAATACACTCAAAATTTGAGCATGCAACATTAGACAGTCCTCATTGTTTTTTAGAACAAGTTTTAATAGATAAATCCCCAGTATCATATATTTATATATAGTTTTGTTTTATTTTAATAGATATTCAAAGTTAATAGAACTTAGTTTCGATTTCAAATTGTTTTTTGTTTTTTTACTCCTTTAATAAATTTCATGATTTCATGATTTATGGTTCAAACTCTCCGACATTTAATTTTTAACTTCCACCTCCTCAAGCAATATCTTTAAAAATGTATTTTTACATCGCCCAGAGGGTGTTTTTTATTTTGCTAGTTATGAATTAATTTCAAACGAATAAGTATATAAGCGAAAGTACTCTATAATGACCGCTTATTAGTTATCCCCTTAATAATTCGATGATCAGAGTAAATGTGAATGTAGACCCCACACTATTAATGCCCTGTCGGTGGGGCTTAGAATACGCTTACTGTATGCTCAGCAGATGGGTAAAAACCCTAAAAATGCATTTGATCATGAGGCACCTGTTCTGTAAATCTGGGGAGTGGTGAGTTCCCCTTCATGACATTATCCCCAGTTTCCGCTCGGAACCAAGGTGGTAGTACCTGTTAGGATCTTATATATGTGCCAAATGTATATGTTTAATGATTATACACTTAAGAAACAACTACACAAAAAATGTAAATATGAACATACACTGAACGCGATTCCCTAACCTATATGTAAGATAACCATATACGTGTTAACATGCCGTTAAAATCAATCAATCAAGTCCTTTTAAAACGAGCAGTAGCGTAGGAATTGGTAGTGGGAGGCACTACCAATTTTTACTACCTCCCACTACCAATTCCTAAGCTACTACTCGTTTTAAAAGCGAGACAACTGAAACATTCCATCAGTTTCACACCTGAAGATGGCAGATAGACATGCTGAAAACACCCGTGAAAAAAAAACCTTTCGTGGATTGCTACACCAGTTCCACCCTGACATTAAAAAGATGGCCAGACAGTTAGAAAGGATCAAACAAAAACTCGTCCGACAAGAATCGTCTATAGAGTTTAACACACACACACACACACATATATATATATATATATATATATATATAATATATATATATATATATATGAAACAGTTGGTATTACTTTCGGAGCAACACTCTTAGAAGCATGGGATACAGACTGTGTGGGAAACAATGTTTTATGCCTGAAAACTTGCTCTATCAAACGGTGCTATTGTGCTCCTTCTATTTGTTATAGTTTCCACGGAAATAAATAACAGGCATTACTTTCGGAACACTTCTTGTATATCAGGATTATTTTATTAAATATTTTGTTTCACTTCTTCTTTTTTTTTTTTTTTTTTTTCTTTTTCTTTTTTTTTTTTTCTTTTGTTTTTTTTCTTTTTTCTTTTTCTTGACCATACTTTGGTACATTTGCTATTGGTATCTCTAAATAATAAACGAGAAAGTGTTTCTATTAAACAGTTGAATATCATATAAAAACACATATAATCCTGGTTTTCTTATTAGATGATCACAAAATAAGTTACCTACTTTGAAATGATTCAGCAGAAAATGCCATGAGGCAATTAAACAATGTTCTGTGGCAAGATACGAAACTGGACAATACGCGCCTCTTTGTGAAGAGCGAATAGTTCATATACCTCCCGACTACAAAGACGTCTTTACCAAAGTGTAATGTCTTTGATATTCTGTGTTCCAGCACCACGGGAGAACGACTTCAAAGACGCGCCTCTATCGAGAGTTACTGTGTGAAGCTCTTTTTAAAAGGAGGTAGAAATGTTCGTGTTCTGCTGGACAGAATTCAAAGAGCGGAGTTTTTGATAAATAAAACTAGAAAGGAGAAGGAAGAGAACGAAAGTAAGGCGGAAGAAGGAAACAGAGAAGATGAAGAAAACATAGAAGAAGAAGAAGAAGAAGAAGAAGAAGAAGAAGAAGAAGAAGAAGAAGAAGAAGAATCCTTTTGTATATATTTTAAGAAGGAATTATGAATTAAAAGAAATTCTAGTCATCTGAAAATCGTTTATATTACTAACATAGTTCGCGTCAAAAGCGTTATTTGTAGAATTATAAGAAAGAAAAAAAGAAGAAAGAAAGAAAGAAAGAATGAATGAATGAATTGGAATAAGAAAGCAAAGGATAAAATGTAAGAACGAGGGACACAAAAAATCAATGTGAGGAAGGAAAAAAGAAAGAAGGTCACAGAGAAGAAAGAGAAAGGGAGAAGAAAGAGAAATTCGATAGTGTATATATATCTTATTATAATGGAGATTGTGTGTTTTTCTGTCTGTAACCGAAACTATATTCCTACTCAAGTCACAATTCTCTTAGTTATTGACATCACATTCTCCATGATTTTATTTTTATCTAAACCTCAATTATTAATAAAATTGTCTTACATTATTAATACTGTTAACTATGTCTACGTACTGACAACATGCAATTATATTTATATATACAACAAAATAGCGGTTTACGGAACGAACGGGAAGGCTAATTTGCATATTAATATTTAAAAATCGAATTTAATAAATATGTGCTTAGTATTATTGATTTCTAACTGTTTAGTTTTATTTTAATGAATATAAGCAAAAATCTCTTCAATGAATCTTAAAATGAAATCCATTAACAAGAAAAAATAACTGTCATTTTATTCTTTACTTCCTCTTTTAACTAAATGCTTAAATTAGAAAAAATAACAATGAAAGACGAGAGTAATGGAAGAGTAAGTTTCAGTTGTTCGATTTTTTATTATACTCCCTCTGTTTCAAATCTTTTATTATACTCCCTCTGTTTCAAATCTTTTTATCTGTATTCTTATTTAGTTTCATTAGCCTTTCTAATTTAATACAATATTTTATTACATTAAAACTTAAATACTTGCACCCGGAGGGTGCATATATTTGCTAGTATATATATATATATATATATATATATATATATATATATAGAGAAGAAAATATTTTTTAAATATAACAAACACAGGATGTTATGATCAGGGGAAACAATTTTATGTGTCAATACTTAAGTGTTTCGGTATATTGTACCATCTTCAGGACACAGTTAAGTAATGTTTATGTGAGGGACAAAATGAAAGATGTTAAGTGTATAGTGAATATTTCATTTTGTCCCTCACATAAACATTACTTAACAGTGTCCTGAAGATGGTACAATATACCGAAATGCTTAAGTATTGACACATAAAATTGTTTCCCTAGATCATAACATCCTGTGTTTGTTATATTTTTAAAATATTTTTTCTCTTATTGTCGGATTAATTTCCTCACCGTATTTCCATATATATATATATATATATATATATGTGTGTGGTGTGTGTGTTGTGTGTGCTTCTTCATCAGTGCCCAGCATGTTTTATTCGGCTTACTTGGATGGTTCGTGTGATGGGAGGTAGGTGGCCGTATAACTACTTGTTAGGACCTGCTTCCATGATTTGTTTAAAACAGCACGCAGCATTTTTGTTTAGTTTTTTCTCCATTTCATCAGAGTACAAGTGATGCAGCCATACAGTAGTACTGACACCATTACATTTTAGGAGCACGCGGCATTTTTGTGTAATTCCCATCTAGATTTGTCTCGGTTTCGTCAGAGTCCAGGAGGTGTAGCCATACAGTAGTACTGACACCATTACAGCTTGGGAGAATTCCCATTTCATAATGTATCTATTGATATCAAGTTTATTTCTGTTCAGTAAATATTTTAAAGTTATAACCACTGTACTACGTTGTAGATCCTTGAAACGATCGCGTTAACATTTAATTGGGGCAAGGATTTTTTTTCTAAATTTAAAAGGAGCCAAATCCCAGGTTCTTCTTGTGGACCTTGCTGGTAATAACCTTCGAGTAACTACTGCGAAAGTTTTGTATTGATTTTCTTGAATGAAAAAAAAAAAGAATTTGTAAATACAATGTAGATTTTTCATAAGTTGATAAAAATCATCAAATCGAAGGCAGAAAAAAAAGGGAAAATATTGGAGACGGCATGGGGGCGGGGAGGCAAAAATTGTTGGAATTTTTTCGGTTATCAGCGGCCATTACTGCAGTTGAAGTGTTTATCTTGATTAGATATTTATCTAATGGCCAAACCAATAATTTATGTGTAATGCAAGACAAACTGATAAAAAATTACAAATGTCTTTTTTCTTCCTCTAACTTTTCCTTCTTCTACTATTTTCCTTTTTTTTTCTTTTTCTCTCCATTGTTATTCTTCTTTCTTTCTTTCTTTCTTTACTCACCCTTCTCAATTCTTATTCTTCTTACTCTTCTTCTTTTTCTTTTTGCATATTTTCTTTTTGCATATTTTCTCATTTTTTTACCTTTATTAAAATTCCGGGCATCCCATCGTGGTGTAAAAAGCTAAAAGTCACGCGAAAAACACTGTTATATATATTTACCAACCCCTCCGCACAAGCAGGATGCGACACAAGGTCAATTTGTAAGCGGAGTTTAAAAGGTTTGAATTCAAAGTTTTCCTTCTCCTATACTGGTTACCTAGCCACGGTTAAAGAGCCCAGTCTACCCTTTATATAACCCTTTGACTTAACTTAATAAACTAGACTCATAGTCTCAGAGTGGACCTGGGAGTAATGGCAAGGAAGACTCCCCAGAGTTCTAAAAAAAAAGGAACTTCAACACTAGATGCAGTTTATACATAGGAATAACCTACTCGAGTTTCCATAATAATGATCTTCAGTGTTAAATCACTGAATTAATCAAGATATTGATTAATTACGCCGATTGCCGTGTGTATATATATATATATATATATATATATATAATATATATCAGCCGATTACGTATATATATATATATATATAATATATATATATTGTGCGTAGTATATTAAAAAATTGAAAAAAAACACAGGTTTAATGAGTTAGTGGTAAGTTTCCTGTTTTAAGTTTATTTTTTTTTTACGATCTAACACCGTCGATTCACTTCCTTTTCTTCACACACACACACACCACACACACACACATATGTATATATATATATATATAATATATATCAGATTTAAGAAATAAGTGCAGATATAAAATAAACACATCCTCTGTATATAAATGGTGAGAGGAGAGAGTTCTTAGGAGGGTTCTATTTCGCCGACTGGCCATCTTCTTTTAGTTGATTTCTTCCTCTGGTGGATACGGGCTTCTTTTATGCTAAGCTTGGTCGTCTGTGCTCGTTCCCTTTGTTTTTAAATGATGACGCAAGACTTTGTTTATTTTTCTCATGCATCTTTATTAAAACCGAAGTCCAAAAAGTTCAACCGCTCGGTGAGAAGATGACTTACTGGGGGTCTGTTCCCCAGTAAGTCCATAACGTCTAGTCCCTTCGACTAACCGCCAAATTCTAACTACTCTCAGTTCTCTTCTCACATTTAGTCAATGAGAAATCAACGGTTAGGCCAGTGAAAGGTGAACTGTTGTCAATAACTTCTATAGCGGTCATGTTATAATGGTAACTTTTAATTTTTTAAAAAGCTATTTAAATTTAACTACACTACAGTTATAATTCGTAGTCAACCCACAAGTTATGTAACGGCACCAGTTCCCGCCAATCACCGAAGTTAAGCAGCTGTAAGCCTGTTGAGCACATAATTGGGTGACCATTTAAGCAACACCGGGTACTGTAAGGAATTGTTTTTTCAAAATGACTTGACTCGGCCTTAAATGACTCGTAAAAGGGTTGATATGCCATAAGACGAATAAAACAAAATTCTGAAATACATATTAAGAGTGAGTTTGATCCTCACTGGATGCCCCATACCTGTGAGCTTGTGTCACATCCACGCGGTGGCGAACGGGTTGGGTAAATACCTTTATCAAATTCTCTTTCAACCACATCTATATGTAACTAAAAAAATGATCTCCTGGACCGTAGCTAGCAAAGGAACCCAAAAGGTCACGGGTCGTCTAGAATCGAAATCTCGCTACTTGTCTCTATTGTCCGTTCTCTCTCTCTCTCTCTCTCTCTCTCTCTCTCTCTCTCTCTCTCTCTCTCTCTCTCTCTCTCTCTTAATCCCCATCAACCTTCTTCTTTTCACATTCCCCTCTTTCTTTATTCTCTTCTCTAACCTTTTTCTCATTATTCTTCTCCTCTTCATTCACTCAATTTTTTATTTTTTTAAAAAAACTTTTTCCCTCTCATCTCTTTTCCTTTTCCTTTTTTTTTTTCTCTTCCTCTTGCAGCTCTTCCAATTTTTCCCCTTTCCATTTCCATCATTTTTTTCTCTCTTTTTCTCTTCCTCACCACTTCTCCCTCTCCATTTTGCTCTCTCTGTCTTATTCCTCTCCCTTCAGCTCTTCCAATTATTCTCTGTCTCCATTTCCTCCATTTCTTTTTTCTTTTATTCCTCCTCTTTCGTCTCTTTCAATTCTTTTCCCTCCACATTTTCTCCGTTTTTTCTTTCTTTTTCTACTCTTCCTTCAAGTTTTCTAATTTTTCCTTGTCTATTTCCATCATTTTTCTGTCTTTTTTCTCCTTCTTCACTTCCAATTCTCTCTCTCTCTCTCCCTCCTCTCTCTCTCTCTCTCTCTCTCTCTCTCTCTCTCTCTCTCTACATATATATATATATATATAATATATTCTTCTTCCTCTTATTTTGGATACATGAAATAATTTAGATAATGTCTTTCGACATAAGTCGAAAAAAGTAAAGCAGATAACAGTAAAATGTTTATAATTAAATTCAACTTAAATACGGTTACTTTTTCTAAAGCTCCCGAAAAACTCGTCCTGGTTATTTTCCTCTTAATATCTCTTGCTTTTTTTCTTCGTTCATTTTTTAAGCACTTCCTCATGGTTTAATGGTTAGCACGCTAGTCTCACAGATCCATTACTACTGAATAGCGAGTTCGATCCTCGCTGGATGCACCATACTTGTGATTTTGTGTTACATTCAACCCGTGACGAATGTTTTCGGTAAATACCTATTTCTTTCATTTTTTTTTTTTCAAAACATGAATCCTAAAAGTAAATAATATGTATATTATCACATCATTACTGAATAACGAGTTTAATACTCACTGGATTCCCCCTTTAAAAAAAACACGTAAAAAAGACCTTGAGTTAATCTGGCGTGGTGGGAGGTCAGGAAATTTTTTTTTTTCAACAATTATATTTTTTTCTTAAAACATAAGATTTTTTCTAGAAACTTAAAATTTTTCAAAACATTTCTTTGGAGCGAACACAAGCTATTGTCGCTGAATATCTGTTTACATGAAGTAAGTACGATAGATAGATAGATAGATAGATAGATAGATAGATAGATAGATAGATAGATATGAACAGGCTCTGATAGATAGATAAATAGATAGATAGATAGATAGATAGATAGATATGAACAGGCTCTGATAGATAGATAGATAGATAGATAGATAGATAGATAATATGAATGTAGAATGAATGCGATTCACTAACCTCTAGGTATAAAATAACCTGGACGGGATTGACATAGGTTAAAATCAATCCATCAATCAGATAGATAGATAGATAGATAGATAGATACTGGCTGATATAGATAATTAGATAAATAAATAGATAATATGAATGTACAATGAACGCAATTCACTAACTTCTAAGTGATAGATAGATAGATAGATGGATATGAACAGGCTCTGATAGATATATAGCTAGCTAGATAGATAGATAATATGAATGTAGAATGAATGCGATTCACTAACCTCTAGGTATAAAATAACCTGGACGGATTGACATAGGTTAAAATCAATCCATCAATCAGACAGATAGATAGATAGATAGATAGATAGATAGATAGATACTGGCTGATATAGATAATTAGATAAATAAATAGATAATGTGAATGTACAATGAACGCAATTCACTAACTTCTAAGTGATAGATAGATAGATAGATAGATAGATAGATAGACATGAACAGGCTCTGATAGATAGATAGATAGATAGATAGATAGATAGATAGATAATATGAATGTAGAATGAATGCGATTCACTAACCTCTAGTTATTAAATAACCTGGACGGGTTGACATGGGTTAAAATCAATCCATCAATCAGATAGATAGATAGATAGATAGATAGATACTGGCTGATATAGATAATTAGATAAATAAATAGATAATATGAATGTACAATGAACGCAATACACTAACCTCTAAGTGATAGATAGATAGATAGATAGATAGATAGATAGATAGATAGATATGAACATGCTCTGATAGATAGATAGATAGATAGATAGATAGATAGATAGATAATATGAATGTAGAATGAATGCGATTCACTAACTTCTAGGTGTAAAATAACCTGGACGGGTTGACATAGGTTAAAATCAATCCATCAATCAGATAGATAGATAGATAGATAGATAGATAGATAGATACTGGCTGATATAGATAATTAGATAAATAAATAGATAATATGAATGTACAATGAACGCAATTCACTAACCTCTAAGTGATAGATAGATAGATAGATATAGATAGATATGAACAGGCTGTGATAGATAGATAGATAGATAGATAGATAGATAGATAGATAGACATGAACAGGCTATGATAGATAGATAGATAGATAGATAGATAGATAGATAATATGAATGTAGAATCAATGCGATTCACTAACTTCTAGGTGTAAAATAACCTGGACGGGTTGACATAGGTTAAAATCAATCCATCAATCAGATAGATAGATAGATAGATAGATAGATAGATACTGGCTGATATAGATAATTAGATAAATAAATAGATAATATGAATGTACAATGAACGCAATTCACTAACCTCTAAGTGATAGATAGATAGATAGATAGATAGATAGATAGATAGATATGAACAGGCTCTGATAGATAGATAGATAGATAGATAGATATGAACAGGCTCTGATAGATAGATAGATAGATAGATAGATATGAACAGGCTCTGATAGATAGATTGATAGATAGATAGATAATATGAATGTAGAATGAATGCGATTCACTAACCTCTAGGTATAAAATAACCTGGACGGGTTGACATAGGTTAAATTCAATCCATCAATCAGATAGATAGATAGATAGATAGATAGATAGATACTGACTGATATAGATAATTAGATAAATAAATAGATAATATGAATGTACAATGAACGCAATTCACTAACCTCTAAGTGATAGATAGATAGATAGATAGATAGATAGATAATATGAATGTAGAATGAATGCGATTCACTAACCTCTAGGTATAAAATAACCTGGACGGGTTGACATAGGTTAAAATCAATCCATCAATCAGATAGATAGATAGATAGATAGATAGATAATATGAATGTACAATGAATACGATTCACTAACCTCTAGGTACAAAATAACCTGGACGGGTTGACATAGGTTAAAATCAATCCATCAATCAGATAGATAGATAGATAGATAGATAGATAGATAGATAGATAGATATGAACAGGCTCTGATAGATAGATTGATAGATAGATAGATAATATGAATGTAGAATGAATGCGATTCACTAACCTCTAGGTATAAAATAACCTGGACGGGTTGACATAGGTTAAATTCAATCCATCAATCAGATAGATAGATAGATAGATAGATAGATAGATAGATAGATACTGACTGATATAGATAATTAGATAAATAAATAGATAATATGAATGTACAATGAACGCAATTCACTAACCTCTAAGTGATAGATAGATAGATAGATAGATAGATAGATAGATAGATAATATGAATGTAGAATGAATGCGATTCACTAACCTCTAGGTATAAAATAACCTGGACGGGTTGACATAGGTTAAAATCAATCCATCAATCAGATAGATAGATAGATAGATAGATAGATAATATGAATGTACAATGAATACGATTCACTAACCTCTAGGTACAAAATAACCTGGACGGGTTGACATGGGTTAAAATCATCAATCAGATAGATAGATAGATAGATAGATAGATACTGGCTGATATAGATAATTAGATAAATAAGTAGATAATATGAATGTACAAAGAACGCAATTCACTAACCTCTAAGTGATAGATAGATAGATAGATAGATAGATAGATAGATAGATAGATAGATAGACATGAACAGGCTCTGATAGATAGATTGATAGATAGATAGATAGATAATATGAATGTAGAATGAATGCGATTCACTAACCTCTAGGTATTAAATAACCTGGACGGGTTGACATGGGTTAAAATCATCAATCAGATAGATAGATAGATAGATACTGACTGATATAGATAATTAGATAAATAAATAGATAATATGAATGTACAATGAACGCAATTCACTAACTTCTAAGTGATAGATAGATAGATAGATAGATAGATAGATATGAACAGGCTCTGATAGATAGATAGATAGATAGATAGATAGATAATATGAATGTAGAATGAATGCGATTCACTAACCTCTAGGTATTAAATAACCTGGACGGGTTGACATAGGTTAAAATCAATCCATCAATCAGATAGATAGATAGATAGATAGATAGATAGATAATATGAATGTACAATGAATGCGATTCACTAACCTCTAGGTACAAAATAACCTGGACGGGTTGACATAGGTTAAAATCATCAATCAGATAGATAGATAGATAGGTAGATAGATAGATACTGGCTGATATAGATAATTAGATAACCTCTAAGTGATAGATAGATAGATAGATAGATAGATAGATAGATATGAACAGGCTCTGATAGATAGATAGATAGATAGATAGATAGATAGATAGATAGATAGATAATATGAATGTAGAATGAATGCGATTCACTAACCTCTAGGTATTAAATAACCTGGACGGGTTAACATAGGTTAAAATCAATCCATCAATCCGATAGATAGATAATAGATAGATAGAGAGAGAGAGAGAGAGAGAGAGAGAGAGAGAGAGGAGAGGGAGAGAGAGATGAACAGGCTGAGGTTAAAATCAATCCATCAATCCGATAGATAGATAAATAGATAGAGAGAGAGAGAGAGAGAGAGAGAGAGAGAGAGGGGGAGAGGGAGAGAGAGAGATGAACAGGCTGAGGTTAAAATCAATCCATCAATCCGATAGATAGATAAATAGATAGAGAGAGAGAGAAAGAGTGAGAGAGAGGGGGGAGATGGAGAGAGAGATGAACAGGCTGAGGTTAAAATCAATCCATCAATCCGACAGATAGATAAATAGATAAATAGATAAAGAGAGAGAGAGTGAGAGAGAGAGGGGGAGTGAGAGAGAGAGAGAGTGAGTGAGAGAGAGAGGGGGAGAGGGAGAGGGAGGTTAACAGGCTGAGGTTAAAATCAATCAATCAATCCAATAGATAGATAAATAGATAAATAGAGAGAGAGAGAGAGAGAGAGAGGGGGGAGAGGGAGAGAGAGATGAACAGGCTGAGGTTAAAATCAATCAATCAATCCAATAGATAGATAAATAGATAAATAGAGAGAGAGAGAGAGAGAGTGTGAGTGAGTGAGAGTGAGAGGGGGGAGAGTGAGAGAGAGAGGGGGAGGGAGAGGGAGATGGACAGGCTGAGGTTAAAATCAATCAATCAATCCAATAGATAGATAAATAGATAAATAGAGAGAGAGAGAGAGAGAGAGGGGAGAGAGAGAGAGTGAGAGAGGGGGAGAGAGAGAGAGATGAACAGGCTGACGTTAAAATCAATCAATCATACTTGACAAAGTCATAATCCCAAACATCGTTGCAACATGTTACTCGTCATTTTGATGTAATCATATCAGGGACATTAATTGACTGACATTTTTTTTTAAAGACGGAAGGAGGGCCAAGCTGCGCAATACATTTCTTATGGCTATTCTAAACGCAAGGATTAATCTTCCCAAAAAAACTTTTGGCGTCGCGCTTACAAACCAATGGTTGCTGAAAAGAGAATATTGGTTAGTCTGTAAATTCTTCAAGTACCTTTCTTCCCGCCCTTTTTTTGACTGATAGAGATCAGTCCATCAACAGTCTTTTGGCAGAGGTCAGATTCCAGAGTGCAATAGACGGCTCTTAGCCCAGCTCGGTGCCAAAAAAAAAAAATAAAATAAAAATGAAAATCCCCAAACTTGATTTCCAACAACTTCGTCGCGCTTCTCCTTGCAAAACTGCTGCTACCAAAGTTGAGAACACTTCAGATGCAATTACAGACAAGTTTCTAATAATCAACATTTCAGCTCTTGTCACAGCCGAGGAAATTAAAATCTTGTTCTTGATGTGTCGGTCATTCCCAAGTAGTAACCACTGGAAATAGTCAAAGAACAAGACTGACAACCGTTTAGGGCGGGCTGGTTATTGGTTCCGTGCCTATAGAAACAGGAACGATTATCTTTGACAAGTTGTATATTCTTCAACGGGAGGCGTAACGATTATCGTACGGAAATGGAATCGACGCGCCGAGTTCAAATCCGGGACGAGGTTGTTTGCGTTTAACTTCGTGCTAATTCCTCTGAGAAAGACGTGAATCAATCCCTTCTCTTCCTTCCCTCTAATTATGGATAGAATAGAAGGACAGCCTGTGCATTTTAGCCTTTGTAAAGAGACCGATCTAGGAGAAGGAAACACTTTTAAATCAAAACTAGAGGCCTGGAACTAGCCATTCTACACCATAATAATTTACTTGCTACAAAGACTGTGTTTCCTTCTCCTAGACCATTCTACATACCCACGTTAAAGAACCTAGTCTGCCCTATTATTTATCCATAGCTTGAGGGAGAATATTTGGATGCATACCTTTCCCAAGAGAATTAACGCTATGTGAAATGCAAACAGCCTCATCCAAAATTTGAACTCGTCTCGTCGTGTCCATTTTCGTTGTCCATTTATTTTTTTCTCAAAGCCAACAACCGGAAGAGAGGCGATTTTTTTTTTTAAAAGTTCCAGATCTCGCCCGGTAGGCTAAGAGTAACAAGATATGCTTGAATCAAGCACCTGAAAACAGCAGTTAACTTGCCGAGATCACGAGATTAGGTTGCATTGGCTGGCCAGACAATACCGCCCACACGAAAGGCGAAAGTGGAATTGGGTCTTCTGTGAACCCCAATAAAAGAAGATGGGTTTCTCGATTCGTTCTTTCTTTTTTCTTTCTTTTTTTTTTTTTCTCTTTTTTTTTTGTGGTTGGAGACACAAGGAGACAAGCAGTCGCGTGGACGTACAGCGGCTGAACCATTCAAAGATACAAAAAGAGCTGGTTCATATTAAAACGAAGAAACTACCCTGCTTGCTATCCGTTCCCATATACTTTCACGTACTCAGAAAATGAACGATGGGAATAAACAACAGAGGTCCTAACACTTGAGGTGAGTTGTGTTTCTCCTCCTGCATCGGGCGACCAGCTATCACCGACACAGCAGAGGTGTAATTAAAAAGTAATAAGTCTGAAGCTTGAACTTTTTATTAAATCTAAAGTTTAAAATTTGTCCTGTTTCAGCTGCATATTATTCATACATTGCCTAGATTATCGGTTGATGATTGATAATGATTAATTGATTTTAATGGCATGCCTACCCATCTTGGGTTATTTTATACCTAGTGGTTAAAAATCGTAGACATTGTACCTTTATATTAACATGTTTCTTAATTTGGATTTTTTGGGGGATGGTTTTTTAGACGGTCATCGAATTTTTAAAAAGTTCTATTTGGCCAGTGGATGGGTCCCTAACAGATACTACCACTCCGGTTCAGAGTGTACCTGGGAGTAATGACAGATAAGGGGTACTCCACACTCCCTTGATGCCCAGAACTGAAGCCTCACGATCAGATGGAGTTTAGTGGCATACTCGCGACACTAGACTAATGAACTACATCCCACAGCCTAGGGGTTGATTTTTAAAAAATTTAATTCTTCATTTATTGTTCATGTCTGTCTTGGTATATATATATATATATATATATATATATATATATATATATATATCACTCTTCGCGTGCCGGTGTGATACAAGGTCAATTCCTTTAGCAGAATTTAACAGGTTTTGAATTCAGAATTTTCCTTCTCTTAGACTAGTTGCCTAACAAGACTTACAGAGCCCAGTATGTCCTAATATTTACCCATAACTAGAGAAAGAATAGTTGGAATCATACCTTTCCCAATGGTATTAGATTGATCTGAAATGCAGACAACCTTGTTCAGAATTAAAAGTTGGGCTGCCGATAACCATTATACAAAGCGCCTCTTTACGTTCATTGTACATTTATATTCATATTTGTTGTATAGTTATTTTTAAGAGTTTTTGCCCCAAAGTTATCTATACATAATAAAGGGCAGTCGGTGCATATGTATGTCCGGATGAAACTGAGAAAATAAAATAAATAACGACAAAGTAAATATATATATATACACATTCACTATCACCAGATCATGCTTTTTGTGCAAAAGTAATGAAGATTTGACATATATTTAGATGAAGATAATTAAAAAATAGAATTTAAATAGTAACAGAATGGATTTTTTTTGCATTTAATATTTTAAATAGAAGATATTGTTTTCTTTTCAGAGTGTCTATTCACTTTTTTTCTGACGGCCCACTAGGCAAGATCTTTTTTATATAGAGATTTTAATGGGGCATCCTGCGAGTAATAATGGATCTGCGAGATTAACTTTTTTGCGCCCCTCCTTATACCCAGGCGACGCCGGGTAGCCGCTTCTAGTTTAATATAAAGTATTCCTATCTGGGCCGCCGAGTCCATTACGTATGAGAATAATCATTACACCATGTGACCTCCGTCCATGTGTATAGAGCTTCAGTTTCGATACTGTTTGAACACGACTTGTACTTTAAACACACTTTCTTAATCGTTAATGGCGCAACCTGTAAATCGAGATACGGATACACCTTTCTAATACCGAGCAAGCTATGATTGTAACAACCTATAGGTGTCATAGATTGTTGACAGGTCATGTAGCGGGAATGGAGGCCGTTACTTTGAGATTAGGGAGTGGAAATTTACCAGTGACGGTCATACCCCCTGATCTCTGAAAAAAACATCACGAGAAACACGTGATTAGTTTTAGTTTTTAGATTCGACCGGACTTTGAGGCAGAGCAGACATGACGCTACTGAGGTCGATCCCTCATCCGCGCGGTGATATGGGCTAGATGAAATAAAACCGTGATCAAGCAACAAAATGTCTTGTTAATTCATTTAATTGCAAGGACCAAAATTATCCCAAAAGAACCCCTTAGTTAGAATAATCAGTCAGCAACTAAACAACAAGATGACAGCCAGACAAGATAGCAAGAATCAGCAGAAGCAGTAAGCAGAAATGAAGTAACCAAGTAAGTCTCTAATCTCTCTCTCTCTCTCTCTCTCTCTCTCTCTCTCTCTCTCTCTCTCTCTCTCTCTCTCTCTCTCTCTCTCTCTCTCCGAAGTCTCACTCTCATAGCAGAAATCAACAGAAGCAGTAAGCAGAAATGAAGTAACCAAGTAACTCTCTCTCTCTCTCTCTCTCTCTCTCTCTCTCTCTCTCTCTCTCTCTCTCTCTCTCTCTCTCATCAATTATATACCCGATGTCAATGTGGGTATATATAATATTACCACAATACTGACAGCCCAAGTACCTGCTTTTATTTGGCAATTTAACAGCAGCCGTCTGATATAGTTATAAGTTGAATGGATGTGATAACACACCACCCACCACCCCCCGCCTTTAAACTTCTTCCCAAGTTATCGTTCTTTAGCAAGCATAACCTTTCCAAGCAAAGGTGTTTAGATGGACGCAGACTGACTAGGTTTATAGATCTTCCCTTTAACCACAAGCTCTGGACATTGTATTTCCTAGCGTTAAAAAAATGCATTACAAGTCTCCTAAATAAATATTATCGGATATCATCTCTCTCTCTCTCTCTCTCTCTCTCTCTCTCTCTCTCTCTCTCTCTCTCTCTCTCTCTCTCTCTCTCTCTCTTCTTAGTTTCTTCTTCAAAAGCTTAATCGGCGAAGATGGATCCGATTGATCCCATTTGTTCATCAACCACCCCCCCACCCACACTCACATACACACTCACTCGCCGGCTCCCGCCAAAACTTAATAGCTGATCCGCGAATCTGATTGGAGACAGATCAAGGAAAGTTTAGCCGAGGGATAATCGGATCCTTCTGACCATTGGTCATTTCAACTCGGCTGTCCACCAAGATCGAGATTAGGAATTACACTGTAAGATTTGGGGCGACACGGCCAAGAATTCCTGCCAATCCTCAAGTTACTCCTTAGCCATCCTACGTACGCCGACTAAAGTAATTATCCTCTAACCTTAAATCTTTATCCTTCTACATTCGTAAATCTCCCGCTCGAAATTCTACTAAAATGAACCACGCAGCCTTCGGAAAGTATTGATCAATCGATTGACCGATGATTGATTGATTGATTGATGGATTGATTGATTGATTTTAATGGCATATCAACCCTATATGGTTACTTTATTGGTTGGTTGGTTGGTTGGTTGGTTGTTTTTATGGCATATCAACCCTTTTCAGGTAATTTAATGCCGAATCAAGTTATTTTGATATTCGGTTTACTTAAAAATACTAAAATGGACGACGCAGCCTTCGGAAAGTATTAATCGATTGCTTGCTTGCTTGCTTGATTGTTTGATTGATTTTAATGGCATATCAACCCCTGTAGGGGTATGTTGCTTGCTTGCTTGCTTGATTGATTGATTGGTTGTTTTTTACGGCATATCAACCCTTTCCAGGTCATTTAATGCCGAATCAAGTCATTTTGAGTTTGAGTTTTGTTTAACGGCATATCAACCTCTGTGGGTCATTTAATGCCAAAAAGGTTATTTTGGATTTCAGTCTTTAAAGTAGTGGTTCTATGGAGATAATTGGTTATGTTCTGTTATATCTTGTTGAAAAGGTTGCTTTTTTTAATAAAATTTAAAATGTTTTCAGGGTTTGTATTCTTAAAGAGGTCTCTCAGAAGTCATTTTGATAATCGGTTTACTTACAGTACCTACTGCTTCATAAATGGTCACCCATCTAAGTATTGGACAGGCTCGTCACTGCTTAACTTCGGTGCTTTCAATATGTTTAGACCGTAAGCTAATTTATTGGTAGAGGTTAGGGAATTGCGTTCGCTGTATATACTAACCGATTGATTGATTGATTGATTGATTTTAACGGTATATCAACCCCTATACGGTTAATTTATTGGTAGTGGTTAGGAAATTGCGCTCGCTGTATATACTTACCAACCATGTGTGGATTCAACAGGTCAATTCAATGTCAATTTTTAAGCAGAGTTTAACAGGTTTTGAACTCAGAGATTTCCTTCTTCTAGACTAGTTGCCTAACCAAGCTTAAAGAACCCAGTCTGCCCTACTATTTATCCATAGCTGAAGGGAGAATGGTTGGATCCACACGTTACCCAAGTGTATTAGCGCAATGTGAAATTCAAACAGCCTCGTTCAGCTGAACTCTAGTCGCAAAATTTAGCCTTTAGAAAACGAAGATTTTTAGTGCATTTTAGTAGACGATCTTTGATGCTATTTCTTCAAACAATGGTGCAAGTAAAATATGTATATTTTGTATCAGTATTCAGTATATTAACACACAACATTCGCATAGATATTTGATATTTTTAAAAAGTGAAAAATCGACCTACCCTAATGCGCACAGATTATACAGTTTTTATCTGTTCAGATAAGGATTATTATCATTATTTCACTCCTTTCGAGTTTTCCATACCAGCATAAGCTAGTAGTATTTCATTTGAGCCTGAGTGTCAATAAGTCTCCTCAGGTCTCTAAGACTCTACTGAGTATTTCAGCCAATCTTAACAATGCTGCTGTCTGGATGGTCTCGATTATTCTTCTGATTTCCAATTCCTCTAATCTGTTTTCTAAATTCTTGGGGACTGTACCAAGGGTACCAACTGCAATTGGTACCACTTTCACCCTAATATTTCACAGGTTTTTTTTTTCAATTCTCTGGCAAGGTCCAGGTATTTGTCTATCTTTGCATTTTCTTACATCTTCGCCCTGTGATCTGTTGGGACTGCAAAATGTACCAGTTGACATGTTCTCTTCTTGATAATCAATACTGAGCCTGGTCTTCTTGCTGAGATAAAGTGATCCATCTGTATCTCAAAGTCCCATGGAATTTTATGCGTTTCATTCTCAAGAACGGATTCTGATTTGTGCATATACCATTTTGTATAGTGACGGCCACTTCTTTACAAAAGAAAGCTATCCTTTCAATCCTGCAATAAGTGCCCGAGGGCACGCATGTGGCTCCCCAGGTCAACTTTAATCTTGTGACCACTCAAACCTGCTTCAAATACACATACTTTGTCACATATATTGAAACTATATACATTCGTGCAAACAAAGGATTATTATTAGTTAGGAATAGTTACTTTTAACCATATAATTGTGTATAAATAATTGGTATTATATAGAAATACTTGAAACCAAACAATAGTGTTAAAATTATTTGTACTACATAGGAATATATGATATCATAACTGTGTTTTATGAAACAACTACACAAAAAATGTAAATATGACCGTATAATGAACGCGATTCTCTAACATCTAGACATAAAATAAACCTAAACAGGTTTACATGCCGTTAAAACCAATTACTTAACCAATCAATCAATCACACCTGGTAATCTTCGATATTAGTTCAGATCAGGAATTGTTGCTGGTACCATGTAACTGAGTACAACCTGTCGTATGTTACTTAGTGAGAAAATGGGTAAAACTATACAAACCCTATTGCCTTAACACTGCGACAACCCCACAGGATATATCAACCTGTTAAGTTTCTGACCGCCATCCTTGGCCAGTTGAAAATGACTTAAAGTAAGTAAGTCCTGAGCTATAGAATCCTTTGGTAAGTGAATAAGTCCTGAGTTATGGAATCCTACGTAGTGTCAAAGGTCCAGTGATATAATCCTATGTTCCGTCGCCCACGAAGGTTCAAAGCAATATGCGTAGGTGTGACCAGAACAGCCAGTATAAAGAACAATATCAGCAGCAGAGTACTGCCAGTGGTTGGCCTAGAGCTTGGTCACATGATTATCGCCGAGTCTGTAAGTAGAAGCGGACGTCTAGCACACACCTTATATCAGACGTCTAGTGGGCACCTCACGTGGTGTAATGGTTAGCAAGCTCGCTTCGCAAACCATTGTTAGTGAGTTCGATTCTCACTGGGCGCCCCACACTTCTGGCCTTGTGCCATATCTAAGCTAAGCTTAGTAAATAACTATATCAGACGTCTAGTGGGCACTCACGTGGTGTAACGGTTAGCAAGCTCGCTTCGCAAACCATTGTTAGTGAGTTCGATTCTCACTGGGCGCCCCACACTTCTGGCCTTGTGCCATATCTAAGCTAAGCTTAGTAAATAACTATATCAGACGTCTAGTGGGCACCTCAGGTGGTGTAATGGTTAGCAAGCTAGTATTTGCAGACCATTGTTAGTGAGTTCGATTCTCACTAGGTGCCCCATACTTCTGGCCTTGTGCCACATCTAAGCTCACACACCTTATATCAAACACCAATACAACCTAATTAGAGTTTTGATAGGCTATGTTAGAATTGGTCTGGTTCAATGGCATATAAATTTTGTGGGTTATTTAATTCCAAAACTTTTTGTAAATATGATTTGTATGGGAATAGTTTGTCAGTAAATATTTTGTTTTAAATAAATTGTTAGAATGTGAGAACACAGTAGGTAATCAATTTTGCTTTTTCAGGTGTATTTTTGTAGAACTCGTTTATCTATTTGACCCGTAGATGCGACCCTAACATGTACTACCACTCCGTGTCAAAGTAGACCTGGGTGCAATGGCTATGAAGGGGTACTCTACACTCCCCAGAGCTTAAGAATTAGAACCTCGCCACTAGATTCAGTTCAGCGTCATACACAGGACACTAAGATTCTCGGTCACCGCTTTCTAGCACATACATGATAAAAAGGGTTGGGGGGAGTTATCATAAGTGTAATACAGTCGGGAGAATTATATAGGTGCAAGGACTTGATGTGACCGATTGATCGGAGGGGGCCTCTCCAGCTGCCTCTCTAGCCCAATTAAGAGCCAAAGTGAGTATTGCATGTCATGGACTGCTCAGCCAACAGGATTCCGTCCTTAAACATCATGTTACCACCCACGGCCAACAGGTAGCCCTGTTGGGAACAGAGATCTTGCCCCTCTACAGAGGTGCAGCCGGCGTATTCTACAGCCCCAGCCGACCGGGCTTATTAGAGTTTTGTCAGATAGTTATAAAATCTGGAGTACTCAACTCCAAATATAGTTACGTTTTCGGCATTTCACAAAGCCAGCTGGAGGGATTGAACTATGGACGTTAAACATTGTAAACGATAAAGTTTTATCTAAGAGTTCTGGTGTGTCCCAAAATAAATGTACCAAATCTTTAGTCCGTTGTATTTGTATTCGTCACATAATTTTTTAGACAACTGTTATAAGCCTCGTTATTATTTATAATACCAGGTCTTTATAACAATATAAAGCGCACATGAATGCAATCATGAATTTTTCTTTCCTTCGAGAATGCAGAGCCCGCACCGTCAAATCGCTGCCTTATATGGTTTATTAGAGACAGCTTCATCTAAATGTCATCTTGTCAGGCGAACAAAGATGAAAGGGGGAATAATGACGTGTCATGAATGTCACTGGTAAGCTGTACTTCTATAGCCAAGGGCTAGTGGCGAAATGAGAGGAAAAATACAAGGCTAAAGTCCGCTCCAAGGAATTGGGAGAGAGAGAGAGAAAAAAAAATACGGACAGTTCGTTAGGACTCATTCTGAGAGTTTCAACCTAATAATGTCACTCAATACTTCCGAAGAAAATGTTTATATATATATATATATATATATATATATATATATATATATATTAATATATTATATATATATATAAAGCACACACAACACACACACACACACATATATATATATATATATATTATATATATATATATAAGAGAGAGAGAGAGAGAGAGAGAGAGAGAGAGACCAAGAGTTCACAATAATCAGTATTTGTAGACAAGGGGTCAGTGAATTCTGTTCACAATATGGTAATATCTAAAAAAAAATCAGTTTAATTTAAAAAATTTTTTAATAAAATAGGGTTTATAAGACCCCTAGATGAAATGTAAAATGAGGTTTAGAAGGTTCCTTAAATGAAAAATAAAATGGTATTTATATTGGTCTCAATAACTCTAAGTTATTAAAGTGCTAGTATACGAATACGAATAATCTTAGACAAATATTATATCTTATGTTTAAATGATTAAATTACCCCAAGTGTTCAAAATGTTTAAAGAGGTATGTATACGTTTTTAGATGCTGGTTTATGTCAGTCGGTTGAGCATCCACCTAGGAACCACCGGGTTCGATATCGATCCTGGCCAACTCAGTGTTGGATAATCTGATCTTTGCGGTAAAGTGGGGAGGAGTAGGCGTGGTGCTCCACCTCAGCAAAAACAACCTCTCTGGTCTAGCACTACCGAAGAGGGGATAGACTTCTTTCGCTGATTCCGACAATAGGCCACTCCACCGACATTTTTACGTTTTTAGAAGTGTTTATTATAATTGTATATATATATATATAATAAGGGTCGGGTAGAGCGTTCGGCTAGAAAACACAAGGTTCCTAGTTCGATATCGGTCCTCGGCAACTCAGCGTATGAGTAGCACAGGAATCTGTGCGGTAAAGTAAGGAGCAGATGGTAGATGTGGCGCTCCCCCTCTGACGCAAAAACAATCTCCTTGGTCTAGTGCCTGTGAAAAAGGGAATAGACTCTCTCGCTGATTGGCCACCCCGACGACTTTATATATATATATATATATATATATATATATATATATGTGTGTGTGTGTGTGTGTGTGTGTGTGTATGTATTTCTGTGCGTGTGTCAAATAAAATAGCATTAAGGCGACCGAAAGGTCACTTATCTGTTCGTAACCATAGCATTGAAATGTTAGGTAATGACTTTTTGAATATCAAGTTCACTTCTCTTTTAAGATTCGCACGCCGAACAAGAGGCTTAGATGAAAAAGACAAGCGGTGTGAATCTCTCACTTTTATTTCCGCGGAATACCCATTAGGCAGTCTAAATAATATTACATTGAATGAAATTGACGAGACTGAATTTCCGTGTAGAGCAAAAATAAGTGATCGAAAAAACAAAACTGGCGAAGACGCGGGGCATTTAAAAAGAAAGGTTCAGCAATACAACGCGACACCAACAACAACAACAAAGGTTACCTTTGTCTTCCTTCAAGATCTAAATCCCAATAAAGATGATGATCGCCTGCAGATAATTCACTAATGGGGTCGTACAAGGCAAGCGAATATCTTTCGCGATTTAAAAACTAAAACAAACAAAAAAATGGTTTATATTCTTGTCATAAGGATTTCACAAGTTATCTCAGTTTAGCACTGCTCCTTCTTTCAGCAAAACAATAAAAAATAAAATACATATCTCAGTGGTTAGAGCATAGGGCTGGAGCATATAAGTTCTACGGCTATTTCCTATAACTCCAACATAAACAAAGGGTAACCACTCTTGACAGATAAACTATTTATTTATTCATTGATCTACTAGGAAAAAAGAAGACGGGGTTAGAGTTAGGGTTTAGGGTTAAGGTTAGGATTAGGTTTAGGGCTATAGTTAGGGTTAGGGGTTAGGGTTAGTTTAATGGGAAAATAAATAAATAATTTATCAGTCAAGGGTGGTTCCCCTTTATTTATGTTAGATTTATAGGAAATAACCAGTTCTATCAATCAATATCAGAATTATTTAAATCAGATGATTGACATGTCTTGGTTTATTTTATAGCTCGAGGTTACTAGAAGCGGCTACCCGGCGTCGCCTGAGTAGAGGGGTTTTTTTTTTTTTGTCACGCAGGTCCATGGGGCATCCTGCAGTAATCAAACACACGATTCAGTAATAATTTATAACTGAATCGTGAGTTGGACCCTCGCAGGATGTCCCATTAAAATTCCCACGTAAAAAAAAAAGATCTTGCGTTGATTAAGCTACTCTAAAAGAAAAATTAATGTCTACTATTTACAATATTAATGGCAAAAAAAAATTATATGCTGTTTTCATTTAAATCTTATTTTTTAATTATCTTCACGAATATAAATAAAATCTTTATTATTTTTACTTAAAAACCAAGCCCTGGTGATATTTAATGTGTATATATATTTACTTTGTCGATAATTGTTTTATTTTCGAAATTTCCTCCAGACATGCACATACACACAACTGCCCTTTATATATGTGTAATAAGTAACTGAGTTATCTCCCCTACCCTTCTAATAAACTATATAAACTGGTAAAAAATCTACCACTGTATTCTATGTAGAATAAAGCTTCTACAAGTCCGACTGTGTTTGTTTGCTTACTAGCACAATATGTATAGATGGAACTGCGTACATTGTACGTTAATATCTACATTTGTGTGGTTTCTTAGGGTATTTTGCAAATGTTTCTATCTAATACAAATAATTTACAAACGAATCTGTTTGACTCATAGATTAAAATGAGGCTCGAACTCATTAGTAATGGTTTGCAAATCGAGCTTATTAGCCATTACACCACCCGAGGGTGCCAGAACTAAAGAGGTTAGTTATTTATCAAGCGTTGTTTAGTTGTGTTACATGGCCGGTTGTATAGGGCGCCAAGTGAGAATCGAACTCACAATCAATGGTATGCTAATCAAGTTTCTAACCACTGCGCCTTGTGAGATGCCCAAATGAGACCAGAGTAACAACACCTATTTTCAACTTTCCACACTATTTCGAATCAAGTCACAGATAGGATATCTAGGGTTTTATATTTCATATGGTGATTGCCACTTCTTCACAGAATAAGACCATTTCTACAAGTTCGGTTGTG
This sequence comes from Doryteuthis pealeii, assembly GCA_023376005.1. Lineage (NCBI taxonomy): Eukaryota > Metazoa > Mollusca > Cephalopoda > Myopsida > Loliginidae > Doryteuthis > Doryteuthis pealeii. The sequence goes on along the minus strand of CM042147.1, from coordinate 111,992,818 downwards.
AGCGCGTAGTGTCCGGGTATTCAGCTTTGTTTATATTCACTGTTATACATATGAACCTCTTCCCCGGTTTCCTCTCGTATGCGACCGTACGTGACTGAGAAACCCAGCCTTTGACAGGCAGGTCCTGCTACACGCGTCACATATATAGTCCGGCTTAAATGTAGGAAATGTGTCCATGACATTCGTCATGTGCCATTTGCATAGAGACCCTTTAAAGATGGAGTGTTCGAGCCGTTTTACCTCAAACCCCTTGCAGCTATCATAGACAAGTTTTCTCCATACTGCACGATTCGTAGCTATTCTCTCTCACTCATGAACGTTTATGTTGAGAGTTTTGATGTTGTTTTTGATAGCATCCCTAAAATGCTTTTTGGGTTTGTGCCTCGGGCGCTTCCCACATTGCAGTTCTCCGTAGAACAATTGCTTTGGGAGTCTGCCGTCTTGCATTCTGGCAAGATGCCCAGCCCAGCGCATCTGGTTACGTATAATGCGCATTTCTATGCTGGACGTATTGGCTTGTTGCAGGACTTTAGCGTCTGGCGTGAGGGATTGCCAGCCTGCGTTTACTATCTTTCTGAGACATGTCTGATGAAATCTCTCCAAGGCTTTGATGTGTCGACGATATGTAGTCCACGTTTCCGAGGAGTACAGGAGTATAGAAAAAATATATTTCATATATAGATCATTATAAACACCATTTAGATTTTCCTATGTTGATTTGATTACTTATCTATATATCTATCTATCTATTTCGAATCAAGTCGCGGAGGGGATATCTAGAGGTTTATGTTTTATATATAGACCATTATAAACACTATTTTATCTTTCATGTGTTGATGTAATCTCTTATTTATCTATCTATCTATCTGTCTGTCTATCAATGAATTTGTTAAAAACTTACTTGAACAATTATATATTTATTTGTTCAGCTTACTTACCGTTATTCATAATTTGAAGGCCCGTAGCTTTTCCCATTGACCCGACTTTTGCCATGATCTCTTAAGTTCCATTGCATATGCCAATTTTGGCATTTCTTTTAATTCCCTACCGTTTTCTTTCTCATCGTCTTTAGCTAAGGCACATCGGACATTTCTGCAACAGATTCCTGAAGATACACCAGGACAAGACATCTATTAAGTTGATCGTCAGCATCGTGATCTTGTAGTTTGTTTTTTTCTCTTTTTAATAATATATTTGCCTCATTTTTTTCTACGGCTATGCATTTTTTTCACTTGAGAATGTTCCCACTCATGCGTCTGACATGTCTGACAAGTGAAAAAAAGCCTTTTTTTTTCTTTTTTTTTTTTTTTATTGTGTAGCTTGCTGCAATCTATCGTCTGCTTTGATGGACAATCTTTTCATTGGACAAAATGGACGCTATGTGCGTGTGTGGAAAGCAAAGCCTGGCAAAAGCCATCAAAAATCTGGGCTTTAGTCCATTGTTCTCGAGCACAAAGACCGGAAAGAAGAAGAAGAAGAAGAAGAAGAAGAAGAAGAAGAAGAAGGAAGAAGAAGAAGAAAAGAAGAGAGAGGTGGGGAAAAGAATGTCCGATGGACGAAGAAAGGCAGAGAGAGAGAGAGAGAGAGAGAGAGAGAGGGAGAGAGAGAGAAGAAAAGAAAGAAAGAGAGAGAGGAGAAGGGAATAGAATGTCCGAAAGATGAATAGAGGGAGAGAGAAAGGGGGGAGTAGAAGGAAAAAGAATGTCTGAAGGAGAGAGAGAGAGAGAGAGAGAGAGAGAGATGAGAGAGAGAGAGAATAAAGAGTACAAAAAGAAAGAATGGATGAAGAGATAAAGAGAGAGGGGTGAAGAGATGGAAAGGGAAATGAGAGAGAGGGGAGAAAGAGGGAGAGAAGGGGAGAGATGGAGAGTAAATAAGTGAAAAGGGTGAATGAGGGAATATAGATAGATAGATAGAGAGAGAGAGGGGGGGAGAGAGAATATGCAAATGAGACAAAGAAGAGAAGAGAAAAGAACGTTCGAATGATAAAGAGAAAGAAACTACAGGTGAAATTGTACGGAGGTAGACAAAGAAAGTAAGTAAGGAGTGTGATTTTATAGATAGAAAAAAAGGAAAGGAAAAGAAAAATGAAGAAAATCAAATGCCTGATTGAAATCAGACGATCCGCTTCACATTGAAATGACAATAAGTCCGAATAGGCCGACATTTAAAAGAGAAAAGAAAGCTTAAAGGCTGACAGGAAATAAACTACATTAGATTATTACGCAGTGTACTGGACACCATCTTAGCAAATAATTGTCGAAAGTCAAGATTCACAAGATCTTCATCATTATCATTTATATTTGTTTTTTGTGGGTTTTGATTAATATCTACATTTGCCAATTATGTTCATGTTCATTGGGTGAAAGGGGAGGTGGGGTAGAAAGAATAAACGGTACAGAAACGGTGTTCTGAGTTCAAATCTCAGCTGAGTCTTTATATTGTGAACTAATAACTTTTGAGGATACGTGAACTCTGATAAACTGAGTTCATGTCTTTCAAAAACAAAAGCGACATCTCAACCGTCGATGGCAAACTCATATTGAGGTCCAATCTCACAGACAAGCTAAAGAGACAGTTCTTCCAGGTCGTTATCGTGTCAGTACTGCTGTATGGCTGCACCACCTGGACCCTAACTAAGCGACTAGAGAATAAAACTAGATGGAGCTGTACAAGAATGCTGCGGGTAATCCTGAAGCAAAACATTGAAAACAACGCCCTAGCGGAAAAACAGCTTTAGTCTACTTCTTCACATAATTCACCCAAACCATTTCTTGTTGCCGAGTAAACCGGACACAGACCAGCAGCCGGGGATTACTGCTGGAGAAGCAAGGAGAACTCATATAAGCGACGTCCTCCGTTTCTTGTGAAGTCTCTGACTAGGTGCAATCAGGTGAGCGAAGCCCAGCTGTGGGCCACGACAGTGGCAACAAACTGTACGTTTGGATTCATTCCACTCTCCCTCTTGTGGGCGGGCGTTACCAACAGGAGGAGGCAAGTTGCGGCCTTCAATGAACGAAATTGAAATCGGTCCCTGCATCAGTATGGAGCCTCGCCGAGGCTAAGGATGAGCGATATCTGGCGATGGCATAGAGGAGACAGATTGTCAGGTGCTGATCCGTGTGAACCGCGCGACAATGATATCGGATGATGTCTTTTGCCGGCCCATCTGCAAGTTGGCTGAGTGAGAGATAACACGCGAGTATGGAATTTGGGTAGATATGTAGGTAATGTGTGTGCTCGGTATCTAGACTTGTTGAATTGCTAGCAGGTAAAAGAGCGTTAGTGATGTAAGATAGAGTACATGAAGTCAAGATAGTGTTAGACAGGAAGATAGACAGGCCGCAGCAAAATGTAACGTTGAGAAAGAAGAGAAGAAGATATGAAATCAACGCTGGGTCATCACACTTTTTAAAATCTCTTAAATACTTACCAGAATGAAGCTGAATAAAAAGAGTTCCTGCTGCGTAACCCGTGCCAAACGTTCTGCGTATGTAGTAGCATAGGGACCGGTATAAGTGAGGACGTTGATGGTCTATAGGGTGTAGTCGTCTCACGTGCTCAGACGAGAGAAATACAATCTCCCTTGGATCTAGGGCTGCTGAGTGAAAGAGGATATATTCACTCGCTGTACAGTGTCTAATACCGAACATTAGGACCACCCGACGGCTATTACCTATATATGATAACAAGTATTAAATATATTATGATAGTATAACTAATAGATATATATATATAACTAGTATACTGAAATGGACCTTCGTGAGATTCGAGGTAATCACATTGTCTCTGACGAAGCTTTGGCATTTTTATTCATAGCGATATGACTCCTTGGTAAAGGTTGTGAATGAAGGTACTATGATAGTCTCCATACCAAGCTATGGTTTTATATATAGTGGACGCGACAGACTGAGACAGCTGTCAGCCTGGTAGGTAATCGCAGGTCTAGGAGAGGGATAACTCGTGTCAATTCAGAGAATCTCCTTTGAGGGGGGTTCGTTGATTGGGTTTCTGGCAATTCCCTTGAGGCGAGCACAATACCTAATTACCTATCGACTGAGTGCCAATAAAGTGTGGTAATGGTCCAACACAAGCTTCACGCCACTTGATAAACATAAATCAAGAGTCTGTGAGGTATGCAATCGGTTCAATTGTATGAACACTCATACGTCGATCGAAACGGGGAAGGATCGATTCATAATAGTAAATAATATGTTATATATTAGAGAAGACATATTTGATTAATTATAAGATTGAAATCATAGGATCATGACAAGACAATTACTCGCGGGAATACCCGCGTGCGACTGTGCAACCTTTGCAGCGTGATTTCAATCTAATTAGGGACCTCATCAGCAGTGTCAAGGTCACTTGAATTTTGCTTGTCATCGTATTATGTTCAATTATAAACCCTTAGAAAAACAAAGAGCGATATTCCGCAGATAAATCGATGCCATCTACCTACTCCAGATCTGTGTTATTTCTTACGGATCATAGAAGCGCGGTTCGAGCAAAGAATCTAGAGGCAACGCTGCTATTCGTAGATTTCTCCAATAGCCATTTGATTCCATACACTAGGGGCGACTAAGGAACAAATTACTATTTCTACATACGGTTTTCCAAAGAAAACGGTTTGCCCGCTATAATAAGAGCTCTAAAACAAAACCAGACACCTAAAAGCATTGGAGCACACTCACCTGAATGTGAACAGAATATTCTTTACATCGCCACTGGAGTGCTGAGCAACGGAGATACATAAGCACCTATAATTAGTAACTTTATAATTATGCCCAGTAGAACTATGTAACTCCGAATCAATTCAACTAAGATCACACATAAAAGTTCACACTCAAAAAAGCAACGAGCAGGTGATATCACGCACAGACTAATACAGATGCAGACTACGCTGATACTCTGCTTCTCTTGCAGATTAGGCACTGGCACAGGCCGAGTCATTACTGCAATAGCAAGGAGAAGGCAGAAGTAATATCGGCCGTAACGTGAACTCTGATAAAACTGAGTTTCTAGGAGTATTCAAAAGAAGGTAGCCTCTTAAGCAGGAGTATAGGACAATTCACTATACCCTATGGGTACGTATTATATTTCACTGAGAGAATAGCGAATTTGTAATACATGAATAGGAAAATTGAGGCAGGTTGGGTGGCCATCAAACAGTTATCAGTTCAATATGGAAATCCGACTCTCACTTGGACGAGACGTGTAAAGCGACATACTTATATTCCAGTAGTGTGGTTATATATTTCAGTACTTGTTCTGTATATTGTGCCCTTGGGCATCACTGGACCTCTAACGAAGCGCTTTGAAAGTAAGCATAGATGGTATCTTGCACAAAGAATTTGTCTGCATGCCGTGTTCTGGAACAAGTCGTGAGAAACAGCACCTCACAGGAATGCTAGCTGTAATGGCCATACCTGACCCCATTAACAAAGCTATCCGTTAGTGATACGGAACATATGCTGTCTGGACTGCTGGTAGATATGCATAGTGATTTCGTTCCATAGCTTCTATTTAAATGGGCCAAGGTATATGTATAATTATACTGTGCGTCCGGGTGCATGATACCAAATAAATATCTAGTAGTGCTCTGAGTGATGGTATTTTCTCTAATGCTGCGTCTGTGCACAGATTAATATTGTACTATACGTCGCTCGAAGGAGAGCTAAGGTTTCGTTCCTTTTACGACTCTGGCTCGATTATTATATGGATAGGAATTCCTACCAAACAGAATGTCACGGGGTCAACATCCAAACAGAGACAGGAAACACTTCTTTGATGGTTATAGTACAATTAATAGGTATATTAGTTTTGTACATAATCTATCAGAAGTCGTTCCTCTCGTTCTCGTTCTGTTTTGTTTATGACTCGTCAGGTTCAACAGAGAAATGGACCTTGTGTCACATCCTGCTTGTCCGTGCGGAGCGAAAGGGGTGGCAAATATTATATATATATCTTTATGACAGCTAGTTCCCCAGGTGATTTAAGAATAATCCTAATTATATCCTAATTATATTTTAGCGATTGGCTCAATTTCCCCTGCAATTTCCTATCATGCAGATTCAATTTTAATCAAGTTTTTTCTATCTGAAATCCTAATTATTATTCATTTTTTCTGTAACATAGAGGAACTGAATTCATTCAGAGACCCTCATCAGATATCCCATCTACTAAACGGTGTTAATTTAGATCCTTTACTCTTAAAGTCCGTTATACCACCTCATTCCACCCGGCCGGTAGTCTCTTTGTTTTTCCCAATCTACCCCATATGATAGGCTTTATTTAAATATTTGAATATTAAACATATTTAGAAGTCTTTGATTAAGGAAATAACAGGTGACTTAGATGCGAAGGTCATTTTAGCCATTTTTTTTAATTATATCCTTATAGGAATGTCTCTGACTTTAGAACATATTTCTCAAGTAGCCGACATTAAGAGTTTAAAAATACCAAATATGACGAGTCAGAGTGTTTACATTTCTTAGCTTTACTAGCATAATAATTGCACCCTTCCGGGTGCAAGTATTTAAGTTTTAATATAATAAAATATCATGTTAAATTAGAAGGCTAATTGAAACTGAATAAAGAATTCAGATAAAAATATTTGGAACAGAGAGGGTATAAAGTCGGAAAATAGAACAACGTTGAAACTAATGATGGAAGACATCATTTCCATTACTCCCGTCTTTCAGTGGTAAAATTTTCCTAGTTAACTATTTAGTTTTTAAAATAGGAACTAAAGGAAATAATATACCAGTTATTTTCTTCTGGTTAAGGATTCTTTTAAGATGTTATCCCGAGATTTGCTCCATATTCAATAAGATAAACCAAACAATTAGAAATCATTAATACTAAGCATATATTATTTAAAATCAATTTTAAGCATCAAATGCAAATTAGCCTTCCCATTCACCACTTAATTCCGCTATTTTGTGTGTATATATAAAAAATACAATTACATGTTATTAGTATGTAGATATGTTAACATGTCTAATATGTAAAACAATTTTACTAAAATGAAGGTTAAAAAAATAAAATTACTGGAGAATGTGGTGTAAATAACCAAAGGAAATTGTGATTGCGGTAGTAATATAGTTTCGGTTACATAGAGACAAACCCACAATCCCATTATAATTAAGATATTTAGAGTAATGAGGCTTATGATTTTGCAAATCTGTTTTAAAACTCTGCATTTGTGTCATTCCCGCCTAGAATTGTGTTTTTTAAATACATTCTTCTATGTCTGTGCCGAAGAGAAACTTAATTTCATCCTCCACAACTAATGAGAAAATTCAGCAAGCGCTCTTCAACCATGTCACATAGTCATCCACAGTTGTTTGTTTTGTTAGTGGTTGTTTGTTTTGATACTGTGAGTTTTATTCATTTTTGGAAGGTTTTTGTGTTTATTTTTGGTGGTTGTTGTTATTCAGTTAGAGGTTATTGAAGAAGAAGAAGAGAGAAGAAGAAGAAGATAGAAGAAGAAGAAAGGAAGGAAGAAAAGAAGAAGAAGAAAAAGAAGAGAAAGAAGGAAAGAAAGAAGAAGAGCAGAAGAAGAGAAAGAAGAGAAAGAAGATGAAGAGAAGAAGAAGAGAAAGAAGATTAATAGAAAAAATAAGAGATAAGAAGGGGAGATGACAGAAGAAGAGAGAGAAAGAGAAAGAAGAAGAGAAAGAAGAAGGTAGTTAGAAGAGGAAGAGAAGATGAAGAAGAAGAAGAAGAGGGAAAGAAGAAGAAGAAGAAGAGAAAGAAAAGAGAAAAGAAAGAGAAAAGAAGAAGAAGTATGTATGAGAAAGAAGAAGAGGAGGAAAGAAGATGAAGAAGAAGAAGAAGAGAAAGAAGTGAAGAAGAGAAGAGAGAAAGAAATGAAGAAGAATAAGAGATAAGAAGATAAAGAAGAAGAAGAAGAAGAGAAAGTAGAAGAAGAGAAAGGAAGAAGAAGAAGAAGAAGAAGAGAAAGAAAAATTACAAAAGGGGAAAATAAGAGAAAGAAGATGAAGAAGAAGAAGAGAAGAGAAAGAAGAAGAAGAGAGAAGAAGAAGTAGAAGAGAAAGGAAGATGAAGAAGGAAGAAGAAGAGAAAGAGAAGGAAGAAGAAGAGGACAAGAAGAAGAAGAGAAAGAAAGAAGAGAAAAAGAGAAAGTAAGAAGAAGTTAAGATGGAGAAGAAAGAAGGAGAGAAAGAAGATGAAGAAAAGAGAGATAAGAAGATGAAGAAAAGAGAGAAAAAGATAAGAAGAAGAAGAGAAGAGAAAGTAAGAAGAGAGAAAGAAGAAGAAGAGAAGAAGAAGAGAAGAGAGAAAGAAGAAGAGGAAGAGAGAAAGAAGGAATCTAGCACGCAGAATATTACATTGAATCCTTTCACGTTCCTAATTGACCCGAACAAAATCGTGGTAATCGATACAAAATGGTGACACCCAACTATTATAAAAATATATAAATTGTAACTTGACATTACAAATTGTCTCCCTCAAAATAGTGACCTGCGACTGACCAACGAAATGCATACCACCCCAACTATAGAAAATAGCAAAATTTATGATCCGTTTCTATAAAAATGGTGACCCTCTGAGTACGCCAACAAAGTAACCGCCTCATATGCAAGATTACCAATTTACGCCAATCTTCCAGATGTTAAAATAATCACCGTTTTACCCAAGGTTAAAGACCCATACCATTTTTCTGAATGAATAAGTTTGCTATATGATTGTTAAGTGTAAAGCAATTATTTCGACAACTGCGGAATGCTTTTTGCCAAGAGGCTGTGAGGTGACGAATCATACTGATTATGAGATTACCGAACTCACCTGATACTCTTCCGATTTGCCTTCAAGGCCTGGAGCATGTTCATGGAATCCACAAGTTTTAAGCCCACCTGACCTTGCCTGAAAGTCGTTTTCTTCGTACCCGCAGCAAAATTCTAGTTTAACTGTAATTGTGATCCACCGCCTCATCACCCTTTTCGCACAATAACGCTTTGGTGCTCCCGCAGGCGTTAGGCGTTCAGATCGATTTTCGAAAGCTAAGCAAATCATAATACTGTCTCAGTGCAACCATACATTGCTACCGAATACAGCGGTATTTTTCACGGCTTGAACTGCTTCGGTCACGTGATAGACATATCTCTCAATCCCTTCCAGAGATGCTGCATAAGTACGCCGTCCTGTGTCCATGACGCACAAAAAAATCTAAATGGACGCAGTAAAATCGCTATCCATGCGGATCCCAGTATTTGTCTTTTTTCTACCAATCACCATTTCAAGCAGGTTTACAAGCGTAGAGTTAGAAGGCTTGTAGTTGTTTCCCTCAGATCATAAATAAAAACACTAGAATCTATTAAGAAACTTTAGTTGGGACCCATTAGTATGTTCTCGGGAACAGCATATCAAGCAAATTATTGCCGCATTAAATCAAAAGGTATTCATCATCATTGCCCTCCATACAAATATGACGAAGGTCAATTTCTTAAGCGGAGTTTTACAGGTTGAATCAGGTTTGCATTTTCCTAGCTGTTTGCCAAAAACCAAAGTTTAAAGTCCCAGTCCAGCTCCCCCGCCCCCCCCCTATTTACCCATTGCTGGATGGGTGAGAATCATATATTGCATACCTTCCCAGGTATTAGCTATATAGTGAATGCGAATAGCCTCCTCTATGAGTTTGAAAACTCATCTCGCAGGTCCATTTCCTATTGAACGCGTAACCATTACACTACAGGTGCCCCACGTGTTATATATATATATATATATATATATAAGTATAGTTATATATATATATATTAATATAATAAATAATATTATAATACTATATTAAATATTAATATAATAGTAATATATAATATATTATATATATAATATATATATATAATATATAATAATATATATTATATATTATATATATATATATAAATAACCCTCTCCCAACGGAGTCAGGGAGCGACCCACAAGGTCCAATTCTTAAGCGGAGTTAACAGTTTGAATCAGAGTTTCATTCTCCTAGACTGGTTACCCCCTGCCTATTTTAAAGAGTCCAGTTACCCTCTATTTACCCATAGCTGGAGGGAATTGGATTCATGCCTTCCCAGATGCGGAATTATAGCGCCCGTGAAAGCAAACTGCTTCGTCGAGGGGATTGAACTCGGGTCACGAGTCCATTTTCCTACGACTGCTAACCATTAGCCCACGCGCCTCCATCAGAGCATTGATATAAGCACCGCCAGATAGCACACTAAGATATTGCAAAATTTTTGACTCACCCCTAGTATACTTAAATCGTTATCGTGTTAATCATCTTTAATCTAATAAAATCCTTAGCTCAATAGATTGTTTACGCGTGTAAATAAATGAAAATAAAAGAAGAACCTTTATATACTAGTGTGTTGTATACTTGTTTTTTTCTTCCTTTCGTGCATTTATTGCCTTATCGTAATGAACCTGAATCCAATTTTCAGTTCAGTTAATTCTCTTCTATTTGAAAAAGAATTTCAAAGTTCATCACACCTCCATATCCGCATTGCTTAACGTCACTTTCTGAATAGGCTTTCCCGGTGTCGATTTAAGGTTGAGCGCAAAAAATTTGTCTAATCATTGCACCCCCATTCATCGTGAAACCAATGTTTTTAATGTTATTGAAATTGTGTTCGGATAGTACATCGGAGAATAGTATCCATCTCCTGAAGGAAGCAAGTTTAATTTCAAACAAACAACGCACACAACAGAGAAGGGAGAGAGAGGAGAAGAGGAGAGAGAGAGAGACAGAGATGAAGACGAGAGAGAGAAGATGAGAGAGAGAGGTGGTTGGTAGGGAAACAATGATTGAAATAAAAAAAAGCTAACAAAAAGTAATATAAGTAAAAACAACTAAAAAAAGACAAAAATAACAAACAACGAAAAAAAATAATCCAAAACAACAAACAAAACAAAAAACAAAACAAAACAAAAAACAAAACAAAAAAACAAAAAAAACTATTTAAAAAAAATGCGACTGCGTTAAGAGGAGGAAGCGGAAATTGTTGAATGTAAAATTTCGCACATAATGAAAAGGTAGAATCGTAAAGAAATAATGAAAAGAACATGAGGAAAATCGAAAAATCTTTCGTTTGCAGCGTTCTATGGCGTAAAAAATTTCAGAACGCGGAAAAATTCTCTTTCTAAGAGAGAAAAAAATAAAAAAAAAAAAAAAAAAGAAAGCAAGAAGAAGTACAAGGCACACAAACCACAAAAAAACACAAAAAAACAAACAAAAACAATAACAATAATAACATAACTAACAAGGGAAGATTCTTTCAAAATCGTTTGCTCTTTTATTGATACCAAATAGAAATTCTCGTTAGATTAGCTTGCAAAATTTATGACGCAGTGATTTGGAAAATCAATACATTAATATTTGAAATGTCCTTCTATTGAACCCAACCAGCGTTTTTACTAATCAGTTGTATGCGTTCGGTCCTTCCAGGCAAAGACTATTCATGGCTACAACCTGCATTTTAAAGTTAATATACTCAAATTGAGAATAATTATAGTTTTCAATGATTTTCTCTTTTTCTTTTGTGAAAACAAAAATTGTAAAAGAAACCAAAAAGCAAAGCAAAGAAATTGAAGGGCTATTTACTGAAAGAAATAAATAGAGTAATGAATTTGCTGAAATGAACATTGAAAATGAAAAAAAAACAAAGAAAGAAAAAAAGACAAACAAAAAAAACATAGATTAAAATGGAAGAAATAAAAATATTGAGTTGACATGATATTATGTTTTACGCTTTATTGGAAAAGGTTTCGCGTAATCGATCCTCATGAAAATGAATTCTGGACACGATTAATTCATAAAATATTGCCTAAAATCATTCTTCATTTAAAGAGCGAAAAGGGTTGTCAAATTTTTTTTTTTTAAAAAAGGAAGGAAGAAAAGAAAAAGTGACAGGGAAAAAAAAAAAAAATTTTTTTAAAAACAAAAAAAACCATGCGAAGGGAAAAATAAAAGGGAAAAATAAACAAAATAAATAAACAGTTAAAAAAAAAACAGTGCCCAATATATTACCGAAAAAGTAAGCTTATCAAAAATCCTGTGATGCAGAAAGAGAGAGAGAGAGAGAGAGAGGGAAAGCAGAAGAGATAGAGAGAGACGAGAGGAGAGCAGGAGAGAGAAGAGAGAGAGTAAAGGAGAAATAGAAAGGGAATCCGAATAGGAAGAGAAAAAAGAGATGGGGGAGAGGAGGAGGATGGGGTAAGACAGGCAGACAGAAGAAGGAAAAAAGAATAATCCAAATGATGGGAAAGAGAAGAGAGAGAGAAGATGAGAGAGAGAGAGAGAGAGAAGAGAGGAGACGGGAGAGAAGAGAGAGGAGAGATAAGGAAAAGATACTCCGAATGATGAAGAGAAAAAAAGATTGGGGAGAGGAGGAGGATGGGAAGAGAGACAAAGAAGAAAAAAGAATATCTAAATGGTGTGTGTGTGTGTGTGTGTGTGTGTGGTGCTGTGAGAGAGAGAGAGAGAGAGAAGAGAGAGACAGAGAGGAGGAGGAGAGAGAGACTATGTAAAAATAGAAAACCGCAAGAAAAACTGATTATTAGTGGCTTGCAATATAAAAAGCAGCGAAAAAAGGATTGTTGAATCCATTGATAATAGAAAACTTATTGCATGCATTTTAAATAGTTTACATCCCGTAATAACAGAATTTTACAAGTATGCCAACCGCACGGAAAAAATCATCGACTTCCCATATGAGTCGTAAGAAACTGTTATAGTTCAAACAACTTTTAGAATAAATTGTATCGTATGATTGGTAAGTGTAATGGTTAAAAAATGCGGTTGCCGATGTTTTTAAAAAAGGGGGAGTAAGAAATTCCCAAAATCAAGTAACGAACCAACAGACGCTTGAATCAAAATCGAGGCCCAAAAACGCGGAATTCAGGAGTTTGAGGATGAAAGCAAGTAGTTGTCACGCAAACAAATCAGGCTCCATTATCGAAAATTAAAAGCAAGATAATATGAACTATGAATACCAAAATATAAAAAAGGACTTTGCCCGGTATGCCTATTCACATTTCTGTGTACATAATCTATGCGGTTGCCCATATAGATTATTTGCTCATCCCCTGTATTTCTAAATGGATGCGCCTTTTCAATATCATGGCGGGACTTTCCATGAAATTACAGGAAGCCCGCGAAATACTGTGAGTCACGTGAGTCCTGGTTGGTCTTCAGTTCAAGTTTGGGCACGTCGGGCAGAGCTTTACTGCCTTAACTGAACTCACTGCAACGCCGCTATGTTAGTCAGAATTTAGTTACATGAAATGTTTAGTTAAGTAGATTAAAGCTTATTGAAAATAACACGGTTTTGTGGTTGGTGAATGTATGGTAACAGACTGATCTAGAAGAACGAATGCAGTTAAGTGCGGACGCCCACCACCAAGATCGAAGTCCAGATTGCTAGAGCAGACGTTCACAGAAGAAAATAGAAGGAAAGAAGAACGTAACAACACTGTACTTTATTTAATACAGATTGTTTATTTTAATACGACTCTTATCTTTCCATTTGTTAATTTCTGTTTAAAGTTAGTAAGAATCTGTTACAACCTATATATGAAATATATAAACATACAACTTATACAGTAAAACTATTTCTTTTAGCAGTCAATAGTCTTCAAAAGAAACAAAGTTTCAATTCAGTAGAAAAAACATATTCAATTGTTTATCAAATGCCGCCCTGTTCGGCTTCGGGCGTTAAATGCGCCGACTACACCTCTGCAGAGGAAGACTCCCTCAATGGCCACCTGTTGCCGTGTGGGCGACCCTGATGCTCAAGATTAGAACCCAGTGGTTGAGCAGACCATGACTGCAATATTCCACTGTTTGTCCTTACTTGGCCTAACGGGCGCGTCGGAAGCCCCCCTCCGATCAATCGGTCTGGTCATGTCAAGCCCTAGCACCGATTATATTCCCAGCCCTATAAAACCATTTTTTAGTCGTATGGGCTGAAGGCGGTGGCTGAGGCTTCGTTCTCTAGATGCGTTGAGGTTCAGTTTGGAGGTTTGGAATGTGGAGCAACCCTTTATCACCATGCACCCTGGTCCACTACTGCACCCGGTGCAGTACCTGTTAGGGTCCCCATCTATGAGTTTAAATAAAAACATGAGTTATAAACCAAAAAATTGATTATTCCATTAAGAATTATTTCAAAAACTTGTCGGCATTAAATGACCGTATAAAAAACCAACCAACCAAACCCAAACCAATCTATTAAATGAATTACAAAAACTTTAGCTTCTGACAAATCAAATTTTGACCCTTATCTTTTACTGTTTAATAATTCCTTCAATCAAAACACTGAATGATACCAGCAATCAAGGGGGAGTGATATATAAATAATATTATCATAAACTAACACTATACCTTTATTTTCTTTTAAAAATCCCTGTTTTGACAATAGGAAATTATCTTTCTTCCATGCAGTTCAAATGCTCTTAAACACCTTTCTGATATGTGAGTGATGGAAGCATAGTATAGGTGAAAGAAAGGAATGTCTATAAGTAAAGTCAGGAGAGAAGAGAGAGAGAGAGGGAAGAGAGAGAGAGACAGAAGGAGAGAGAGGTAGATAGAATAGTGATAGAAAGAGTGATAGAGGAACAAAGAAGGGGTTGAAAAGAAATATCCGTGTCTTATTCTACAGAACACTAAATCTACACAAGTTGTCTCCTTAAAAGTGATATAAGAAGCCAGTCTTTTTAGAGTCCGGGAACTCGTATTCGCGCTAAAAGTTGAAAGTAACTTAGCGTAATGCTGTTACTACAAAATTTCGTTGTTGATATCTAGAGATTGGAATAAATTAAGTATAAACATGTAGGATTCTTACTGAATTTCTAATGTTTAGTTTTATAGGTAAATTTTCATTTAGGTAGGGGATTATTGCCAAAATAGCTTTATTTTTCCCTCAATCTTGAAGCAGTTTTGAAACTAAAGAAAGTCAAAGTTTAAAAAAAAAATATTTCCCATCGCAACTAGCAAGGAAATAAATTTGTTCAAAAAACCGACCGTTTTT
Organism: Doryteuthis pealeii; assembly: GCA_023376005.1. Lineage (NCBI taxonomy): Eukaryota > Metazoa > Mollusca > Cephalopoda > Myopsida > Loliginidae > Doryteuthis > Doryteuthis pealeii. Next base: position 111,977,774 of record CM042147.1, on the reverse strand, counting down.
AAATCATTGCCCCCCCCAATCTTGTCAGCAAAATCTTGTGAACAAATTAGATAATAATATGGAGGTGGGTGGTGTGTAATGGTAACCATAGGAAATTGACTGTCGGTCCGCAGTTCAAATCCGACGAAACGTTACATTTCACGCATCGCAATATACTTGGAAAAGTATGCATCCAATTTACTCTCCTCCAGCTCGCGGTTAAAATAGGGAAGATTGGCTCTTTAATCTGCTAAGTAAACCAGTCTAGGAGAAAACATCTATGAATTCAAACCTATTAAACTCCGCTTTAAAGCAATGACCTTGCAGATGGTATAAGTTACATATATAATAAATAATGATGTTAAGACCCACAAGTATAGACGAGCCAGTGTCCAATACTTTTGACCCGTAGTTTCGATACATTTTGACAGAAGTTCGGTGGGAACACAGAGATTGTGCAAGTGCAGCATCGTATATAAATCTTTTAATTTTGATTTTTTTATTGCATCATATTTTCTATATTCTTGTATTTCGCAAATAAAAAAAGAAAGTTACATAAAAATTATAGACTTAGTTTACATAGCAATGTCATGTTATTCCTGACTTGGTATTCATGATCTCTATAGCTCTTCTATTTTAACTGAACCTCCAACTACGTATCTAATTGGTTCTAATATGTATCGAATAAAGGTTGTTTTTTTTTATAATCTATCATAGAAAAAGTAGACCACTGTAACCAATCTAATCCTAGACGAGACTGATACATTCACATAGCCTAACTATCTCCTCCAACTATGTAAATAGTAGGCTATTAACCTTGTATGGCTACCAGTCTAGAGAAGGGAACTCTTAATTAATCTGTTAAAGTCCGCTTAAACATAAGACCTGTGTCAGCACCCTGCTCTCTCGATGGGTGGTAAAATACAATATATTATTACCACCTCTCCGCATGAGCAGGATTGACACAAGGTCAATTTCTTAAAGCAATAGTCAACAGGTTTTGAATCAGAGTTTCCTTCTCCCAGACTGGTTGCCTAACCAAGTTTTTAAAGAGCCAGCCTTGACCTACTATTGTACCCATAGCTGAGGGAAGTAGTGTTCATACCTTCCAAGGTATTAAGCGCTAAGGTGAAATAATCTGACACGTCCAGATTTGAACTCGGGTTCGACGATCCATTTCCCATGACTTTAACATTACACCACGCGCTTCCTACTTAACTTGTAAATACATATTAGATTTGACAGTAACATATCTCATGTTATTTTAGGACTTGGGTAATCATGCTGTCTATAGCTTTCTCTTTTTTTTAGACTGAAACTTCTTCCTTGCCTAATGTGATCTAATTTTGTTTTTATATGAGCCTAATTGAAGAATATCATGTTGAATTGCCATATGTTCATTTCCAGTGCGTATTATATGTTGTCTTGAAAAAGACAACAAAGTTAAATGCTTTATATTCAAATGTAACGCCCACATATTAATTAATTGATAAAACCATCATTAATTACCACTGCGCCGAACGAATATTTGAAAAGAGATTTCAGGAAAAATATATCCGATTATAGCAGAAATAAAAATAAAAAACACAAAATAAAAAAACAAGACATTGATCAACTGAACATTGGAAATTTAAAAGTATGTATAATAAACAATTTACCTTTGTTCAATAATTTTTCAGCTTCGTAGCTTAATTATAATTTAAGTAGTTAAATATGTAAAAATTAAAAATAATCTCAAAAAGTTTTTTAAATAGAGATTCTGTAACTCTTGCCTTACCAAATTCTTCAACGACTTACAAAATTTTCTTGGTATTTTTTTTACCCTGAAGTTACGAATGGATATTTCAAAGTTCACTATTTATTCACCTTAGAATTCATTCTATTCAAATAAAGATCTATATCATTGAATCTGAGTCCTGTTCAATTTATAATAAGCTAACCATCTAGGAAACATTCCTAATGGAGGATCGCTTGTGACGGTTAAAGTAAAATAATTTAGATAAATTCAGATTAGTTTAGTTTTAGTTTTTTTTACGGCATTATTTCAACCTCAGTGGGTCATTTAATGCCAATAAGTTTTAGATAAGTAATTTCTTAATGGAACTCAATTTGTGTTTATAAACTCATGTTTCTATTTAATCATAGATGGACCCTAACAGCGTACAACCACTCCGGGTCAGAGTGACCAGGAGCGAATGTGGTGAAGGGTGCTCCATAATTCCCAAAACCTCCAAAAACTGGAACCTCAAACATCAGATAGAGTTTTTTAACGTCATTCAGGACATGTAGACCTACAGCCATCGCCTTCTACACCCAAGATAAAAAGGTTGGGTTTGCCATAGAGCCAATAGGCCATGGGAAATCATAATAGGTGCTAGGTTGACTCGTGATTAGGCCATTGATTGGAGAGACCTCTCCGACACCCGTGTAGCTAAGTAAGGTTCTAACAGTGGAGTGTTGCAGATCATGGACTTGCTCATCCACCAAAGACCTCTGTCCTTAAGCACACGGGTCGCACCCACGTCAACAGGCGGCCCCATTGAGGGATCTTACCACACACCGCCTAAATCCATCGCGACACCTCTATGCCTATAACATTACGTTCTTAGAAACTTCGGTGGCCCCTGTGTATAACCGGCTCTTGCGAGGTACGATGCCTTCGCTGTGTCCGTGTTTACACTTCTCTTGCTTCTCTTCGGTAAGGCACTTGAATTGTTTACGGTTTTTTTTTTTTTTTATTTTTTTTTTTTTTTTAGGTTAAAACCTTATATTATTTGATTACTATTATACCTACAATCTTCTTTTTGCATTTATTTTCGTTTTCCTTCCTTGATCACTGGAGACTCTCAGGTTTCTCATTCAGAATCACATCTTTTCCAGATCACCCTTTTGGAAATGAGATCGAAATGAGTTCTATATTCTTCTCTATATCTCTTACTTTCATCTGCTTTTTCTACAGTATCGCATATTTAAGTCATGTTCTATTGCTGAGATACTCCTCATACCAAAGGNCACAGCTAAAGAAGACAGTTTCTTAGGCCTTGTCGTGTCAGTACTGATGTATGGCTGCACCCACTGGACCCTAACTAAAGCGACTAAAAGCATTGCTGCGCGTGTCATGAACAAGACGTGGAAACAACACCCTACGAGAAAACAGCTGTACGGCCACCTTCCACATTACCCCAAACCATCCGAGTAAGACGACAAGACACGCGGGACACTGCTGAGAAGCAAGGACGAACTCATAAGCGACGTCCTCCTGTGGAAGCACAGCACATGGACAAGCCAGTGTGGGCCGACCAGCAAAACGTACGTTGATCAGCTCTGTGCGGATGCAGGATGCTGCATAGCAGGACCTCCCGAGAATGATGAGCGATAGGGATGGATGGAGAGAGATTGTCATGATATCTGTGCTGAAAGCGCGACATGATTGATGATGAATGCATCTGCAGTAAGAGAGAATAAGATAGAATTGGAAAAGATGGTTGTTGTTGCTATTGAGAAAGAAGAAGAAGAGAAGAAGAAGAAGAAGAAGAAGAAGAAGAAGAAGAAGAAGAAGAAGAAGAAATCAACGCTGGTCATACACTTTTTAAATTTCTAAATACTTACGAGAATGGCTGAAAAAAGTGTCCGGCTGGGAACCCGTGCCAACTCTGCGTATGAGTAGCATAGGGAGGTAAAGTGAGGAGTTGATGGTAGGTGTAGCGCTCCGTCTCAGACGCTAAAAAAACAATCTCCTTGGTCTAGCGCTAGTGAAAAGAGGATATATTCACTCGCTGTATGTCTAATATCGACATTAGGCCACCCCGACGGCTTTACTTATATATATATATAAAATGGACTCGTCGATTCAAGTTCAAATCCTAGACGAAGCTGTTGGCATTTCACATAGTGCTAATACCCTTGGGAAAGGTATGAATCCATATATTCTCCCTCCAGCTATGGGTTAAATAGTAGGGCAGACTGGGCCCTTCAGCCTTGGGTAGGTAACCAGTCTAGGAGAGGGATAACTCTGAATTCAAAATTCCCTCCAGTTATGGGTTAAATAGTAGCGCAGACTGAGCCCTTCAGCCTTGGGTAGGTAACCAGTCTAGGAGAGGGATAACACCACTTAGAACCTTACTTAGGCTAGACGGGCGGTCGGAGAGGCCCCCTCCAATCAATCGGCTAGTCACGTCAAGCCCTAGAACCTATATGATTTTCCCAACCCTATTGCCCTTATGGCAAGCCCCAACCCTTTTTATCATATGGGTGCTAGAAGGCTGTGGCTGAGGGTCTACATGTCCTGGGAATGACGTTAAACTCTATCTGATGGTGAGGTTCCAGTTTTGGAGGTTTGGGAATGTGGAGCACCCCTTCATCACCATTGCTCCCTGGTCCACTCTGACCCGGAGTGGTATTACCTGTTTGGGTCCCATCTATGGGTTAAATAGAAAAACATGAGTTTATAAACAAAATTGATTATCCATTAAGAATTACTTTATTTAAAAACTTTATTGGCATTAAATGACCCACTGAGGTTGATATGCCGTAAAAAAAAAACACTAAACTAAACTAATCTGAATTTATCTAAATTCTTTTACTTTAAACCGCTCACAGCGACTCTCCCATTAGGAAATGTTTCTATGCATATCACAACTAAGCAAAGTGCAAAAACGATGGTTAGTTCATTATAATTGCACAGGACTCAGATTACAATAATAATAGAACTTTATTTGAATAAAATGGGTTCTGGCGTGGATAAATAGTGAACTTTGAAATATCCCATCGTAACTTCAGGTAAAAAAAAAATACCAAGAAAAGTTGGTACAGCCGTTGAAGAAATTTGGTAGGCAAAGAGTTAAGAATCTCTATTTAAACACTTTATTGAGATTATTTTTAAATTTTTACATATAAACACTTCTAAATTATAATTTAGCATACGAAGCTGAAAAATTATTAAATAAAGTAATATATTGCTTTATTATACACTTTTTAAATTTCCAATGTTCAGATTGATCAATGTCTTGTTTTTTTTGTTTTTTTATTTTTAATTTCTGCTTAATAACCAGTATATATTTCTTCCTGAAATTCTCTTTTCAAATATTGTTCGGCGCAATGTTAATTAACTGATGGTTTTATCAAATTAATTAATATGTGGGCGTTACATTTGAATATAAAGCATTTAACTTCTGTTGTCTTTTCAAGACAAACATTATAGCACTGGAAATGAACACTATGGAAATTCAACCATGATATTCTTCAATTAGGCTCATATAAAAACAAATTAGATCACATTAGCAAGGAAGAGTTTCAGTCTAAAAAAAAGAGAAAGCTATAGACAGCCATGATTACCCAAGTCCTAAAATAACATGAGATATGCTACTGTAATCTATATGTATTTACCCAGAGTTAAGTAGGAAGCGCGTGGTGTAATGATTAAAGTCATGGGAAATGGACTCGTCGACCCGAGTTCAAATCCTGGACGTGTCAATTATTTCACTTAGCGCTAATACCCTTGGGAAAGGTATGTATCCTACTCTCCCTCCAGCTATGTGTAAATAGTAGGGCAGGCTGGGCTCTTTAACCTTGGTTAGGCAACCAGTCTAGGAGAAGGAAAACTCTGAATTCAAACCTGTTGAACTCCGCTTAAGAAATTGACCTTGTGTCACATCCTGCTCATGCGGAGAGGTTGGTAAATATATATATGTATTTACCCAACCCCATCGCAGGAGCAGGGTGTGACACAAGGTCTTATGTTTAAGCGGACTTTAACAGATTTAAATTAAGAGTTTCCCTTCTCTCAGACTGGTAGCCATACCAAGGTTAAATAGCCTACTATTTACCCATAGTTGGAGGGAGAATAGTTAGCGCTATGTGAAATGTAATCAGTCTCGTCTAGGATTAGAACTTGGTTCACAGTGTCTATTTTTCATGATGATAACCATAACATAACAAACACCTTTATTAGGCTCATATACAACCAAATTAGACCACGTCAGCTGATCACCCAAGTCAGGAAATAACATGACATGCTACTGTAAACTATAGCCTATAATTTTTATGTAACTTTCTTTTTTTCATTTGCGAAATACAAGAATAATAGGAAATAATGATGCAATTAAAAAAATCAAATTTAAAAGAATTATTATACGATGCTGCACTTGCACAATCCTGTGTTCCAACGAAAACTTCACATCAAAATGTATCGAAACTACGGGTCAAAAGTATTGGCACTGGCTCGTCTATACTTATGCCTAGACATCATCACTTTATTAAATATGTACTTACTACCCATCTCTAACCCATCTGTAAGGTCAATTGCTTAAGCGGAGTTTAATAGGATTGAATTCATAGATGTTCTTCTCCTAGACTGATTAAAGAGCCCAATCTTCCCTACTATTCACCCAGAGCTGGAGGAAGAGTAAATTGATGCATGCTTTTCCCAAGTATATTAGCGATGCCTGAAATGTAAACAGTTTCGTCCAGGATTTGAACTCGGACCGACAAGTCCATTTCCTATGGCTCTAACCATTACACCACCCGCCTCCAAATTATTATATAATTTGTTCACAAGATTTGCTGACGAGATTGGGGGGGGGGGCTAAAAAAATGATTTAAAAATGGTCGGTTTTGAACAAATTTCTTTCTCTTGCCTATTGCGATGGAAATATCTATTTTTTTAAACCTTTGAATTTCTCTTAGTTCCAAAACTGCTTCAAGAATTGAGGGAAAAAATCAAGCTATTTTGCAATAATTCCCCCTACCAAATGAAATCTTACTATAAAACTAAACATTAGAACTTCAGATAAAGAATCCTCAATGTCTTATACTTAATATTACTTCCCATATCTGTAGAATATCAACAACGAAATTGTTGTAGTAAAAGCATTAACACTAAGTTACTTTTCAGTATTTAGCGTGAATACGAGTTCCCCGGCCTCTAAAAAGCCTGGCTCTTATATACTTTTTAAGGAGACAAATTGTGTAGTTTAGTGCTTCCTGTAGAATACAGACACGGATATTCTTTTCCTTTCCCCATCTATGGGTTAAATAGAAAAATGTATTTATAAAAAAATTGTATTATCCATTAAGAATTGATTTATTTCAAAACTTTATCGGCATTAAATGACCCACTGAGTTTGATATGCCGTAAAAAAACAAAAAACAAAAAAACAAATCGAACCATCTTTCCTTTCACCCTTCTTTGTCTCCTCTATCACCTCTCTCTATCACCCCTCTCTCTCTCTCTCTCCTCTCTCTCTCTCTCTCTCTCTCCTCTCTCTCTCTCTCTCTCCTGCATTACTTAATGAGACATTCCATTTCTACTCTACAATATCAGAAAGGTGGTTATAAGCATTTGAAACTGCATGGAAGAAAGAATTTCTATTGTCAAAAAGGGATTTTTAAAAGAAAAAAAAGGTATAGTGTCTAGTCTATGATAATATTATTTATATAATCACCCCCCTTGACTTGCTGCTATCATCAGTGTTTGTATTGAAAAGGAATTTATTAAAACAGTAAAGATAACGGGTCAAATTTGATTTGTCAGAAGTAAAAGTTTTTGTAATTCATTTAATAGATTTGGTTTGGTTTGGTTTGGTTTGGTTTTTTTACGGCATTTAATGCCGACAAAGTTTTGAAATAATTCTTAATGGATAATCAATTTTGTTTATAAACTCATGTTTTCTATTTAACTCATAGATGGGACCCTAACAGGTACTGCCACTCCGGGTCAGAGTGGACCAGGGTGCAATGGTGATAAAGGGTTGCTCCACATTCCCCAAACCTCCAAAACTGGAACCTCACCATCAGATAGAGTTTAACGTCATTTCTAGGAGATGAAGACCCTCAGCCACCGCCTTCTAGCACCCATACGATAAAAATGGTTATAGGGCTGGGGCAATCATATCGGTGCTAGGGCTTGGCGTGACCAGCCGATTGATCGGAGAGGGACTCTCCGACCGCACGTCTAGTCCAAGTAAGGATCAAAGTGGAATATTGCATGTCATGGTCTGCTCAACCACCTGGGTTCTATCCTTGAGCATCATGGGTCGCCACCCACGAGGGAGTTTTACCCCTCTGCAGAGGTGCAGTCAGCGCATTCTAACGCCGCAGCCGACAGGGCGGCATTTGATAGAACAATTGAATATGTTTTTCTACATGAATTGAACTTTGTTTCTTTTGAAGACTATTGACCGCTAAAAGAATATGTTTTACTGTAGTAAGTTGTGTGTTATACATATTTTATATATAGGTTGTACACATCTTACTAACTTTAAACAAAACTCAACACAATGGAAAGATAACGAAGTCGTATTAAAATAAACAATCTGTATTAAATAAAGTTACAGTGTTGTATACCCTTCTTTACTTTCTTCTATTCTTCTTCTGGCGTCTCTTCTAGCGTCTGCTCTAGCGTCTGGACTTTGTCTTGGTGGTCGGTCGCACTTAACTCATTTCTTCTTCTAGATCAGTCTTGTTACCAAGACATTCACCAACCACAAAACCGTGTTATTTTCATAAGCTTTTATTTACTTAACTAAACATTTCATGTAACTAAATATCTGACTAACATAGCGCGTGTATGCAGTGAGTTCCAGTTAAGGCAGTACATCTCTGCCCGACGTCCAAACTGAAACTGAAGACCCAACCAGGTCTCACGTGACTTCACGTATTTCGCGGGCTTCCTGTAATATTCCATGGAAAGTCCCGCCCGTGATATGAAAAGGGCCATCCCTTTAGAAATACAGGGATTGACAATAATCTTATGCAACCGCATAGATTATGTAACAACAGAAATGTAGAATAGCATACCGGGCAAAGTCCTTTCTTTTATATTTTGGTATTAATAGTTCATATTTCATCTTCTTTAATTTTCCGATAATGGAGCTGATTTGTTGCGTGACAACTACTTGCTTGTCATCCTCAAAACTCCTGAATTCCCGCTTTTTGGCGTTCGATTTTTGAATTCAGCGTCTGTTGGTTCAGTTACTGCATTTTTGGAATTCTTACTCCCCCCTTTTTTAAAAACAATCGGCAACCGCCATTTTATTAACCATTACATTACCAATCATACGTACAATTTATTCAAAAGTTGTTTGAACTTAACAGTTTCTTACGACTCATATGGGAAGTCGATGAATTTTTCCGTGCGTTGCATACTTGTAAAATTCTGTTATATCAAGGGGATGTAAACAATATTTAAAATGCATGAAAATGTTCTATTTTATCATGGATTTCAACAATCCTTTTTTCGCTGCTTTCTTATATGAAGCCACTAAAATTCACGTTTTCTTACGGTTTCTATTTTTAATAGTCTCTCTCTCTCTCTCTCTCTCTCTCTCTCTCTCTCTCTCTCTCTCTCTCTCTCTCTCTCTCTCTCTCTCACACACACACACACACACACACACACACACACCATTTGGATATTCTTTTTCCTTCTTTGTCTCCTCTTCCCCATCCTCCTCCTCTCCCCCAATCTCTTTTTTCTCTTCATCATTCGGATATTCTTTCCTTATCTCTCTCTCTCTCTCTCTCTCTCTCTCTCTCTCTCTCTCTCTCTCTCTCTTTCCATCATTTGGATATTCTTTTTCCTTCTTTGTCTCCTCTTCCCCATCCTCCTCCCTCCCCTCAATCTCTTTTTTCTCTTCCTCATTCGGATATTCTTTTCCCTTTACTCTTCTCTCTCTCTCTCTCTCTCTCTCTCTCTCTCTCTCTCTCTCTCTCTCTCTCTCCTGCATCACAGGATTTTGATAAGCTTACTTTTCGGTAATATATTGGCACTGTTTTATTTTAAAGCTCGTTTTATTTATTTTTTTTTTTTTATTTTCCTTTTATTTTTCCGCCATGTTTTTTTTTGTTTTTTTTTGTTTTCCCTGGCACTTTTTCTTTTCTTTCCTCCATTTTAAAAAAAAAAAATTTGAAACACCTTTTCGCTACTTTAAATGCAAAGAATGATTTTTACGCAATATTTTATGACTTAATGTGTCCAGAATTCATTTCCAGAGAATCGATTACGCGAAACCTTTCCAATAAAGCGTAAAACATAATATATGTCAACTTCAAATATTTTATTTCTTCCATTTTAATCTATGTTTTTTTTTGCTTGTTTTTTTTTGTTTTTTTTTTTTTCTTTCTTTTTTCTTTTTTTCATTTTCACAATGTTCATTCAGCAAATTCATTTACTCTATTATTTCTTCAACGTAAATAGCCTCTTCAATTTCTTTGTTTGCTTTTTGTTTCTTTTACAATCTTTTGTTTACAAAAGAAAAAGAGAAAAATCATTGAAAACTATAATTATTCTCAATTTGTATATTAACTTTTAAAATGCAGGTGTAGCCATGAATACGTCTTTGCCTGGAAGGACCCGAACGCCATAACACATCGAATTAGTAAACACGCTGGTTTTCAAATAGAGGACATTTCCAAATAATTAATGTATTGATTTTCCAAATCACTGCGTCATAAATTTTGCAAGCTAATCTAACGAGAATTTCTATTTGGTATCAATAAAAAGCAACGATTTGAAAGAAATCTTCCCCTTGTTATTATTGTTATTATTGTTATTGTTTTGTTTTTTTTTGTTGTTGTTTTTTTGTGGTTGCTGTGCTTTACTTTCCTTCTTTCTTTTTTCTTTTTTTTTTTTATTTTTTTCTCTCTTAGAAGAGAATTCTTCCAGTTCTGAAAATTTTTACGCCATAGAACGCTGCAAAACGAAAGATTTCCGATTTTCCTCATGTTTCTTCTTCATTATTTTCTTTACGATTCTACCTTTCATTATGTGCGGAAAATTTCATTCACAAATTTCCGCTTCCTCTTACCAACGCCATTTTTTAATGTTTTGTTTTTGTTTTTGTTTTTTGTTTTTTTTGTTTTGTTTTGTTTTTTGTTTGTTTGTTTTGTTTTTTGTTTCGTTGTTTTGTTATTTTGTCTTTTTTTAGTTGTTTTAGCTTAATTCTACTTTTGTTAGCTTTTATTTTAATTTCATATCATTGTTCCCTACACCACCCTCCTCTCTCTCTCTCTCTCTCTCTCTCTCTCTCTCTCTCTCTCTCTCTCTCTCTCTCTCTCTCTCTCTCTGCTTGTGTGCGTGTGTTTGTTTGGAAATTAAATTGCTTCCTTCAGGCAATGGATATATTCCGATGTACTATCCGACACAATTTCAATAAATTAAAAACATTGGTTCACACGAAGAAATTAGACAAATTTTTGCGCTCAACCTTAAATCGACACGGGAAGCGCTATTCAGAAAGTGACGTTAAAGCAATGCGGATATGAGGTGTGATGAATTTGAAATTCTTTTCAAATAAAGAGAATTAACTGAAAACTGAATTGGATTCAGGTTCATTACGATAAGGCAATAAATGCAACGAAAGGAAGAAAAAAAAAACATATACAAACATATATATAAAGGGTTCTTCTTTTATTTCATTTATTTACACCGCGTTAAACAAATCTTATGAGCTAAGGATTTTATAGATTAAGATGATAACCTACGATAACGATTTTAAGTATCACTAGGGGTGAGTCAAAAATTTTGCAATATCTTAGTACGTGCTATTCTGCGGCGCTTATAATCACGTGCTTTATGATGGAGGCGCGTGGGCTAATGGTTAGAGTCGTAGGAAATGGACTCGTCGACCCCAGTTCAATTCCTCGACGAAGCACTTTGCATTTCACAGGGCGCTAATACCCTTTGGGAAAGGTATGAATCCAAATTTCCCTCCAGCTATGGGTAAATAGCAGGGTAGACTGGACTCTTTAACAATGGCCAGGTAACCAGTCTAGGAGAAGGAAAACTCTGAATTCAAACCTGTTAAACTCCGCTTAAGAAATTGACCTTGTGTCGCATCCTGCTCGTGCGGAGGGGTTGGTAAATATATATATATATATATATATATATATATATATATATATATTATCACGTGGGGGCACCTGTAGTGTAATGATTACCGTCATAGGAAATGGACACTGCGAGACGAGTTCAAACTCTGGAGAAGGCTATTCGCATTCCATATATAGCTAATACCCTTGGGAAAGGTATGCATCCTACGATTCTCCCATCCAGCAATGGGTAAATAGCGGATCTGACTGGGATCTTTAAACTTGGTTTGGCAAACAGTATAGGAAATGAAAACCCTGAATTCAAACCTGTAAAACTCCGCTTAAGAAATTGACCTTCCATCATATTTGTATGGAGGGCAAATGATGATGATACCTTTTGATTTAATGCGCATATTTGCTTCCCCGAGAAAATCTATGGGTCCCAACTAAAGTTTCTTAATAGATTGTAGGTTTTTATTTATGATCTGGGGAAACAACTAAAGCCTTCTAACCCCTACCTTGTAACCTAGCTTGAAATGGTGATGGTAGAAAAAAGACAAATACTGGGACGCATGAATACGATTTTACTGCGTCCATTTAGATTTTTGTGCGTCATGGGCACAGGACGCGTATTTATCAGCATCTCTGGGAGGGATTGAGAGATATGTATATCACGTGACCGAATCAGTTCAAGCCGTGAAAAAGTACCCGCTGTACTTGGTAGCAATATGGTTGCGCTGAGACGTTATGCATTTGCTTATGCTTTACGAAATCGATCTGAACCCTAACGCCTCGGGAGCAACCAAAAGCGTTTATTGTGCGAAGGGTGATGAGGCGGTTGATCACAATACAGTAACTAGATTTTGCTCGGGTACCAAGAAAACCGACTATCAGGCAAGGTCAGGTGGGCCTTAAAACTGTGGATTCCATGAACATGCTCCAGGCCCTTGAGGCAAAATCGGAGAGTATCAGGTGAGTTCGGTATCTCATAATTCAGTATGATTCGTCACCTTCACAGCCTCGGCAAAAGCATCCGCAGTTGTCGAAATATGCTTTACATTACCAAAATATTGCAAAACTTTTCAATCAGAAAAATGGTTGGGTCTTTAACTTGGGTAAAAAAAACGGATTATTTTAACATCTGGAAGATTGGCGTAAATTGGTAATCTTGCATATAGGGGTTACTAATTTGTTGGGCCTACATCAGAGGGTCACCAATTTTTTATAGAAACAGGATCATAAATTTTGCATATTTTCTATAGTTGGGGTGGTATCATTTCGTTGGTCACGTCGAGGTCACTATTTTGAGGGAGACAATTTTGTAATGTCAAGATTACAAATTTTATATATTTTTTAATAGTTGGGTGTCACCATTTTGTATCGATACACCATTTTGTTCGGGTCAATTAGGACGTGAAGGATCAATGTAATATTCTCGAGTGTCTCAAGATTCTTCTTTCTCTTCTTTCTCTTCTTCTTCTTTCTCTTCTTCTTCTTCTTCTTCTTCTTCTTCTTTCTCTTCTTCTACTTCTCTTCTTCTTCTTCTTCTTTATCTTCTTTCTCTTCTTTTCTTCATCTTCTTTATCTTCTCTTCTTCTTCTCTTCTTCTCTCTTCTTCTTCTTCTTCTTCTCTTCTTCTTCTCTTCTTTCTCTTTTCTTTCTTTCTTCTTCTTCTCTTCTTCTTCTTCTTCTTTCTCTTCTTCTTCTTCTTCTCTTCTCTTCTCTTCTTTCTTTCTTTCTTCTTCTTCTTCTTCTTCTTCTTCTTCTTCTTCTCTTCTTTCTCTCTTTCTCTCTTTCTTCTTCTTCTTCTTCTTCTCTTCTTCTCTTTCTTCTTCTCTTCTTCTTCTTCTTCTTTCTTCTTTCTCTTCTTTCTCTTCTTCTTCTTCTTCTTTCTTCTTCTTCTTCTTCTTCTTCTTCTTTCTCTCTTCTTCTTTCTCTTCTTCTCTTCTTCTTTCTCTTCTTCTTTCTTCTTCTTTCTCTTCTTCTCTTCTTCTTCTTCTTCTTCTTCTTTCTCTTCTTCTTCTCTTCTTTCTTCTTCTTTCTCTTCTTCTTCTTCTTCTCTTCTTCTCTTATTTTTCTTTCTTCTTTCTCTTCTTCTTCTTCTTCATCTTCTTTCTCTTCTTTCTCTTCTTCTGCCTCTTCTTCTTCTTCTTCTTTCTTTCTTTTTTCTTCTTCTTCTTCTTCTTCTTCTTCTTCTTCTTCTTCTTCTTCTTCTTCTTCTTCTTCAATAAACCCTCCTAACTGAATAAACCAACAACCACAAAAATAAACACAAAAACCTTCCAAATGAATAAAACTCACACAAAACAAACAACCACTAAAACCAAACAACTGTGGATGACTATTGACATGGTTGAAAGCGCTTGCTGAATTTTCTCATTAGTTGTGGAGGATGAAATTAGTTTCTCTTGCACAGACATAGAAAGAATTATTTAAAAAAACACAATTCTAGGCGGGATGCACAAAATCAGAGTTTAAAACAAGATTTGCAAATCATAAGCTCTCATTCTCTAATATCTTATTATAATGGAGATTGTGGGTTTGTCTCTATGTAACCGAAACTATATTACTACCCAAGTCACAATTCCTTTTTATTTACACCACATTCTCCATAATTTTATTTTTTTATTTAAACCTCAATTATTAGTAAAATTGTTTTACATCATTAAGACTGTTAACAATATCTACATACTAATAACATGTAATTGTATTTATATATACAACAAAATAGCGGTTTACAGTGTGAATGGGAAGGCTAATTTGCATATTGATCTTAAAAATTTGATTTTAATAAATATATGCTTAGTATTATTGATTTCTAATTGTTTGGTTTTATCTTATTGAATATGAGCAAAAATCTCGGGGATAAATCTTAAAAGAAATCCATTAACCAGAAGAAATAACTGTAATATTATTCTTTACTTCCTATTTTAACTAAATAGTTAAATTAGGAAAATTTACCACTGAAAGACGGGAGTAATGGAAAATGATGTCTTCCATCATTTAGTTTCAAAGTTGTTCTATTTTCCGATTATACCCTCTCTGTTCCAAATATTTTTATCTGAATTCTTATTCAGTTTCATTAGCCTTTCTAATTTAACATGATATTTTATTATATTAAAACTTAAATACTTGCACCCGGAGGTGCATATATTTGCTAGTAAAGCTAAGAAATGTAAAAACTCTGACTCGTCATATTTGGTATTTAACTCTTAATGTCCTATTGAGAATTTTCTAAGTCCAGAGCATTCCTATAAGGATATATTTAAAAAAATGGCTAAAAATGACCTTCGCATCTAAAGTCACCTGTTATTTCCCTTAAATCAAAGACTTCTAAATATGTTTAATATTATATTTAAATAAAGCCTATCATATGGGGTAGATTGGGAAAACAAATGAGACTACCGGCCGGGTGGAATGAGGTGGTATAGGACTTTAAGAGTTAAAGGATCTAAGATTAACACCGTTTAGTAGATGGGATATCTATGAAGGTCTCTGAATGATTCATGTTTCCTATGTCTACAGAAAAATGAACAATAATTAGATTTCCAGATAGAAAAAAAACTTATTAAATAATTGAATTGAATCGATAGGAAATTGCAGGGGAAAATTGAGCCAATCGCTAAAATATAATTAGGAATATAATTAGGATTATTCTTTTAAAATCTAACCGGGGACACTAGCTGTCATAAAGATATATATATATATATTTACCAACCCCTCCGCACGAGCAGGATGTGACACAAGGTCAATTTCTTAAGCGGAGTTTAACAGGTTTGAATTCAGAGTTTTCCTTCTCCTAGACCGGTGGCCTAACCAAGGTTAAAGAGCCCAGTCTACCCTACTATCTATCCATAGCTGGAGGGAGAGTAGGATTCATACCTTTCCCAAGGGTATTAGCGCTATCATAAAGATATATAATCAGGGATTAAATAAACAAATGACCAGATCTAAAAATAGAAACTGTTAAAGAAAAAAATACTAGTATAGACAAAATAGAAAAAAGAAAAAGAATGGAAAGGGAAAGAAAAGATAGAGAGAGAGTGGAGGGGGGACTTTGAAAATAAAATTTAAAGTTTAAAGTGGAAAATTTGAATTAAAAAGGAAAATTTAAAATTTAAAGAGGAAAGAAATTGACAAATTAAATTAGCATCACAGGATTTAGATGGAGAAATAGATATGGGACTAGACCTGATAAACGACAATAAAAACTTTTTAATATATGACAGAAAAAAACCGCTCTATTTACAAACTAAAATTAACACCACAGGAGAAGACAAGAAGATTAGATTAGTAGTAATTCAAATATCCCCACATGCCTACTAGCAAATAATGACAGTGTAGCGTTAGTTTGCATTGGCCTGGTGGAGTTGTCTGCCTCTTTTAGTTTGCTGGTGCCCGCTAGGGCACCATAGTATTTAAGCGCCGGGTTCAAACCCTTTCGCTCTCTTTTCCTGTTTCAGCAACTACGAGCCACATTAGATTTTATCTAAACATTACTGTAGATGGCTATTCCAAAAACCATTCATGAATGTGTCTTTATCTTTATTTGTGTACCCCTTTATATATGTAACGTTTTATCAACTGTTATCCATGTGCTGTATATATTAAATGTTTTGTCCGTTATTCGTCGGAGTTTTGTGTATCCAAAGTATCTAATAACTTTAAACCATCCTTATAACAGTAATGATTTTTAAAAAAAGATTTTAAAAATAAATTTTAAAAAAGAGATTTCCAAAGATTTGTAGTTTTTATTTTTTTATCATTATATAGAAGGGGAAATATATGGAGGGAAATAGATATTCGAATCAAGAAGTTCCTGCTGAGGTGGGACCAAAAACAAGCGAGTTCACAGTCTTCTCACAAGCCAGACTTTCTTTTGGTCAACACATTCTTTGTCTTCGTCTAGCAGCTGGAAAATCCGTCGTCGTAGTCGAAATAATCTTTAACAGTTCAAAATCGCATTTCCTATTTAGTTTTGTTTCTGTTGGACTAAAATCCATTTCTTTACTGACTCACTTGTTATTTATGGACATATTTATCCAAACATCCGGGCACATCAGTAGAACCTCGCGTCCGTCCAGTGCCCAAATCGCATTTGTTTTTGCATGCGGGAGGACGCGAGTTCGATCCCGGCAGGCAAGACAATGTCTTGCTCTTTTTCCTTTCTCGTTCTCCGTCACATATTAATAAGTTATTCAAACCCTCCGCAATAGATAAGATGTGACATAAGGAGTTTTTCAGTGGAGTACTGCTGGCTTGAATTCAGAGTTTTTTCCTTCTCCTAAACGGTAACCATGTTATGGCTAAAGAGCCTAGTCTGCACTACAATTTACACATAGCTGGGGGGGGGTGAATCCATGCCTTTCCAAAAGTCAGCTTCGTCCAGGATTTGAACTCGGGTTGCCAATTTCATTTTCTTTAACAATTTTCTTTTTCATTTTGTCGAGTTTTCATTTATTGTTTTGAAGAGATGTATTTGTGATCGAAACCGTAGTAGACCCATATTTTTTCTACAAATATATATATATATATATATATATATATATATATATATAGAGAGAGAGAGGAGGGAGAGAGAGAGAGAGAGAGAGAGAGAGAAATACACTATTATAAAGTGAGAGATTATTAAAAGAACCAGTAATCATAAAACGGGGATAAATCCTGCCTTCCCCGTGTGAAGGAAAAACTAGCTATCGCATCTAATACTAATTCTAAAGTATTATTAAATCGAAGATCCGAAATTTTGAATAGGTGTAGGGACAATCGTAAACGTCCTGACCATTAAAAATCCAAACGCGAACTGCATTCCTTTTCTAATGTGTTTTGCTTATATCCACGTATTCTAATTATTGTTATTAGTTTTCTAAACCAGATCTACATATGTATTGAGCACTTTACCAAGTGGAAAACGGATTCAGCGGTTCTGATATAAATGCTCTATCCATGATATTGAGCGCTGTTTACTTATAAATATAGCACCCATATTGTATGGTCTTGTCAGGCGACTGCCACTCCTTCATTCACTGTCCGTTTGTGAGCTCGTTTATGACTTTCCAATCCTGCCAAAGTATTGCATAATATAGATCATATCTGGCACACATAACGATTGTGTTGACTGAGTTGACAGGTGTTGTATACTCATCTCTGTGAACTTTCATGTGAAGCTTGAGATCAATATTTTGTACACACACACACACACACACATATATATATATATATATATATATATATATATATATATATTGTAATACAGATACAAGTAATAACCTACTCGAGTTTCACCATAAGGATCTTCAGGGTTAAATCCACTGGATTAATCAAGATATTGATTAATCCAGTAAATTTAACCCTGAAGATCCTTATGGTGAAACACGAGTAGGTTATTACTTGTACTTGTATTACAATAAATTTGCTCTACTAACGTATTGAGCACTTTTTATTTGTTATATCGCTGTCTTACCTTTCTGAATTTTGCATCAACTAACCATTGTGACCATCTTCGCCGGTAAGTCACCTTTTCCAAAATAACACACACACACACACACATATATATAATATATATATATATATATATATATAGAGAGGAGAGAGAGAGAGAGAGAGAGAAAGAGATGGGTTTACTATATTCATAAAGAAAGAGTGCTCAATATCAGGGATATAGCATATATAGTTCTAAGTTTTGATAGCGTATACACAGTGTGGGCGGTGCTTGGTGACTATCAGTTTCTCACCGATGCGATCATCAGACCATGTAGCTCCTGTAAAGAGATACCACGTAGAAACCACTTCCTTTAAGAGCAGATGAATTCTGTCACTTTAACTGGGCTGATTCGATCTAGATTTTCTATAGCTTTCTTGCGAACCACACGCACACACACATATACTCAAACTCTCTCTCACACACACACACACACACACACATACATATATATATATAATGTCTAGTTATAATGATCACCAATTCTCTATTTTGCACAAGGCTAGGACGAAACACCATTTACAGGTCCTTGAGGCCGTAATTATAAATTTTTTTCGTCCTACCTTGTGCAAACAAATCAGACCTAGGCAATCGCTTATTTTATTGGGTGAGTGTCTGGGGCCTGGTGTCACTTAATGGGGACTTAAAAGAAGAAAGTAAAATTTTTTTTTTCTTTCCCTAAACCCCCCCTCATATATATACCCATATGTATTTACAATTTGACTTTTAGTCGTCTCCGGCTGTATAAACCTTGATGAGCAACCGGACGAAAGGGCCCTTGTTTTTATCAAATAAAACAATTTTTTTTTCTCTTTTCCTTCGTATCCACCTATATAGGTGATCATAATGATTACCCTTAAAGTATTATTTAAATTTGCCTATACCAGAAATTTATTTATATATATATATATATATGTGTGTGTGTGTGTGTGTGTGTGTGTATGCATGTATGCTTGTATGCTAGATATCATAGGACAATTCATGCAAACTCCAGGAACAAAGAAGGTGTCTTGTGCAATCTGTAACAAAGTCTGTAAGTCAGCTTAAGAGACATATGGTGGTGCATAAGCATAACATTTTATCATCTGATCCATCTGATACAACGAGAAGAATGTTCTTCCTATGCCATATTTGCTTCAAACTTTGTGAGTCTGCTGCGGGTTTGATGAGTCATTTGAGGACTCATGAGAGGAAAGGTTCTGGTGATGGGGTTATAGGATTGTGAGGATTACAGTGATCTGTAAAGATTATGTTATTGCTATATGTATGTGTGCACGTGTTTGTGTGCGCGCGTGTGTGAATGTGTGTGTGTGTCTTTAAAATTAATATAAATGCAAACAGCGACACACAATACCGATGTCCATTTGACGATCAAATTGCGTGAAACTCTGAGTGACGGGCAGTAATTAACATTATGAACATTTTGATATTTTAGATTTTAAATCGGATCTATTTAACAACAATGTCAATCACTTCTTTGAAATTGTTTCTCACAATAAATGTTCACACTAAGGGTCAGTTTAGCTCAGTCGGTACAGCGTCCAACTAGGAACCACAAAGTTCCGGGTTCGATTCCGGCCTTCGTCAACTCAACGTATGAGTAGGACAGGGATCTATGAGGAGCTGATGGTAGGTGTGGCGCTCCACCTCAGACGCCAAAAACTTGGTCTAGCGCTAGTGGAAAGGGAATAGACTCCCTAGCTGTCTGGCTGATACCGACTTTAGGTGACCCCGAAGTCTTTGCTTATATATATATATATATATATATATATATATATATATATATAATAAAGATTATTTTTCACAATAATGTTTACACTAATATATATATATTATATATATATATATATATATATTAGTTTGCTATATTCATAAAGAAAGAGTGCTCAATATCAGCCTTGGGGAGGTAATCAATCTAGGAGAGGAATAACTCTGAATTCAAAATTCCTGAGGTCGGTCGTTGATTGGGTTTGTGGCAACCCTTGATGCACCAATTCTTTCCTATCGACTGTGCCAAAAAGTGTGGATGGTCCAACACAAGCCTTCACCACTAAACAAATCACTGTGTGGGTGTTCATTGTATGCATGAACCCTCATGCGTCGAAAATCGACAAGAGAGATCAAGTTCGTTTGGTGTTGGGTTATGGGATCGGCTGTCAGCTTGGCAGTCCGGTTTCAATCACGCACAGGCGGTCTTTCCGATCTATAGCTCTGCTGATGAGGCCTAATAGGCCGAAATGTACATACAGAGATTGATTTTTTCGATTTGTTTAGCCATACATTTAATAGGTATTCCCGCTAATTCATTATTAATTAATTAATTTTCAAAATTAGGTACGACTCCAATTAACCACTTATTCTCCAAAAATTATCGGCAAAAAGCCATTCTAAACAAACCTTGTTTAACAACTTACATATCGTCGTGTAATAAAAGTCACTAGAAGAGGAATGTTAAACCTACTCTAAACAAATCATAAAAATCTAAGAAGTTCGTTTGGTGTTGGGGTTATGGGATCGGCTGTCAGCTTGGCAGTCCGGTTTCAAATCACGCACGAGGGCGGTCTTCCGATCTATAGCTCTGCTGATGAGGCCTAATGGCCGAAATGTACATACAGAGATTGATTTTTCTCGATTTGTTTAGCCATACATTTAATAGGTATTCCCGCCTAATTCATTATTAATTAATTAATTTTCAAAATTAGGTACGACTCCAATTAACCACTTATTCTCCAAAAAATTATGCAAAAAGCCATTCTAACAAACCTTGTTTACAACTTACATATCGTCGTGTAATAAAGTCACTAGAAGAGGATGTTAACCTACTCTAAACAAATCATAAAAATCTAGAAGTTCGTTTGGTGTTGGGTTATGGGATCGGCCTGTCAGCTTGCAGTCCGGTTTCAAATCACGCACAGGGCGGTCTTCCGATCTATAGCTCTGCTGATGAGGCCTAATAGGCCGAAATGTACATACAGAGATTGATTTTTCTCGATTTGTTTAGCCATACATTTAATAGGTATTCCGCCTAATTCATTATTAATTAATTAATTTTCAAAATTAGGTACGACTCCAATTAACCACTTATTCTCCAAAAAATTATCGGCAAAAAGCCATTCTAAACAAACCTTATATATATATATATATATATTAGTATGAACATTTATAGTGAGAAATAATTTTAAAGAAGTGATTGCCTTTGATAAATATAATATATATATATTATATATATATATATAGATTATTTTCTCACAATAAATATTTACACTAATATATAATATATATATATATATATATATATATATATATATATATATATATTGTGTGAACATTTATAGTGAGAAATACTTTTAAAGAAGTGATTGACACACACACACAAATATATATATATATATATATATATATTAGTGTGAACATTTATAGTGAGAAATACTTTTAAAGAAGTGATTGACACACACACACACATATATATATATATATATATATATATATATATATATATATATATTATATATATATATATATATAATTCTCTAAGGCCCATTGTTTTCAGAAAGAAGCTTTACAATTCCATACTTCTTTGCTACTTGTGCAGAGTTAATCAGCAGTTTCTTAGCGGGCATGAAGACAAAAAGAGCTCAGCGGAGCGGGGATAAAGTGAAGCAAACGATTATTATAGATCTTTTGTCTTGTGGCCTTATGGATATTGACTCAGGATATTAGAGAACAAAAGTAGCTAATCTACACGGATTTTCATTCATATCATTTATCTTTAATTCAGTGCGCGAATCAACAAACAGCAGCAATTAGCGAGTAACCTGAACGCACAAATAAAGAATAGATTCAGTTTCAAGAGAAGCGGCATTGGCAGAGCATAAAACCGAGGTTCAAAAGTGTAGCGAGAGAAATTACTTACGTAGGAGCTCAAGGCGAACACGAACGTGTCTGGCGTGCAAAATGAGGAGCGTGTGGTCGAAAGCGTAGTTAGGGATATGACGGAAGCATCGAGATGATGGAGGTGGGGCAGCGTGGAATTAAGGGTGAGATGGTCGGAGATAAATGAAAAATTTTTAAAAAGCAACCTATTTTGCCTGGAGAATAATGGGTCTATTTTCATCGACAAGGCGTCAGTGAAAGAAGCAGAAGCAGAAGTAGAGAGAGAAAAGAAAAGATAGGAGAAAGGAAGAGAAAGGAAAGTGGAAGAAAGGAAGATTAAAGAGGGAAAGAGGAGGGTGAAAAGAGAATAATTGACAGTGGGTCATCATCTGAAGGTACCCGGTTCAATCCCGAGTGTAGGCACCAGAGTAAAAGCTATTGGAAATTTTAAAAAGAATAGACCAGTTCACATTACCTCAATAGCAATTTTTTTTTTTTTCATCATACTACCTGCAGATCTTTCTCTTCTTTTTATCATACTACCCTACCTACCTTTC
>CM042147.1:111942579-111950079 GCA_023376005.1 Doryteuthis pealeii | reverse complement strand
CTCTCCGAACCACTCTTTCACTAAATTCTTTCTATCCCTTTCGCATACATTGGACAAGATTAATCTCATCGGTTTAATTCTTGCCCTTTTAAAGAATTTTATCAAATGAGAATTCTTCAATCCCAGCGGAAGTCTGAACGAGTTTTAAATGTACTGAAAAAGAAGGCAAGTTGATTGGCTGGAATTTGATTGATTTGGATCCTTTCAAATGACGGCCATTTTTAAACAAACAACGCGGCCCGATGAGACTCTCGGGACGTTAGATATTCGAGGTCACGTGTTACTGTGTACTGAATAAAACTGTTTATAAAGATAGGATTACTGTCAACCTATTTTACTCTTTATTGCCCTTATATCCAAAGTATTATTCACTCTCCCCCCCCCCGTTCCTCGCCATTCCCGCCTTTTTATAATGATATTTGGCGGCCAAATATAGTTAAGATCACCACCTGGCAAGAAAAATCACATCTCTTTTTTTTTAATTTAAATTGATTAAAATAAGATTTTTAAAAAACAAAATTTCATCGTTTTAATAAAATTACACAATTAAATCATGTACCCCATCACTTAATAAATTAATTTAAATCTCCACCTCTTTCTCTTCCTCTTCCTCCTCTTCCTACTCCTACATGTATAAATGGAAGAATACTGCCCAAATACACATACTTCAAAATACGCGATCCGGCGGCTAAGTACCAAAATAACACCTGGCAATATCGTTATAACTTTGTAAAAAGGCAAATTGAAACGGTCCAAAGACACCATTCGCAACCTTCATACCACAGCCAATGATATCCACAATCAGATAAAAGCCTCAACGACTGATGAACAATACCACAAACTCACATCTCAACTGGAAAAAATCTACAATGAAAACAAGCTCCAACAAAAAAAAAATTTTGCCCCGACTAATGAGAATGCGAATAAGGATTTATTCTTCTCATCTATATGCCTAGTCCAACGAGTTAGCCACTACGCCACGGGAACACCTATCTAAAGTAGAAAGGTATACTTCAACATCACTTATAAAGCACTTAATAACAATCTCCCATATAAATCTATATATTATTACGTGTGTTCCTAAATCTTCCGCCCGTTATCATCTTGCAGCACCCCTGGTTAAAAATGAGACCGTCCAAATGCAAAATGCAATGCAAATGTAAATACAGATTATCTGGTGTAGATTTATCGCAGATTTCTTATTTGTCTCATTTTATTTCACCCAATTTTTAAAATGAAACATTTCAAATGGCCTTACGTCGCTTAAATGACCAACGTAAAATTAAAATGATTTGTTTTTTAAGTTACGTGTTTGTTTTATTTGTAATATTAAAATTGTGAATTACGGAAGATATTTTGGTAATTTTGGAATCATTATTTCTGGCTGCTATCGTGAATTTTTCCTTGTTCAGAAAAATAGCGAACGTAAAACAAATGACGTCATCAATAAAAAAGGGTAGGGTAAAATTGAAAAGAATGATGGTCTTATTTGATAATGAAATAGAATCTTTATTATACAAATTTCTCCACTAAAGAAGGCTAAAAGAAATATAAACAATTTACATTAAACAAACTTGCATAAATTTCCCATGCATGACTAAACAAAGATTTAGGTGTCGAGTAACACAAATACAAAATAGGATAAAAATAGGAAAGAAGTGTATAAAAAAGGGCTACACTTACTGTAACAGAAAGGGTATTGAACAATAAAATAAACCTTTTAAAAATGAATTTCTCTCGCGCAGGAGAGACAAACAGTTCCACAGAACTCACAGTTCTCTCAAAATTTCACATTCCTTTTCGTTAAGGACTGAGGCTCCTGGCTTGGAAATAACTGCTGACCGAAAGATAAACCTTCTTTCAGTCACTTGTACTTTCTCGTGAAAGAACAAGGCTCTCGGATGAAATATAGGGCTGGCCTTCTGCGCTGGTATCTCTCACTTTTCACTCGTTGTCGTCCGTTCTTTCTTCAAGGGGATGGACACTCCAACAACAACATTTCTTCCATGGTTTGAAGAATATGCGAGGAAACCGCGACCTTTTTCGCCAAAGGATATGAAGAACCGTTTTAGCCCTTCTGGGAATTCTGCTGGGTTGCAACAGCAATTAGCCACCTTTTCTCAATCAAGGTTCTTTTTTAAACCGGCCAATGTCCGTTTTGAAGCATCTAAGGGCTTCGTCACTCAGTGTTTATGACGGGACAATCTGCTAGTTGCGTCCGCCCGCTTCGCTTCCCACTTCCAAAGAGGAAGATTTCAGCGGACACGTGTTCAAAAATGTCCAGACTAGGCGCCACTCACATTAGCCCCCCTCCTTCATTTTCGCGGCAAAAAAACGAAACGAAACATAGAGAGACAGACCAAAAGGGAAATGCATTATACCACAAATGTTTTTTTATTTATTTTAAATATAAAATTTCCAATACTGCTCTTGATTTTTGTTTCGTTTCGTGGAAATTCCACGGTTCCCGCTAGTTATATCATTAAACTTTACTCATTTACTTCGCTTAGTTGAGCACAGGGTTAAAAGTATGGGGCCCTCCATGAGAATCTAAGTTTATTTAGAGATGGTGCTTTGTTTAGTATAGCAAAACATCACAAATATGGGGTACCCAGTGAGAATCTTTTTTAGATGGGTGGTTTGTTCAGTTTTGCGCCAAAAGTATGGGACCAAAAGAATCTAAGTATTTAGGCTCTCCTTGATTGACTAAAAGGTCATGTCAGAGGTCATGTCTTGACTGAGATAATCACTCAATGAATAGTTTTCATACAATATATATATATATATATATATATATATATATATATATATATATATAAGATTAAAATATTCAACTGACTATAGGGGATACTTCTATTTGTGATCATCAATATGTCCTGTACATCCACAATGCATGCTTATATTGATGCAAACATAGATTTATACAAGGATGTTAACAAATCCCTAAGATATTTTTACAAATCTCTCTTTCTCTCTCTCTCTCTCTCTCTCTCTCTCTATATATATATATATATTATATATATATATATATATATATATATATATCGATATGTATGGTTGGCACAATTATACTTGAAGAAGCGGTAGTAATCCAACGTTCAGTGTTCTTAGAAGAGTGCTCAATATCTGTGATAGAGCGTAAATAGATAAAAAATAAATATTTTAGTTTATATTTATTTACATGGGAACAAGTCTGCTACCATTAGTTTCTCGCTGTGTATGCTCAATTTTTTAAGCTGCCCGATGATTGCTCTGCTTAAAAAATTAAGCATACACAGCAAGAAACCAATGGTAGCAGACTTGTTTCATGTAAATATATATATATATATATATATATATATATATATATATATATATAATAAGTCATCCACAGACACGTGTTTCGGCGTTTCACTCCTCTTCAGTGTGGCTAGACACAACAACTATCATTGGCTAGGGTCGAATTCAGACTAGCTGTTTGCCTGCCTGATATCTTATCCCCTCGTCGACTGACAGCTGTAGCGGGACTGGTGTTTTTGAACTATTAAATACATAGGTTTGTTTATGTATTTTACGGTCACTGAGAGATCAAGTTTCATTGCTTTTATGCTAGTAGTGAGAGTTAATTTAAATTACCAATTAGAGAGCTCATACCAAATTTATGGGAGCATTAAAAAATTGACTGTTCGGCTTCAAAAAACTAATTGAAACTCTAGAACAGTGGCAACAGCAGTCCATGATGATAGTGTTGCTTTTATTTTGGAAGGGGTGAAGAATTCTAATAAACATTTTCCACTTTGAGATAATGGAGAGTTCATGTTTTTCAAATGTTTGTGAGATATATTTTTATACCATATATAATTGCAGACCATTATTGTTGAACTGACTTAATAAAATAACCCAAAAAGGATTGATATGCTTTAAAACCAACCAACCAGCCAGCCAACCAGACACTATGTCATAACTTTCTTTACTCTGATTATTGTTATAAACCTTTTATTCCGAAAATCTCTCTCTCTCTCTCTCTCTCTATATATATATATATATATATATTATATATATATATATATATATATATATTTGCTTGAAGGCAATTACAATGCGTATATCGTATAAAATTCGATAATTATAGAAAATAACCATGACAAGTGAATTTGGCAAACGATTATGCGATGCTAGAACATCCTACAGTCTGTTTCAACTTTATTAAGCGATGTATACATCGCTGATGAGAGTTAATAAAGTTGAAACAGACTGTACGATGTTCTAGCATTGCATAATCGTTCGCCAAATTCACTTGTCATGGTTATTTTCTATAATTATCGAATTTTATACGATATACGCATTGTAATTGCCTTCAAGCAAAAATAATAAATAATAATATATACTTTATTCAACAATGCTTCTAAAAACAAACATCCAAAAATCTTATATATATATATATATATATATATCATTTACTTTACTATGCGTGAATGAGATAATACTGTGGCTTTAAAAAGAAAGCTGGCGTTGCGTGACGGTTATCGCCAGAGAAAATGGATTCGACAAAAATGTGTTCAAATCCTGAAACTAGGCTGATTGGGAAATGTTTTATACCCTCCACCTCCAGCTATGGGTAAATAGTAGATCAGACTTGGCTATGTAGCCTTTGTAAAAGAACCGGTTTAGGAGAACGAAAAACTATGAATCTATTACTAGAGGACCCGGTGCTCCAATCTCCGCCTGACTCGACTAGAATTGGCTATCTTGCGAACAGCTAAAGAGAACTTATTTATTATATGAAATTATTGAAGGGGTGTCGTAGTTCAGCTGGCTGAGAGTGTCAGGAACCCTAGAACCGGACTGGCCACTAAGAAACAAGAAAGAAAGAAAAAAGAAACTATATGAAGGAGATATATTTAGATAAAAACCAATAACCACATTGGCGCAGTTACTGATTGGTTTTTATTATTAATACTGATCGGTAGTCGATCGTTTGATATTTGCACGTGGTTGTCTCGTCGTAAGGGCTATGAAAGAATGAATGACTCAACTATCAACTTTTGAGTCAATAAAAGTTTATTAATTTCCCGTTCGTTCCTCCTCGGAATTTAGTTGATTAAAAACCCAGGATTGCAGCCGTCCCATCATGGTGTAATCGTTAGCAATCTTGTCTCGCAAATCAGTTTCTACTGAAAAGGGAGTTCGACCATCACTGGATGTCCCATACTTGTGTCAAATCCTACTAGTAGGGTAAATATTTTTTTACAACTGTTGAAAACGTCAGAATAATTGCAGAATAGATTGGTTTGAGGGGCCGGGTTAGCTCGGTTGGTAGAGCGTTCGGCTAGAAACCATAAGGTTCCTAGTTCGATATCGGCCCCATGCCAACTCAGCGTATGAGTAGCACAGGGATCTGTGCGGTAAAATAAGCAGCTGATGGTAGGTGTGGCGCTCCACCTCTGACGCAAAAACAATCTCATTTGTCTAGCGCTAGTGAAAGGGGGATAGACTCCCTCGCTGATTGGCTGATACCGACTTTAGGCCACCCTGACGAAAAGGGAAAAAGAAAAAAGTCTAAATTAGCAAACGAAATGTACTTTCTACCAAAGACAACGTAACACTTGTGAAGATCTTAAACAAACTAAGTTCGTCGTCTTTTGCCCCCTCGCCACTGTCCTTTTATACTCAGTCTGGCCGGGACACGTCCCTACTCTCGTCTCGCCAGCTACGAGACTTGCCACTATAAATCACCGCCTCAAGGACACTCACGATTTTTACCTCTACAACGAGTCGGACTCGTCACATGTTTTTCTTCCACCCACACGTGCAACATGCCACCCGCTGTCTCGTCGATCGACGGACCGTTGTTGGCTCATCACAGGTTCGTGAGTTTTGCCGTTCGATCTCGCTACAACTATCGTCTCTTCTCGCGCACTTCTCAAGCTGAAGGGGCTTATAAAGGGGACCCGTTTTGAATGCGTTGAGTCCATCAAGAAGTCCGTAACTATGGAGCTGAGAGACATACCAGAAGAATTCTTCCAGCATGACAGAGAAACATAACAGAGAAGGATGGGAAAGTGCATTAGCTTCAAGAGAGGGGTGACTACTTTTGGGGAGAAAACATTTACTTTGTTGTTCGGATTTTAAATGAATTGCTTGTGACAACAGTCTCATTACTTTTCAGACACACCTCGTAGTCAAGATTCACTGTAACTTTAATCATCATCATCATCATGTCGTGAATGCAGCACGGGTATCCATGACAATCTGTCGCCAACCTTCCCTATCATTCATTGCACCTGGGAGGTTCTCTGCGGAGCAGCCAGCATCTTTGCATAGCTGGTCAATGTAGGTTCTTGTTGGGCGCCCCACACTTGCATGTCCATGTGTTGGATTCCACAGGAAAACGTCGCTTATGAGCTCCTCCTTGCTTCTCGAGCAGTGTCCTGCATGCCTTGTCCGTCTCACTCGGATAGTTTGGGAGATGGGGACAGGTGACCGTACAGTTGTTTCCTTGTGGGGTGCTGTTTCCACGACTTGTTCAAGACTGCACACAGCATTCTTGTGCAGCTCCCATCTTGTGCAGCTCCATCTCAAGATGCTTCGTTAGGGTCCAAGTGGTGCAGCCATATAGCAGCACTGATACAACCACAGCCTGGAAGAACTGTCGCTTCAGCTTTTCAGGGAGATCGGACCTTGTTGTGATGTTAGTCCCAACAGTAAAAAGAAGTCAAGTCGAGATAGGGTAAAATAAGACAAGTGTATTTACAATCAATGGTACATGTACGACTAGCTTGTCGTTAACGGGAACAGTACTACCTTTCCACTCGGTGTCTCACTATTTATAGTGAGAACCGGTGCATGTTCTCCACTGTAGGAACGGCCGGTACAACAGACCTCCATATGACTGATAATCTATTTGTGGCCGACCATGCCTTTGCTATCTGTGTATTAACACCGCTCTTTGTGGAGGAGATATTACCACCCAGGTACGTGAAAGGAAACATCTCCACACTCAACGGCAAGCCTCTTAAGACAGTAGAACAAAAAATTCAAAATTCAACGGTAACTTTAGATGTGACCAAAGAAGCGGGTGGTCGGAAAAATTCTTCGAGATTATCATTGTGTTTCTCTTCAGAATTTCCTGAAACAAACAATATCGTTTGCAAACGCTTTGTTCTAAAATACAAATCGTTAACAACAACAACAAGAACAACAACAACTATAGAAAATGACAAAATGTCACCATAAGAGATAAAAGCTTTACCTCTAAAAATAAGTACTTATAAAAATCCAACGGTTTCCACAAAAATTTGTCTTTCTTGATTGTTTGCTTGTTTTGCTCGGTTTTTTTTTTTGTTGTTTTTTTTTTTTGCTTTTTCTTTTTCTTTTTTCTTTTTTACTTTTTGTATATGTTTTCTTTTTCAGAAACAACAGGAATTTAATAACAGCGTTTCGTGACTGGCGGGCAAAAAATCTATCTCTCTTCAGCCATTATATTGAGTGAACTTTTGGAAAAGTTCTTTTTTTTTAAAT
>CM042147.1:111827579-111940079 GCA_023376005.1 Doryteuthis pealeii | reverse complement strand
ATCTCATTATATATATTGTTTACAAAATAAATACTTCTGGGATAAAACGTATGTTTCAGTCATTATCTTTACTAGTACAAAATAAAAAAACACCTTCCAGGCGATGTAAAAATAGATTTTTGAAACATATTGTCTGAGGAGTGGGAGTAAAAAATTCATTTTCAGCGAGTTTGTACCCTAAGTAAGTAAAATCATCAAATTCATTAAAGGATTAAAAAATAAAACAATTTGAAATGTAAACTTTAAATATGTATTAAAATAAAACAAACTATATATAGGTATATAATACCAGTCATGTATTTATTAAAACTTGTTTTAAAAAACAATGAGGACTGTCTAATGCTGCATGTTCAAATTTTGAGTGTATTTATTCTATGTTATGACGTTTGGGTAATGTGACGTAAGCAGTGACGTAATTTTTGTTACAGACAAAAACCGGAAGCGAATCTCCATTATTAATAGAAGATTTATTTTAATGACAATTTGCATTTAATGTACAATGCACCAACCCGTTATACTTCTTTACTGTTTCTTAACTCCAACCATAAAGAAGATACCAAATATGGTCTTAGTAATTACTATGTTCAGTAAAAACAAAAAATAAATCAGATGACTGATACTTACAATTTAAGAATTATCCAACCTTTTACAAGAGTGCTACAAAAAATCCTTTAGATATCACTAAACTTCATTTAGTTAAAATATCAGAAGACCGCTTATTAGTTCTCACTAGTAAATCATTTTCTAAATCACTTTCTAACCAAAATCCATTAATTTTTATTTAAATGTTACATTAAGTCCAAATTAGCTGCCATACTTTCTTAGCCGTTAAACAGTTAATAAATAAATCTCCTTAGACTTGTATCATTTACACAATCCGAACGAAACGGGTAAGTCAACTGTATTGCTTAAATGGTAACCCATTTAAATCCTTAGTTTCACTATTCTTTCATACTCTAAAAAACCCAGTACATTTATTATAACATTTAAGATATATTATATATATATATATATATAATATATAAATATATATATTATACCAACTCCTCCGCACGAGCAGGATACGAGACAAGGGTCAATTTCTTAAGCGGAGTTAAACAGCTTGAAATCAGAGTTTTCCTTCTCCTAGACTGGTTACCTAGCCATGGTTAAAGAACCCAGTCTGCCCTCCTATTTACCCATAGCTGGAGTTGGCTTATGTCTGTGTGTCTGATCATTTCTTTTTATTTTATTTTATTATTATTCCAAATTTGATTCGCCTTTAAGTAAATAAATAAATATATAAATATATATATATAATATATATATATATATATATATATATATATATATTTATTCTTTAATTTTCTTTAAGTTGCACATGACT
This sequence comes from Doryteuthis pealeii, assembly GCA_023376005.1. Taxonomy (NCBI): domain Eukaryota; kingdom Metazoa; phylum Mollusca; class Cephalopoda; order Myopsida; family Loliginidae; genus Doryteuthis; species Doryteuthis pealeii. The sequence continues at coordinate 111,938,713 of CM042147.1, read as the reverse complement.
TTCACAATCAAAGTCATGCAACATTTCGAACGATTACCATGATCGTATTTTGGATGAGTTACGTCACACAATTTCGAAAAAAATTAACGGCTAAAAAACCCAAATCCGTTCACTTCATTTTTTATTTTTTTGCCCTCATATATAGCATTCATTCTTTTTTCTCCAGACCGTCTGATATACCTTGAAAAAGGGTGAAGGTTCACCCGAAATATCGGAATAGATTAAACCAGGAACAGAGCAACGGTTGAATATATAAAAATTCTGATTTTTGTTCTGTTTTTCTTGTTTTTGTTCTTTTTTCCAATGCTTCAAAAGACCAAACAGACAACGTTCACAAGAACATAACACATAATTATAATATATATATATATATATATATATATATTATAGAGAGAGAGAGAGAGAGAGAGAGAGAGAGAGAGGGGGGAAGGCCCCGAAACGGTGCACATTCTCTCCTGATGATCCCATGCATTTGTAAACATCATTTTTTTCAATATATCAAATTCACACTGTCGATTAATTTCCTTTATTTCACATACATATAATATATATATATATATATATAATATATATATATATATATATATATATATAGCGTTTCACCTCGTACTAATGGCCTAAGGAAAAGAATGAATCCTTCTATTCTGATTCCAGCTACCTTTGATGAGGCAACCGGTTTAGGAGAAGGAAAAACTCAGAAACATGAACGTCCAATGAATGAGATTCCTTAACCTTTTGGTATAAAATAACCAAAGACGGGCTGACATGCCGTTAAAATTAATCAATCAATCAATTCTATATTGGGGAATGTAAGAGTAGCTCTCCTGTCGTAAGAGTACCAAATAGTTCAATTGATCATGTAAACCTCAAGAAAAATACTTCTATTGGTGATTTGTTTATAGTGGCGAAGGTTTGTGTACGGAAAGATACACTTTCACACTGATTAACAGAAGATTGATGAACAAGTGTGATTTAGGTTCTTCCGAACAACACTGTCCAGGTTTTGATTGTTTGTTTGTTTTGTTTTGTTTTACGGCATATCAACCTCAGTGGGTCATTTAATGCCGATAAAGTTTTAAATAAATCAATTCTTAATGGATAATACAATTTTTTTTTATAATTACATTTTTCATACCTAACACGTACTACCACTCCGGGTCAGAGTGGACCAGAGAGCAATGGTGATGAATGGGGTGCTCCACATTCCCCAAACCTCCAAAACTGGAACCTCACCATCAAATAGAGTTTAACGTCATTCCCAGGACATGTAGGCCCGCAGCCACCGCCTTCTAGCACCCATATGATAAAAAGGGGTTGGGGCTTGCCATAAGGGCAATAGGGTTGAGAAAATCATATAGGTGCTAGGGCTTGACGTGACCAGCCGATTGATCGGAGGGGGCCTCTCCGACCGCCCGTCTAGCCCAAGATAGAGCCAAAATGGAGTATTGCATGTCATGAATTACTCATCCACGTGGGCTCTATCCTTAAGCATCACGGGTCGCCACCCACGGCCAACAGGTGGCCCCATTGGGGTCTTACCCCTCTGCAGAGGTGCAGTTGGTGCATTCTAACGCCTCAGCTGACAGGGCGGCCAGGTTTTGAATATGTATATATGAATATTCAGTATGCCCAGGTGTGTGTTCAGATGCATTTTTTATTGTAACATTTTTTGTGAATAAACGGTGTATTTGGCACACACCAAATACACTCTCCAGGTTTTGAATTCTGAGTTGTTCTTTCTCCAAAACCGTTTGCCTTATCAAAGCTAGCTGGGATCAGAATAGAAGGATTCATTTTTTTCTTAGGCCATTAGTACGAGGTGAAACGCTAACAGCCTCGTCCAGGTCTTAAACTCTGTGTGTCAAGCTATTGCTTAATATGTATATATAAGAGAGACAGAGAGAGACAAACTGGGACATACATACAGAATATATATATATATATGCTTGTATGTTTGTGGGTGCCTATGTGTCTGTTTCTGTTTTTGTCTATTGATATATATATATAATATATATATATATATATATATATTATATGTGTGTGTGGTGTGTGTGTGTGTGTGTGCGTGTGCGCGCGCGCGTGCGTGTGTGTGTGTGTGTTGTGTGTGAAGAGAGAGAGGGGAGGGAGAAATAGACAGGGACACATGGTAGAGATTCCCGCCTATGCGACTTTCAACCTAAGTTCGAAAATCGCATAGGCGGGAAAGTACCAGTTGCCAAGCGCCATTGACTTAACGTCCCCGCTACCCCAAATTAGATATACAAGCTCTGTTAATGATATTGAGCACTCTTTACTTATAGATATATCAAACTATACAGTCTGAGAGTCTGAGAGACAGACAGACAGACAGACAGGCAGGCAGAAACAGACAGACAAAGAGGGTCAGACAGACAAACTGGGCAGATAGAAAGGCAGAAATAAAAACACACAGAAAGAAATGTGAGATAGATAGATAGATAGATAGGGAGAGAGTGAGTGAGAGAGAGAGAGAGAGAGAGAGAGAGAGAGAGAGAGAGAGCAAGGAATGGATAGGAAAGGAAGATTTAGACAACATTGCATTCTTTTCATACTACTTTCTTTCTCTTTCTTTTCTTTCATTCCTCTTCTCTCTTGCTTTCTCATCTCTCTTGCTTTCTTTTCTGTCTTCCTTCTCTTCCCATTCTCTTTTCTTGCATTTCTACTTAGTAATAAATGCCTAGCATCACTTCACGAAATCTAGAAGAAAGGGTTTATATGCATTACACAAAACAAAACGCGGTCCTCAAATCAATAGCGTTTCCTTCCCCTCCTGACACGAGAGCAGGCCTTATCTTTGGGGGAACTCTTCTTTCTTTTTTCTTTTTTTATAAAAAGAAAGTACAATTAGCCCTGGAGCTAAACAGCTTATCACAGTGCATTGATAGGAGAGAAAAGCAAAAGCAAAAGTAACATTGACACAACAAAAAGGATGGAGGTAGCACGAGAAGGAAGTAAAAATATAAACTCCATTTTTAACGTCTTTATTCTTTAAGGTTTTAAACTTTGGTGTTTGTTTGTTTAATGATATTAAGACGTAAAGGATAAACAAAGGTAGTTACAAAGGGAACGATATTACAGAAATATTGAATGTCTTTCAAGCGGGGGGTGCAGAGAAAACGATGAGGCAAAAGAAAAGAAAATAATGAAACATAAAACTCTAAAGTAGATTTATGCTTTACAGCGTTTTAAAATGTTCAATGTTTTAACGAGCAAATAAGCAAGCAAAATAAGTAAATAAGCAAATAATAACAAACAGCCAAAACAAGCTAAAAAAGAAAAATAACAAGCAAAATAATATAAATCTGAACAAAGATTTTTCGTTCATTAATGGATTTATTCAGCCCCGGAGGGACTCATTAACTTAAACTCTGGAATATATCCACGTCACGTATCACGTGTATGTGTGTGCGCGTACGTGTGTATGTGTGTGTATGTGAGTGTGTGTGTATGTGTGTGTGTGTCACATTTGTATATGTGTCTGTATGCGTGGGTTTGTGTCACTGTATGTGTCAGTGTGTGTGCGTGTCTGTGTTATTGTGAGTGTGAGAGAAGAGATGGAATATGTGCGCGCCTCTGTGTGTGTGTGTGTGTGTGTGTGTGTGTGTGTGTGTCACATTTTCATGTGTGTTTGTATGAGTGTGTTTGTATGAGTGTGTTTGTGTCACTGTGTGTGTCAGTGTGTGTGCGTGTCAGTGTTATTGTGAGTGTGTGAGAGAAAGAGATGAAATGTGTGTGCGCGTATGTGTGTGTGTGTGTGTGTGTGTGTGTGTGTGTGTGTGTGTCACATTTTCATGTGTGTTTGTATGAGTGTGTTTGTGTCACTGTGTGTCACTGTGTGTCACTGTGTGTGCGTGTCAGTGTTATTGTGAGTGTGAGAGAAAGAGATGGAATATGTGCGCGCCTATGTGTGTGTGTGTGTGTGTGTCACATTGCATGTGTGTTTGTATGAGTGTGTTTGTGTCACTGTGTGTGTCAGTGTGTGTGCGTGTCTGTGTTATTGTGAGTGTGTGAGAGAAAGAGCTGAAATGTGTGTGCGCCTATGTGTGTGTGTGTCTGTGTCTGTGTCAGTGTGCGTGTCAATGAGTGTGTATGTGTGTATGTGTCAGTATGTATGTCTGTGTCAGTGTGTGTGTGTGAGAGAGAGAAAGAGAGAGAGAGATAGAATGTGTGTGTCTGTGTGTGTGTGTCAGCGTGTGTGTATAAGAGAGAGAGAGAGTGTGTGTGTGTGTGTGTGTGTGTGCGTGTTTGTCTCAGTGTGTGTGTGTGTGTGTGTGTGTGTGTATGTGTGTGTCTGTCTGTATCAGTGTGTGCGCATGCGTATCTCTGTCAGTGTGTGCGTGTGTATGAGTGTGCTGTTTTTACGGAAAGTAAACATTTTTATAGAATATATAGAAGTTTTCATAGAATTGTGCGGGTGAGTATAGAAACTGAAGTCCCCTTAATCTGCGGTTTCGCTTTTCGCGGTCAATATCAGATTCATATGTCCATTATACTCTAAGTCAAATCTCGTTATAATTCATAACATAGTACGAGACTATATAAGACACCGGCTAATTGCTTACTTTATAGATGTAGTGGTGAGCAGGTCGCGTGATCCCTTTTCATCAATTAAAAGTTACCACAAGCAATTCTTCCGAGCCATAGTGTGACACAACGCATCAGTGCAGTTGTGTGCATGCAGGTATGTGTGTGTGCATATGGTTGCATAGTTAGATATTAAATACGTAGTGGTAAATCCAGCCACATATAAGTATATGTGTGTGTGCGTGGGTGGATTGGAGATGACGGATCATGTGTGTATTCAGAATGGATCGCGCGCGCGCGTGTGTGTGTGTGTGTGTGTGTGTGTGTGTGTGTGTGTGTGTGTGTGTACATATCTTATATGTATAAACAAGTATATTGTGTGTGGGTGTCAATAGAAGTTCAGTAAAACCATTAAAAACTAAGGAAGATCAAGAATGGTGATAATCTCTCCTTGGGAGACTGTAGGTCTGGCTTTGTACAGACATGAAAGGCAGTTGACCCACTAGAAGTAATAAAAGGCAGATAAGGGAAAATTGTGTGTGGTCTAAACCACAAAGACCTTTCAAATCACGCGGGGGTGTTGGAAATCTCGTGTGAAACGAGACTTGAATGAGATTTGAGACTTCTGGGAAATTTGAAAGTCAGTTAGTTGTTGGAGACCGCAGGGGTCAGTTAGTTGTGGAAGCCGAAGAATTGACAGATCATCTTTGGACTGGTAGCAGAGAAGACAACCTAAGTAGATGTCTTGACCGGATAGAGAGGGGGTGCCCCCCTCTCTATCGACAGTGATGATGATAAAAAAGAGAGAGTAGCAGATGGGACTGACTGATGAAGAATGAATGCAAGTTGTATGCCTCATCTTTGCCATTTTGATGTTCACCTGACTCGGTTTTGTTTGTTCCTCTCTTTCTCTCTTTGTGATATTTGATTGTTAAACCTCTTGGAGGGGGAGGCCCGAGTCAGTGTTAAGGACACAAGTGAGGGTCAAGCAAGCAGATGATCACAAGACGACGGCCAGTAAGGTTGATCATTGAAAAGTGCAACAAATTAAAGAAAGATGCGCAGCGAAGGTGCTTGGAGACGCCTCGGCTCCCGAGGGAGGTTTACAATAGAAATACCTCAGCATTTTTTTATATCTATCTATCGCAGCTTCACTGCTACATTTCTACAGTGGAAATGTACCAGTGACTGTTGGTAACCCTGACCCCTAGAGGCGCGTATCTCATGTGATTAGTTTAGTTTTCAGATTCGACCGGACTTTGAAGCAGGACAGGCGTGTCGCTGCTGAGGTCGATCACTCATCCAGGCGGTGATATGGGCTAGATAAATAAATAAAAGCTTGATCAAGAAACAAAATGTCTTGTTAATTGAATTAATTGCAATGACCAAATCACCACTGGAAAAAAGAAGCCCTTAGTTAAAAAAAGAAGTTAGATAGAAGAACCCAACTAGACGAGATGTCGACCAGAGAAGAAGAGGAAGCAGAAGCAGAAATGAATTAACCAAGTTATTAAGAATTCTGGGGTATGGGGTTATCGCCCTTTATCTGCGAGCCTCTGTTTCAACCAACCAATCATGAGCCAGCATACTTTGGCGCCAAAGCCAAATATGCAGAATCATGCCTCTTCTGTGCCAGCAACGAAAGGGAACGGACCGAACAAAAGGTCGCTCCTACTATTCTTCAACAGAATCACAGAACCGGAGTCGGACGCAAACAGAAGTCCATCTATATCCGAACTATATCAGAAGGCCGTAGCAAGGGGTTCCGTTAATACCCCATATCCCAGGATAACCAGCTAAGTGACAATTATATACATATTATATACGTGTTATATATTTGCGCAAACGTAACTAAAGTTTGCAAGTTCTTTATCTAATACAGTCTTTTATTCACTTTCTGTCGTTCGTTTTACTTCTTTGACTCTTAACCTGTCTGCCACATCGCGGTTAACTCCATATACAAACCTTGGAGTATTGCCGCTAGTATTGTTTTCTTTATAAAGTCTCTCTCTCTCTCTCTCTCTCTCTCTCTCTCTCTCTCTCATTTATATACCCGCAATGGGGTATATATCATGTATACTTAAATTTAGCTAAATACTATATAACCCGGACAAGACCCAAAACATACAACCATTATGTAATGAAAACAACGAAGACGAGATGGTTGGTCCAAATAAATAAGCAAAATGTACTTTTTTATTATTCTCTTTAATTGCTTTTTATAACTTTGTGCGATCTGCTCTTTCAGATCAATAATGCGAATCTGTATTTTTAAGTCTTAAATTTATTTATTCAAAAGCAATAAAATATTATGGTGAGTTTAAAGTTTTTATATATTTTTGTTATTTGGTTATTTTGTTTTGTGGTCTATTTAATGCTAAATTTTGTTTATTTTGTATATACGATTCTAAGCGAATAGGTTTTGTTTTGTTTTTTTTTGGGGGGGGGTTGTAAATATAGTTTGGTTTGGTTTTATAAACTGGTATCAATAATATATTAACTTCATAAGTATTAATAGATTCGTAGAATTAATAATCTGACGGTTGATCCTCAGTCGTCGATTTGACATAACCAGCAGATTGATCGGATGGGGCCTCTCCGAATGCCCATCTAGCCCAAGTAACGGCCGAAGTGGAGTGTTGCACGTCACCGGACCACTTTGTACCCGGGTCACAGACCAGACGCCACCACAAACCTGTCCTCAGTCATTACGGGTCGACACCCACGGCCAACATGTCACTTGCGCGGATCTTATAGTCATCGTATTCTTCTGCCGAAGCCAACATGTCAGGAAATATTTTAGTACATGTTAGTTTGCGATGTGCATATCGCGTGACTGAAACGGTTCAAGACGTGGTAAGGTGCCTACTGTGGTGGGTAGTATCGTGGTAGTTGGTGCGATGACACGTTGTGCATTGATTCACTCTGTGTGGAATTTGAAAGCCGCACACATGAACTTGCAACGTAGTCTAGTTATGGAAGTTATGTTTTACGAGTTCGAACTGGACCGTAAGCGACATCGTTGTAAGTGGATCCGAACTCCAGTCGTGGTGTTACGTTCACTATAGGATGAATACTCTTGGGAAAGGTATGAATCTCCCCAACCCTATCTATGAGTTAAATAGTATCACTACTGTTTTTCTACAAGTATGGCTTTGCTATTAAATAACCCACGAAGATTGATATGCCATTAAACTAAGAAACCAAACAATTAATTAGTAGAATATTCATCTTTAAAAAATAATAGTCCATGTTCTTATAAACAAGAGACACCATGATTTTCTTATTTCCCGTGGAATATTAGACAATTAAAAATAAGGAGGATAATTGGTGATGATACACCAGTCCAATATTATTAGGTCTTATAGTCTTGTAAAACATCAAAGGAGGATAATTGGTGATGATACACCAGTATCCTTACAGATTTCGGGTTTCGCAACATTATATATAAAAAATAATATTATTAGGTCTTATAGTCTTGTAAAACATCAAAGGAGGATAATTGGTGATGATACACCAGTATCCTTACAGATTTCGGGTTTCGCAACATTATATATAAAATAAATATTATTAGGTCTTATAGTCTTGTAAAACATCAAGGAGGATAATTGGTGATGATACACCAGTATCCTTACAGATTTCGGTTTCGCAACATTATATATAAAACAATATTATTAGGTCTTATAGTCTTGTAAAACATCAAAGGAGGATAATTGGTGATGATACACCAGTATCCTTAAGATTTCGGATTTCGCAACATTATATATAAAAACAATATTATTAGGTCTTATAGTCTTGTAAAACATCAAAGGAGGATAATTGGTGATGATACACCAGTATCCTTACAGATTTCGGGTTTCGCAACATTATATATAAAAATAATATTATTAGGTCTTATAGTCTTGTAAAACATCAAAGGAGGATAATTGGTGATGATACACCAGTATCCTTACAGATTTCGGGTTTCGCAACATTATATATAAAAACATTTATTAGGTCTTATAGTCTTGTAAAACATCAAAAGAGGATAATTGGTGATGATACACAGTATCCTTACAGATTTCGGGTTTCGCAACATTATATATAAAACATATTATTAGGTCTTATAGTCTTGTAAAACATCAAAGGAGGATAATTGGTGATGATACACCAGTATCCTTATAGATTTCGGGTTTCGCAACATTATATATAAAACAATATTATTAGGTCTTATAGTCTTGTAAAAATCAAAGGAGGATAATTGGTGATGATACACCAGTATCCTTACAGATTTCGGGTTTCGCAACATTATATATAAAAATAATATTAGGTCTTATAGTCTTGTAAAACATCAAAGGAGGATAATTGGTGATGATACACCAGTATCCTTACAGATTTCGGTTTCGCAGGTCTTACATAAAGGAGGATAATTGGTGATGATACACCAGTATCCTTACAGATTTCGGGTTTCGCACAATATTATTAGGTCTTATAGTCTTGTAAAACATCAAAGGAGGATAATTGGTGATGATACACCAGTATCCTTACAGATTTCGGGTTTTGCAACATTATATCTGTTCCACCGGTAGACATGACATGTTATTACTGCCGCCAGAAACATTGGTTGTGCGAAAGATGAAAGCGCAGTTGATCACAGTTGATCACAGTACAGTAACCAGATGGGTCAAAAATTTCACTCGTGTTGTGTGAACTTCGACGATCAGCTAAGGTCTGGTAGGCCTAAAACCATGAATTCATAGCAGTGCTCCGAACCATAGAGACAAATCCGGCAAGTACCACTCGGAGAGTATCAGGCAAGATCGATACCTCATAGTACAGTGTGGTTCCTTATCTCGTTTACGACCTCGGTAAAATCATCTGAAGCTGCCGAATTGCGTCTCACGTTACCAAAATATTGAAAAACGTCAGAAGGTTTATTTGAATAATGATCAATTAAATAATCAAATAAATCTTCTGACGAAGCTTCATTACAAATCGAGGTGAAATAGCAATTGAATGAAGTTGCTTTGTGTTTTATCCGTTTTTCCTCAATTTTCAATCACACACACACACACACACACACACACACACACATATATATATATATATATAAATAGATAGATAGATAGATATTTGCATCCTTCCGTCTACTAAAGACAATGGCGTAGTGTCCATATTTTTATCTGCAACTGCGTGAGTGGCTGAACAGACACATTTTTGAATGGCAATCTCTGTTGCAGTAATTGCAAACAAATGGTAATGCTTGCTGGGGATGCTATTTTCTCTCCTTCCTTGTGGCTCTCTTTTCTGCGGCGGCTTCTTTCCTCTCTTTTTCACCCTTTTCGTTCCTTGTTTAACAAGGAGGCGCCAGGTCGTACGGTCGTCTGCACATGCCTCCTATGTGTTGATGTCGATGTGGCATGTCTTCATGTCCCTCTTGCAGATATCTGGCGTGGTCTCCCTGCCGGTCGGGTGCCTCCTACTAATTCACTATACAGTAGGTCTTTGGGAATGCGCCCTTTGTCCATCCTCCTGACGTGGCCAAGCCAACGCAGGCGTCTCTCGCAGATGATGGCAGTCATGCTGTTTATGTTTGCTCGTTCCAGCACGTCTGTGTTGGGCACTTTGTCCTGCCAGCATATATATATATATTATATATATATATATATATATATATATATATATATATATTAGAAAAGAGTAAATAAATAAGTTATTTGTTTGTTGTTATTGTTGTTGTTGTCTTTTCTTTTTCATGACAAGTACTTTATGAATATCTTTGTCTTTTCTCATGAAAATATAATTAAATATAATTTCTCTAGGTTTAACTCAGAAAAAAACAGACAGACAGACAGACAGACACACACACACACACACACACACACATACACATATATGTATATATATATATAGAGAGAGAGAGAGAGAGACAGACAGACAGACAGACAGAGAGACCGGTGCCAAATTTACAATTCCCATTTTAAGGATCGGAGTGGGGCCCCCTTAAAAAGGAAATTCTAGATTTGGCACCGGTATTCCGGTCGTCATCTAAACAGTATCTCCGAGTTGTAGAGGAAGGGAAAATATATCCAATGTATTACCCAACATTTTGTGGCACGCTTAGCGTAACGGTTATCGCTATTGGAAATGGAATCAGAGACCTGAGTTCAAATCCTGGAAGCGGTCATTTGCGTTTCACTACTCGCTAATGTCTTTGGTAAAGGCATGAATCCATCTCCTCTCCCTCCAGCTATGGGTAAATAGTAGGGCAGACTGGTTTCATTACCCTTGGTATGGCAACCAGTGTAAATCAAGAAAAACTAAATTCAAACCAGCTGAACTTCCCTTAAAAATTGACCTTGTGCCACATCCTACAGTGGGAGAGGATTGGGTAAATAAATACCTGATATTTTGAGCTTAGTTGATGTGACTTACATCCAGAGGTTTGTTGGAGGTGCGTGGTGTAATGGTTTGAGTCGTAGGAAATGGACTCGTCGACTCGAGTTCAAATCCTAGGGGAGGCTACCTATATTTCACATAGCGCTAATACCCTTGGAAAAGGTATGCATCAACCTGCTCTCCTCTCCAGCTATGGATAAATAGTAGGCAAGACTGGGTTCTTTAACCTTGGTTAGGCAACCAGTATAGAAGGAAAACTCTGAATTCAAACCTGTTAAATCTGCTTAGGGTGGTCACTACTAGAATAGGCCCAACGTCTGACCCCCAAAATAACAATTGCAACAATTGAAAATAAAATGAAACTAAATTAAAATAAAATAAAATGTTGGAAAATAAAAACATTGAAAAGAAAGGAAAAAAAAGATTTTCATCTAAAACTCTGAAAACAAAAAAAGAATTTAAAAAACAGTTTTATATTTTTATTCTAATATAAAAAAAAATGAGAATAAAATACAACAAAGCAATGAATAACGAACAGGAATTACCGAAGAAGAAAAAAAATAACACATAGAAAATTTTTAAAAAAGAACACCAAAAAAAAAAGAAAGAAAAAGTTTAAAAAATAAAATAAAAAAAAGAAAGAAAGAAACTGTTTAAAAAAAAAAAAAAGGAACTTTGATCTATAAAAAACAGGATGTCCCATACTTGCGACCTTGTATTTTACCCGTGGCGAACAGTCCCGCCAGGATGTGACACGAGGTTTTGTTTTTTTATGCTGAGTACTGCTGATTTAAATTCAGTTTTCATTCTCATAGACTGGTTGCCTAACCAAGGCTAACGAACCCACTGGAAGCCTTGTTAACCATGTAGATATCCTTAAATAAGAACCTGCTCCACTTCTAGCTACGGGTAAATAGCAGGGCAGACTGGGTTCTTTAACCTTGTTTAGGCAACCAGTGTAGGAGAAGGAAAACTCTGAATTCAAGCCTCCACCTAAAAAAATTGACCTTGTGTCACATCCTGCTCGTGCGGAGGGGTTGGTAAATATGTAACATTCAGAAGTTTATCAGCATATAAAAAAGGAGAAAAGAGAAATCATTCCCTTGTGTCTGTGGTTTAGTCGGGGAGACCTTGCATCAAGTGACCTGGCGCATGTTCTGAATTACTATTTGATGGGCACTGCTTCAGATTTATGACATTTCTTAGAAAACAATGTACACCATGGTGTATAAATTGCGGACGGTGGGTGGAGGGGGGGTCACAGCCATCATAAGAGAAGACTGCCATCAAAATTGGAGGGGGGGGAGAGGGGAGGTGGAGAGAGACCGCTAATTTGTGAAAGCAAAACGTCAATATAACAGAACCAGCAGTAGTCACGCGAGGGGTAACTAAACACTTCTCCGGTGGGGCCGTTTAAAGGGAGATTTATTGTGAATTGGTTGCGTCATACTTTAGAGGCCGAAAAATTCTATTAGAGCCGGAGAATGAAACAAAAACAAAAAGAAAAATAGAAAAAGAAAAAGAAAAAAAGAAAAAAAAAAAAAAGAAAAAGAAAGGAACAAGTTGATAATGACATCTTATCTGTCTTCGGGGTTACTTTATGCGCTCGTAGGAAATTAATAGCGAAAATCAATAGATGGAATCATTAAAACCGATTCGTGAATTGAAGTGTATTTGGCGAATTCTTAACGAGTGTCACAGCCAAAAGAGAGCAAATGGAAACACACACACACACACACACACACACACACACATACATACATACATACACACATACATACACACACATACATGCTTACATACATACAAGACAGAACAACAACAAAGAAGAAAATACCATCTTGACGGTTCCATTAACTGCCACAATAAATCGTCGCCTGCTTTATGCACCAGAACCACAAGGTTCCGTGTTCAATACCGACCCTCGCCAACTCAGCGCATGAGTAGTACATGGATCTGTGCGGTAAAGTGAGGAGTTGATGGTACGTGCGGCGCTCCGCCTCAGACGCCAAAACACTCTCCTTGGTCTAGCGCTAGTGAAAAGGAGATAGACTCCCTCGCTGTCTGGCTGATACCGACTTCAGGACATCCCGACGACTTTACTTACTTATTTGAATTCATATCAGTTGTTGTTCACATATCAGTCTTACCTCATTCCATACCACAGATGCTGGTTTCTTTAAGTTTGCAGGTCCGAGTTCGAAACAAGTTGGTTGTTTGGTTGAATTTTACGACATGTCAGCCCTTGTTGGGTTATTTTATCCCGAAGGCGTTTTTGTTTTATTCATTCTCGTTGAGTTGTCATTTTTTTTTAACTCATTTTTTAAACATTTTTAAACATTATTTATCTATTTAATCTACAGACGCAGTACCGTACCAATGTAGGCTTTATGGTATCAGTCTAAATCACTGGGTGACATGAAACACACCAATTCGACCCTTACTTGGGCTAAACGGGTAGTCAGAGAGGCCTCGTCCGATCACAATCTGGTGGTCATGTCAAATCCTAGCACCTAAATGAGTTTCCCAACACTATTCTACAAATTATTCTTACAACAAATACCCAACCCTTTTACGCTATGGGTTCTATTGTGGTTGGTTGGTTGGTTGGTTGGATTTTACGGCATGTCAGCCCTTATTTTATGCCGAAGACATTTTTGTTTTATTCATTCTTGTTGGGTATTCGATTCTTTTTTAAACTCATTTTTAAACATTTTTAAACTCATTTTATCTATTCAACCCATAAAGGTTAAATTTTGCAAAAACGAGGATTTTTAGTGCATTTTAGTAGACGATCTTTTACTTGCACCATTGTTTGAGGGAATAGCATCAAAGATCGTCTACTAAAATGCACTAAAAATCCTCGTTTTCTTAAGGCTACATTTTGCGAAAACGAGGATTTTTAGTGCATTTTAGTACACGATCTTTGATGCTATTTCCTTAGACAATGGTACAAGTAAAAGATCTAATTTATGGTATCAGTATTCGGTATACTAACACACAACTTTTGCATAGATGGACAATTTGATATTTTTAAAAAGTGAAAAATCGACCTACCCTATTGGGACAATCATATGTGCTAGGATTTGACGGTGGTGGTGGTGGTGGTGGTGGTGGTTGTGGTGATGATCACTGAAATCCGCGAGTTATGAGAACAGCTGGTATCATAGCTGTTCTATTCTTTGATTATATCCCCTCTGTTTCAAATAAATTTAACTTAGAGCGTCAAACAACGAACTATAAGGTTCTGTTTTCGATACCAGCCCTCGCCAATTCAGTATATGAATAGCACAGGGATCTATGCGGTAAATTGAGGATCTGATGGTAGGTATGGTGCTCCGTCTCTGACGCCTATACAATCTCATTGGTCTAGCGCTAATGAAAAAGGGATAAACTCCCTCGCTAGGCCACCCCGACGATTTTAATTGATCGGATGGGGTCTCTCCGACTGCCCGTCTAGCCCAAGTTCTGGTCTTCTGGTCGATGGTTTGTGCATATACCATTTGGCAGTATGGTGAATCATTATTATCAATATTGATATTATTATCATCATTATTGTGATTGTTGTTGTTGTTACATTGATGGCTCCTTTGGTGATTTCGGAGACCAAATTCTGAAGCGCAGCGTTCTCCGTACGTGAAACGTAGAATTCCATTACCATGAGAGTGTGCGGCCATGTCTTTGGCGATGTTGCTCTTGGTGGGCGCAGGTGCGATTGGCTTCAAAGGTTACAGCGCCTTGCCTGCAAATTTGGCGCCACACTACACGGTCAAACCAATAGGATCTCTTGTATGTTTCTACTCGAAATATACTAGGGCGAGTCAAAAGGGCGAGAAATATTTTGGTAAGTGCTAGTTTGCAGTCCGTAGATCACGTGACAAAAAGCGCAGATAATAATACATATAATTTTAAAACGTTTCAAATATTTGAACTAAGTAGTTAGGAAAATTTAGTAATGAAAGACGGGAGTGATGGAAGAGTAAGTTTCAGTTGTTCTTTTTTTTTTCGATCATACCCCCCCCACACACACACACACTCTGTTTCAAATCATTTTATCTTCATTCTTATTGTTGTGGGGTCAAAAATAAGACAAACGACTGGTAGAAATGGATACAAATGTATTGAACAACAATGAGTAGTAATTACAGCAAAGAAAGTGGAGATTGCGTCCGACCATACAGTTACGAGCTGACTCGCATTACTTCGCGTCAAGCCACAATTGTTCCTCCTATAGTAGTCGTCGGTGCATTCCATTTATGTGCATTACACTTATTTAGTTTCATTAGCCTTTCTAATTTAATATAATATTTTATTACATTAAAACTTAAATACTTGCACCTGGAGAGTGCATATATTTGCTAGTCTATTTAATGATAATAATTTGTTTACATACAGTTATATGGTTTCAAATATTTCTCTATAATACATACGTATATTTCTCTATAGATACATACGTATCTTTGAGGCATAACACAGATTCTCAAAGAAATGTGGTTTAAAGTTAACTGACTTGAAAAAATGTAAAAGTTGTTAAATAAAATAATTCGTGTATTATATCTTTTATTTATTAATATATCAACACTGAAATTTTCATTACATTCAGTTAATTTCCTCATTTTTTGTATTTTTTTTTCTTTCGGTAGGATGAAATGGTGGAATTTAGGTCCGTTAAGTTCGATTTAACCCTATTTTCTTAATCTGTATGTATCTATCTATAAATGTGCAATGTTGTCAAATTCGGGAACTAATCCATAACGCCACGGAAGCAACCAAAAACATTTGCTGTGCAAAAGGTTAAGGTGTATTTGATCACAGCACAGTAACCAGATGGTTCGAGAAATTTCGCTCATGTTGCAAGAACCTCGACCACCAGGCAAGGCCAGTAGGCCTAACACCATGGATTTCCCTAGAGGCAAATCCGATGAGTAGCACCCTGAAAGTATCAGGCGAGCTCGGCACTTCACAGTTCAGTGTGGGTTTTCACCTTCACGGCCCACGGCAAAATCATCCAAAGCTGCCGAATTGAGCCTGGTGTTACCAAAATATTGCAAAACTTTTGTCTGACCTTAGTAGCTCACTTGTTTATAAAACTATTCTCTATAATAAAAAAAAAATCTCCAAAGACTATGTAAAACGGGTTACGAACTCCACAAACAACGTCAGTAGACACGAAACCAAATATTATCTGTTAATCTTGTGTCAGGGTCTCAAACTCAACAATTCAAAAGGACCATTACATCCTGGGGCAGAGGAGCACTGTAGACAACAGTAAAGATAAGACGGGGACGTAATCCCAAACAGTTATGATGCTAATCTGCAATACAGTTGATTAGCTATTATTTTTTTCATTAAAATGAATACTCGTATGATATATCTT
Source organism: Doryteuthis pealeii (assembly GCA_023376005.1). Lineage (NCBI taxonomy): Eukaryota > Metazoa > Mollusca > Cephalopoda > Myopsida > Loliginidae > Doryteuthis > Doryteuthis pealeii. The sequence continues at coordinate 111,922,416 of CM042147.1, read as the reverse complement.
TGAAACACCCCTCCAACTCTACAGATCTTTGAAACACCCCTCCACAACAACAGATCTTTAAAACACCCCTCCTCCACGACAGATCTTTGAAACACCCTGCCACCACAACAGATCTTTGTAACACACCTCCACCACAACAGATCTTTGAAACACCTCTCCACCACAACAGATCTTTAAAACACCCCTCCACCACAACAGATCTTTGAAACACATCTCCACCACAACCGATCTTTGAACCACCACTCCACCACAACAGATCTTTAAAGTACCCCTCCACCATAATAGATCTTTGAACCACCCCTCCACCACAACTGATCTTTGAAACACCCCTTTACCACAACAGATCTTTGAAACACCCCTCCACCACAACAGATCTTTGAAAGACCCCTCCAACTCTACAGATCTGTCAAACATCTCTCCACAACAACAGATATTTAAAACACCCCCTCCACCACGACAGATCTTTGAAACACCTCTCCACCAACATAGATCTTTGAAACACCCCTCCACCATAACAGATCTTTGAAACACCACTCCAACTCTACACATCTTTGAAACACCTCTCCTCCATAATAGATCTTTAAAACACACCTCCACCATAATAGATCTTTGAACCACCACTCCACCACAACAGATCTTTGAAACACCCCTCCACCACAACAGATCTTTGAAACACCCTCCACCACAACATATCTTTAAAACACCCCTCCACCACAACAGATCTTTGAACTATCACTCCACCACAACAGATCTTTGAACCACCCCTCCACCACAACAGATCTTTGAAACACCCCTTTACCACAACAGATCTTTGAAACACCCCTCCACCACAACAGATCTTTGAAACACCCCTCCAACTCTACAGATCTTTGAACCATCTCTCCACAACAACAGATATTTAAAACACCCCTCCACCACAACAGATCTTTGAAACACCTCTCCAACACAACAGATCTTTGAAACACCCCTCCACCACAACAGATCTTTGAAACACCCCTTTACCACAACAGATCTTTGAAACACCACTCCACCACAACAGATCTTTGAAACACCCCTTTACCACAACAGATCTTTGAAACACCTCTCAAACAACATAGATTTTGAAACACCCCTCCACCACAACAGATCTTTGAACACCCCTTACCACAACAGATCTTTGAAACACCACTCCACCACAACAGATCTTTGAAACACCACTCCAACTCTACAGATCTTTGAACCACCCTCCACCACAACAGATCTTTAAACACCCTCCACCATAATAGATCTTTGAACCACCACTCCACCACAACAGATCTTTAAAACACCCCTCCACCATCTTTGAACCACACCCCTTTACCACAACAGATCTTTGAAACACCTCTCCAACTCTACAGATCTTTGAAACATTTCTCCACAACAACAGATATTTAAAACACCCCGCCACTACAACAGATCTTTAAAACACCTCTCCAACTCTACAGATCTTTGAAACACCCCTTTACCACAAGAGATCTTTGAAACACCACTCCACCACAACAGATCTTTGAAACACCACTCCACCACAACAGATCTTTGAAACACCACTCTACCACAACAGATCTTTGAAACACCACTCCACCACAACAGATCTTTGAACCACCACTCCACCACAATAGATCTTTGAAACACACCTCAATCACAATAGTTTTATGAAACAAGTCGATGTAGATTTCATTAAAGTTCTTATTTTTTAATGTCTATATTTACCCAACACGTTCGCCACGGGTAGGGTGTGACAGAATGTCGCAAGTATAGGGCATCTAGCGAGGATCGAACATTTTAGTAGGACTGAATCCGTGAGACTACCTTGTTAACCTTTACATTACGGTGGGACTTTTTAATGCAGTGATGTTAATAGCTTTTTAATTTAGTGCATCCTGGGACGCACAGATTTTATTTGAATGAGTCCCCAGGAAATGTTATGGGTCCTAGCTAAAGTTTCTTAATAAATTGCAGAGTTTTTATCTATATTCTCTCTCTCTCTCTCTCTCTCTCTCTCTCTCTCTCTCTCTCTCTCTCTCTCTCTCTCTCAACCGATACTTCGACATTCTCAGCTCGATACTCCCATAGCCGAAGTACTGATCCGGACAGAAATAACGTTTGTGACGGTAACTCTGTTAGTAATATAAACGATTTTCAGATGACTAGAATTTCTTTTAATTCATAATTTAAATCTATATAAATAGAAATGTTGTTGTTGTTGTTGTTGTTGTTGTTCTTCTTCTTCTTCTTCTTCTTCTTCTTCTACTTCTTCTTCTCCTCCTTCTTCTTCTACTTCTTCTCCTCCCTCTTCTTCTACTTCTTCTCCTCCTCCTCCTCCTTCTTCTTCTTATTATTATTCTCCTCCTCCTCCTTCTTCTTATTCTTCTACTTCTCCTCCTTCTTCTTCTACTTCTTCTCCTCTTTTTTCTTCTACTTCTTCTCCTCCTCCTTTTTCTTCTTCTTCTACTCCTTCTTCTCCTACTTCTCCTCCTCCTTCTTCTTCTACTTTTTCAACTCCTCCTTCTACTTCTTCTTCTTCTTCTTCTTCTTCTTCTTTTGAGTTTTCACATCAGCATGGTCTTTCACAGGAGTCTGAGTGACAGCAAGTCTCCTCAGGTCTCCAGGACTCTTCTGAGTATTCTGGCAGATTGCAGCAGTGCAGTGTTCTGAATGGTTTCAATCCTTCCTCTGATTTCCAAACTTTCCAAACCCTTTTCTAATTATTATTATTATTATTATTATTATTATTATTATTATTATTATTATTATTCATCTTTTCCTTCCTTCGTCGTACTTTTTTCCTCTTCCTTCTTCTCTTTTCTCGTTTTACTTATCACAAACCCCATTCTTTGAATTTTCATTTCTTCTTTCTTTCTTTTTTTTTTTCTTTACTACTTCTTCCCATCCTCGTCCTTCTTTTTTTACTTTTCCTTCATATCCTCATTCTTGTTCTTCTCCTCTACTTTAAAACCTATTCCAAGCTCTTTATCTTTTGTCTCTTTCTCTCCTTTTAAACTTCCTCTTAGCTCTTAACTTCATTCTATTTTCTTTCATTCTTCCTCTTTTCTGTTATTTCTATTTCTTCTTTGACACTTCAACATTCATTCAATACTTTTCCACTTTTGTCATCCTTTTTTTTTTAAATCATTTTCTGCGTTTTACTTTTACAAATGCAACTTAAAATCATTGGCATTGTTTAAATGCTTTTACTGCTAAAAGGGTATCAGTTCCAAGATAATATTTCTGGTTTTCATTGAAATAAAAAAAAAACAGCAATGATAGTGTTGTTACTTTTTCTATACATATATATTCTTCTTCTCTATACATATATATTCTTCTTCTGGGGATTCTGGGGAAGCCAGCTAGTGTAGTGGTTAGAATGTCCGCTTGTCAGCTTGTCAGCCTGACAGGTAGGGTTCGAATCACGCACAAAGCACTGCCCTATCTATAGCTCTGCTGATGAGGCCTAAAGGGCTGAAATGTACATACAGAGATCGACTTTTTCTCGATTTGTTTACGCTTTACATTTAAACCGATATACACGTCTAATTCATTTAATTATAATTAATTAATTAAAAAATTAGGTATGACTTTAATTAAGCACATAATCTCCCTAAAAAAACATATATATGTACATATATAATAAAGTTGCTTATAAATAGATAATAAATATATTCATGTACGGAGCTTTCGGCTATAAACCACAAGGTTCCTAGTTCGATACCGGCCCACGCCAACACAATTCTAAATCGAATATATTGCTAATCTAGTGTCGAAATCGAACTTATCGCTAATCTTAGTGTCTAAATGGAATACATCGTTAGGGCCGGTTTAGCTCAGTCGGTAGAGCACTGGACTAGGAATCGCAAGATTCTTGGTTCAATACTGGCCCTCGCCAACTCAGCTTATGAGTAGCACAGGGATCTGCGCGGTAAAGTAAGGAGCTGATGGTAGGTGTGGCGCTCCACCTCAGATGCAAAAACAATCTCCTTGGTCTAGCGCTAGTGAAAAGAGGATAGCCTCCCTCGCTGGTTGGCTGATACCAACTTTAGGCCACCCGGACGACTTTACTTTTTGAATTTTACACACACACACACATACACACATACACACACACAGATATATGTAGATCCTCATGGGACCTGATTTTCAATAAATGTGTGTCAAAAAAGGAGCGAGATTTTTTGTACTTTTTGACACACCTTGTATTCTGAAATAAATGTCCCATTCATTTTTTTTCAGAATACAAGGTGTGTCAAAAAAGTACCAAGTTTAAAGCTGTATTTACCAAGATAGAAATGAAGAATGAATTGAACGTTTTTTGTTTGTTTTTGTTTTGTATTTTTTTTTTCAGAATACAAGGTGTATCAAAAAGTACAAAAAATCTTGATACTTTTTGACACACCTTGTATATATATATATATATATATATATATATATACGTGTGTGTGTGTATGTGTGTGTGTGTGTGTGTGTGTGTGTGTGTGTGCCTTTGTGAATGTGTATGTAGGGTACGATGGGTAAATTATTTCAGGTTTACTGTACAGCAAATTAGAGTTTTTAGGCACTGTCTATGAGGAAAGCAGTACCATGGTGCAATTAACTACTCTAGAAATTTGAAAACGGTATTCAAGCCGGAAGCTCCAATACGAAGATTTCAGAATGTCTGGATGTCAATCTGATGACGATGCAGAGGATTCGAAAAGAGTTGGATGAGTCCAATTGGTATTTCGAAGGTACGGTAGATCGGAAGACTCACTCTAGTTGTTCTGATGAGAAAAGAATTCCCAAATTTATTGGTGAGATCCAGGCTATGATTGACAACGATACCAACAAGGCAATCAGGTCCATAGCCAAAAACAAGGAAGAGCTTGAGTTTCTTATCAGGCAGTTAGTGCATGAAGACATTCACTATTTCTTGTACAAGATGAGAATGAATTCATTCTTATCACAGGCAATGATGAACAAGAGCAAAGCCCACGCTGTAAAGCCTTTCAACGAACTTAAGCATCCCTGCTCTGCTTTTTTTAGGGGAGGTCGTGCAACCTTGGCAACAGGACTCTACGCCATGCCACACAAGCAGGCGAAGCCATTCTTGGTAGTGAAAAAATTCCTGAGACCACATTACTCCTAACATCTGGCCCAACTCTTCAGTTTGCAATCCCCTTGATTATATATGAGGCGCGGTTGAGCGAGAGAGAAAAAAAAACCACTGTGAAAGTTTGGTGATCTCTGCCAAAGATGAACTGAAGACAAGGATGACTGCAGCATTGACCAATTTAAACAAGGAAACTATCGTAAAGGCTTGTAGGAGATGCTGCAGTCATCTGGGGGGCATGGTTGAAACCAATAGCGATTTCTTTGGATAGATTTAATCTATATTATTAAAATATTTTCATGTAATTTTGATAAATATATCTGCGTAACTTAGACGACAATTTACTCCTCAAACACTATCTATCCTTATACACACACACACACACACAAACACACACACACACATATATATATATATATATAATATATATATATATATATATATATATATATATATGGGAGTAAATATGTAAAATTGAGATGTTGTTAAATTCATGAATTTGTTTTTCAAAAGGAAACAACATCTCAATTTTCCATATTTACTCCCATTTTGTCTTTTTGAAAAACAAATTCCTGAATATATATATATATATATATATATATTATATATATATATATATATATATATATGTATTTGCCCCAAATACATCACATACCTAAATCACACCACTCTCACCACAGACAAACAAGACACACACTCTACTGAAGACATAACCCTATCCGCAATACCCAATAAGACAGACATAAAACCCAAATTCAATACAAACCTACTTAGATGTAAAAAATCACTCCGGCTAGCAACATTTAACGTTAGAACACTAAAAACGATAGGCCAACTCCCCGAACTCACGGCGTCTGCAGCCGAAAATAATATAGACATCATATGTGTGCAAGAACACAGATTTGACCATAGTGATGTAGAACTAAAATACCATGAATCTGGAAATGGCTGGACGTTTGTGTCAGCATCTGCATGGAAAAACTCTGTCAATGCAACTATAGGAGGTGTAGGAATGCTTCTCAGCCCTCGAGCACTAAAATCACTTAACAGCATAGAAAAAATCCAACCTAGAATTATGAGTGCTACGTTTAATGGCAATCCCTGCATGACTATAGTCTCATGTTACAGCCCAACAAACGTCAGCGACGAAACAGACATTGAAATATTTTACAATGGGCTATCCTCTCTATGCAGACACACCCCCAAACATAACGTACTGATAATTGGGGGAGACATGAATGCACAGATAGGAAGAAACGAAAACAATAGATTCGGCCTACACAACACCCAAACAGGAACGGTGATCTCCTAGCCGAGTTCTCCCTTGAGAACAGGCTTGTCTGCCTGAACACTAAATTCCAAAAACGGAAGGGCAAACTATGGACATACACGTATCCAAATAGCACAAAAGCGCAACTAGACTACATCCTAATAAACAAAAAATGGATAAATAGTGCAATGAACTGTGAAGCATATTCTTCCTTTGAAGGAGTATCCTCCGATCACAGAATAGTCACAGCAAAATTACGACTTAGCCTACGTAGAAATAAAAAACAAACCAGCAAATCTGAACGATACGACTGGTCGACACTTGCCAACAGCGATATTTGCAATCGCTACGCTGTTACAGTAAGAAATAAATTCGATATCCTCCAGGAGACATCCGAAAGCTCCACACCAAACGAGGAATACGAAAACTTTGTTAGTGCTCACTTAGAAGCGGCAGCCGAGTGCGTACCAACCAAATTAAAAGCCGAACACTCCGTTCCCTGGGAGACAGAAGCAGTTAGGGAAAAAAGAAACGATATAAAAAAAGCAGCCAAACTCAACAAAACAAACCCAACTAACACCAATTTACACAACCTTAGGAAAGCCCAGATTGAACTAACCAAAACATACAAAAAAGAACAAACAGAATATATACAAGCACAAATAAATAATATTAGATCATCGGTAGAAGACAGACAGTCGCGATTAGCATGGCAAACAGTAAATGAAATTAGTGGTAGGAAAAGTACCTCGAGATCAAAACTAAAGGCAAACAGCCAAAAAGAAAGACTCCAAAAATGGAAAGACCACTTCCAGAAACTTCTGGGGAACACACCTAAAATCATGGTAAATAACACTCAAAAGATCATAGATAGACAACTAGACATAAAACTGGGGGATTTTACAACAGAAGAACTCCACGTAGTCTTAAATAAACTAAAAGGCAGAAGGGCGGCGGGTCTCGATGAAATACCCCCGGAGGTATGGAAAACGGGCAAGTTCAGCGACATACTTCTTAGGCTATGCAATGCAGTATATAGACAAAATAGAATAGATAAATGGACAAAAGGATGCATCCTCCCGTTCCCAAAAAAGGGAGACCTAGGAATAGCTAAAAACTACAGAGGCATAACTTTTACGGCTATCGCAGCCAAGATCTATAATGCCCTTCTTCTTAATCGCATCCGACCCGAAATAGAGAAAATTCTTAGGAAAAACCAAAACGGATTCCGTAGAAACCGTTCCACAACCACTCAGATCCTAACTATACGACGAATCATAGAAGGGATTCGAGCAAAGAATCTAGAGGCAACGCTACTATTCGTAGACTTTTCCAAGGCATTTGATTCCATACACAGAGGGAAAATGGAACAAATACTACTAGCATACGGGCTCCCAGAAGAAACTGTTGCTGCTATAATGATGCTCTACAAGGACACACAAGCAATGGTGCGCTCACCCGATGGCGACACAGATTTCTTCGACATCGGAACTGGAGTCCTACAAGGAGATACACTAGCACCATATATATTTATCATATGCTTAGACTATGCACTTCGAACATCATTAGATACCATAAAAGAAGAAGGCTTCACACTAAAAAAGGCAAGAAGCAGGCGATATCCCGCACAGAAAGTCACAGATGCGGACTACGCTGATGACCTTGCACTCCTTGCGGATACACCACCACAGGCCGAGTCACTACTGCATAGCCTAGAGAAGGCAGCAAATAATATTGGCCTTCATGTAAACTCCGATAAAACAGAGTACATATGTTTCAAAAGGAAAGGAGACATAACCACACTCAACGGTAAGCCACTTAAGCCAGTAGAACAATTCACATACCTAGGTAGTAATATCTTATCCACAGAAAGCGATGTAAATACACGAATAGGAAAAGCGTGGTCGGCCACAAACAAATTATCAATAATATGGAAATCCGATCTCGCTGACAAGCTAAAGCGACATTTCTTCCAGGCGGTGGTTGTATCAGTGTTGCTGTACGGATGCACCACTTGGACCCTAACGAGGCGCCTTGAGAATAAGCTGGACGGGAGCTGCACAAGAATGCTGCGTGCAGTCCTGAATAAATCGTGGAAGCAGCACCCCACGAGGAAACAGCTATATGGCCACCTGCCCCCCATCTCACAAACCATACAAGTGAGACGGACAAGACATGCCGGGCACTGCTGGAGAAGCAAGGATGAGCTCATAAGTGACGTTCTTCTGTGGAAACCAACACACGGACATGCTAGTGTGGGTCGTCCATCAAGGACCTACATTGACCAACTAAGCAAAGATGCAGGTTGCTGCGCAGAGGACCTCCCTGGGAAAATGAATGATAGGAAAGGTTGGCGAGAGATTGTCATGGATATCCGTGCTAATAGCGCGACATGATGATGATGATGATATATATATATATATATATATATATATATATATATATATATAAGTTAATAGAAAGGAAATAAATCCGACGGTATGAGTATAGATGAAAGGATATGAAAATAATACAATATGCTATTAAAGTGACCAAGAAACGCATGGGCGGATGTGGTTATATTTGAAACTACCGCATAACTTTTTTGCAACATCAATGTTTTCGTTTTGAATTCATATTCCTTTCGTCTCCGCTCTTGTTAAGTCCGGAGTAAAACAAGCTCTGAAGATGATTTTTATAAATCGAAATATTGTTCAATATTAGCTATGAATGTGATATAAAATATTTTCACTTTAACAGCATATTGTGTTGTTTTCATATCCTTTTATCTATACTCATATATATATATATATATATATATATATATATATATATATGTGTGTGTGTGTGTGTGTGTGTGTGTGTGTGTGTGTGTGTGTGTGTGAATAGATTTGATATATAGTATTAAAATATTTTCATGTAACTTTGGTTAATATATCTGCGTAACTTACACGACAATTTACTCCTCGAACTCTATCTATCTATCCTTATATATATATGATGGATCCGCCCGTCGATTTCGACGTATGAGTGTTCATACAATGAACATCCACACACTGATTTGTTTATAGTGGTGAAGGCTTGTGTTGGACTATCCACACTTTTTGGCACAATCGATAGGAAAGAATTGGTGAATTAAGGGTTGCCACAAACCCAATCAACGACCGACCTCAGGAATTTTGAATTCAGAGTTATCCCTCTCCTAGACTGGTTACCTACCCTAGGCTGAAGGACCCAGTCTGCCCTACTATTTAATCCATAGCTGGAGGGAATTTTGAATTCAGAGTTATTACTCTCCTAGTCTGGTTACCTACCCAAGGCTGAAGGGCCCAGTCTGCCCTACTATTTAACCCATAGCTGGAGGGAGAATATATGGATTTATACCTTTCCCAAGGGCATTAGCGCTATTTGAAATGCCAACAGCTTTGTCTAGGAATTGAAATCGAATCGACAAGTCCATTTTCCACGACTCTAACCACTATATATATATATATATATATATATATATATATATATATATATATATATATATAGTGGTTAGAGTCGTGGAAAATGGACTCGTCGATTCGATTTCAATTCCGATCTATAGCTCTGCTGATGAGGCCTAATAGGCCGAAATGTACATACAGAGATTGATTTTTCTCGATTTGTTTAGCCATACATTTAAATAGGTATTCCCGCCTAATTCATTATTAATTAATTAATTTTCAAAATTAGGTACGACTCCAATTAAGCACTTATTCTCCCAAAAATTGTCGGCAAAAAGCCATTCCAAACAAACCGTGTTTACAATATATATATATATATATATATGTGTGTGTGTGTGTGTGGAACCACTGAGTTATGTGTATATATATATATATATATATATATTATATATATATATATATAAACTCAGTGGTTCCATAACTTGATTTTGTCGTAGGGCTGCTACTCATATAGCTTGTCTCGGGCAAGTATAGCCTGGTGGAGCCCATACTTCTCCATGTCTACAACTGCTTTGAATTCGGAGTTTTCCTTACAGACCGGTTATCATTCCAAGGTCAAAGAACTCACTCTGCTCAACTGTTTTCCCATAGCTGAGGGGAGGGAGAATAGCTGGCTTTCCCAAGAGTATTAGTGCTATGTAAAATGCACAAAGCTTCAGTCAGGAATAGAACTCGGTTCTCTCTCTCTCTCTCTCTCTCTCTCTCTCTCTCTCTCTCTCTCTCTAAATATATATAAATATATATATATATATATACGTGTGTGTGTGTGTGTGTGTGTGTGTGTGTGTGTGTGAAAAAAAATTAATAAAGATAAATCGAACTGGTTCTGCTGCACTGATAGTATTTCTCGGATTTGTCGGGTACTTTTAAATTTTTACTGATCTTTTTCTAAAATGAACTATATTCATTGGAAGTCACTATTATTCTGCTTCCAATAAAAATCAAGTTTTCTAAACCTTCAACTGATTCTATATGATAATTTTTACATGCTCACCAAATATTAACCTATGTGAAAGAATAAAAGCAAAAACAAAGTTTCTAACAAGGGAAATAACTCTAAACTTATTTGTCTAAGTTATTTCCCTTGGAAAGATTTTGCCACGTTTTTAAATCCAATTTATTTTTTTATGAATTACATCAGACCAAAAAATCAATTAGTTAACAAAGGTTTTATAAAATTAATAATTTAAAAGATTGATGATTAATAAACTAAAGCAATGTAAGGCTATTTCTTTTCGCAAAATTTATTTCTACGTTGTTTTTTTTTTTTTTTTTTTTTGGGGGGGGTCGAAAAATAGTTTTGACAAAGGGAAATAACTCTAAATTTATTTGTCAAAGTTATTTTATCTTCGGTCTGTAAAACGTAAAGTGCGGTATTTACTACGTACCCCTCATGTACGGGTTAGGCACAAAGCCCTATTAATGTGGGACCACCCACAAGCCGTGACTCATGGTGACTGATGATCCCGTCGGCACTTCCCCTCGGGGGGGGGCGCCTCAGGCACTGGGCAATAAATCCAGCCCTGCCCCTTTAAATCAAGGGGACAGGTATTGCCTGGAGGGATGGTCCATTGGGATCAACACTGTTAATTATCACTAATAGTCCAGTGGCCGAAACCACTGGAACCCCGCCACGGAGGACGGGTTTTTAGTGAAGTGAATCAGTTATTAAATAGAATAAAAATAAATGAATATTGTTATTTGTTGTAATAGCAACAATTCCTGTGTGAAGATTAGATGGGTTTTTATGGATGGAACTATGATGTATGAGTCGGGGTTACCAGTTTATGGTGGTGCAGTTGATGGGAGTTATATATATTTGGTTTGTTTACTCATCACACCATAAGGTCACATGTATTAAGACAGAAAAACAAAGAACTCGTCAATTTAACAAAATAAAATGTGTATTGAAACAAAGATTACAATAATCAAGAATACTGAACAATGTCCTGCAGAAAATGCCTTTTTAAATGTTCATGTAATATGATAATAAGAATTGATGAGTTGACTTCAACTTAGGAAGAAAGGGTATTGTTCAAAATCAAATCAGCAGTCAAGTTACTTAGAGAGAGAGAAAGATATTTCTTATGATGAAAGGCGTGGAGTATTCAGGCAAGTTGGTTCTTTTTTCTGCTGTTCTTCGAAAACCTTCGTTTATATAGGGTTTAGATCTGGTTAGCATCATATAGGTGCAGTTTCTTTGTTAGAGGAATCTTTGATCCGCAGATCCAACAATGCCCTAACAAATTATTGTTCTTACTGATGGATATTCATAGCCAAATCGTTAAGGCGTCGTCCAGGTAAGACAGGCTCCCAAGAATACTGCTGAAGCCAACTGAGGCTACAAATCAAGTTCAGCTGGTAGAGCAATTCGATAGTGTAATAAAATCGATTCTTACTAGGAGGAACGAGGTATATATCATTGTCGAAGACCAATAATGGCTTAGTAAATTATATATATATATATATATATATGTTTGTGTGTGTGTGTGTGTGTGTGTGTGTGTGTGTGTGTGTGTGTGTAAATTGATACCCAATGTTCCCTGTGTTGAGTCAAATTAAACCGCAGGCTCCACTCCTGATGGTGCCCTTCCGTCAATTCCGGTAAGGGTTAAATCGAACCTAAATTCCACCATCGTATGTCACCCCGCCGAAAGAAAGAAATACCAAAAATCATGGAATTAACTGAGTGTAATGAAAATTTCAGTGTTGATATATTAATGAATAAAAGATATAATGCGCCAGTTATTTTATTCAAAAACTTTTACATTTTTTTCAGGTCAGTTAACTTTGAACCACGTATCTTTGAGAATCTGTGTTACGCCTCAAAGGTAAGTGGTTCAAGGTTAACTGACCTGAGAAAATGTAATTGATCAACATTTATACAATATTAGCGAAAGTGCCCGGTCCATGACCGAACTATATAAAGATTGGACCATAAATAGGCTAGCTGAACTGCTTAGACTGTGATTTTGTTCACTAAAATTAAACTAAACTGCTAGTATAGCTATAATAGAAATCAGGCAGCAAACAATATCTTATTATCAGCAGCAGCTGGTATACGGACAGTTCCGCAAATCGGTTGATTTTTTTTTTTAATCAATTAATTATATCCCTTAATCAGTAAAGATCAATAACCAAATTTGGTGTGTTTCTTAGTTAGAAGAATATTAAGGTGTATGCAAGATTTCGAATCTGTGTGGCCTCCCGTTTCGGAGTTATACGTCGACACGTACATATCAAACTTCCTTTTATATATATAGATGAAAGACAACCAACATAAAATATCCAAATCAACTACTGAAAATGAATTGCACCAGTTTCGTTATTTCACTCATTTTTATGGGTGACTCTAACACAAGTTTTACAAAAATTAAAAAAACTTGTACAACGTTTATTTTTAACAAATTGTAATTCCAAAATGTGGATATTTTCTAACAAAAGGGAATGCATGTTGGGCAAACCCTAACCGAACCAAAAACGTGTCATCATCTAAAGAGAGTGATGTTTCGAATTATAATAACATGTGCTGGGGCACGGTCTCAATGTATGTATAGGAACGATGCTCCGGCTCATTATTACAGTCTTTGTGTTGGATGATACCGAATATAATACTATAAGGAGGGATTTCTTCTAATGCTGGCTGTTCCACAGATTATAGTATTATAGGGCCCTGACGGAAAGCTGGTTTTGTTCCTTTTCCAACTCGGCTGAAATATGATAGCCAAAAGCTGTCAACGGGGTCAAACAAAATAAACAGGAACGCCTTCTGATAATTATACACAAGATATATACATTTATTGTTTTTTATATACAATGATTAATATTCTTGTATAATGTCAGAAGAGCGACGTGATTTCTTTGTTAGTTGACTGGCGATCTACAGCTAATTGAATAACTTATTAACTTGGTTTGTTACCGACTGACAGGACGTCAGAGTGCATTATTGACGGCGACAAGGGATCAAACGTGTAGCGAGTCTTCTGGTTGCGGCGTGTCAGACTCTGGCGGACGTCCTCCGCTTCTCTTCTCGGTCTGTTTTCTTGGTCTCTCTTGTTCCGGCTGGTGATCTGATATTTATGGGATCCAGACCTCCCCACCCCCGAACATATGTCTCTGATTGGCCAGCCACTCGATAACATTGCCTACCTGTCTAAATGGCCTTGTGCCAGCCTAGCTTGTATCTTTCCATTTGGGTTTTTCCAACTCCAACGAGTCAAGGCCAACCATTGTTTTATTTGTGTAAGTTTTTGAAATTGTTGAACATCTTTTCAAAAACTGGAATCTTATTTGTCAAATTATCATTTTATTTTGTGAAAATTTAAAATTCCGATGATATATATCAAATTCCATAATTTAAGGAATTTATGCCTACGTGAGGATTCTTTGTTTAGATGAATTTATGTTTTTAATATAAACATTATTATTATTATAATTATTATTGTTTTTCTTATTTTTACAGTAACTTTTAACAAACTACCATAAGTAATAATTAGGGTAGTTTTAATTAATTTGTAATTAATTAACAGATCGCCAATCAACCTATAACACTTTAATAGTGTTATAGAATGGAGTCTTCTAGTATGAACTACTTTTAAAGAACACCAACATTGATTTAAATAACTAATGAGAATTCATGTTATTTTTAAATAACATGATTTTTATTATTTATTATTATTTACGATTAAATTTCTAACTTTTTTTTAAAGAACACCAACATTGATTTAAATAACTAGTGAAAATTCATGTTATTTTTAAATAACATGGTTTTTATTATTTATTATTATTTACGATTGAATTTCTAATTTTTCTAAAGAACGCCAAAATTGATTTAAATAACTAGTGAAAAGTATCTGAAATTTTAGAAAAGAGACTTTTGACCCGTCAAAATAAACAGCTCGGTCAGAAATAGTTCAAGGAGCTAAGTGAATTCAGCTAGCAAAGTGTAAAGCTTGCAGTTATGAGAAAATTTTAGTTAAGGACCATTTGAACAATTTCCCTTTTGCCCCTCTTCCGAAACCGTGCACCATATAAAGATAACAATGAAGTGAAATTTCTAGCGTTCACATAAGCTAAATATTTGCGTACTAAACTGAATCTCTATTATTTAGCTGCTTTATCAAAAGGGGAGAGTTGTTCGGGGAGTGGATGATTGTTACATAATTATTAGATTTCTAATACTTATGTACAGTAGTGTAGAAACCAAAATTGCTGTTATAAGTTCAGCCACGGCCTTGAAGGATTGAATGACAAGGCTTGACCTCATCCTGATCCTTCCGGTGGATACCGTGAGAATCGGTGGAGAAGACCCTCTTCCGGTCTAGATTAGAGAGAGTTTTTAGTCAGATCGGCCAAGACCACGACGGTGGTAAGTCGTGTTATGCACGCTGCCGACTCAATCTGCGCAGGTAGTCTGGTGGGGATTTCAAAATAAAATATGAAAAGTAAATAAAAGTAAATCGAAGTCTTGTGTTATTATCTAAAAACTAATAATGACACAGGGCTTCTGATCAAGAGAAATCCCCAATGGAAGACCAGACACGAAGTCCCCAAGACGAAGTCCAGATGCTAGAAGAGACGCTAGAAGAATAGGAGTAAGAAAGTAAAGAAAGAGAGTATACAACATGATGTGGGTTTGCAAAGTACAGTTTGAGACTTGCCTCAGTTTTTCTTTTCCCGGCAAGAAAGGAGCCGGGAAATAACAATTATTACCAGAGAAATAGTACGTGACAGGGTGTTTATGACTTATGTGTACGTTTATGAATATTTTTTTAAGAGCTTCTAAGCCACCGTCTGTTTCCTTTACAGGTCGGATTAATATAATATTTCTCATGGGGACTTCGGGCCAGATGATTTTGGATTGTTGGACGGATCTGGACCGTGGACGTAGGTTGCCGATCCCTAGTCAATCTTTTCGTTTCCTTTAATTTTCACTGTGTGATTCGTCGGAATAGCAAAATCCACCAGATGACAAGTTCTTTTTTTCTTAATGTGTGTGTGTGTGTGTGTGTGTGTGTGTGTGTGTGTGTGTGTTGCTTTTTTTTTCTTTTTTCTTTTTTTTTTAGTAATGTTTTTGGAAAGTTGTTCTTTTCTGTTTTGTTTTATTTTATTTTGGTTTTATTTTTGGTTTTTGGTTTTTGGTTTTTGGTTTAATTTTTTTATTTCCGTAGTAAATGTACCGTGCTATTTGTCCGTATGTACTCTTCAGGGTTTTTATGTGTTCAGGATCGGATTTTTTAATTTCCTGGAGACGAATATAAAGATGCAGACCGTAGCTGAAAAAAAAAGAAGAAGAAGACAATGAGCCCAACAGAATAAGAACTTGTAAAATATAGAATACGATAGCAGCGAGGTTATCTCCCTTTGGCTGTAGACCACCAACCGTGGTGAGGTTGAAATTTTGCGCTATGCTACTTTATATCTAAGTAACATAACGCAAAAATTCAACCTCTCTCTCTCTCTCTCTCTCTCTCTCTCTCTCTCTCTCTCTCTCTCTCTCTCTCTCTCTCTCTCTCTCTCTCTCTCTCTCTCATATACCCAATGTTTATAAGCATTAAACATTAACACTCTGAGATAGATAGATAGATAGATAGATAGATAGATTGATAGATAGATAAAAACAGGTTTAATTAGATAGATAGATAGATAGGTCTAAACACTGAGATAGATTGATAGATAGATAGATAAATAGATAAATAGAAAACGGATTGGAATAGATAGATAGATAGATAGATAGATTTACATAGGCTGAGTTGAACATAAGAAGTCACAATGAAGTGATAGCAAGGATATTTACTTCTTGGACAAATTTAATAAAAGTAAAATACAAAACATGATGAAAGATACTATTTCTCTGAATTTTTTAGATGTGGCTTGATAATTTGTATTATTTATAATCATTCGGACTATTGTCCTTATCTTTATTGTTAAATAGACAAGATTTCAGCCGATGTGCCCTCAGGTCTTCTCCCCCCTCTCTCTCTCTCTCTCTCTCTCTCTCTCTCTCTCTCTCTCTCTCTCTCTCTCTCTCTCTCTCTCTCTGGATTGATGCCTGTTAATCCCAAAACAGACAGAGCTGTCAACTTTTTTTCAGTTGGCGTACATTCTACATTTGCAGCCTTTTGTCAGAAAGAAGATTATTGAACAAGCAGACGCAAAGCTAAATACAATAAAAGGATGAATTTGTATACACGGAGAGATAGAGACATTTATATAAATAATTAGAAAGAGTTTCTTCGTTTCTCTTCTATAGACAACCACACGGTTTAATGTACAGCGATGCACTTTCCAGTTAATCTTTATCGAAAAATCATTCCAAAGGTATTTTTATGGTAAAATATTTGGCAATGAATTTTTATAGTAAAATCATTTCTAATACATTTTTTATAAAGTAATATCCAATGCATTTTTATTGTAAAATCTTTTGCAGTGCATTATTATAGTAAAATCTTTTACAATGCATTTTATTGTAAAATCCTTTTCAATGAATTTTTAGAGTAAAACCTTTTGCAATGCATTTTTAGAGTAAAACCTTTTGTAATGCATTTTTATAGTAAAGTCATTTCCCATGCATTTTCATAGTGACATCTTTTGAAGCGCATTACTATATCAAAATATTTTGTAATGCATTTTATATTAAAACCTCCTGCGATGTATTTTATTGTAAAGTAATTTCCAATGCATTTTTATAGTAAAATATTTTGCAGTGTATTATTATAGTAAAATCTTTTGCAAAGCATTTTTATAGTAAAATCTTTAGTAATACATTTTTAAAGTAAAATCATTTCTAATGCATTTTTATTGTAAAGTCATGTTATATAACAGAAATAAATATCTCTCCTAATTCACAAAATTCACTAAACTCAATGCACCCATTCACCAACAATACAAAATGTAATATGTCCACCTAACAGGCCAGGAGAACACCCGCTAAATGTTGTCGGAACCGTGATTTTTGGCAAAATGAAAAAACTCATCTGTGCGCATATGGATCGGCCCATGCTGAAATCTTGAAAAGGAATTATCAAGATAAAATCAGAATTTACATTTTTCGGATAACCCGTGACCTTCGCAGTAAAATAAAGGCCAAAAGCTGATCCACTTTTCGACCCATATAAGTATAAATGCCCCAATTTTCAACGACCAGCAAGCGGCCAGACAGCAGCCAAAGAACACAGGAGAGGAGGGCGCTTGAACACCAGTCACCACACCAAGATAGCAGACATCACTCGTCACCTCCTTACCCTGATCCTGTTCCAGTCTAGACGAATGGCCTTTCCTGATAGCTGCTTCTGGTCGCTTGGCTGCCTGCCTCTCTGCCGCTAGACTGCCTGCCTCTTTGCCGCTAGATGACTTACCTCCACCCGGGCTTGTTCCAGTTCCAGCAAACAGCCTTTTTCAAGGCTAACAAACCCAGCCTTTTTCAAGGCTAAAAACCCAGCTCTTTTCAGAGCTAACAAGTCGGCCTTAACATTTCAGTCTTTCCTAAACCACTAATGCGACCCTAGGGCGAAATCCCTAGAAGATCTGGGTCTTGCGACCGGATAGGCGTCCTTCGCCGACAGTACGCTAAGTACTAGCTTGGTAGATCCGACTCGATCTTCCGCCGAGCAAACACCTGGCTACCCGAGGCATTTGCGTACACGTGCCAGCCGGTCTGAAACTCCGTATAACCGCGGTCAATCAGATCCAAGCAAAACACGTTCGGAGGCTTTCCTGAGGTCTCCTAACATATTATAAGAAGTGGTATTAGCTACTGTAGCTGAAACCACCTTTAAATTCTTATAATTCTATGTTAACAAATTGGCTTAGAGATATGGTTGTTATACCGTAAAAACAATAAACCAACTAAACACACCAGTGGCTTGACCCTCTCAGCTACAAGGACGCGTTGTTTTATAGGTGCTCAAATCAAACCTTTAAACCCATCCTTTAATTTGTTTGTCGATCTCGGCGCTATGTTTGTTAGTGTGTGTGTGTGTGTGTGTGTGTGTGTGTGTGTTTTAATCAGGAAATATGTTGAAGCTTACTTTTTGGACCAATCTTTTACTTTGTCGAAGAAACCGGTCACTTTGCCACTAAAACCGGCAAAGGTCCCCATAGGTTCAATGTGTATAAGTTCTGGCAATATTTTGCTGAGTTTGTAAGGCATGTACTGAGAGTTCTTTGCCCAGCTACCGTCCTCAAAAGTCTTGTATGTCCAGTACCAAATTTTGAGAAAGACGGACTCCTTGCTAGCGATAATTACTTGCACACCCAGTGCGTCAGGCCGACAAAGTCCCATGGTGATACGATAAGATCTCAGTGGGTCAAAACTCTTCAGAGCCAGCTCATCACTGTCCATATAGATTCCACCATATTCTACAAATAAAAGTAAATTGATAATTTTACGTAATCATAAGACATTTACTTATGACTGATGTCAAATCTTTTCTAGTGAAACATCAAAGAACTGACTGTCCATATAGATTCCACCATATTCTACAAATAAAAGTAAATTGATAATTTTACGTAATCATAAGACATTTATTATGACTGATGTCAAATCTTTTCTAGTGAAACATCAAAGAACTGACTGTCCATATAGATTCCACCATATTCTACAAATAAAAGTAAATTGATAATTTTACGTAATCATAAGACATTTACTTATGACTGATGTCAAATCTTTTCTAGTGAAACATCAAAGAACTGACCGGAGCAAAATATCATTTCCTTAAATTTTCTGTTCACTTAGAATTTTAAAGAACGAATTGGTTTAGATTCTTCACAAAATGAGAAATATTGGATAAAGATGAACATAAAAGAAAAAAGTGTTTTTTGTTTTGTTTTTTAAATCTGTGTTGTACCGGCCGTTCCTACAGTGGAGAACATGCACCGGTTCTCACTATAAATAGTGAGACACCGAGTGGAAAGGAGCACTGTTCCCGTTAACGACAAGCTAGTCGTACATGTACCATTAATTGTAAATACACTTGTCTTATTTTACCCCATCTCGACTTGACTTCTTTTTACTGTTGGGACTAACATCACAACAATCTGTCATTGTTTAAATCTCAGCAACCAATTAAATGTACATTAAACACAGAATAACAGAAAAAAGGGCTGACATATGATTTATGTAAGTAACTTTTTTTTATATCTCGACTATTCTCAACTCATATGCAGCTTGAACTTGTTACATAATTATTGGATCCCTAATGCTTTTATAAGGTATTGTAGAAATCATATGGCGATTAGTACAGCTGATGGCCTTGAGGGTGAGTGACGGCGCTTGACCTCGATCTCACCTTGCGTTCTGGGGATGAATCGTGAGAACCGGAACCCCATAGAAGGCCCTCTTCCGGTTTAAGGAGTAAGCAACTCAGTTAGTCAGTTAGAACTTAGAAGCCGAGCTAGCAACATGTAAGCCTCATCTGCGCAGATGGTCTGGGTTGGGGATTTGGAATAAAGTAACATCAACATAATCGAAGTCTTGTGTTTATTACCTAAAAACTAACAATGACACAGGGCTTCTGATAAGGAGTGATCCCTAACAGAAACCAGACCCGAATCCTCATGGAAGACGAGACGAGACCTTAGAAGATATACCAGACCAAGATGTTAGAAGATAGACGATCAGAAGCAAAGCCGGCCAGAAGAATAGACGACCAGAGTAAGAAGTAAGAAAGGTATATAACTTTATATGCTGATTGGGTAGCGTGAAAACCCCAGTATATAACAGAACTGTAAAAAAAATAAAATACTTTTAAGTTTAAATTATTTTTTATTTAGGTTTGCGAATTTAATGATAAAAGTTACACGCGACATGAAGCAGAAAAAATCACACAAAATTGTTTTTATAAAACAAAACTACCTCAGTAAAAATAATATATGGGGATATTTGATCATGATTTTTATTTTTTTTCATTATTTGTAGATTATTTTGACTTGGTTTTAATGTAAAGTCATAAAGCATTAAATGATCTGAAAAAGGTTTGCCGTAAAACAAAACAACCAATCAATCACGTTCTGTCCTATTAGGCTTGATGTAAAGATTATTGTATTTTTTTTTTTTTTTAAACTTTGATTCGTAGGTTCTGGACCTTGACGAGGCGCCTGGAAAATAGACTGGATGGGAGTTGCACAAGGATGCTGCGTGTGATATTGAACAAATAGTGGAAGCAACATCCCTCAAGAAAACAGCTATACGGCCACATGCCCCCTGTTACACAAACCATCTGAGTGAGGCGAACAAGACATGCCGGACACTGCTGGAGAAGTAAGGATGAGATAATAAGCGACGTCCTTCTGTGGAGGTCGACACGTGCTAGTGCGGGCCGTCCAGCAAAACCTACATAGACCAGCTATGTGCGGATACGGCATGCAGTGCGGAGTCAATGAATGATAGGGATGTTTAGCAAGAGATTGTCATGGATATCCGTGCTGCTGGCACGACATGATGATGATGATTATTATTTAACTATATTCATATGGCAATCTGATCTGTTTGAGGAAATGAAACAGGAATACTTCTAAGTTGTTGTTTTTTTCTACAAAAATGTAATTTAATTATTTTAATTAATCTTGCGACGTTTACTTGACTAGTTTTATTGTAAAGTTATTATATTTAGTTGGTTGGTTGGTTGGTTGTGTTACATAACTAATTGGTTGCGTTTCATTTATGTACTGTAGTGTGGAAATTGATAATAACGGTAATTTCTGAATCATGGAAAAATACAGTATAAATGATTGACAGAGCTTAACCTCTTACTGACCTTGGTCAGAGAGCTAAGCGAGAAAATAAAAAGTTACTTATAAAATCAGTTCTGGCTGGGTGACAGAACGGGAAAGACGCAAAATTGCGGTCTGTCGTCCCAAGCCATTTCCCCACGCATGTTTGTAAGTATTTTAAAATATTTAAAAAATGATTTAACATAATAATTCAAAATAAATTCGACGCCATTTGTTCGTCATAATTTAATGGAAATTTAATGTATAAAATGTATTAAAAATAAATTGCATATGTAATAATATTTTTTTGATGATGCTCATTATGTTACTACTTATCGCTTTAGACAAAAGTTTGACCTTAAATAATCGATTTAATTGATTTTAATTCGTTTTCTTTTAATTTAGCAGACGATTTTTGGGTATCCTTAGTGTTGTACCGGCCGTTCCTACAGTGGAGAATATACACCGGTTCTCACTATAAATAGTGAGACACCGAGTGAAAAGGCTGTACTGTTACCGTTTATCAGCAAGCTAGCCGTTCTTGTACCTTATTGTAAATACACTTGTCTCATTTTACCCTACCTCGACTTGACTTCTTTTTTTACTGTTGAATTAACATCACAACACTTAGTATAAATAAATAGAATTAAACCTGACACGGAAATAGAAATTATAAAAGAAAAAACAATTGAATAGGCATAGGGTTCAACTGTAAGCAGTCAGAAAGATAACAATGTACAGATTAAAATAAACAGCAGACTAGGGAGAGAGATTTATGAACAATTCGTTAACTGAAACCTCTACATATACCTAATGACAAATAAAGATAGATAGTAGTTTCCAGTACAATGTAGGGTCCTGAAGAGATCACAACGATAGAAACCGCAGTAGACCAATAATTTTTCCCAATAATTACAATGATAATAATAATAATAATGAAAACTAGACACGACTGGGTTGGGAAGGTAATCCACTGGGAATTATGCAAAAAAATAAATTTTGACCACACAACAAAATGGTATATGCATAAACCAGAATCTGTTCTCGAGAATGAAACGCATAAAATTCTCTGGGACTTTGAAATAAAAACGGATCACCTTATCCCAGCAAGAAGACCAGACCTAGTGTTGATAGACAAAAAAGAAAGAACTTGTCAACTGGCGGATTTTGCAGTGCCAGCAGATCACAGGGTGAAGCTAAAGGAAAATGAAAAAATGGACAAATATCTGGACCTTGCCAGAGAACTGAAAAAGTTATGGAACATGAAAGTGAAAGTGATACCAATTGTAGTTGGTGCACTTGGAACAGTCCCTAAAGGATTGGAAAAGGGTTTGGAAAGTTTGGATATCAGAGGAAGGATTGACACCATTCAGAACACTGCACTGCTGCAATCTGCCAGAATACTCAGAAGAGTCCTGGAGACCTGAGGAGACTTGCTATCACTCAGACTCCAGTGAAAGACCATCAGCTAATGCTGATGTGAAAACTAATAATAATAATAATAATAATAATAATAATAATAATAATTATTATTATTATTATTATTATTATTATTATTATTATTATCGCTTTACTTTTTATGTAGTATTGGGTGTCGTATCCACCCCTGTTTGAATTATACTGGCCAATGGCTTTCCCTAGTTTGCAATGCTTTCAAAAGTTCCATAATTTGTACATGAAGCCATACAGACTACAAAGTATTTTAATAAATCTTTATTTCCATACAGAGCAGTGAAAACTACAAATTAAAACGAAAGACTTGTATAAGTTACAAACAATATACAAGGACAATAAATTTACACTACAATAAAACAAAACAAA
Organism: Doryteuthis pealeii; assembly: GCA_023376005.1. Lineage (NCBI taxonomy): Eukaryota > Metazoa > Mollusca > Cephalopoda > Myopsida > Loliginidae > Doryteuthis > Doryteuthis pealeii. The sequence goes on along the minus strand of CM042147.1, from coordinate 111,899,045 downwards.
TTCACACAAAAAGGTTATTATAGAGTTAACAGGAAAGGTTTACGCCTAATAATCTACCAATAATTCTAAACATAAAACATTTAAGCATAGCTATAACTTACTAAATAAAGGAACATGCAAAAGGGTTTGGGTTATTTAACTTATAAGCCTTAAAAGGTCACAAAATAGTATGTTAACTAGGGTAAAGGAATAATTTACCATTTAAGACAATTTATAATTTAACAAGAAAAATAACACGTTTTAACGTACAGAGCAAATACAGTTTCAAGAAAAGAATGGAAAACAGTTTACCTTGTTAGCACCATAGGGATTTGTATTCGAAGAGACTATGTCTAATAATTTTATACCAAGAGTGCGGTGACAAATTTTACCGCCCAAAATGCTCCATATTTTGGAACCCAAAAATTGTGAATGTATTCTACAGCCTACCAAAGGGAAAGAAAGAGTCTGGCAGGAAGTCCCTTAGTCTGACTATCCACCAAAATTACTATGCGATTCCAAAAACCGTATAAACTTTCATATTTTCCACTAAAACCTTTTGTTTTTACTGTTTACAGCAGTGTTCTCTTTTAAATAGCTACACAAGCAATGGTGACAAGGTCACTGGGTTCTCATGTGGTAGAGGAAGGGAAGGGCGTAAAGCTGCTACTGGCAGCCACATTGGGCACTCTTGGATAAATTACTGATATAATACTACCCAAACGGAAACGTTGAAGCAGTACCCAGACAACACGCACACACACACACACATACACACACACACACACACACACACACACACATATATATATATATATATATATATATATATATATCGAGTTCCTAGACTAAGCTTTTTGCATTTTCACATGGCGCTAATACCCTTGTGAAAGGTATGAATCCAATTCAATTGGGTAAATAGCAGGCAGACTGGGCTCTATAACCATGGCTAAGTAACCAGTCTAGGAAAAGGAAAACTCTGAAATAAGTCTAGCTGCACTGATGAGGGGTGAAACCCCGAAACGCGCGTCTGCAGATTACTTTATATACGCTTCCCAATTTTCAGGTTAAGCACTCTGTGTAGAAGGGACTAATTGCGAAAATTCACCGCTTCGGCGAAATGCTAGTCTCACTTGTTTACAAGTTAGAGACCTCTGGTGAGTTTATTTCCGGTTTAGGAAATATAGCGATTATTCTGCCTTCTATTCTAGGCAGCTGCTTGTGGACCCATCGACTTGACGAGCGAAAGTTCGTTCGGGTCTCGATCCCGACCAGAGTTGGCTGCTGAAAAATAAGTCTAGCTGCACTGATGAGGGGTGAAACCCCGAAACGCGCGTCTGCAGATTACTTTATATATATATATATATATATATATATATATATATATATATATATCAGTCATCCACAAACACGTGTTTCGACGTTTTTACGTCTCATCAGGGCGGCTCGACTTTTTAACAGCAACAGCTCTAGCCGGGAGCGAAACCCGACAGAATTTCCTTACCCTTACCCTTACGGCCGTTGATAACTGTCAGTAAAGGTTGGCCGATTTTTCCCTTTTTTTAAATATCAAATTGTCCATACATGCGAAAGTTGTGTGTTAGTATACTAAATACTGATAGCAAAAATTAGATCTTTTACTTGCACCATTTTTTGAGGAAATAGCGTCAAAGATCGTCTACTAAAATGCACTAAAAATCCTCGTTTTCGCAAAATGTAGCCTTTAGAAAACGAGGATTTTTAGTTGTTGTTGAAATAGATCATTAATTAGGACTGAGTATTCTAGTAGTGACCACCCCAATCGGAGTTTAACGGGTTTGAAGTAAGAGTTTTCCTTCTCCTAGACTGGTTGCCTAACCAAAGTTAAAGAGCCAGTCTGCCCTACTATTTACCCATAGCTGGAGAGAGAGAGTAGTTGGATTCATACCTTTCCCAAGGGTATTAGCGCTACGTGAATTGTAGCTTCGTCCAGGATTTGAATTCGAGACGACGAGTCAATTTCCTAACACTCTAACCATTAAACCACGGGCTTCCAACCACTTTGCGCTAAGGGAGATACAAAAATCCATCCCAAATTTCCCCTCGCTCAGCTATAGATAAATAGTAGGGCAGACTGGCCCTTTTAGCCTTGGTTAGAGCCTCCGGCAACCGGTCTAAAAGTTAAAACACTGAAGTCAAACCAGCTGCACTCCACTTTAAAAAAATGACCGTGTGTTGCATCCTACTCGTGGCAGAGGGTTTATTAAATGATTCATCTTAACGATACGTAAACCCGCCCTGTGTAATTTTATGCCTAGAGGTTAAGGAATCGCTTACATTGTATGTTCATATTTACAATTTTGTGTAGTTGTTTCTTAACTCTTTGTCTACTTTAAACCGCTCACAGCGGCTCTCCCAACGCACCCAGGCAAGGTACAAAAACTGGTGGTTCATTCATTATAATTGAGCAGGAGTAAATAATAATAGGACTTTATGTTAATAGAATGAATTTTGATGTGAATAGATAGTGAACTTTGAATTACCCCATCATACAGGTAAAAAAAAAAAATACCAAGAAAATTTGGTACAGCTGTGGAGGAAATTTAGTAGGCAATGGAATCCTTACAGGCACTGCCACTCCGGGTCAGAGTAGACCTGGGGATGATGTCCAGAACTAGATTTAGTTTAGTATCATACCCAGAACATCACTTTGGGGATAGAGTTAGGATATTCTAACCCCCGCTTACAGGATGGTCGTAGCGGAGGGGGTGGGTATGTACATACATTTAACTCTTTGTCTACTTTGAACCGCTCACAGCTACTCTCACACCACTACGATATCCCACTCAAGCAAAGTACAAAAACTGATGTTTAGCTCATTATAATTGAGCAGAAGAACTCAGAATAATAGGACTTTATGTTAATAGAATGAATTTTGATGTGAATAGATAGTGAACTTTGAATTACCCCATCATACAGGTAAAAAAAAAAATACCAAGAAAATTTGGTACAGCTGTGGAGGAAATTTAGTAGGCAATGGGTTAAGAGTTTTGTTTGTTTGCCTTTTTTATTTTTGTTTTGTACACGGTCCTATCGAATACGAATATTTTTAAACGGATCTATTCGATCCATAGATGGAATCCTTACAGGCACTGCCACTCCGGGTCAGAGTAGACCTGGGGATGATGTCCAGAACTAGATTTAGTTTAGTATCATACCCAGAACATCACTTTGGGGATAGAGTTAGGATATTCTAACCCCCGCTTACAGGATGGTCGTAGCGGAGGGGGTGGGTATGTACATACATTTAACTCTTTGTCTACTTTGAACCGCTCACAGCTACTCTCACACCACTACGATATCCCACTCAAGCAAAGTACAAAAACTGATGTTTAGCTCATTATAATTGAGCAGAAGAACTCAGATTATAATAATAATAATAGGACTTTATTGGAATAGAATGAGTTCTGATGTGAACAGGATGGTCGTAGCGGAGGGGGGGGGGTATGTACATACATTTAACTCTTTGTCTACTTTGAACCGCTCACAGCTACTCTCACACCACTACGATATCCCACTCAAGCAAAGTACACAAACTGATGTTTAGCTCATTATAATTGAGCAGAAGAACTCAGATTATAATAATAATAATAGGACTTTATTGGAATAGAATGAGTTCTGATGTGAACAGGATGGTCGTAGCAGAGGGGGTGGGTATGTACATACATTTAACTCTTTGTCTACTTTGAACCGCTCACAGCTACTCTCACACCACTACGATATCCCACTCAAGCAAAGTACAAAAACTGATGTTTAGCTCATTATAATTGAGCAGAACTCAGATTATAATAATAATAATAATAATAATAATAATAATAATAATAATAATAATAATAATAATAATAATAATAATAGGACTTTATTGGAATAGAATGAGTTCTAATGTGAACAGGATGGTCGTAGCGGAGGGGTGGGTATGTACATACATTTAACTCTTTGTCTACTTTGAACCGCTCACAGCTACTCTCCCACCACTACGATATCCCACTCAAGCAAAATACAAAAACTGATGTTTAGCTCATTATAATTGAGCAGAACTCAGATTATAATAATAATAATAATAATAATAATAATAATAATAATAATAATAATAATAATAATAGGACTTTATTGGAATAGAATGAGTTCTGATGTGAACAGGATGGTCGTAGCGGAGGGGGTGGGTATGTACATACATTTAACTCTTGTTCTACTTTGAACCGCTCACAGCTACTCTCCCACCACTACGATATCCCACTCAAGCAAAGTACAAAAACTGATGTTTAGCTCATTATAATTGAGCAGAAGAACTCAGATTATAATAATAATAATAGGACTTTATTGGAATAGAATGAGTTCTGATGTGAACAGGATGGTCGTAGCGGAGGGGGTGGGTATGTACATACATTTAACTCTTTGTCTACTTTGAACCGCTCACAGCTACTCTCCCACCACTACGATATCCCACTCAAGCAAAGTACAAAAACTGATGTTTAGCTCATTATAATTGAGCAGAAGAATTCAGATTATAATAATAATAGGAATTTATTGGAATAGAACGAGTTCTGATGTGAATAAATAGTGAATTTTTAAATATCCCATCATACAGGTTAAAAATACCAAGAAAATTTGGTACAGCCGTGGGGGAAATTTGGTAGGTAAAGTAATACAGAACTTATTGGTAGTTTGTATCTAACGTATATCAAAAGGGATGTGAAAGGAGGTATGAATTCAACTGTTCTCTCTCCAATTATAAGTAAATAGCCAGGCAGTTTGGTCTCTTTAACCATGTCAGGGAAGCCGGTCTAAGGGGAGGAAACATTCAAACCTGTAAAACGCCGCTTAAAATATATCTTGTATCGGATCTTGCTCGTGTGGTTGGGTGGGTTTCATTTCAAGGAATACACCACATTGTCAGTGTTGTAATTCCCAAGATCAGTAGGCGTTTCGGGTCTTTCAACATCATACACCTTCATCTGTGTGACCCAGCTAGTGTTGATCAGACACGAGCTTGTGGCCAGGGAATATCTCAGCAGTAAATAACCATACAGTGAACTTTGAAGCTGTATACTAAGCAGTACAAGTGGAACATCCAATCGAATGCGATTCTGGGCGTTTCTTCTCCTATAAAAAGGCAAAATCCAAGCAAATGGCTTCTCCTACCCCCTACAGAGAAATGGAAAACCCGGAAACGAAATGTTATTATTCTTGACAGCCAAGCCAACAGGTCTAACTGGTTTCATTATCCATAATCTATTATTCATAAATGTTAACTTTCTTACTTTTCTTTTACACGTATCGAAATCACTAATACAACACCTTCCGTGTCATTTTATATTATCTTGTATTTCATCGCAACCCGTTTTGCCGCCCTGTCGTCTGGGGCTGTAGAATAAGCACGTCTACAGATGGATAACCCGACAACACTGTTGACCATATCTACATACTAATAACATGCAACTGTATTTTATATACAAAAAAATAGCGGTTTACAGTGTGAACAGGAAGGCTAATTTGCATATTGATATTAAAAATTTGAGTTTAATGAATATATGCTTAGTATTATTGATTTCTAATTTTTTGGTTTTATCTTAATGAATATGAGTAAAAATCTTGGAGATAAATCTTAAAAGAAATTTAGCAATGAAAGACGGGAGTGATGGAAGAGAAAGTTTCAGTTCTATTTTTTTTTTTTTTAATATACCCACCTCTGTTTCTAATCGTTTTATCTGCATTCTTATTTAGTTTGTTTCATTATAATTGCATATTATCAGTATGGAGACATAGTTAACAGTATTAATAATGTAAGACAATTTTATTAATAATTGACGTTTAGATAAAAAATAAAATCATGGAGAATGTGATGTCAATAACTAAGAGAATTGTGACTTGAGTAGGAATATAGTTTCGGTTACAGACAGAAAAACACACAATCTCCATTATAATAAGATTATCATTATTATTATCATTAGCTTCACCCTGTGATCTGCTGGCACTGCAAAATCCACCAGTTGACAAGTTCTTTCTTTTTTGTTAATCAACACTAGGTCTGGTCTTCTTGCTGGGATAATTTAATTTTTTGCATAATTCCCAGTGGATCACCTTCCCAACCCAGTCGTGTCTAGTTTTGTACTCCCGTTGTGCTAGTTTGCTACATTCGCATAGTACTTGGTTTACGGTCTCATCTCTATTACCGCATAGTCTACATTTATTATTATTATTATTATTATTATTACTACTACTAGTACAAAATAAAAAAACACCCTCCGGGCGATGTAAAAATAGATTTTTGAAACATATTGCCTGAGGGGTGCATAATCTTAGAGCATTTAGTGAGCTATAAAGGAAGATGACCTAACGTAAGACTACGCAACATCAGCCAAATTTTAACATTCTCATTTCTCTTTTCTTTCGTTCTTTCTTTCTTTCTTTCTTTTTCACACGGTCTTATCGAATACGAATAATTTTTAAACAAGATCTATTCAACCCATCGATGGAACCCTAACCGGAACTACGTCTCCAGGTAAGGGTGCACTTGGGAATAACATTACTGATAGGCTACACTTCCAAGCTGTGGTTGTGTCAGTGATGCTGTATGGTTGCACCACATGGACCCTGACGAGGCGCCTGGATAATAAGCTAGATGGGAGCTGCACAAGAATGCTGCATGCAGTCTTGAACAAATCGTGGAAAGAACACCCGACAAGGAAGCAGCTGTATGGCCACCTGCCCTCTATCTCACAAACCGTCCGAGTAAAACAAACAAGACATGCTGGACATTGTTGAAGAAACAAGGACGAACTCATAAGCGATGTTTTCCCGTAGAAGCCAACACATGGATATGCTAGTCTGGGTCACCCAGCAAGGACCTACATTAACCAGCTTTATGAGGATACTGGATGCTGCGCAGAGGACCACCCAGGGACAATGAATGATAGAGAAGGTTGGCGAGATATTGTCATGTATATCCATGCTAATTGCCTGACATGATGATGATGACTCCACACTACCTAGATCTCCAGAACTGGAGCCTCACCATCAGTTATAGTTTAGTGTCATACTCAGGACATCTCTTTAGCTGCAAAAAGAACAGTGAGGGGGAAAAGGGAGTTCTTTTGATATATATATTTATTACGTAAATATACACGTAAATTTGGCACAAGGCCGAAATTAGGGTGGGGGGAAAAGGCTGGTCATCACTATCCTAACTTTTAACCTAGCTATTCTCGTTCGTGACCCGATTCATTCTACAAATTATCCATTCACCATAAAAACAATTCTCACAACAGTCACCAAAACTTCTCAGTTACTCTATATTTAAGTCCTACACCTAACTCGTATTTACATGTTCATGAGGGAGGGGGTAGTGATGATATATATTTACAAATAAAAACTTTATACCAGTAACTGAGAACACTTTAGGAACCAAAGGATTCACATTATCAAAGGGATTCTTTATCAAGGATCCAATTCCACCAGATAAGCGCTTTTGCTATAAGGCCAAGGAATGGTCCTTAAAAACGTAACAGAAATAATAAAGAAATGTAATAAATAGAAATCAAGAGATAAATTTTACAGATTTTGCACGGAGGAAAAACTCACCATAGCTAATTACAAAAAAACAATCGAATCATTAAACCAACAGAACAGAAATTCTAAACGCATGTACACATAAAAAGGCATGTCTCCTTAGCCAATAAAAAATAGTTATAACACAACCTTTTTACGAATTTTTAATTTTTAACGTTTTATGCCAATTTTTAACCTCTCGGATACCCAGTAAAAGATGTTTGTAATAGCCTTCTTCAGTCAGAATTATCATCAAGAACCATTCGGGTAAAACCTAGGTATAGAGTGTCTGACTCATGTAGGGTCATTATAATTATGCTCTACCTAGCGTATTGAGCACTTCTTGTATATATAACTTAGCAAATTTCTTCGATGTTTTTTTTTCTTTTGGCCACTACATACGATACTGATGATTATTTTCAGAAATTACTGGTGTCTTGGTCTTTTCTTTTTGTTAATTTTTTTCCCCAGATATCAGTCTGAAAATTTTATTTATTTTGAAAACTGAGTTATCGTGGGGGGGGACACCAATGAAATTTAGAATTTAGAAATGAAAATATATATATATATATATATATATATATATATATATATATATATATATTGGCCGTCAAGATCGGATTTTCTACATCAACCAAGGATTGCAGGGTCACTATATTTTCTGAAAGTCTAGCCGAATGCCCACGTTGTGTTCGGATCTCAAACGACTAGAAATCTGCTATAGAAACTTATTTCCAAGGTTAACGGCGGCCTAGTGGTCACATAAAAAAAACAACGACTCTTTTTCTTCTTCAAACTCAACAACATTTATATTCAAATAACAAAAGAATACAAACTATTATTTCTCAAGACTGTGGGAGTGATGGACCTGTAATTAATAACTTCTGGTCTTCTGCAAAGTATTGTGCAAAACAGTTTGTAAAGTTGACTAAGTTTTCAATGGTCTTAGCTGAAGTCAGTTTCTCTCGGCTCTCAGTATTTACGTTAATCTTCTCCACTAGCCCAGTCAGCTCATGTGATTCTCAAGCAATCACAACTTCATCTAGCTTCTCAGCCGCATCTCAGCTTCATCTCTGATTCCCAAGCAAAAACGTCTCAGTTAAATAATATTTCAATCGGAACATTTTTATTTCCGGCCGGCATGAAGATACTAGTAACTCTCTCTGGACTTCCCACTTTTATCAAGGGCGCCGCCCCTCCTTTAGTTCTAACCAGCCAATCTAATTCACTTCCGCTCACTAATCCAAGTGCTATCTCTTCCAGCTACTTGAGTGTTTTTAAATAAATTTGATTTTCTTTAATTCCGGTTTTTCCCCTTTCCGGTCATCTATAAGATTTTCAACAAAGAGTTTGTCTCTTTTCTTAAGTGGAAAAGGAAAACAATAAAACAAAAGAAGTTATCTTTTTCCTAAGTGGAAAAGGAAAAATAATAAAAATATTCTTTCCAGTGGCCCAAGACAACTGGGAAGTCGGCTGACCATCTTTATCGTGTTCCGCGCCCCTCGTCTAGTTACATCAAAGAACTGTCTCCAATCCTTACAGTTAACTCAAGAGTTTCCCAACGGGAAGCCTCCCAGGCCACTTGAATTTCTCCAGCATCGACCTCTTTTATTGGAAGATTTTAACTTCCGATTTCTTTCTTTCTTCTTTTTCTAATTCCAACCAAGAAATCAGGTCACACGGCGTATGCCGTGAAAACTGTGAATCAAACGAAGAGAATTCGTATAAGTCACAAAATCACACAAAATACAATAAATTTACAAAACAATAAAACAGACAAATTTTACACAAAAAGATAAAAAAACACAATTACCAGGAAAGGTTTACGCCTTGTAATTCTACCGAAAACTCTAACTATAAAAACATTCAAAGCTAAAATTATGAATTACAAATTAAACATACGAAGGAGGTTTGGGGAATTTAAACTTATTTGCCACAAAAGGCAGAGACAGTAATTTAACTAGGGAAAAGGATAATTTTAGTTTAGAGAAATTACAAATTAAAACGAAAAATAACATATGTAAATATTAAATGCAGTTTCAGAAAAGAGAATGGAGAATTTGCCTACCTTTGTTGGCACGTAGGGACTTGGACATAAACGAGACCAATATCTTAGTAGTTCTTATACTAAGAATGCGGTTCCAAAATATACCGCCAAAATTTGCTCTGTGAGAGAGCTTCAAGGTTTGTGACCTGCTCAAGTGGTCACCTCAAAGGGAAAGAAAGCTTCTTGCCAGGAATCCCTAGACCTGACAATACCAAAATTACTACTCACAGTCCAAGACCCTACAAACTTTTATTTTTTACTAAAACTTTTTGCCCAACTGCCTAAGGCAGTGTTCTCTTTTACATAACAACACAAAGGCAAAATAAGTACTCCAAACAATCTCAAAAAATGCATTTACACATATTTTAGGGTTTTTTAAAACCCCACAACTATTTTCTTTTAAGGGAACATTTTTACCAGTGGGAATGACCAGGTCACAGGGTACCTCATTCAGGGTAAGCTCCCCTTACCCTGAATGAGGAAAGCATAAACCAGACTTGATGACCATGACAAGACGAATATATACAATTACTACTAATCTGCCTAAAACAGTGGCAGCCACAATGTAACCTTTCGTTGCCTAAATATCATGCATATGAATAGGTGTAATATTTATTATGTTTACTAGCAAATATATGTACCCTCCGGGTGCAAGTATTTAAGTTTTAATATAATAAAATATCATATTAAATTAGAAAGGCTAATGAAACTGACTAAGAATGCAGATAAAAAGATCTGCAACAGAGGGGGTATAATCGAAAAATAGAACAACTTTGAAACTAACTATTCCATCATTTTCCCTTACTCCCCTGTTTCATTGGTAAATTTTCCTAATTTAACTATTTAGTTAAAATAGGAAGTAAAGGATAATATTACAGTTATTTCTTCTTGTAAATAAATTTCTTTTAAGATTTATCTACGAGATTTTTGTTTATATTTCTTAAGATAAAACCAAACAATTAGAAATCAATAATACCAAGCACATATATTTATTAAAATAAAATTTTAAATATCAATATGCAAATTAGCCTTCTCGTTCAAACTGTAAATCGCTATTTTGTTGTATATATAAATACAATTGCATGTTATTAGTACGTAGATATGATCAACAGTATTAATAATGTAAAACAATTTTTATTAATAACTGAAGGTTTAAAAGAATGAAATCATGGAGAATTTGACGTAAATAATTAAAGGAATTGTGACTTGAGTAGTAATATAGTTTCGGCTTCAGACAAAAATGCAGTCTATCTCCATTATATATAGATATAGATGTGGGTAGTACTAATGTTCGTCGTAAACATGCGCAACGCATATATTAACCTTAAAATGACATTGTTTTAATAGGTAGTAGGTAGCCTAGTTTGTTGCATTTATGCAAAACCGTTAATTTTTAAAAAAGTTCTTTAAATGCGTCTTTGCTACTTGCGTATATGCAAGACTTATCATTTTTTAATTTATCATTATGGAAAATAATACTATCTATTTTCCACCTTATACAAATAATAAACATAATAAGCCCAAAACAATTCTAATTATCTCCCTTTGTCTATAGTGACAGAGCCCTAATGACTTAGCCATAAACTGATGCGATTGGCTAAGGGCCTTTGTCGGCGACCAATCAGAGCACACGTTACGAGGCTCAGTTTGGACCGCCAATTTTGACAGTGAAAACTGCTATCCACTCTCTTGCCCGCTGGAATCTATCTCGGAAGGACGTAAATTTATACTCCAGGCGTTCACGGAACGAGAAGGAATTGGAACAGCAAATGCAGGGCCGCTGTCCGCGTAAAAGGCGACTAACCAACTAGCAAGACTTTCTACCTGGATTTAAGACAAGTCCGCGATTAGTATCAAATCGCAAACAACTAACAACTCACAACTCGAACATTTACAAACATTACACATTGTAAACTTACACAAACACTTGTACCAACTTACATTGTAATTGTATTGTATTGTATTTGTATTGTGTAACTTTGTCTTGCTACGATAAAGCCTCTGTTTTGTTTATAAGCCTTGTGTGTCGTTAACTATTCTTTACAGCATCTAACTGAACTGTTTTCTTATATTATAATAGTTAGGATGTGGGGTCATGTAGATAGTATTTGCTTATAGTGAAACCGTATAATTTTTAAAATCCTGTATTATATTTATATAAGTAAAAATTAGTTTTATTGTATACTTTCGTTGCGTATTAATTTTAAACGCCCGGCATTATATTTATAAAAATTAGTTTTATTGGTAACATTAGTTGCGTATTAGTTTTAATCTTTCTTTATCATATTTATATATGTAAAAACTAGTCTTATTGTATATATATTCGTTGCGTATTAATAAACTTTTATAGTTAAAAACGTTTTTAATTCGTAGTACATGGGTTTGTTGCGACTCCCCGTATTGTTTGAAATCTTAGAGTATGCAAGAAAAAATTGGAAAAGGTAAAAAAAAAAAAAAATCCCTCTCTTGTAAATAAGAAAAAAGAAGGAATGAAAAAGGAGAAAAAATAAATAAATAAGGAATTTTTTTTTTTAAATGGTTAAAATTAAAATAATTTTTAGGAAAGGAAAAAATAGAAGACAAACTTACAACAGCCGTTCTTCCTGGTAGTGAAACCAAACTCGAGTTATAAAATTGATGTAATATAAATAAGAAAAGCTCCATTGCCATTGGTTGAGGGTCAGGTGACCAGTACAATAAAGCTATGGTCATCAAGAGGCGAGGTCAGAAAGTCATTTGCTGCGGGGGGGGGGGGTCAGGGTTTGATCAGCCCTGATTGGTTCCCTGGGAGAGGAAATCCGTTGTTGAAAGACCAGAAATTTCCAATGATTCCAAGGATATAACAACGCTGATGACTCCCCCCTCCATCATCTCATAGATGTATTTTACTAGATATTGGTGAATATTTTAAAACATTTTCATAATATTTTTATTTACATATAAAATCTTCTTTTTTTTAAATGTAACCGTAAATAAATTAAAGTGAGTGTACAATCTAAGAATATGGACAAACATTTGATTTTACTTTAAAAGATTGGACAAAAGAAAATTTGATTTTACGTTAAAATTTAATCATAGTTGTAGCAAACATTTTGAATGACTGGTAGCAACACGCAGCTGGTATTCTTTCTTTCTTTCTTTCTTCTGCTGAAACACCTATCAACTGGAGAAGCTTACGATACTTTCCGAAAATCGTTTGATTTTTGTATGATTAATTAATTATATCCCTTAATCAGTAAAAATCAATAACCAAATTTTGTGTGTTTCTTAGTTAGAAGGATATTAATCTATATGCAATATTTCGAATCTGGGTTACTCCTCTTTTCTGAGTTATAGATCGACACGTACATACCAAAAACTTTCTTTTATATATATACTAGCAAAACTGCCCGGTCCATGACCAGACTAAAATGATTAGGAACACCAGAGAGTGCAGCCATTTTGAATCACTGCTGATACAGGCAGAAGTCAGCGATTTTTTTATATTAGCAGCAGCAGCCATGCTACGATTAATGCAAGGTGTGTTTCTTAGTTATAGGAATATTAACGTGTATGCAAGATTTCGAATCTGAGTGACCTCACGTTTTGGAGTTATAAAAACTTCCTTTTATATATATAGATTGATGTACAGATCATTCAATAAATAGATAGATATGAACAGAGATAAATAGATAGATATTACAGAGAATTACTGACAGACATGTACAAATTATATATATATATATATATATATATATATATATATATATATATATATAGAGAGAGAGAGAGAGAGAGAGAGAGAGAGAGAGAGAAACAAAGAAATAAAGAAACAATAGAAGAGAGAGATTGTAGATGATTACTGACTATATATATATATATATATATATATATATATATATATATATATATATATATATTATATTATATTATATACATGTATGCATTTAACAAGATAGATAGGAACAGACTGACATAGATAGATAGATAGATAGATAGATAGATAGAACAGACTGAGATAGATAGATAGATAGATAGGAAGAGACTGACATAGATAGATAGATAGATAGATAGATAATGAAATAGGATTCGCTTGATTTCCAGATTCATATAAATATTAAAAATAAACAAAATAACGAAAATAGTACCCACCCAACAATATTTGTATCCTCATTACGTCAGCTTGATGCTGCACAATATGAACCGGTATATTGAATACTTTCGTCACCTTTTCAGTTTTGACGATTACAATGTTTGGCACAAGGTCGAGTAAATGGTTCCACCACTTCCCCTTGGGTATCTTGTCGACATGCACAAAAATGAAGCCAGGTTTCAAGATTCTGTAAGAACTAAGAAGACTAAGTAAGAAAAAGAAACTGAAATCTGTTCTGCCCAAAAAAATGTAATGGGCTAACTTCGGCACCGGAAGTCCGTCTTTGCAGTATTTGCTATTGGCTAATATGTCGAGGCATTCATGCTTCCCTGGAAATATTAAATACTTTTGTTTTGCACCTTTAGTAAAACATCTCTTGGTAGAATTATTTTGTTGTTTAGGGGTATTCTTTTCACTTCTTAATAAATGCGCGCGGTTTTCACCTGTAAATAAAAAGTACAGAAATTATAAATGTAATCAGACAATGTAATGAAGACAGTTAGAAGGATAAATAACAATAATTATACACACACACACATACTTACATACACACACACACACACACACACACATATATATATATATATATATATATATATATATATATATGATGGAGGGTTCAACACATTTAATTTGTCAATAATGTTAGTTAAATTACAGTTTTTCGGGTAAATGAATAGGGTGTCGTCAATGTAACGGAAAAAATTAGAGTTATTGGGTAGAATATATTGAAAGGGACCGGATTCTAAAAATTCAAGAAAAAGGCACGCCAAAACGCCGCTCAGAGGTGAACCCATAGGCAACCCGAACTTTTGTCTGTAAAAGGTTCCCTCGTACTGGAAAAAGCAATTCCTAGTGCAAAGTCTACAAATTTGGATTATCTTGTTAGTGGGTAATGAAAAAGAGGTATTGATTTTGTTGAGATGGTTTTCTAGGCGAGTAATGCATTTGTCAACCGGGATACTAGTGTAGAGTGATTTAATGTCTAAACTTGCTACCCAATAACTCTATTTTTTCCGTTACATTGACGACACCCTATTCATTTACCCGAAAAACTGTAATTTAACTAACATTATTGACAAATTAAATGATGTTGAACACTCCATCAAATTTATTCATGAACTTGAACACAACTACTCCCTACCATATATATATATATTTTGGGAGAATATGTGCTTAATTGAAGTCATACCTAATTTGAAAATTAATTAGTTGATAATTAATGAATTTGGCGAGCATATTCATTATTCATATTCATTATTCATATTCATTAATTATCAACTAATTAATTTTCAAATTAGGTATGACTTCAATTAAGCACATATTCTCGCAAAAATTGTCGGCTATCGCCATCTCAAACAGATTGTTTGTCTACTTCCATATATATATAGAGAGAGAGGGGGAGAGAGAGAGGGGGAGAATATACCGCAGTGACTATAAAAATCCACTAAAGTAATCCAGTAAATAAGCATAAAAACGTATTGACTTCGGGATTTTTTTTCACTAAAATCGAGTATAAATAGTTAAATAGACGATTAAAAACGAATTGTTTAAAATATACCGACTATACTTTCTCGCATTAGCGCTAATGCGAGAAACTATATATATTCGGTATATTTTAAACAATTCGTATTTTAAACTATTCGTTTTCAATCGTGTGTATATATATATATATATATATATATATATATATATATATATATATATATATATATATATATATACAATTAAACAAAAGACACATCTCCTGTTTAACAATTTTATTTTTGATCTTTTCGAGTTTTCTGGCCAACTTTTTAATATTTGGGTGGAATTCGTGGATAAGTCCACCAAAGTTCAAGTCCCGAGTACTTTCGGCACTTCGAAGTGCCATCATCAGGGGTGATGTGTTCCAGTTTTTTAAAAGTATATTAATGTAGAGGCTGGAAGGAGAACATTCCATAAAAAGTCAGAAACCATAAAATCCCCTTCACATAACATTTTCCGTTATTTACTTCCCATTAAATTTAAATTTTTCTCATTAGCCAAATAATAAAATAAAAACCTTACCATAAATTTGAATTTGAATTCAAATTCGGATTTGAATTAAATTTGAATTTGCAAATATATGGATTTAAATTTGTATGTATGGAACCTTACACTTGAATTTGGATTTAAATAAAACCTTACATTTGGGTTTAAGTTTTGATTTATTAATAAGAACCTTGCATTTTATTTGATTTGATTTCGGATTTGAAAATAAAAACCTTACATTAGATTTAGAAGCTTCACATTATCTAAAAATAATAACAAATACCTTACATCCGTCCATACCTTTTTTTACTTTATATATAAGGAAGCGCTATGGTGTAATGGTTAAAGTCATGGGAAATGGACTCCTCGCCCCGAGTTCAAATCTTGGATGTGGTAATTGCATTTCACTTAGCGCTAATACCCTTGGGAAAGGTATGAATCTTACTCTCCCTCCAGCTATGGATAAATAGCAGGGCAGACTGGGCTCTTTAACCTTGGTTAGGCAACCGGTCTAGGAGAAGGAAAACTCTAAATTCAAACCTGTTGAACTCCGCTTAAGAAATTTACCTTGTGTCACATCCTGCTCGTGCGGAGGGGTTGGTAAATATATATATATATATATATAATATATATATATATATATATATATAAGAAAATCAAAATATAAAAAATAATTAATCACAAAAATAAAAATTCTTTTTCTAAAAATCTTTTGAAAGCCAACCGTCATATTGTTTAATACCCATCCCACTTTTTGAATAAGTTAAATTCGTCTAGTCGCCAACATCTCAAAATCCGCTACAATAAAGTGGTGACCGACAAAAAAGATATACATATCGTGGTGACCGACAAAAACACGGCGGGAAGGCCCACATTGGAAAATAATGTAACAACTTTCGTTTCTCTTTTTTGCAGAATCAAGGTTTTTTTGTTTTTGAACTCATTTGATTCTTATCTCCGATCACAAACACCACGGAGTAAACGGGCTCTGAAGAAGATTTTTGTAAAATCGAAATATTGATCAATATTAGCTATGATTATGTTATAAATTGTTTTCTCTTTAAAAGCATTGTGTGGTGTTTTCATTCCATCTTGTTCATTCTCATATATATATATATATATATATATATATATATATATATATATATATATATATATATATGGGGGGGGAGACAGAGAGAATAGAAAAATAACGTATTCCTAAACAAATGAATTTATTTTTTAAGGTAAACTCGACGTTTAAACGTTTCGGTTCATGTCAAACCTTCACCAGCATAATGCAAAAGAATAGAAAAAATTATTGTACGAACAATGATGGATGTTCTTAAAGTGACTGGAGTTAGGAAATGTGTTTAAAGAAAAGTCTCATAACTGTATTTAGGCAAGCGTTCATTTTGAATTTTGTTTATATATAATATGAAATATATATAATATGAATCATATATATTATATATATTATATTATTGTAAATACAGTTTATTTTATTTTTTCCAGCACTTTTTCATTTACATTTGTTAAATATATGCGCCATACGATTTTCGTCCACACACGCGTGTGTATATATATATATATATATATATATATATATATATATATATATATATATATATTGTGGGGATTTTTAGTCCCCGGAAAAGCAGTTTAAAGCCTACGTTTTGTAAGAGAATAAACCGTACTTCGAACGCAGTGAGGAGGTGGGTGCTGCTTTTGAAGAAAGGAAACAAACGACTTTTCTAGAACAAAATGTTTACTATACGTGAAAATTTGCAGAACTTTTTAAACCCGGCTTGGGTACATTGAAAATTGAAAAAGCAAAATTGTACGTTAAAGAAAATAGCAAACCTCGTTTTATGAAGGCTAGACCCGTACCCTTAACAATTAGAGAAAAAGTTGAAACTGAACTTCAGTGATTGGTTGCTACCTCTGTTATCAAGCCAGTCCGTTTTGCAGAATGGGCTTCCCCTATTGTCCCTGTTTTAAAGAGAAATGGTTAAGTTCGGATTTGTAGGGATTTTAAACAGACCGTCAATCCTGTTTTGCAAATAGACAAATATCCCATTCCGAATATAGACGACCTGTATTCCAAAGTCTCGGGTGGGCAGTATTTTACGAGACTGGATTTGAGTGACGCTTATTTAAAGTCACAAAAACTAACGACGATAAACACACATAAAGGTCTTTTTTATGTATACTCGGTTGTGTTTTGGTATTGCTTCATCGCCAGGAGTTTTTCAAAGGATCATAGATCAACTTATTCAAGGAATACCAGACAGTTGCTTATCTCGACGACATCCTAATCTCAGGACAAACTATGGAAGAGCATAATAGGAACCTGCGTGCAGTATTAAAGAGATTATGAGATGCTGGTCTCCGACTTAAATGCGATGTGTGAATTCAAAAAGTCGTCAATTTCATACCTGGGTCATAGGATTGATTCTGAAGGAATCCACCCAACGCAAGATAAGGTCAATGCAATTCATAAAGCACCCACCCCAAAGAATGTGTCTGAACTTAGTAGTTTTTTAGCTTTTATTAATTACTATCGGAGGTATTTAAACAATATCAGCACAGTTTTAGCTCCCTTGTATACATTACTACAAAAGGTAGTTCCCTGGAAATGTGGACCAGACGAAGCCTTTGCTTTCAAGCAATCAAAGGTGTTGCTAATGTCAACTAATGTTTTGGTTTATTACAATGCTGAACTTAAACTTATCATGACGGTGGATGCATCTCCAGTGGGTGTGGGGGCAATGTTATCGCATATAATGAAAGACGGGAGTGAAAAACCGATTTATTTTGCCTCCAGGACATTATCAAAGGCAGAACGATATTATGGCCAGATAGAACGTGAAGGACTGGCAGCCATTTTTGGAGTTTCCAAATTCCATAAATATATTTATGGTCGAGAATTTACCATCATCACGTATCATAAACCACTACTTGGGCTTTTTAAAGAGGACCGTGCAATATCACCAACAGGAAGTGCTAGAGTGCAACGTTGGGCCTTGGTTCTAGCAAGTTATCACTATCAACTAGAATACAAATCTGGTTCAAAAATTTCCAATGCAGATGGACTGAGTTGGCTACCTATAGAGGACTATTTTACGCCATTACCTTGTCCGGAAGAAGTAGTACTCTCCATGTCAGCTTTAGACTTAACCCCAGTCACGTCAAAAACTGTTGCTTTTTACACATCGAGATCCTGTGTTATCACAAGTGCGTAAATGGATCTTACATGGATGGTTGGGAAAAGGATCTCTTGACTTTCAACCATACACAACCAGGAAGGATGAGTTATCGGAACAACTGGATTGTGTTTTATGGGGATTACGGGTGATTATGCCAGCAAAGTATCGAGAGGCGTTACTGAAAGAATTGCATGAGAGTCATCCAGGAATTTCACGGATGAAGTCTCTTGCTCGTAGTCACATTTGGTGGCCTAAGATGGATGCAGATATTGAATTATGTGTGAGGAGTTGTGCCATGTGCCAAGATAGTGCAAATATGCCTCAGGCTAGTCCATTGCATCCCTGGGAATGGCCAGGGAGGCCTTGGTTCAGAGTGCATATGGATTATGCGGGCTCTATCCAGGGCAAGTGGATTCTAGTGATTGTCGACGCCTACAGTAAATATATAGATGCACATGTTGGGTCATCACCATCTTCTTCAGAAACAGAAAGGATGTCGAGACGCACATTTGCCACACATGGGAGTCCACATGTGATCGTATCTGACAATGCTAGCAGTTTTACTAGTAAGGAATTTTCCAGGTTCTGTACCCTAAATGGCATTAAGCATGTTAGATGTGCACCATACCACCCCTCCTCGAATGGACTGGCTGAGCATGCAGTGCAAACCATTAAGAGTGGCCTTAAAAAAAGTTACTGGAGATTTGGAAACACGATTATTGCGTGTCTTAGCCCGATACCGTTCATTCCCGCAATCAACAACGGGCCAATCACCAGCAATGCTATTAATGGGCCGTCAGCCTCGATCCAGATTTATCTACCCAAGTCACCACAAAAATAGATGATACTAAAAGAACGACGGATAAATATCGTAGTGAAAGGATGTTCCATATTGGAGATAGCGTTAGTGTGGTGAATTTTAAAGGGAGGCCAAAATGGCTGTCCGGAGTTTTAGAGGAGCAGCTTGGTCCACTGACTTTTAGAGTATGTGTTGAGGATGGTCGATTATGGAAAAGACATGTGGATCATATTCACAGGAATATTCCAACAGAACCTGTTGTGAGAGGTCCAGAACTCACATGAGAACACGTTTTCAGAAACGCAAAGGAAGAGGAAAGAAGGAACAATGCTGAGAATAAAGCCAAAAGACAGCGCACCATGAAACCAGACACAAAAGGGAAACGACCCAGTGCCAGGCCCTTAACTGGGGCAAATTTCTATTCAAGGGATCTCTAGAGGCTACAGATGATGATGGTGAACTGTCGAGAGTCGGACAACGCTTCTAACAAGTATAAGTCCGTGGCGGTAGGCAGATCCGGACTTGTCCGAGCCCGGAGTTCGGGGAGGGACTGTGGATGTTTTCTTGGTGTCGTTAGGGGATGTATGTGCAGTTCAAACTAAGTGGGGAGGGATGTGGTATACTAAGAAACGGAAGCACCGTTTCTACCATTGTTTTTGTTATGAAACGGAAGCACTGTTTTCAGCCATCTTTTAAGTTGTTAATAAAAGGCGGAAGTGTTCAGTGGAGACTAGCACAACAAGAATATACAAGGCTAGGCAAGACTGGGCTGGGAAGGTGATCCACTGGGAATTGTGCAAGAAACTAAATATTTACCATACAACAAAATGGTATATGCATAAACAGAATCTGTTCTTGAGAATGAAACGCATAAAATCTCTGGAACTTTGAGATAAAGACGGATCACCTTATCCCAGCCAGAAGACCAAACCTAGTATTGATTAACAAGAAAAGGAGAACTTGTCAACTGGTAGATTTGCAGTCCCAGCTGATCACAGGGTGAAGATGAAATAAAACGAAAAGATAGACAAATACCTGGACTCTTGCTAGAGAATTGAAAAAACTGTGGAATATGCGGGGGAAAGTGATACCAATTGTAATTAGTAACACTTGGAACGGTCCCCAATAGTTTATGAAAAACAGACTTGGCGAAAGGAAAATCAGCGTAAAATTGAGACCATCTAGACAACAGCATTGTTAATATCAGCTTGAGTGCTCAGAAGAGTCCTGGAGACCCCAGGGGACTTTTGTCACCCAGACTCCCGTTAAAGGCTATCAGCTCATGTCGGAAATTCCAAGTGAATTATCTCCCCTGACACTAGGGGGACAAAATCGCCAATGAGATTTGGCACGAGAATCAAAACCCCAGCACAGTCTATGGGCCCTCATCGGGGTCGGACGTACTTACCAGGGAACCGTTAACAACGAGAGACGTAAAAACAAACGCTCTCACTCACATAGCCCCAAAACGGGGTCCATTTATCAAGCACCTTACAACCAGATTCCGTCTAAGGCTTCGCACCAGCATACTACCAAAAAGGCCGGTACGAACGCACACTGACCAAAGGAAAACAACTACCGAGACGAAGCGTCTTAACTACATTTCCCACCGACGAGAAAGACTGTGTTATCTCCAGTACTACAGGAAATCCTCCCACGATGAGTCTGGTAGCAAATACCAAATAATATTGCAACATTTTATTATGTAATTTATGTCAATACAGTGTCTGCATTTACTTTTGTGTTGTTCCTTCTTTGTCCGACAATTTGCCTTCAACTACGGGAAATAAAAGCTCCTTCAAATCCGTAAAAACCTTTACTCACGCTAGTGCGAAAAACTTACAAGGAGTGGAAGGATGAACTGCCACTAAGGATTAACAGACTACGCACGATTGGATGGGAAAGGTGACCCATTGGGGATTGTGGGGGGATTAAAATTTTGGTAATCTTGAACTTTAAGTTACTAAATTCTTACCATAAATTGTGCTTGCGGATTATTTGAATGAAGTTAACTGTTACTAAAACACATTTTATGATATTTTGGAGTAGAAAAATGCATTAGAATGGATTTGAAAACCGACACGTTTCTCAGTGAAAATTACGTTGAATCAAAGATGGCTGCCATTGTTTACACTTGGTTCTTCTCCAAATTCCATGGAAAGAACAAGGGGCTTACTTTCATTGCCTCATCAGTTAATCATGAAGTCCTTGTTCTTTTCCGTGAATTTGGAGAAAGAGTATTTGATCAAGCAAACATAAAGTCTTTTTATTTTATTAAGTGTTAATTGTAAATTGTCAAGACAATGACTAGCCCAGACTAGTATATATTTATATATAGTCTGCTTGTTTTAATATATATTTAAATTATCAGAACAAAGTTTCCATTTCAAATTGTTTTATTTTTTCACTTCTTTAATAAATTTGAGGATTTTACTTACTTATTGTACAAAGCTTTTGACACTGAATTTTTTATTCGGACCCCTCTGGAATTAGTATATTTGATTATTCGACTATTATCCTTATCTTCATTTGTTATCTGTACAATGTTTTGGCTGATGTGTGTCCGTCTTTCTTCAGGTATTTCTTGTTGGTAATCAGGAACCTTCATTGAACTTTGAACCTAACCCTTTATTTATCCATGGGGGTATCTGTGTTCTCATTCCACTAAACATAAGTGGAGTATAGGTGTTAAGCTGAGTTAATTATTATTTTATGTTACTGCTGCCCTTGACCAGGATTGAACCTGAAGCCTAAAGATAACTGTCACTTAGAACTGTCTTAACCTAATGCTTTTATCCACTATGCTATGTGTCCAATTGGAATATCTTTCAAACATTAATTTTAAAACTTAAACTCTACTAGAAAATTAGCACAGAAGAATTACAAGCCAGACAAATAGCAGGAATCAGTAACAAGTAAAAAGTAAGATCTCTCTCTCTCTCTCTCTCTCTGTATCTCTCTCTCTTCTCTCTCTCTCTCTCTCTCTCTCTCTCTCTCTCTTCTCTTCTCTCTCTCTCTCTCTCTCTCTCTCTCTCTCTCTCTCTCTCTCCGTTTATATATTCGATGTTGGGTATACAACATATTGATATACAACAATTATTGTTCAGTAGTCAGCTCACCTAAAAAGCTCCACATAAAAAAGAAGCCAACAGAAAACACTGTCAGAACAATGAAAATCTTCATGAAGATGTCGGTAATCTGTATCCTAAAAAAATGTTGAGATTTAATAATAATAATATTAATAATATAATGATGATGATGATGATATATTAAAAAAACATTAATTGAATATATAAAATAAAATATTAATTAAATATATAAAACATTAATTAAATATATAAAACAATTGATTAAAATATAAAATAAAACATTAATAAATTAATAATTATTAACATTAATTAAATTAATTAATAAATATAATAATATATAAACATTAATTAAATTAATTAATTAAATATATAAAATATTAACATTAATTAAATATTAATAATAAAACATTAATTAATATATAAAAATATTTAAATTATAATATATAATAATTAATAAATATATATTAATTAAATATATAAAACATTAATTAAATATATATAACATTAATTAAATATATAAAACATTAATTGAATATAATAAAATAAAACATTAATTAAATATATAAAATAAAATTAGATAATAATAATATATATAAGAAAAAAAAATTCAAATAAATATACAAATAACTTAACCAAAAACCGCGGGAATTTCTGCCCCCCCCCTCCAATCCACCCAAAGGTAAATGGAATATTCTATAATATTTAAAAAGTCTGTAAAATTGAAATTTTGTAAGTAAAATATATTCCGACCACATTTTATTTACGATATGTCACAAAGGTATGTGTGTTGATTTTTATTTTTTATTGCTCATTAATCCTCTTACTAAAACAATCTGTTGACGTTGTTGTTTTGTTTTTAAACACAAAAAACAAAATTAAAATAACTCGTATCTGCATTTATCCCATCGTAAAAAGAGGAAAGAAAGTGTTCAACTGTTTTGAACTCAAGTTAAATGATGAATATATTACTAGAAGATATTACCTCCAGTAAGATAAAGTATCAAAGCATTTAACTTAAATATTTTAAAATAAAATAAATATATGAATAAAATAAAATTAAATTGAACCTAATACAAAAGTAAATAGAATAACATAAAATATATAATAAATATATACAAAATTAATGAATAATTTAAATAAACAAATTAAAAAAAAAAAAACATTCATTAAATAAATAAATTAAAATTAAGAATAATATATAATATATATATATATAATATATATAAAATAATTTAAAAAATTTTTTTTTTAGAAATAAACATACAATATTTTGACCAAAATCGGCCGGGAATATTGCCTTACCCTACCCAATAAAACCCCAAAAAAGGTTAAATGGAACTATTAATGCTTATATACATATTTAAAAAAGTTTGCTTAATTAATTTTATGAAACAATACAAAAATAAATAATTTAAAAAAAGCATTATTATTAATAATTAGAGTTTCTTATTTATTTTTAAAAAGGGGGGGCAGTTTGACTTTAACTAAGTTAAAACTTTAAAATTATAAGGGTTACTATCGCCTATGAACTATAACATTATAAGTAGACCTTCCATACAACCTAAATCATTAGCAATTCATATTACAACAGATGCCTTACTAAAATGAGTTCTCTATCATATGCTACGCTAGTAAGAATTACCTGCTACACTTATAATATTATGACTAACTCGAATAACAAATAATTTATTAGTTGACAATGGGGAAAGAGTCCTATAATGACATAGCCATTTTTGAAATGGGTCTCTAGATTTACACACATTTCTCGGTGCACGCACCATACAGTATTTTGCCTCAATAGTTCTAACTCCTCCTTACCAACATTGTCATATTACGATTCGTAACTTTGTACGCTTCAACAAAATGCACCATACATTGAGTGTTTTGTGATCATAGTTATGATTGCCTTACAAAGTAGGGTTCTTACATATGGCTGGTCCTCTCTTTGGGGGCGCGTCGGCATGTATTATATCACTTACCCGATTTCACAATAAATGATATAAGGGAATCAATGGGTGATGTGTGGATGAGGGGGCGCCCCGTATATTGGGCCTGATGATGTGTGGGAAGCATATTTTGTCTGTGTTAAATATACGCTTTTTTTCCTGGGACAGGGGCTCAGGCCTTAAACAACCCCTGGGTCAGGTATAACCACACTATACCACCACCTCATGAAAAATGTCCGAATTAAAATATATTTGCGTGGAACGCAGACTTCGGGTCTGTGGGACATGATGGGCAGGTGCTCCCTTGATGGCCAACATGGGGACCCGATCTGCATCCTGCGAATGTTGGCTCAACTTTTCATTTCTGATACTAACAACAGATGAATCATCCCCGGAACAAATAAATGATCAGTACACCCATTGTATAAAACAAGGGTTGATGATCAACCTTATATGCATGTAGGCTGCTGTTGCTTTTCTTGTTCTTCCAGATATTCATGGGAAATGTAGCTCAGCCTAGAGACGACCCAGTGGTGTGGCAGCCGAGAGACGACCCAGTGATGGTGATGTGGCAGCCCGAGAGACGACCCAGTGGTGTGGCAGCCGAGAGACAAAGAAAAGTGTGGACCAGAGAAAATAACACACAAGTACTCTATTGTTACTTATAAGAGTAACCCAACACAGAGAGGTTATAGAAAAAGAATGCTTCAAATGTGGAATGACAACAGTAATTTCAGCACAACCAAGCCAAGACCTGGCAGACCAGGCAAGAATGATCCTGAATAAAAAATTATTCTCTGATCTCGAGATAATAGAAAATATGTGGACAGGAAAATCAAGGAATACAAATCGATCAGGAATCAACCAAACAAAGTGAACAACGTGCTGGCAACCAAAACTGTATACAACCTACCTTAACAACACAGGAACTAACACCAGAACAGAGAATGGATATAGAACTTATACAACAAATCATGAATGACAACAAGAGTACATTACCATCCCTAAGAAACATAGAATGGAAAAAAGTCAAGAAAGAAACGGAAAAAATAAACAAAATATTAGCGAACATCCCAACAAACAATATCACTGAACTCAACAACCTTATTTATGCAGGAGCAAAACTAGTCTGTGACAGAATTAATGCACCCCTTCAAAACACTAACACAAACAGAGAACCAAACAGAAAAACAAAATCTGGGTGGGAGTTCAGATTGGAAGAACAAATAAAAAAAACTGCGACAACAAACAAATATGTTAAACAAAAACACAAACACACATGTAACTAAAAAGGTTAAAAGACAACAGCAAATAAAGTTGGAAGAAGTAAAAAAAAAAAGATATCGGCTATAGAAGGAAGACTCAAAAGGTATCGAGAAAGAACTAAACAGTACAAACAAAATAGGATCTTCCAAAACAATGAAAAGAGATTTTACGAACAAATTAATGGAGCAAAAACAAACATTAGTGAACACCCAAATGCAACAGAAGCAGAAAGGATTTGGAGTAATATATGGATAAGGAAAGAACATAATAAGCAGTCAAAATGGATAAGTGATATTAAGAATGAACTGATGGAAATTGAGGAAGGACCTGTAGCCAGTGTTCATGTAATTACGCTTAAATCCGTACTCAAGAAAGTAGCAAATTGGAAAACATCAGGCCATGATGGCATACATGGATTCTGGTTCAAAAAATTTACGTCTATCCACAAAAGAATGACCCAGCAACTGAACAGATACCTACAAGAAACGGAAGTACCCGAATAGATGACAAAAGGGATAACTACACTAATCCAGAAAGACCCACAAAAAGGTAACGTCTCTAGCAATTATAGACCAATAACTTGTCTACCCATGATGTGGAAAATTCTGACTGCTGTTATAAAAGAAGAAATATACTTTTCACTCAATTGGCGGAAACTTCTCCCAGAAGAACAGAAAGGATGCTACAAGGGAAAAAGAGGAACCCATGATTTACTTTATATAGACCAATACATTCTTAAAGAAGTAAAAAAAATAGACGGAAAAATATTGCTATGGCCTGGATCGATTACAGAAAAGCCTATGACATGGTCCCACATACTTGGATTTTAGAATGTCTAAAAATGTATAAAATTTCCAACAACATCATAAACTTCATTTAAAAAAGCCATGGAAAATTGGCGAGTTCAATTAAAAGCTGAAAAACAATCCCTGGCAGACGTAAAAATCCAAAGAGGTATCTTCCAAGGAGATTCATTATCACCACTACTCTTTATTATAGCAATGATGCCGCTTAATCATATACTTAAAAAATGTACAGGGGGATACAAATTCACTAACTCACAAGAAAAGATAAACCACCTTATGTACATGACATACAAATTTTTGCAAAAAATGAAAAAGAATTGGAGAGCCTAATACAAACTATTAGAATATATAGCCAAGATATAGGGATGGAATTTGGAATTGAAAAGTGTGCTATGCTAATAATAAAACGCGGTGAAAGAAAACTAATGCATGGAATACAACTGCCAAATCAGGAAACTATAAAATCACTTGATGAAAATGAAAGCTATAAATACTTAGGAATTTTAGAAGCGGACAATATCATGCAAACAGAAATGAAAGGAAAAGTTAAAAAAGAATATCTAAGGAGAACTGGAAAACTTCTAGAAACCAAACTTAACAGCAGAAATCTGACCAAAGGAATCAATACCTGGGCTGTCCCCATTATAAGATACTCAGGACCATTCTTAAAATGGACAAAAGAACTCCGACAGATTGACCAAAGGACGAGAAAATTAATGACAATGCACAAGGCTCTCCACCCTAGAGATGATAGAGATAGATTATATGTGTCAAGAAAGGAAGGGGGAGAGGTCTTGCCAACATAGAGGACTGCGTAGAAACAACAATCCAACAACTTGAAGATTACACAAGAAAGAGCAAAGACAAACTACTTATGGCGGCCAACAATAGTAGAGGCGACCGATGGACAATCAGAAAAACAACAAAGACTAGAAAACAAAAATGGGAAGAAAAACAATTATATGGACGTTTCAAACGACAAATTGAAAAGGTTGCCCATGAAAAGACTTGGACATGGTTAAGAAAAGGAAACCTCAAAAGAGAAACGGAATCACTTATAATTGCTGCACAAAATAATGCCATAAGGACAAACTACATCAAAGTGAAAATCGATAGGACTCAACAAAATAGTAAATGTAGACTTTGCGGGAATAGAGATGAGACTGTAAACCATATACTCTGCGAATGTAGCAAACTAGCACAACGAGAATACAAAACTAGACACGACTGGGTTGGGAAGGTGATCCACTGGGAATTATGCAAAAAATTTAATTTTGACCATGCAAAAAATGGTATATGCATAAACCAGTATCTGTTCTTGAGAACGAAACGCATAAAATTCTCTGGGACTTTGAAATAAAAACGGATCACCTTATCCCAGCAAGAAGACCAGACCTAGTGTTGATAAACAAAAAAGAAAGAACTTGTCAACTGGTGGATTTTGCAGTGCCAGCAGATTACAGGGTGAAGCTAAAGGAAAATGAAAAAAATAGACAAATATCTGGACCTTGCCAGAGAACTAAAAAGGTTATGGGATATGAAAGTGAAAGGTGATACCAATTGTAGTTGGTGCACTTGCAACAGTCCCAAAAGGATTGGAAAAGGGTCTGGAATATTTGGAAATCAGAGGAAACCATTCAGAACACTGCGCTGCTGCAATCTGCCAGAATACTCAGAAGAGTCCTGGAACCTGAGGAGACTTGCTGTCACTCAGACTCCAGTGAAAGACCATCAGCTAATGCTGATGTGAAAACTCAAAAGGAGCAAATAATAATAATAATAATAATAATAATAATAATAATAATAATAATAGACAAATACTTGAATATTACTAGAGAGCTGCAAAAGATGGAATACCCAGAAGAGTCCTGGGGTCTTGAGGAGACTTGTTGTCACTCAGATACTAGTGAAAGACCACCAGCTAACGCTGGTGTGAAAAACTCACATGATAATAATAATAATAATAATAATAATAATAATAATAATAATAATAATAATAAATCATTTTAAAAGTTGGAAAGGTAACAGCTGGTGAAGCCATCTCCACATTAAATGTCAAGCTTCTAAAATTAGTAGACCAATTCACATACTCAGGTGGAAATATCTCATGTACAGAAAGTGGTTTCAATATACGCATAGGAAATGTATGGACTGGTTATGGATCATGTGGTAATCTGATCTCTCTGACAAAACAAAATGGTAATTCTTTCCAGCTGTAGCCATGCTAGTACTACTGTATGACTGCACCACTTGGACTTTAACGATACGTTTGGAGGAAAAGCTAGATGGGAAGTACATGTTGCTATGCTGCATGTTGTTTTAAACAAATCCTGGAAGCAGCAATTTACAAAATAGCAGCTTTATGGCCACTTGCCTCCTATCCCACAAACCATCCAAGTAAGACAAACAGGACACGCTGGGCACTTTTGTTGAAGTAATGACGAGTTCATATGTGACGTTCTCCTATGGATTCTTATACATGGACACAACCGTGTTAACCAACCAGCAAAAACTTACAACAGCTCTGTACGATACTAGATGCCGTGTTGAGGACTTGTCAGGAGCGATGACTGATGAGGATGATTGGTTTGGTTTGGTTTGTTTTACGGCATATCAACCTCGGTGGGTCATATGATGCCGAGAAAGTTTTGAAATAAATTCATTCTTAATGGATACTCAAATTTTTTTATAAACACATTTTTCTATTTAAGCCATGAATGGGACCCTAACAGATACTACCAGTTCGGGTCAGAGTGGACCTGGGAGCAATGGGGATGAAGGAGCTCTCCACATTCCCCAAACCACCAGAACTGGAACCTCACCATCAGATGGAGTTTAACGTCATTCCCAGGACATGAAGACCCTCAGTCACCGCCTTCTAGCACCCATGTAATAAAAAGGGTTGGGACTGGCCATAAGGACAATAGTGTTAGGGCAATCATATAGATGCTAGAGTTTGACATGACCGGAGATGGATGGCGAGTGAAAGTCAAAGTAATTCGTGCTGTCGGCACGACTTGATGATAATGCAGTTGGCCTGAGGTAGGATGAAGAACACACTGACAGAAACATAGTAATCAAAAGAACAATGAAAAGAATTAAATTAAATCAAATTAAATTAATAATAATCTTATTATAATGGAGATTGTGTGTTTTTCTGTCTGTAACCGAAACTATATTACTAATCGAGTCACAATTAACATAGTTATTTACATCACATTCTCCATGATTTTATTTATATTTAAACCTCAATTATTAATAAAATTGCTTCGCCTTTTTATTAGTGTTGTCCATATCTACATACAAATAACATGCAATTGTATTTATATATACAAAAAATAGCGGTTTGCAGTGTGAATGGGAAGGCTAATTTGCATATTCATATTAAAAATGTGATTTTATTAAATATGATTTCTAACTGTTTGGTTTTATTTTAATGAATATAAGCAAAAATCTCTTCAATTAATCTTAAATGAAATCCATTAACAAGAAAAAATAACTGTCATTTTATTCTTTATTTCCTAATTTAACTAAATAGTTAAATAAGTAAAATTCAGCAATGAAAGACGGGAGTGATGGAAGAGTAAGTTTCATTTCTATTTTTCTATTATACCCCCACCCTGTTTCAAATCTTTTTATCTGCCTTCTTATTAGACTTTCTAATTTAATACGATATTTCATTACATTAAAACTTAAATACTTGCACCCGGAGGGTGCATATATTTGCTAATAATAATAATAATAATAATAATATTAATAATATGGTTAAGAAAAGGAAACCTCAAAAGAGAAATAGAATCATTAATAATTGCTGCACAAAATAATGCCATTAGGACAAATTATATCAAAGCGAAAATTGATAAGACCCAACAAAATAGTAAATGTAGACTTTGTAGTAATAGGGATGAGTAAACCATGTACTCTGCGAATGTAGCAAACTAGCACAACGAGAATACAAAACTAGACATGACTGGGTTGGAAAGGTGATCCACTGGGAATTATGCAAATAATTAAATTTTGACCACACAACAAAATGGTATATGCATAAATCAGAATCTATTCTTGAGAACGAAACGCATAAAATTCTCTGGGACTTTGAAATAAAATCGGATCACCTTATCCCAGCAAGAAGACCAGACTTAGTGTTGATAAACAAAAAAGAAAGAACTTGTCAACTGGTGGATTTTGCAGTGCCAGCAGATCACAGGCTGACGCTAAAGGAAAATGAAAAAATGGACAAATATCTGGACCTTGCCAGAGAACTGAAAAAGTTATGAAATATGAAAGTCAAAGTGATACCAATTGTGGTTGGTGCACTTGGAACGGAACGGTCCCAAAAGGATTAGAAAAGGGTTTGGAAAGTTTGGATATCAGAGGAAGGATTGAAACCATTTAGAACACTGCACTGCTGCAATCTGCCAGAATACCCAGAAGAGTCCTGGAGACCTGAGGAGACTTGCTGTCACTCAGACTCCAGTGAAAGACCATCAGCTAATGCTGATGTGAAAACTCAAAAGGAGTAAATAATAATAATACTGGGTGCAAGTATTTAAGTTTTAATGTAATAAAATATCAGATTAGATTAAAAGGACTGACAAAATTAAATATGAACGCATATAAAAAGATCACACACATTTTTATTTTATTTTAATTGATTTTTATATAAAATTATACATATGATTGTTTTAATACATTTTAGAATGAAACACTAATATTAGAAATCAATAACACTAAGTAATAATTTATCAAATCTGGTTTTCTTAAAACCAGTATGAAAATTATCCACACCTTATACTATGTTTCTTCGTGATATATAATACATTTTTCAGGATTCTAAACTTTTTAATAACATGAACTGTTTTGAGCTAGAGTTTAAAGGAGACATCGTTAATAGATAATGTGTTCATTAAGATTAAATAATGACTATTTAATTGAGAATACAGCGCAAATATCTTAACAAATTGTGACGTCGATGGTGACGTAGTTTCCGTTACGGACAGACAGATATTTAAGCTCAATAATAATAATAATAATAATAATAATAATAATCTATGAAAAAATCAAAGTGCTTGTTTCCACTTTACTACAAAGCAATGAGCATACCCAGTACTTGGATGAGTTAACAAACAAAATGTATTTACCTTACATATAAAATATTTATTTTAAAAAAAACATGATTTGACATTAAATAGCCGACAAGGGTTAATGCCATTAAACAGTTGTAACTTGCGTATCTGAGTTAACAGAGTAATAATAGGTAGAATCATAACGAATATTAAGGATAGGGAAAAAGGTTTACTAAGCAAATATACAAGGACAACAGAGTAATTAGCAAATGCTAGGTTGAATTAATGTGTCCCGT
The DNA here is from genome assembly GCA_023376005.1 of Doryteuthis pealeii. NCBI lineage: Eukaryota > Metazoa > Mollusca > Cephalopoda > Myopsida > Loliginidae > Doryteuthis > Doryteuthis pealeii. Next base: position 111,866,831 of record CM042147.1, on the reverse strand, counting down.
GAGATCTAGCTGTTTCTCTCCTTTGAGGTTTTGTCAGACATTATTTATAAGAAAAAAAGACAATTCCATTTCATCATTTAGGTACTATATGACAATAACTGACAAACATCCAAATCCTTATTTTTTATGTCGCATAATAAAAAGTCGAATATTTTATCCCAGAATTACCCAATATATCAATTTATGATCAGTCATTAGATCGCAAAAGTAGTGCAGGCAGATCGCATGTCCATTTCCTATGACTGTAACTATTAGACCACACACCTTGATAATATAATATAGTAATTTACTAAGCTTAGCTTAGATATGGCACAAGGCCAGAAGTATGAGGCACCCAGTGAGAATCGAACTCACTATCTATGGTCTGCTAAGCTAGCTTGCTAACCATTAGGCTACATGATAATATAATATAAATATTATAAATAAGTTGTGACTTAGTATAGGACTTAATGGCCACCAGAGGCCACCTTTAAGAGAATTATATTAATAATCCAAATTTTTAAAAAAAGATCTGTTTTGTTAATAGATCAATTGAAAGAGACTTTGATCTGAAATATGTGACTGAGTAATGAAATAAACTTATCATTGAGGAAAGAATTAAAATAAACTATAAATATTTACAGGAAAAAAAGCGACTAAATGATATAAAAATGGTAAGTAAATGTCATGGAAGCAGGTGAATCATCATAAAATTGTTATTAGTTTACCCTCTATCTTCCCATCGCACTGTCGGCTGGGGTGTTAGTATGCACCGACTGCACCTCTGCAGAGGGGTAAGATTCCCCCAAATAGGGCCACCTGTTGGCCGTGGGTGGCGACCCGTGATGCTTAAGGACGGGGTCTTAGTGGATTAGCAGTCCATGACCTGCAACACTCCACTTAGAACCTTACTTAGGCTAGACGGGCGATCAATCGGCTGGTCACATTAAGCCCTAGCACCTATATGATTGCCTCAACCCTATTGCCCTTATAACAAGCCCCAACACTTTTTACCATATGGGTGCTAGAAGGCGGTGACTGGGGGTCTACATGTCCTGGGAATGACGTTAAACTCTATCTGATGGTGAGGTTCCAGTTTTGGAGGTTTGGGGAATGTGGAGCACCCCTTCATCACTATTGCTCCCTGGTCCACTCTGACCCGGAGTGGTAGTACCTGTTAGGGTCCCATCTATGGGTTAAATAGAAAAATGTATTTATAAAAAATTGTATTATCCATTAAGAATTGATTTATTTCAAAACTTTATCGGCATTAAATGACCCATTGAGGTTGATATGCCGTAAAACAAAACAAATCAAGCCAAACCAATCTATCTTCTCTTTGGTAATTCCGCTTAATTGATGTACAAGACAGTCAGTCTGCTGTAATCTAAAACTTTTTTTGTGTGTAATTAAAAGTGATATCGATTAAATTCATTTTTATCCATCTACATTTCTTTTCTTTACTCATTTTTTCCTGATATTGTCGGATTCAATTCCCTTTCCATTCTTACATATATATATATATATATATATATTATATATATATATATATATATATATATATATATATGTATATACATGTACATATATATATATATATGGGTTTATATAGAAATAGGAAAAACAAATTGTTCCAAAAAAGATGAATTTATTATGATGTTTATGTCAATGTTAAAATGTTTTCGTTTATGTAAAATCTTACATAAATTCTTACATAAATGTGTATCTTCAGGACAAAATGATTAAAAGAAAAAGAAATTTTTTTTGTTGTTCTAAAGGTGATAGATGTTTTTTAATGATTTAAGTGCCAAGAAATATGTATGGAGAAAAGGATCATACTGTTCCTTTCATTGATCAGCATTCATATTGAAAGTTCATGACGTGATTGGTACATGATGAGATGTTGAAAATGTGTTTTGATAAAAATGTATTTTGATCAATCTGGTGTCTGTATGATAGGCTATCGGAGAGTACATAAATAATGAGAATGGAATCGTCTACGAATGTCTGACGAACTCTCGAAAGAGAGAAACAACGAGATCTCACGGGACTTGTTAATTCAACCTAGCAATTATCAATTATTCTGTTCAACTTGTATCTTTGCTTAGTAAACCTTTTTCCTACCCTTAATACCCGTTATGTTTCTGCCAATTATTTCTCTTTTTTTAAATATTTTAAAACTCCAAAATATGTTGATAGTTTTTATGTAACCAAAATACAATTACATTAACATGTATAAAGGGTGCACTTACTTTTGGACTGTTACATATCAAAATTTAACCTCGTAATGATTAGCAAACTAGTGAGTTCGAGTCTCACTGGGTGACTATATATTGATAGTTTTGTGTAACCAAAATACAATTACATTAACATGTATAAAGGGCACGCTTACTTTTGGACTGTTACATATCAAAATTTAACCTCGTAATGATTAGCAAACTAGTGAGTTCGAGTCTCACTGGGTGACTATATATTGATAGTTTTGTGTAACCAAAATACAATTACATTAACATGTATAAAGGGTGCACTTACTTTTGGACTGTTACATATCAAAATTTAACCTCGTAATGATTAGCAAACTAGTGAGTTTGAGTCTCACTGGGTGACTATATATTGATAGTTTTGTGTAACCAAAATACAATTACATTAACATGTATAAAGGGTGCACTTACTTTTGGACTGTTACATATCAAAATTTAACCTCGTAATGATTAGCAAACTAGTGAGTTCGAGTCTCACTGGGTGACTATATATTGATAGTTTTGTGTAACCAAAATACAATTACATTAACATGTATAAAGGGCGCGCTTACTTTTGGACTGTTACATATCAAAATTTAACCTCGTAATGATTAGCAAACTAGTGAGTTCGAGTCCCACTGGGTGCCTCTTACACCCGGCCTTATGACAACTAAGCAAAGCTTAGAGAATAAACACATATCCATGTTAAATACTTTCCATGTTGTAAAGTTTTTTTACATAAATAATATACATATTGATCGTATAATGTTCTGATAGAAATAATACTGCAAATGTATTTCTATATGCAACAAAATAGCAGTTTACAGTGTGAACGGGAAGCAACAAATATTTAAATTAAGGGTCGTTAACTTTAGAATCAAGGGGTCCCAATGGAAAATTACCGGTGACTGTTAATAGGGGTGGGCAAGTGGAGGTCGAATTTTTGTGACGACTGTTTTCTATGGCCATTTTTGCTGCTGATTACGAATTCGATGATTTTTTGCGGGATATGACATCATTTTAGGTTGGATCGGTGACGATTTTCAAAATGGCGGCAGGAAACCGCTATTTTTTCAAAGAAAATTAACAATTTTAGGAGTTACAGTGGTATAATATGTCTAATCATATGTTTTCTGGATCACAGAATAAGAAAATGTATTCATTTTAATAATTTAACCAACTCTTTTATTTTCATTATGTATTCTAAGTGAAGATTATTCCATTATTCTCAGCTTTTTAATGCTATTTTGTACCGAAAGATTGTAAATTGCAAATAGACACTTTAATATGTCATTTATATCTGTTCCTGTTTAAGGAAGTCATATATGACATAGCCAGAGCTATGTAATGAATGTGATCAAGTTCTCTAAATTAATAACCAAGTCTAAAATAGCACAAAGAAAACCAAGAAGGGAAAGCATAAAAGAACATTTTGGTTCTACATACACGGAGATTAAGGAATTAAAACCTTCATGAAAATCATCTCCTAGGTCTGCCGTGTATGCTGTATTTGAGTAAATGACAGAAGGGGAAACACTCTTTGAGCAGGGATCAGGCCAGTAATATTGTTGTAAATGAACCATGGCCTGACTGGATAGACAAAAATGTGTACCCACTAAATTAAAAAGCAGTTGCTACTAGAGTGAAAGATGATTATGAATGGTTAAATGATTTACAGAAAGCTTAAAGGTTTAAAACAGCAGTTCTAAATCCAAAAGCTATGTTTGGTATGCAAAAGCATTGGAATTCAATGCAGCTCTTACTTAATATGCCTATGATATTTGTTATAAGGATCCATTGTATCAAATCCAAAGGAAGAAGACTTTAGTGTCAAAATGACACCTGACGATCGGACATTTATTAATAGAACTGTTTCAGAGCTTACAAAGCAGTTTGTAAAGAAGAACTGATTGGTGGGGAATCATTTTATGATTTATAGGGCCAGTAAATCATTTATAGGGCCAGTATTACACTTTTGCCAAACTAGATGATCACCTAGGATGCCAACATCTGTGGATGTCACAAATTTATTGTTATTGAAAAAATGGCAAGAGTAAAAAAATGATTTTTTAAATTGATTACAAATTTCACAAATAATTTTTTCCATTTAAAGTAATAATTTAATCTTTTTAATCAATTTCATAGTTTATATAGTTTATTCATTCAAATAATATGTAGTTTATTTATTTAAATTGTCATTATTACAATTGAAAGGATTCAAGGAACAGATTTATTTTATTAATATTAATTGTTCTTTATTCTATGTATTGACGATTTTGCATAATGTAATGGATGCAGTGGCATATTTTTAGTTACAGACAAATTAAGACCAAATCTCCATTATTAATAGATACATCAAAACTTTCATTCCTTCTAATGATAACATATATAATGACATAGCAAACGCTAAGATATATATATATAAATTCATAGAAATGATTTTACTCTAAAAATAAAAAAAATAAAAAAAGACATATTAAAATAATAAGTAATGAAAACAATTTTATTTTCTAACCTGTCAAAAGTAAAGATTCTAGGTGCAAGTCGAATCAAGCTGACTTGGATAAAATTAAAGATGAAGGTAAAACTGTGGTGGGCACAGTTTCATTGACATTTCAAGGATTTATTGACTTGATGTAATAACAATAATTGGTTATTTGTCTGGATGAAGTAATAAAGTGACAAGATGAACACTATGTTATCAATAGTGTTTTGAGAGTTTGAAGCCATTTAGTAATGGGTTACTATGCCTACATTAGCTTATCAAAACGTTCAAGGGGGCAAATACCCAGAGGCTTGCCTAGAGTACCAAATCATCTTGCATGGTCCTGTTTAATAAACCAAATAAGTCTTGGAATATTAATGAAAAAAAAGAAAAGTAAGAACTAGATCAATTGATGAAAGACGCATTGGTATCTGTTTTTGATGAAAACTATGAAAGTAGATATAATTTACGAGACAGTGAGCAACCTACATAAAAAGAACTATTTACAGATTTTTAAAAAAAACTTAGTTCTCCGCAGGTTGACATATTATTACTCTTGCATCCCCTGGATGTGAAGGTTATGTGCCTATGCTCATCTTCTTTTCCTGTTATCTCTATCATGAAAATTGACATGTAGTAGAGTCACGGCTTCATATATTGTATATGAACTAGCAACAGAAAACACCCTCCGGGTGACGTAAAAATTAATTTTTGAAAGACATTGCCTGAGAGGGTGGGAGTTAAAAATTCAATGTCAGAGAGTTTGTATCAAAAGAAAGACAAATCCTCATATTTATTAAAGGAGTAAAAAAAAATGAAATAAGACAATTTGAAATGAAAACTGAGCCCCGTCCCTCTCAAATAAAATGTTGCGTGCCTGTAATAATCAAACAATTATTTTGAATATTTTCCACATCAATTTTACACAAAATCGTAGGTATTTATTTATTTGTAAACTTTTTAGTTAACTTCTTGTTACTGTAAAGAAAACAAAAGGGACGAGAGTAAAAAACAATTTTCAAAATTGCTTACTCAAATTTTGGGTGTATATAGCATAAGAATATTGTGACGTAAGCTGTGACGTAGAGCTATGACGTAGATTTTTTTATAGACAGAAATACAAACAATCTCCATTATTAATAGATACTACTTTATGAAAATTGACACGTAGAAGTGTGGGAGCTACATATTAAAGACTGGCGAGGATATAGTAGATTGAGGTGCCTGTAATTCATTGTTTGATCCAGTGTTAGTAAGAATTCACAGCTTCCCCAACTGAATTTTGCAGATTATTTGCCATTGTAGCCAATATGATATTTGGTTAACAGTGAACATTCATTCACGATTACATAAATGTAGGCAGTGAATCAGATCACAAACTGTATAGTAGTGACAGTTGGGATGAGGAAATTGAGATCTATGGTCTTGATATTCACAGAGGTCTTCCCAGTTGTCGAAAAATCGTGCGTCATCTGAAAGATGCATCTTACTTGAGTCTTGAACATGCTGCACAACAATTGTGCAACAAGCTAGTTGAAGTCATTACAACAGGACTAGATGACACCACAAAGGCGACTGACCATCGTCACTACGATGTCAAATAGACCATATAGAAATAACATGAAATTCTGGGGCGAGAAAATCACTCACAGCTGGCTATGGCGAGAATCTAAGCCACTCAAGGAAGGACGGGGCAAAAGCTTATGATTACAAACTGAACCGGTACTTGCTAATTGCTCTGTTAATGACCTTAAAAGTCAAATTGAATATCTGGATGCCTGATCAAGCAAATAACTGCAAAGTCTTGCATGATAACCTGGGAGTAGATCATTATAAGCAACTAAAATGTTTTTTATTTATATCATATTGTGTGTAGACTATGCCCTAGAAAAAAAAATCTACTAACACACTGAGCAGAAGATTGTGTTACGTTATTTGCCGAATTAATAATAATAAAAAAATATATATCTTATTATAATGGAGATTGTGTGTTTTTCTGTCTGTAACCGAAACTATATTACTACTCAAGTCACAATTCCCTTAGTTATTGATATCACATTCTCAATGATTTTATTTATATTTAAACCTCAATTATTAATAAAATTGTTTTACATTATTAATACTGTTAACCATATCTACATACTAAAAACATGCAATTATATTTATATATACAACAAAATAGCGGTTTACAGTGTAAACGGGAAGGCTAATTTGCATATTGATATTAAAAATGTGATTTTATTAAATATGTGCTTAGTATTATTGATTTATTTCATACTCCCCCTGTTTCAAATCTTTTATTATACTCCCTCTGTTTCAAATCTTTTTATCTGTATTCTTATTTAGTTTCATTAGCCTTTCTAATTTAATACCATATTTTATTACATTAAAACTTAAATACTTGCACCCGGAGGGTGCATATATTTGCTAGTATTATTAATATTATTAATATTATGAAATTTATTATTATGAAATTATTAAATATTTTTAAAATATTTAATGATTATAGACAATGGATGGGGAGAAACAATATTCAACATGAGAGATTCAAAAGTTTTGTATCAAACAGATTTGGACGTATTGCTGACTTGGCAAAGTTATTTGTGGCGCATTAGAAGCATATACAAGTTTTATTTGATGACATAGTTGATATCAACACCAACAAGTTAGTGCTTGTCGTTTCTACATAAATTCAGAATGAGTGGTTTTGTCCTATGCCCAGAAATCTACCGGACAGTTGGAGATATCATCATATTCCCTCTGATACAATTTCTGGGGATCGATGAAATAGCCACTTGACAGAAACTGGACTGGAGTGAAAGTTTTCTTTAAACCCAAATATATATGAATATATATAGTTTGATAGTAAAAATATACTACCAAACTTCACCTGGGGAAAAATGAAAAAAAAAAGAAAAGACCAAGAAAATAATCGATTAATACTATAACACCTGGACAATATATATATATATATATATATATATATATATATATATATATATTCGATCTCTCAGTGACCGAAAGATACATACATTCCTATGTATTTAATAGTTTAAAAACACCAGTCCCCGCATCAGCTGTCAGTGGGCGAGGGGATAAGATATCGGACTACCATGCGGTTAGTCTGAGTTCGACCCTACCCAAGGATAGTTGTGTCTAGCCACACTGAAGAGGCATGATATGCCGAAACACGTGTCTGTGGATGACTTATTGATATATGCTCCCATAAATTTGGTAATGAGCTCTCTAATTGGTAATTTAAATTAACTCTCACTACTAAGCAAATAAGCAATGATCATTTCTCCGGAAATTTGATCTCTCAGTGACCGAAAGATACATACATTCCTATGTATTTAATAGTTTAAAAACACCAGTCCCCGCATCAGCTGTCAGTGGGCGAGGGAATAAGATATCGGACTACCATGCGGTCAGTCTGAGTTCGACCCTACCCAAGGATAGTTGTGTCTAGCCACACTGAAGAGGCATGATATGCCAAAACACGTGTCTGTGGATGACTTATTAATATATATATATATATATATATATATATATATGGATAATTCCATGTCAAATCATCAAGGCCATGTCACCCACCCCATTCATTTTTTCTGAAATTTTGTACAGGTGTGTTAAACCTAATGAGTCAGATATACCTATTAATAGTTTCGCTTAGTAGCTCATCAGGGCAATAATCAGATGAGCTACTAAGCGAAACCATTAGTAGGTATATCTGACTCATTAGCTTTACATTATATATATATATATATATATATATATATATATATATCACCCCCTCCGCACGAGTAGAATGCGACACAAGGTCAATGTCTTAAGCGGAGCTTAACCGGTTTGAATTCCAAGTTTTCCTTTTCCGAGACAGGTTGCCTAGCCAAGGCTGAAAAGCCCAGTCTGTTCTACTATTTATCCATAGCTGGAGGGAGTATAGTTGGATTCATACCTTTCCTAACGGTATTAGCGCTATGGGAAATGCAAACAGCTTTTTCCAGGATTTGAACTCGGGTCGACGAATCTATTTTCTATGACTCTAACCATCAAGCCCTCTGCGCATATAAATGATCATTGAGCTCTCATCAAATATCCATTTGTCCAGACCACCAACTTAATAACCTGATACATATAAACGTATGCCGGGAAAAAATCGATGTTATATTCTATTTACATAGAGGAGCAATTAGAGTGAGTTAATGTATTAGTACAACAGAATTCACAATGGAAGATATTCAGGAATCAATTGAAAAGGGAATGAAACGTTTGGCTGATTCTGATTGCTTGAATTTATAACGGGCATTTTATAAACACTGAAACTGTTATTGAAATAGGATAACTTTGATAGATTTTTACAATCAATGAATAATTCGCTTATCTGGTATTTTAAGCGTAGATTTTACATTTGACTCAACTTTTGTTCTGTAACATGGCTAACGTATTTCTTCTTTTCTTTCTTTTTCTTTTCTTTTTTCTTCTTTGGTGTGGGGGGGGGGAGCATTATGGTGCTTCTAAATGCGGCACAAATGCAGAATAGCACGCAAAAGATAATACAATTAGAATCACATTTTACGTATAAATAGTATTAGATTACGACAACTCCCGAAGTAGCCTAACTCTAACCCTAAAACTAACCCTAATCCTAACCCTTACCCTAATCCTAATCTTAGCGTCTCAATAGTTTCGGGCATTTCCGTGAAATGTAATGAAATGTAATGCTTTTTATACGTAATCTAATGATATTAACTCTTGCTCGCTATTCTGCATTAGTACCCTGAATGCTTTGAAAAGGTATAAAAAAGTAAATTCGGTGGAGTGGCTTATTGTCGGTATCACCCGGACAGTAAGGGAGTCTATCCCCTTTTCACTAGCGCCAGACTTGGGGCGCCACACCTACCATCAGCTCCGAACTTTACCGCACAGATCCAAGCTGTGTTACTCGTGCACTGAGTAGGCGAGGGCTGGTATCGAACCTGGAACCTTATTGGCTCCTATGCTGATGCTCTACCGACTGAGCTAAACCGGCCCACTGAAAAAGATGATGATGAGCATCATCATGTCGCGCTGGCAACATTAAGAATCCGCACAAAGCTGATAGATGTAGGTTTTTTTGTTTTGTTTTGTTTTGTTTTTTTGTTGTTTTTTTTTTTGTTTTGTTTTTTGTTTTACGGCATATCAACCTCAGTGGGTCATTTAATGCCGATAAAGTTTTGAAATAAATCAATTCTTAATGGATAATACAATTTTTTTATAAATACATTTTTCTATTTAACCCATAGATGGAACCCTAACAGTTACAACCACTCCGGGTCAGAGTGGACCAGGGAGCAATGGTGATGAGGGGGTACTCCACATTCCCCAAACCTCCAAAACTGGAACCTCACCATCAGATAGAGTTTAACGTCATTCTCAGGACATGTAGACCCGCAGCCACTGCCTTCTAGCATCCATATGATAAAAAGGGGATGGGGCTTGCCATAAGGGCAATAGGGTTGGAAAAATCATATAGGTGCTAGGGCTTGACGTGACCAGCCGATTGATCGGAGGGGGCTTCTCCGACCGCCCGTCTAGCCCAAGATAGGGCCAAAGTGGAGTATTGCATGTCATGAACTGCTCATCCACGAGGGCTCTATCCTTAAGCATCACGGGACGCCACCCACGGCCACCAGGTGGCCCCATTGGGGGAGTCTTACCCCTCTGCAGAGGTGCAGTCGGTGCATTCTAACAGTGTCCAGCATGTCTTGGTATTCGGGTGGTTTGTGTGATAGTGGGCAAGTAGCTGCACAGCTGTTTTCTGTTGGGTGCTGCTTCCAAGATTTGTTCAAGAAAACACGCAGTATCATTGTGTAGTTCCCATCTAGCTTTTTCTCTAAGCGATTCGTTAGAATCTAAGTGGTGCGACTGTACAGTAGCACTGACACGGCTCCAGTCTGGGGGAACTCTCGCGTTATCTTATCAGTGAGATTAGATTTCCATAGTCTCCCCATACTACGAACAATGTTTTTCGTCTCCAATTATTTTCTTCATTTGTTCTTGTAGCATCTACTTTCTTTGGTTTCTTTTGGGTTGAGCCCATCACAACATTTAGATATATTAGGTCTTACGATTTTATGGCCATCCTAAGGTTTCAAGCAAGAGCACTGTCCAGCGGAGATCCCTTGTGTTAAGCAGAGCGCGATCCTTAGTGAAGAAACCTTTGGTTGCTCCTTGGTGTCCCTTAATGTTGTGTATGATCCTTTGGTTGTTCCTTGGTGTTCCTTAATGTCGGGTATGATCCTTTGGTTGTTCCTTGGTGTTCCTTAATGTTGGGTATGAGCCTTCGGTTGTTCTTTGGTGTTCCTTAGTGCTGCAGGTCCGTTCGTCAATGTCGAATAAAGTGAAAATGAACGGCTGTCAATATCAGTGATCAAATAATCAACTAACCACGTATTCGGGCTGTTGATTTGCTGGAGTTTAAACCACTTGACCTCGCTTAGTCTATAAATTTAAGTGGTGGATTGCAGCACGCCTTATATCACAAATAATCCAACATTAGGGGAATCAGAAACGCTGCATCAAAGATATTAAAGTTTGGAAATAGATTTGGAAATTTATATTACAGCTACAAGCATCTGAAAAAAATTCTGTATTACAATTAACAGGGAGAGAAGTAACCATATTGATTATTATAAGAGAAAATCTTTTACTATTATTTATAGAAAGAATTAAAATTATTTTTACTGAATGCAAATAGGAGGAAAATATTATTATGTGTTCATAGAACCCCAGCAAAATCCTGATATGATTATTAAAGTCAGTGGGCATCAGGTTTCTCATAAACTTGATAAAAAATATTATTAGAAGGATTTCCAGGGTGGTTAATAAAGTAATCATCAAATGGGTGAATGTTTACTTTATCAATATAAAGGAATTTAACCCTTAGATAGTAAACATACAAGGAAAAATCCTAAAGCATAATTTTAAATAAATATAATCTGGAAATGCCAACAATCAAAATATATTTTAATATGTGCAATGACAAACGATTACAAAGTAATAACCAACATAAAATATCGTGAAAAAACAAAAAATTCTGAAATTAAAAATTCAAATTTTGCTAATCAATTAAAAAATTGTTTACAACTCATTGGCGATGGGTTTGTAGGGAGATATTTCACAGAACATGAGAAAACGGAACAAGAGACAACAATCCATAGAGTACGTAGAACGAACATACGTGTACCAGGTAGCAGTTCATCTCTTCGACAAACACTTCCAAATAAATTGGAGTTTAAAAGATTTGAATTTAAAGTTTTTCCTTCTCTTTGACCAATTGTCATACCAAGGTTAAGTATCCCAGTCTACCCTACTATTTACCCATAGTAGGAGGGAGGGTAGTTGGATGCATACCTTTCCTAAGCGTATTAGTGCTATATGAAATTCAACCAGCCTTGTCCAGGATTTGAACTCATGCTTCCATGTCCATTTCCTACGATGATAACCATTACACCAGGCCTTAACACAGGGTTAATTTTTAAGTGGAATTTAACAGGTTTGAATTTAGAGTTTATCCTTCTCCTAGACCAGTTGCCGTGCAAGATTAAAGAGCCCAGTCTGTCCCATTATTTTCTAGTACCTGGAAGCAGAGAAGTTGGATGCATACCTGTCTCAAGAGTATTAGTGCTATGTAAAATTCAACCAGCCTTGCCCAGGATTTGAACTCAAGTCGCTGTCCAGCATGACAGAAGGATTTTGTCATATCTGAAGAAACTTTCTAATTAAAAGCGAAAACAAAAATAACAGGGGGAAAATGTAAAATATTGAGACTCTCGAATTAACGAGATTAAGGAAATCTCAATAAAAAACAAACACAGATATAAATTTCAAAATTGTATTGAAAGGTAATATGAAAAAAAAAACAACGAAAAGTTGAAATAAATTCAAGAGAGCAACAGGTTTGAAAATTGATGAATGTTTATAGGTGAATAGCAAGTCCGTAAATGTCAGGATGGGTATCGCACAATTTTTTGTGATATTTCTGTTGAATATTAAGTTCGTAAAATGTCCAGCTTGATTGTGGTATTGGTGTGGTGATGTAGGCAGATGGTATTGTGTATGTGAAGGTAGGCGCGGACTGAAGTTCGCCCCTTAAGTTGATGATCGTAGAGAATTGGGGGTTGGGAGGTAGATAAGTTTACTCACTTGTGGTAGCACGAATGGGGTTTGTATCAGTCGGTGTGTCTGTTGTTGTTGTTGTCGTAGGCAGAATATTGTATGTGTAGTGGTAGTCGCTGTGTCTTGAATAAAAGTCAGTGAGTAGTGATGGGTGTTGGTAGGTGAGTCGAGTCTTGTATTTTAGAGTCGTTAGCTGTTGTAGACAGAATCTTGTAGTTTCGGTTATTTTGAAGTCGATCGCTGGTCGTATCGTGTTATGATAGCTAGTATATTTTTGTATCGTCGAATCTTGTAGAAATGTTCGCTTCCTTCGTGTCTTGTTCTGGGCAGAATATTGTGTACTGGTAGTAGCGCTTTTTGTATCAACGAATGATGTAGAAGTGTTCGGTAGTTGACTTGTCGATTTGACTGCCTGGTGAGGTCAGGTTTGGGTAAGTTGGGGGGGTGACCCGCCGCTCTTTGATGTGTCCTTCGTTTTTGCTCGCGCTCGTCGGCCTACGTTCGTGATGGTGCCTGAAGCCCTGACTGTCGGTGCCTTTCAAAAGCTGTTCGTTTTATAGAGATCGGCGGTCCCAAGTTGGATCAATTGGAGTTGTTTTCACTTTACCCGGGAATCGCTTTCATTGGATGATATTCGAATTTTATTTACCAATTTTTTATTTTTATTTAATTTTGGGAATTGACTATCATAGCGGAACTCCGATTTGGAGCCCATGCGCAGATATATGTCAAAATGGTCATTCCGTCCCAGGCCACGCTAGAGGGGACTTCCGACTTTATCCGTCCCGTTTGGCGAGTGTATGTAGCTTGTATTAGTGAATCGGGAGATTTCGACTTTTGCATATACAACAGAGCTCCCTCAGAAATTGATACGATTCACAATGGGTTTGGGTATGTATGTGTAAGTGTGTTTTGAGGAATCATGTGAAAATAAAGTTATTTCAAGCGTGTGTGGAAATGTTGTCTTATCTTTAATTTCTATAGTTTTTTTTTGTTGTTTTTGTTTTTTGTTGGGTGATATAATTGTTGTTGTTGCTGTGAATGTCACGTGATAGGAACGATGTGGATGTTGTTTGTAGGGTAAAATATTTTGGGTTAGTTTTAGATGTTGTAAGTTGTGAGGATAATTTATGTATTTCTCTGTGGTGGAGAGAAATTTGGCTTGGTCCACCGATAGCTTTGATTGTGTGGTCCCTTTCGCCTGGTATGGCAGAAAAATGTCGTTTGAAGCTGATTAGGATGGTATTTATGGGGAGAGCGGCCCTGATGCTTATGGATGGTTTTTTATCATCCGCTGCTGTGATGTGTGTCCGAGTGAGTAGTGGTTGACGACAGGGACAGTTGGGTCCGTGCGAGCAAGTGGGATCCAAGTTGTAATTTTTGCTTTTAGCGGGTTCTTTAACGTGCTTATGTTCGTGTGGTGTGGTGGTGCTGATTGTGGCAATCGTTAGTACGGGATATGCCGTTCTAGTATTGTCGTCGGCAGTAGTACTAGTGGGGGTCATTACTTTAGTTGTAGTGCTGTCATCGACTAGTGGGGGGTGAGGTGTTGAAGATGATGTTTCCACCAAGGTTTTGGTGGAGGTCGATTCATTTGGAACTGTTTTGTGAGGTTTCACGGCAGTTTCAATCACTGTGCTGGTCGTGGAGTCTGTGGTGTTACTTGTGGCAGTTTTTAGTACGGGGGATACTGCTCTGGTACTGTTGCCAGTAGTAGTAGGAGTCATTACTTTAGTTGTAGTGCTGTCGTCGACTAGTGTGAGGTGAGATGTGGACGATGTTTTTACCCGGGTATTGGTTGTAGCTGAATCACTTGAAGCTGTTTTGTGTGGTTTTACCTCCTCCGGGTCGGCTGTTTTGATCACCGTGCTTGTTGTGGTTGATACCATTGTTGTGTTATGTGCATTGTTATTGTTGTGACTATTAGTAGGGGTCGTGGTTTTACTTTTGTTGTTGTCGTGAACTAGTGGGAGCTGAGGTGTGGATGATGTTGTTTTTACCAGGGTGTTGGTCATGGTCGAGTCACTTGAAGTTGTTTTGTGAAGTTTTACATCATTCAGGGCGGCTGTTTTGATCACTGTGCTTGTGGTTGCATCGTTTATTGTTGGCGCTTTGTTGTGCGCAATCTCGTACAGAGTTGGTTCGATAGGTTTTACAACTTTAAGGGCGGCTGACAAGTTGTTTAATTCCTCTGCAGTGTTGTGTGCAATTGTGTTTCGAGGTTTGATATCCTCAGAGTCGGCTGTTTTGCTCGCTGAACTGGTTGAAGTTGCACCCTTTGTTGTCGGCACTGTGTTGTGCGCAATCTCGTACAGGGTTGGTTCGGTAGGTTTTACAACTTTGAGGGCGACTGACAAGTTGTTTAAGTTCTCTGCAGTGTTGTGTGCAGTTGTGTTTCGAGGTTTGATATCCTCAGAGTCGGCTGTTTTGATCGCTGAACTGGTTGAAGTTGCATCCTTTGTTGTCGGCACTGTGTTGTGCGCAATCTCGTACAGGGTTGGTTCGGTAGGTTTTACAACTTTAAGGGCGGCTAACATGTTGTTTAAATCCTCTTGTAGTTTGGTTATTGTTGCCTTGTCAGGTCGGTTTGGGCTATATTTTAGATGCAGTAACTCTTTTTTCCGTTTCGCGAAGAGATCGAATAGTTTCTTTCGTGGGAGATTTGTATACTGTGTTGTGGCCTCTGCGCTGGTTGTTGATGGTTCGTTTGTTGGCCTCGCTGTGTTATGTGCAATGTTGTGCACGGTTGGGCCGTCAGGTTTTACAAATCCAAGTGCGGTTGCCATGATATTTAAATCATCTTGCAATTTGGTAATTGTCGCCTGGTCAGGCGGATTTGGACTATATTTTAGGACAAATAGTTCTACTTTTCGTTTTGCAAAAAAATCGAATAATTCCTTTTGGGGAAGATCTGTATAATCCATTTCCTCGATCGCACGCTTCTGACACCAGATGTTCTAAACAGGATTAGTAGCAAGCGTATGGTGGCAAGGAAAAAAACAAACACAGATATAAATTTCAAAATTGTATTGAAAGGTAATATGAAAAAAAACAACGAAAAGTTGAAATAAATTCAAGAGAGCAACAGGTTTGAAAATTGATGAATGTTTATAGGTGAATAGCAAGTCCGTAAATGTCAGGATGGGTATCGCACAATTTTTTGTGATATTTCTGTTGAATATTAAGTTCGTAAAATGTCCAGCTTGATTGTTGTATTGGTGTGGTGATGTAGGCAGATGGTATTGTGTATGTGAAGGTAAGCGCGGACTGAAGTTCGCCCCTTAAGTTGATGATCGTAGAGAATTGGGGGTTGGGAGGTAGATAAGTTTACTCACTTGTGGTAGCACGAATGGGGTTTGTATCAGTCGGTGTGTCTGTTGTTGTTGTTGTCGTAGGCAGAATATTGTATGTGTAGTGGTAGTCGCTGTGTCTTGAATAAAAGTCAGTGAGTAGTGATGGGTGTTGGTAGGTGAGTCGAGTCTTGTATTTTAGAGTCGTTAGCTGTTGTAGACAGAATCTTGTAGTTTCGGTTATTTTGAAGTCGATCGCTGGTCGTATCGTGTTATGATAGCTAGTATATTTTTGTATCGTCGAATCTTGTAGAAATGTTCGCTTCCTTCGTGTCTTGTTCTGGGCAGAATATTGTGTACTGGTAGTAGCGCTTTTTGTATCAACGAATGATGTAGAAGTGTTCGGTAGTTGACTTGTCGATTTGACTGCCTGGTGAGGTCAGGTTTGGGTAAGTTGGGGGGGTGACCCGCCGCTCTTTGATGTGTCCTTCGTTTTTGCTCGCGCTCGTCGGCCTACGTTCGTGATGGTGCCTGAAGCCCTGACTGTCGGTGCCTTTCAAAAGCTGTTCGTTTTATAGAGATCGGCGGTCCCAAGTTGGATCAATTGGAGTTGTTTTCACTTTACCCGGGAATCGCTTTCATTGGATGATATTCGAATTTTATTTACCAATTTTTTATTTTTATTTAATTTTGGGAATTGACTATCATAGCGGAACTCCGATTTGGAGCCCATGCGCAGATATATGTCAAAATGGTCATTCCGTCCCAGGCCACGCTAGAGGGGACTTCCGACTTTATCCGTCCCGTTTGGCGAGTGTATGTAGCTTGTATTAGTGAATCGGGAGATTTCGACTTTTGCATATACAACATCTCCAAACCAGTAAGTGACGACGTTTATCCTCTATTTAGTAGCATCGAGACTACAAAGAATATTTTCCTATTACAATATATATATATATATATATATATATATATATATATATATATATATATATATTATTAGTATTATTATTATTTTATTATTATTATAATGGAGATTGTGGGTTTGTCTGTCTGTAACCGAAACTATATTACTATACAAGTCACAATTCCCTTTGTTGTTTACATCACATTCTCCATGATTTTATTTTTATTTAAACCTCAATTATTAATAAAATTGTTTTACATCATTAAGACCATCTACATACTAATAACATGCAATTGTATTTATATATACAACAAAATAGCGGATTACAGTGTGAATGGGAAGGCTAATTTGCATATTGATCTTAAAAATTTGATTTTAATAAATATATGCTTAGTATTATTGATTTCTAATTGTTTGGTTTTATCTTATTGAATATGAGAAAAGGTCTCAGGGATAAATCTTAAAAGAAATCCATTAACAAGAAGAAATAACTGTAATTTTATTATGTGCTTCCTATTTTAACTAAATAGTTAAATTAGGAAAATTTACCAAAGACAGACGGGAGTAATGGAAAATTATGAAAGAGTTAGTTTCAAAGTTGTTCTATTTTTCAATTATACCCCCTCTGTTCCATATCTTTTTATCTGCATTCTTATTCAGTTTCATTAGCCTTTCTAATTTAATATGATATTTTATTATATCAAAACTTAAATACTTGCACCCGGAATTTTTCTATCCTGTTTTGTACTATTTCTGTTGAGTTGCACGATATATATATATATATATATATATATATATATATATATATATCGTTTGAGTGAGTGATACATGTAGTATACTTTACACCTATATACCTTTTTGCTCACTACCACCGGATAAGCACGCAGACACTGTCAACCTTAGCAACGCACCCACTGGGACCAAAATCAGATGTTTTAATGACCGGAAGACGCATAAACATTCAGTTTATGAACAATATAAAAGATACAGGTCAGTTATAATACTATGGTGGTAGATGTGGGATGTTTGATGTCAATATTCAATAAAAGTGTTAAAACATTTAAAGACCATAAATAAATCAAGCAAAATGGCATAGAAGACAAAACTCTTGATTAAACAAAAAAAATTGTATTAACAGAAGTTTACAAAAGGAAGCATTGAATACTGGGCGAGGTTCCGCCAAAGTTCTTTTTTTTTTTTAAGTTCAAATGTAAAATGTAAGCTGGTATTTCACAGTTCAAAAGTGAGAAAGAAAAGGTGAAAGTTTAAAGTCAACTCAAAAGCAGTCAGGCATAAGTTGAATGAATATATGGTTTATCTCCGAAAGCATAGGTTATTCAAAGAGAGAGAGAGAGATAGATACCTTCAGCGTGTAAGCGAAATGTTCTTAAAAAGGGTGACGTGAATTCCCTTAGGCAAATGAGATCTTTCTGGTTAGGATCCGAAAGGCTGGCTTTATTTATAGTCCAGCATAGGCTTCAAAAGGGGTCTAGTTGATGAATTTTCTTATTAGGCGGGAACGCCTCTGATTGGTTGAATTTTACGAATTTTATTTTAAATTTTATTTTTACTAAGGTTGCGCGATCACATTTTTATCATTCGACTTCTGTCTGTCGAAGCGATAACTTCCGGCTTCGCCACAATACCAACAAACACGAAAGAATAGTGCTTACAACCAATGTAAGGTGGAACGCATCCCGAACCTAACGAAGAGAATGTTCTCTTACCAGACATACCAATAGCCGTGCGGGCGAAATGCCTACTCAAAAAAAATCATAAAACTGGAGCTTTTAAAAGAGATCGGGGAGAATCCAGCTGGTCCTCGTGTGATACCAGGGGGGGGGGGCGTCTCTCCAAGTAACACCTGTCCCCTCGATTTAAAGGAACGGGGCTGAGTTTATTACCTGGTGCATTTTTTGATTGGCTATTGCATTATCTTCGGTTTGTGTGTGGCTTCTCACTTAAAAAAAGACCCTGTGTCGCATCCTGACTTGGTGGGAGGTTAAGGTAAATACCGAATCCAGCTGGCCGTCCTCGACTGCTGGGCAAATTAATCGCTTGATCCCAGGTGCCGCCAACCAACCAACCCACACCAGACAACAACATCCGCCTCAATTTAAAGGAGTGGGTCTGGGTTTATTGCCCCGTGCCTGAGGTGCCTCAAAAGAGGAATGCCGACGGGACACACACAGTTTTTACACTGGCTCTCCGTATAATCTTCGGTTTGTGCGTAGCTCCTAACAATAATCGGACTTCATGCTCATCTGACATGGTGGGATGTAAGAAAATCAAGAATCCGGGTGGTCGATGCAACTTACCCAGGTGTTCGGCGAGGCATCATCTAAGCCCATGGCATGGAGGCTATAGCCGAAGAAAATATCGTTTTCTGCTGACCATTTTCTCAAATAATGATGCGTAGCGACGTGTTTTATTCACTTTGTGGTAGGCAACCGTCCGTACAGCATCCGACCAATTTCGTTTTCGTTATTTTTCTTCAACCAAAAGGTGTGTTTATTGGGTTTACTTCCCATATCTGGAAGGAGATTAGTTGGATTCATACCTTACCCAAGTCATCATGCGAGGCCGTGGACCTTTGCTATAAACAACAGTTGGAACGTTAATTTCTTAGTTTTAAGGCTTTCTAACCAGGCCTAACACTAAACCTTGCATAGGTGGGGATCAAAGTGTAGTATCTGTCCCAGATTCTATGCTTTGACACTTACCTTCTATACCCGGTCTCGGCTGGGGGTCCAGTGTGCTTCGGCCTCTGGACCGGTAAAGTACAATTAATAGCATCGATCCAGGGAGACCATCCCCCCAGATCGATGCAATTTTTATGTGCCCACGTAAAAACGAGACCTTGTGTCCAGCCCTCATAAGTGGGATGAGCAGGCAAATACCCTTACCTTCTATACCCGGCCTCGGCTGGGGGTCCAGTGTGCTTCGGCCTCTGGACCGGTAAAGTACAATTAATAGCATCGATCCAAGGGGGCCATCCCCCTAGATCGATGCAATTTTTATGTGCCCACGTAAAAACGAGACCTTGTGTCCAGCCCTCATAAGTGGGATGAGCAGGCAAATACCCTTTAAGGCTTTCTAAAAGAGTTTTTATGTTATTTTTACTTGCGTAAGAACATAGTGAAAACAGGCCGATTCTGACGTGTTTTCCTTAGATTTTAAGGTGTAGCGATTGTCATCCCTTGCTGGGATGGACAAGAGTCCAAAAGAGTTATCTTCCTTTGCTGTCATGTTTTCTCCCATAGGTGGCTGCTGTATTTAAGCAGTAGCCCGGAAATTGTCAGCCTCTTTCTCTCGGTCCAGCAACCATTGCACATGGCATAAACACGTGGTGTCTATATCCATTAAATGGGGTGGGGAGGGAGTAAATGATATTCCTTCATGAACATCTGTATCACTTCTATAGGACTTAGTCCTATCTGCCTTTTTATCTACGTTGCTTTTTATCTGTGTATCTTTTTGTATCTGTTTTTATATCTATACTGTACCTTGTCATGTATGTATTTTCTCCACGTGCTCACAAAAAAGGTATGGAATCTTTTATTATTTGCATACCATTATCTCCCGAGTTATCATTTGTAACTTTTCTGTGTATTTGGGGCTGGTCGATATTATGGTGACAGTCTGTAATGGTGAAATATCTGTTTTCAGTCGATTTTGACGTGTTTTCAGTCGATTTTTACCTATGAAATTTATCAAACTTAACTAAAATTTTCAAAGTTGCAAATTATCAAGCATTATTGGATACGTTGAAGGCTTGCTAAAAATATCAAATTCAATGTTATTTTACAAGTTTTCAAGGTTGCTTTTTTTATTTATTTTATTTTTTATTATTACTAGCAAATATATGCACCCTCCGGGTGCAAGTATTTAAGTTTTAATATAATAATATATCATATTAAATTAGAAAGGCAAATGAAACTGAATAAGAATGCAGATAAAAAGATTAGTAACAGATGGGGTATGATTGAAAAATAGAACAACTTTGAAACTAACTCTTCCATCATTTTCCATTACTCCCTTCTTTCATTGGTAAATTTTCCTGATTTAACTATTTAGTTAAAATAGGAAATAAAGAATAAAATTGTAGTTATTTCTTCTTGCTAATGGATTTCTTTTAAGATTTATCCCCGAGATTTTTGCTCATATTCAATAGGGTAAAACCAAACAATTAGAAATCAATAATACTAAGCATATATTTATTAAAATCAAATTTTTAATATCAATATGCAAATTAACCTTCCCATTCACACTGTAAACCGCTATTTTGTTGTATATATAAATACAATTGCATGTTGTTAGTATGTAGATATGGTCAACAGTCTTAATGATGAAGAACAATTTTATTAATAATTAAGGTTTAAATAGAAATAAAGTCATGGAGAATGTGATGTAAACAACAAAGGGAATTGTGACTTGTATAGTAATATAGTTTCGGTTACAGACAGAAAAACACACAATCTCTATTATAATAAGATTAGCGCCATTACATGTAAATAAAGGTTTTCAAAGTGCGATTTCTAAAATTTTCGAAAACGACCCTACTAACTATATTGGGGTGACAGCCAGTAATGGTGTAATGGGGTCGATCGAGGCCTACGATTGATTGTAGCATTCATGGTTGATGTGACAGATTCAAGGACTTCTATTCATTCACAGTTTCTATTCTCGCACAGCATGTAGAGGCATTCTTCATCGTGCGATGTTGCCGCTTGGTATTTTCTGAGCTTTGTGGTCTCCAGGGACAGGGAAGTTCCTGTGTAATGGTGACAAAATTGTCTGTAAATTTTTTGAGTTGCAAGAGGTTTGTGTCTTAAGGCTTAAAAGGTGGCTGTAATTATTCTTGGGGCGTGTTCTTAGGGTTTGCTTTTAACCTCATCTTACTTTGTGGAAGTGGGTCCTTTTTCTCGCACATGCGCGGAAGGTTCTTCCAGTGACGGTTCATGGGAGTTTTTTGGGGTTTTTTCTTATTTTAGTTTAATTTTAATTCTATTTTAATCCCCACAAACATCGCGGGTAAAATGTGTGCTACCACAAGAGGATATTTTTTCTGTGGCGTAGAAAATATCGATACAGTTCGCAGGAGGCGTCGTTTGGGTTACACGGTCTGATGCGCATGGTATATCAGTAACGAGTCGACTGAAATTGGAGTTGGACATTGTGTTGAAATATAAAAAGACGACCTCGAATTTTCTCTTGTTTCGTTTACTGTGACAAATTGCCCAATAGGGTAGGTCGATTTTTCACTTTTAAAAAATCTCAAATTGTCCATCTATGTGAAAGTTGTACGTTAGTATACTGAATACTGATACCAAAAAATAGATATTTTACTTGCACCATTGTTTGAGGAAATAGCACCAAAGATCATCTGTTGAAATTTTTTTTTTGGGGGGGGGGGATTTCTCTGAAATGGTTGCAACAGGTAGCCCCCCCCCTCCTAAGGGGGTGTTTTGTAATAAAATATTATTTTTGTTCCGGGCCATGGTGCCTTCCAGAGTTTGTATTCGTGGGGTGAATTTTTAAAGGCCTCTGATTGGTCTGTGATAACATCACTGTAAGGGACGAGTAAGGTTACTGACTGAAACCCTTTTTGTCACACTTATTACGACTGGCACTCTGTGAAAAGAGGTGAGAGAACAGGTCTCTCTTGGGCTGAAGCCACCTCCTATGGTTGTCCACTGTGAACAGCGAAGGATCTTCCTCTTCAAAAAAGGATGTAGGATTCGTGAACGAATCTAAGGATTTTGAGAGATACGTAACCGTATCTCAGTTATATAGGATCACTGAGTCTTTTGACTGGTTGAAACCAGGAATCTAAAGGAATATTGAGAAAGGTAGTTGGGCGTGGTCGTCCAAGAATATATGAAGAAGAAGCAAAGGAAGACTGAAGAAAGAAAAGGAAAGAAGAATTTTGAAAGAGGAAAGAAAGCTGAGGAAAGAGAAGGAGAGGTGGAAAGAGAAGGAAAGAAAGATTGAAGAAAATGAGAGAGCGAGGTAAACTCAGAGTTCTCTAACACAACTGACTATTTCCTCAATGGTGAAAGTAAAAGATCTATCAGTATTCAGTATACTTGTTGGCAACCTTCCGTCTATTTTAGACGATGGCGTAGTTTTTTGTTTATTGTTTATTTCTGTTTATTTCTGTTTTTTGTCGTTTTGTTGTCTTTTTGTTTTGTTGTCTTTTTGTTTGTTTTTGTTTTGTTGGTTTTTTCTGTTTTGTTGTTTTTTGCTTTGTTTTTTCACTCACTTACAGACACGTGAGTGGCTGAACAGACCGATCCTCGAATGGCAGTCTCTGGTGCAATGGGTGCAAACAAAAGGTGATGCTTCCTGTAGTTTTTGGGGGTGCTGCTGTTTCTCCTTTCTTTTAGCTCTTTTTTCTGTGGCAGCTCTCTTCCACTCTACTTCACTTCTTTTTGTTCCCTGCCAGACGAGGAGGCGCCAGGTTGCACAGGAGGCGCCAGGTTGTAAAGTCAGAAAAGTTTTGTTCGAGTAAAAAAAAAATAAGTAAGTATGTGAATTATGACACATATATGTGGTTTGACTTACTACCTATGTATCATAACTACCTAGAATTATATATACAACTAACTGTGCAGCCACATATGCATGCCCAATGCATAGTATTATATATACACACCTACCCCCGCATGCATAGTATTATAGAATGTCAATAATTGTGTGTGCGTGTTTGTGTGCGTACGAGTATGAAACAGAGGCCTACGAAAATGTGACAGCTGGCTGATCATGCATATGAGCGGTAAAGGCAAAACCACTCAAGAAGGAGAAGGGGGTGGCAAAGACTTACAAATTTTCGTAATGTGTACTGTTGTTTCGTTGACTGTTGTCGTCGTGTTGTTATCGTGATAGAAATTGTTATAAACAGGCTTAGTAGCAAGCGTCTATGGTGGCGAAGGGAAAACAAACACAGATTTTAAGATCAAGAAATTGTATTAAAAAAACAAGAAAAGGTTACAGTGAAAATGTTACACGCCATTTTAAAACAGCGTTTCAGACGATACGCGATCGAAATTGATTTTTTTCGTTTTAAATGTATTAAAAATAAATAAAGTATGATTTTTTAAAGACTAAATATTAACGAAAAATCAAATTCTTTTTTCTCGCCTATTTACGGTTCAATCTTCTTTAAAATATTTATATGGTTAAAAAGAGAATAAAATAATCTTTCTAAATATGTAATTTGATTGAGTTTTATCCATTGCATTATTTTTACAGCGAGTTAAAAAAAATATTTTGCTTCAATCAGCCTAGAATTTGTAGTATAATTTTTTCATACTAAATTTTAATACAAAATCAAATCTTATTTATCGCATATTTCTGTTCCTATCTTAGACATATTCATATGGTTAGAAAGAAAATTAAATAATCTTCCTAAAATATGTAATTAGTATGTCTTTTCATACATTGAATTATTTTTTTACAACGAATTAAATAACAAATCAAACGAAAACATTTAACGATAACTCAACTTTTTTTTATTAATTCCCGTCGTTCGTCAATTGTAAACAAATTTTTCATAATCGAGTTAATTTATTTATTTTAATATTAGAAATACAAATAAAATCATGATACTAATGCAGAATAGTGCGCAAGAGATAATACCATTAGATTACCTTATACATTTCACAGAAATACCTGAAAACTCAAATTGTTATCAAATTTATAGTATAGTATATTATAATAATTTGACATTCGATCGGCTACGCTTTGAATTAATAATGCTGGGTTTTTTTTTAGATTATTTATCGTTTTACATAAATTTGATTACTTTATTGAATTTTTTTATTTATTTAATATTAATTTGAAGCTTAGCAAATCGCGTGATTTATATTTTATTTAAAAAATATAGTTAATCATTGAATTAAAATTTATTACTATATCATTATGTGATGTCATTCCCTCAAATCTGACGAAAAGAAAATTCCCTGACTAAATTCCCGGATTAATTAAGGATATTTTTTACGTGGTGATTTTTATGGCTCATCATGCGAGGATCGAACTCGCTATTCAGTAGTAATAGATCTGCAAACGATTATTAAACCATGTTTTTATCTCCTCTACCCGGGCTTCGCCGGGTAGCTGCTGCTAGTATATATATAAAAGAAAGTTTGGTATGTACATGTCGACTTATAACTCAGAAAAGAGATGTCACTCAGATTCGAAATCTTGCATACAGATTAATATGCTTATAACTAAGAAGCACACAAAATTTGGTTTTGATTTTTACTAATTAAGTGATATAATTCAATAATTAAAAAGATTTTTAAAATACCGTATACAGACTTCATTACCGTCGACACGAGTCGAGTTTTTAACTTTCAAGACAAAAAATAAATTAAAAAAATACTGTTAACAGACCTTTCAACCCCCAGCCCCCGTAACATTAAATTTTGCCAAAAATTTGCCAAAAACGGCCGCTTTGTGTGAAGTAAATTACGTACTAAATAAACACTTTATCAGGATTTTAAAACACTTATAACAGATTCGTCTTAGAAAACAATACCAAAAAAATTAAATACACTAATGTACAAAAAATTACTAAACAACAGAGGTGCTGTCGGTGTATTCCACAGCCTCAGTCTATAGAGTTAAATAAATAAGGACACAAGTTTAATACTTAGCTCTTTTTAATTGTTACTTTTTAGGGGTAAAAAAGAAAATAAATTAAATTAATATTTTTATCACTTTAACGCAATAAGCAATTAAGAAATGAATTTGAGTTTTAGTCATATGTACAAAACAATTTTTAGAAAAAAAGTTAAGGATAACATTTTTAAAATAATATTTTAAATGTAAAAAAAAAATATTGTAATATACAAATTCTCGGTGATGTTTATAATTCTATAAAATATTTTCCTCTTATTCTCTCTCTTACCCACACACTCCCTGGTGTTCTTAAAAATGTTTAGTCCGGTCATGGACCGTGTACTTTTGCTAGTATATATATATATATAAAGAAAGCTTTTGGTATGTACGTGTCGACCTATAACTCAGAAAAGAGGAGTCACTCAGATTTGATATCTTGCATATAGATTAATAACCTTCTAACTAAGAAACACGCCAAATTTAGTTATTGATTTTTACTAATTAAGGGATATAATAAATTAATTAAGCCAAAATCACCCAATTTGTGGAACTGTCTGTATACCTGCACCTGCTGATAATAAAATATTGTTCGCTGTCTGCTTTTTGTTACAGCGATTTACAGCGATACCAGAAGTGAAGTTTGATTTTAGTGAATAAATTTCACAGTCTAAGCCGTTCCGCTCGAAATTTATCGCCTATTTTTGGTCCAATCTTTAAAATATTTATATGGTTGGAAAGAAAAGAAAATCATATTTCTAAATATGGAATTTGTATGCGTTTTTATCTATTGAATTATTTTTTACAGCGAGTTAAAAAAGAAAATTGGCTTCGGAGAGCTGATAAGTATGATTTTTTTTTCAGGCTAAATTTTAACGAAAAATCAAATTCTTTTTTCTCGCCTATTTACGGTTCAATCTTCTTTAAAATATTCATATGGTTAGAAAGAAAAGAAAATAATCTTTCTAGATATGTAATTTGATTGAGCTTTTATCCATTGAATTATTTTTTACAGCGAGTTTTAAAAAAAATGATATTTTGCTTCAGTCAGCTTAGAATTCGTAGTATAATTTTTTCATACTAAATTTTAACACAAAATCAAATCTTATTTATCGCATATTTCTGTTCCTATCTTAGAAATATTCATATGGTTAGAAAGAAAATTAAATAATATTTCTAATATATGTAATTAGTATGTCTTCATACATTGAATTATTTTTTACAGCGGATTAAATAACAAATCAAACGAAAACATTTAACGATAACTCAACTCTTTTTTTATTAATTCCCGTCGTTCGCCAATTGTAAACAAAGCCTTTTTTTATTTTTCATAATCACGTTCATTTATTTATTTTAATATTAGAAATACAAATAAAATCATGATCTAGGGATACCCAAAAATCGTCTGCTACGAATTAAAATTAATCAAATCTATCATTTAAGGTCAAACTTTTGTCTAAATCGATAAGTAAGTCATTATGACCATCAATGAAAAAAAGCAAAATAATATTACACATTTAATTCATTTTTAATACATTTAAAACGATTTTTAGGTCAATTTCGATCGCTTTCGGTCTCAGACGCTGTTTTAAATGGCTTAAAATGGATTGTTTACAAATTTAATGTAACATTCGCGATTGCAAAAGAATTTACCAAACACCAGGTAATTATCCGATTTTAATGGAATTTTCAGGATTGATTCATCAATTAATGAATTTTATAATGCATCAGTTATTTTATTTCAAAACTTTAATTAAGTATTTTTGCTATGGAAAATTAATATATAAAATTTATTTAAAATATGAAAATCCTGATGTTAAGTTTAAAATGTTATATTTTTAGATTCTAGAAATAAATATCTATTTAATACAAACCTTATTTTAGGTACAAAAAGTAATAAGTTTTGAAGAAAAACTCTATTGAAAATTTAGCCCCCCCCTTTTTTTTAAGCAGAAAAAATATCGATGTATATCTTTTTCTTTTATAAGATAATAGCCAATTGAATAATTATCGAAATTAGTAAAAAAGAAATCTCCAAAAAATGTTTTCATTTTTTTTTTTTTCATTTTATTTTCCGATTTTCGGTACTTATTTTCTCATAGAAAACCCCCCGTAAAAAATGTATTTTCTATTCATAACTTCGGTCTTTTATATCTTTATTTATACTGTAATTAGTACAGAAAATGACCAACTCGCAAAAATGTTACGCCCCCAAAATAAGGGGGGTCAAAATTAAGTGACCTGAAAAAAATCAGAAAGTTTTGAAATAAAATAAATAATGCATTATAAAGTTTATTCATTGATAAATCAACACTGAAAATTTCATTAAAATCCGATAATTCTCTGATTTTTGGTAAATTATTTTCTATAGGGGTGGGGGCTAAATTCATTTTGTCAAAAACGGATTTTACGTCAATTTTGGGTATACCTACATGATACTAATGCAGAATACTGCGCAAGAGATAATACCATTAGATTACCTAATACATTTCACGGAAATACCTGAAAACTCAAATTGTTATCAAATTTATAGTATACTATGCTATAATAATTTGACATTCGGTCGGCTACGCTTTGAATTGATAATGTTATTTTTTTAAGAATATTTATCGTTTTACATAAATTTGATTACTTTATTGAATTTTTTTATTTATTTAATATTAATTTGAAGCTTAGCAAATCGCGTGATTTATATTTTATTTAAAAAATATAGTTAATCATTGAATTAAAATGTCTTACTATATCATTATGTGATGTTATTCTCTCAAATCTGACGAAAAGAAAATTTCCTGACCTCTCACCAGGCCGGATTAAATTAAGATCTTTTTACGTGGTGATTTTTATGGGTCATCCTGCGAGGATCGAACTATTCAGTAGTAATAGATCTGCAAACGATTATTAAACCATGTTTTTATCTCCTCTACCCGGGCTTCGCCGGGTAGCCGCTACTAGTATATATATATTACAGTTCCGACTCATCCGAAATTCTTTGCGTCTCATCCCACCGGCAAAATTCAATTTCATTATTAACTCACATCATTTTTTATTTTATTTCTATTCTCTTCCTGTTCATGTGTGCAATACATCGTTTTTGACTAATGCAATAGCCAATTGCCAACACCCAAAATTCTGGTAGACACGCTCATTTATTCTCTAATTTGGTATTCTAATTAATCTTTTTTTATTCGGTATGTTTTATCTTAATTTTTCTTATTTTAATTGGTATGTGTTATTTTAATTATTACTAGGAGCGGCTACCCACCGAAGTCTGGGTAGAAGATAAGAAAAAGAATGTGGTGTAATGGTTAGCAATATAGTTTTGCAGATGCATTACAACTGAATAGCAAGTTTGATCCTCGCTGGAGGTACCATATAAATCCCCAAGTTAAAAGACCTTGTGTTAATCCGGCTAGGTGGGAGGCCAGGAATTGTTTTTCGCCAGGGTAGAAGAAATGACATAACATATAACGATATAATAAGAAATTCTAATTCACTAATTAACAATATGTTTAATGATATAAATGAGGCGATATGTTAAATTGATATTTCAAAGCAAAAAAAAAAGAAAGAAAGAAAACATACAAAAATTGAATAAATAAATAATGTCACCATTTTACGCTGACCTGGATAGGAGGGGGAGATAATAAAATCCATAAATTGTTTGGTTGTCATCGAACCAAGAAACGGAGTCTAATTTCTCCTCAACACCACCTTTTTATTATTGCTGATCACATTTGATTGGATGAGACTACATTTGCCTGAGATAGTGTGAAAAGGAATAAAAGAAAGGATTTCACCCCTCTAACGCTTATGTTTATTTTGTTCGCTGTAAATACATTGGTTACTAAAGTATGCACGCACGCACGCACGCACGTTGCTTAGAAGCAACGACTAAAAAGTCAATTCGTTTCAACCTATTACTTAGTTACCAAGTACTTTAACTAACAATTTCCTTCTAACGTTACTACTGGTTACCAATCGGCAGAAAAAAAACCCGACAGTAAAAACGGCCGATAGTTTTGACAAAGAAGGTTGGCACAAAACGACATTTTTATTAGGAAACCATTTAAAAAAAATTAAAATTCGCATAAAAATATTTTATAGTATTAAATTATTTTATCTTTTCTTTTTTTAATTTTTAAGAGGCTTCCTTAATAAAACCGTCATTTTGTCCCAATTTCTTAAGTGAGAATTATTTTATATGATTTTTTTTTTGTGATCACCCTAGTTTAGAGCCAGTGATAAATTGCACATCCATATATATATATATATATATATATATATATATATAAAGTTCGTATGTCTGATAAAGGTAGTCGTATTAGTGGGATGTAAAATTCGTGTACCTGTCGATAAATTGTGTCATAGGAAATTCTTCAATAAGTCAACAAAATAAACTAATAATCCAATTGTTGAGGTTTGGTAAGTAGCAGAGGAGTGCATAGTGAAAATAATGCGTGGAATAATAATAGAATTTACAATAGGTAAAAGTATAAAGTGAGGGCCTGGTCACACAAGGTAGGGATAAAGATAAGTCAGCAGCGGTTAACACCACCGAGGTGAATTCAACAAGGGTTTATATTACGAACTGATTCAATTTCATACAAGGGGTAAAAAGCGGGAACAAACATTTTGGGTGGAAGTGGGCGGAGTCCACTCCTGCTGGTATTGCATCAAATATATTTATAGAAAATGTAAGCTTATAAAAAACTTGACACCAATTTTAATAAAATTCGATATAAGAAGCATTAAAAAAGAGTTTTTATTCTAAAATCAATGTTTACTCTAATTAAAAAGGCTAAGTAAGGAGAGGTAGAATCACCAAAAACCTGGGATTAATGGGAAAATAAGAGAAAAAAAATAACTTTCCTGATACTAGAAGGTAGCCAGAAACGATGATTTGCAATTTCATTACATATAAGTAAAAAAAAAGTAAGGTCGACGGGGCGGCCTAAAGTCGGTATCAGCCATACAGCGAGGGAGTCTATCCCCTTTTCAATAGCGCTAGACCAAAGGTGATAGTTTTTTTAGCATCTGAGGTGGAGCGCCACACCTACCATCAGCTCCTTACTTTACCGCACAGATCCCTGTGCTTCTCATACGCTGAGTTGGCGAGGACCGGTATCGAACTAGGAACCTTGTGGTTTCTAGCCGAATATTTCCACAATTCGCATTTTAACATTACAAATAAGTAAACACATAATTTATTTTAGAATTCATTTTAATTTCACGTTTAATACATTTCACCGACGCAAGACCATTTGGAATGTTTCATTTTTAAAATTTGGTGAAATAAAATGTAAGAAATCTGTGATTAAGCGACACCAGATAATCTGTATTCACATTTCATTGCATCTTGGAAAGTTTGGACGTGTCATTTGTTATCGGAGGTTGTTGCAGGATGATTACGGCGGAAAGTTTGGGAACAAGTGTATTTATTAATATATATTAAATGTATAAGACTAAAGATTTTGGTATGTACGTGTCGACGTATAAGTACAAACGGGAGGTCACTCTGATTCGAAATCTTGCATATATATCAAATATCCTTCTAACTAAGAAACACGCCAAATTTGGTTACTAATTAAGGGATATAATTAATTAATTAAGCCCAAAATCACCCAATTTTGCAGAACTATCCATAATACCAGAACCTGCTGATAATAAAATATTCTTCGCTGACTGACTTTTTTTCACAGCGATTTATAGCGATTTCAGCAAAAATGTATCAGTTTAAGCGAATAAATTTCGCAGTCTAAGCCGTTCTGCTAGGAATTTTATTACCTATTATTGGACCAATCTTTAAAAATTTATATGTTTGAAAATAAATAATATAATCTTTCTGAATATGCATTCTAGCGTTTTTTATTAATTGAATTATTTTTACAGCGAGTTAAAAAATTGTCTTCAGAGAGGCTGATATGTATTTTTTTTTTTTTTCATTCTATAATTTCAAGAGAAAAAACAAAATTCTTTTTCTCGCCTACGTTTACGGCTCAATCTTTCTTTAAGATATCCATATTGCTCGAAGAGAATGGAAATAATCTCTTCTAAAATGTAATTTGATTGAGTTTTTATCAAATGGAATTATTTTTTACGACGAGTTAAAAAATTATTTTGTTTCAGTCAAACCTAGAATTCGTAGTATCATTTTTCATACTTAAATTTTAAATAAAATCAATCTTATTTATCGATTTTATGTTCTATCTTTAAAATATTTATTTCGTTAGTAAAAAGATCTTTCTAATAAATAACAAATCAAACGGAAAACACTTAACGACAAGACAACTCAACTTTGTTTTATAAATTCCCGTCGTTCGTCAATTGTAAACAAAACCTTTTTTTTATTTTTCATAATCGCGTTAATTTATTTATTTTTAATATTAGAAATACAATAAAATCATGATACTAATGTAGAATTGTGCGCAAGAGATAATAGGTATTACCATTAAGATACATTTCACGGAAATACCTGAAAACTCAAATTAATGATATAGTGAACCAATTATTTTTCTCTCTGTCTCTCATTTTTCAAGGAATAAAAAAATACCTAAAGTCTGGGATTAGTCTATTAACAATTTTTTTCTTTTTAAATTTTATCCTTGGATATTTTTTTTATAGTGAAAAAAAAGAGAAAAAAAAGTTATTAAAAATCAAAAAAGCAAAAAAATTGTTAAATAAGACTAATCCCAGACCTTTAGGTATTTTTTTATTAACTTGAAAAATGAGAGACCAGAGAGAAAATAATTTGGTTCACTATATCATAGATTTGAGTTTTCAGGTATTTCCGTGAAATGTATCTACCTGGGTAATACTATTATCCTTGCGCACAAATTCTAACATTAGTATCATGATTTTATTGTATTTCTAATATTACAATAATAAATTAACGCGATTATGAAAAATAAAAAAAAAGTTTTGTTTACAATTGCCGAAACGACGGGAATTTATAAAACAAAGTTGAGTTGTCTTGTCGTTAATGTTTTCGTTTGATTTGTTATTTATTAAGAAAGATCTTTTTACTAACGAAATTTTAAATAATTTTTAAAGATAAAACATAACTATGCGATAAAATAGATTTGGATTTATGTTATAAATTTTAAGTATGAAAAAAATGAATACTACGAATTCCTGTTGACTGAAACAAATATAAATTTTTTTAACTCGTCGTAAAAAAAATCCATTGATAAACTCAATCAAAATTGACATATTAGAGAGATTAATTCCATTCTCTTCGAGCATATGGATATCTTAAAAGAAGTTGAGCCGTAAATAGGCGAGAAAAAAAGAATTTGTTTTTTCTGCTTGAAAATTTAAGAATGAAAAAAAAAAAATACATCATCAGCTCTCTGAAGACAATTTTTTTTAAGCTCGCTGTAAAAAATAATTCAATTAATAAAAAACGCATAAGAATTGCATTGATTCAGAAGATTATATTATTTATTTTCCAAACAATATAAATATTTTAAAGAATTGGTCCAATAATAAGGTAAATAAATCCTAGCAGAACGGCTTAGACTGCGAAATTTATTCGCTAAACTGATACAATTTCTGCTGTTAAATCGCTATATAATCGCTGTAAAAAAAGTCAGTAGCGAAAATATTTTATTATAGCGGTTCTGGTATATGGATGTTTCTGCAACAGTGGGTGTATTTTGGCTTATTAAATTAATATATCCCTTAATTAGTAAACCAAAATTTGGCGTGTTTTCTTAGTTAGAAGGATATTGATATATATGCAAGATCTTGAATCAGAGTGACCTCCCGTTTTGTACTTATACGTCGCACGTACATACCAAATACTTAGTCCTTATACATTTAGATATATAATTAATAATACACTTTGTTCCCAAAATCTTTCGCCTCGTAATCATCCTGCAACAACCTCCGATAAACAAATGAACACGGTCCAAACTTTCCAAAGATGCCAATGAAATGTAAATACAGATTTATCTGGTGTCGCTTAATCAGCAGATTTCTTACATTTTATTTCACAAATTTAAAAATGAAACATTCCCAAATGGTCTTGCGTCGGTGAAATGTTAAACGTGAAATTAAATGAATTCTAAAATAAGTTATGTTTAACTTTATTTGTAATGTTAAATTGCGGAATTGTAGAAGATATTCGGCTAGAACACCACAAGGTTCCTAAGTTCGATACCGGTCTCGCCAACTCCAGCGTATGAGAAGCACAGGGATCTGTGCGGTAAAGTAAGGAGCTTGATGGTAGGTGTGGCGCTCCACCTCGAATGTAAAAAAACTATCACCTTGGTCTAGCGCTATTGAAAAGGGGATAGCTCCCTCGCTGTATGGCTGATACCGACTTTAGGCCGCCCCGTCGACTTTTACTTTTTTTTTTACTTATATGTAATGAATTGCAAATCATCGTTTCTGGCTTACCTTCTAGTATCACGGAAAGTATTTTTTTTTCTCTTATTTTTCCCCATTAATCCAGGTTTTTGGTGATTCTACTCTCCCTTACTTAGCCTTTTTTAACTTTAATGAGTAAACACATTGATTTGAATAAAAAACTCTTTTTTTAATGCTTTCTTTAATATCGAAATTTTATAAAATTGGTGTCAAGTTTTTTTATAAGCTTAATTTCTACAAAATATATTTGATGCAATGACCAGCAGAAGTGGAACTCCGCCACTTCCACCCAAAATGTTTGTTCCGCTTTTTACCCCTTGTCATGAAATTGGAATTCAGTTCGTAATATAAAACCCTTGTTGAATTCACCTCGTGGTGTTTAACCGCTGCTGACTTATCTTTATCCCCTACCTTGTGTGCACCAGCTTTCCTTCAACTTTATACTTTTACCTATTGTTTCTATTCCATTTTTCACGCATTAAGTTTTGTCACTAGTGCACATCCTCTGCTAACTTACCAAACCTCCAACAATTGGATTATTAGTTTATTTTGTTGACTTTATTGAAGAATTTCCTATGACACAAGTTATCGACCAGGTACACGAATTTGTACATCCCTACTAAACGACACCTTTATCGACATACGAACATTTTATATATATATATATATATATATATATATATTATATGGATGTGCAATTTATCACTTGGCTCTAAAATAGGGTGATCAACAAAAATCATAATAAAATAATTCTCACTTAAGAAATTGGGAAAAATGACGGTTTTTATTAAGGAAGCTCTTATAAAATTAAAAAAAAGAAAGAATAAAATAATTTAATACTAATAAAATATTTATGCGCATTTAATTTTTTTTTTAAAGGTTTTCCTAATAAAAATGTCGTTTGTGCAACCCTTCTTTGTTCAACTATCGGCCGTTTTACTGTCGGGGTTTTTTTTTCTGCCGATTGGTAAACCAGAGTAACGTTTAGAAGGAAATTGTTAGTTAAATACTTGGTAAACTAAGTAAATAGGTTTGAAACGAATTGACTTTTTTAAGTCGTTGCTTCCTAAGCAACGTGCCGTGCGTGCGTGCGTGCTCTTTGAGTAACAATGATTTACAGGAACAAAATCAAACATAAAGCGTTAGAAGTGGGTGAAAATCCTTTCCTTTTTATTCCTTTTCACACTATCTCAGGCAAATGTATCTCAAGTCCCATCGAAATGTGATCAGCAATAATAAAAAGTGCGTGTTTTGAGGATGAAATTAGGACTCCGTTTCTTGGTTCGATGACAAAACCAAACAATTTAGTGGATTTTATTATCTCCCCTCCTAATCCAGGTCAGCGTAAATGGTGACATTATTTATTTTATTCAATTTTTGTATGTTTTCTTTCTTTCTTTTTTTTTTTTGCTTTGAAAATAATCAATTTAACATATCCGCCTCATTTATAATCATTAACATATTGTTAAATTAGTGAATAAGAATTTCTTATTAATATCGTAATGTTTTGTCATTTCTTCTACTGGCGAAAAACAATTCCTGGCCTCCCACTAGCCGGATTAGCACAAGGTCTTTTAACTTGGGAATTTTATATGGACCTCCAGCGAGGAACAAACTTGCTATTCAGTTGTAATGATCTGCAAAAACTATATTGCTAACCATTCACACATTCTTTTTCTTATCTTCTACCAGACTTTCGGTGGTAGCCGCTCCTAGTATAATTAAATAACACATACAATTAAAATAAGAAAAAGTTAAGATAAAACATACCGAATAAAAAGATTAATTAGAATACCAAATTAAGTAATAAATGAGCGTGTCTAACCAGAATTTTGGGTGTTGGCAATTGCTTATTGCAATTAGTCAAAAACGATGTATGCACACATAACAGGAAGAGAATAGAAATAAATAAAAATGTGTGAAGTTTAATGAATTGAATTTTGCCGGTGGGATGAACGCAAAGATTTCCGGATGAGTCGGAACTGTAATATATATATACTGTAGCGGCTACCGGCGAAGCCCGGGAGAGGAGATAAAACATTGGTTTTAATAATCGTTTGCAGATTCTAATTACTACTGAATGTTCGATCCTCGCAAAGGATTGACCCCATAAAAATCACCACGTAAAAAGATCTTAATTTAATCCGGCTGGTGAGAGGTCCAAGGAATTTTCTTTTCGTCAGATTTGAGAGTATAACATCACAAATGATAGTAGTAAGACATTTTTAAATTTCATGTTAACTATATTTTACAATAAAATATAAATAATCACCGATTGCTAAGCTTCAAATTAAATATTAAATAATAAAAAAATTTCAAAGTAAGTAATCAAATTTTAGTATAAACGATAAATATTCTTAAAAAATAACATTATCAATTCAAAGCGTAGCCGACCGATGGTCAAAATTATTATAGGCATAGTAATACCTAATAATTTGAATAACAATTTGAGTTTTTCAGGTATTTCCGTGAAATGTACTTAGGTAATCTAATGGTATTTATCTCTTGCGCAAGTAATTCTGCAATTAAGTATCTGTAGGTATACCCAAAAATTGACGTAAAATCGTTTTTGACAAAATGAATTTAGCCCCGACCCTATAGAATTATCCAAAAATCAGAGAAATTATCGGATTTTAAGAAATTTTCAGTGTTGATTTATCAATGAATAAACTTATAATGCATTATTTATTTTATTTCAAAACTTTCTTGATTTTTTTCAGTACTTAATTTTGAACCCCCTTAGTTGTTGGGGGCGTAACATTTTTGCGAGTTGGTCATGTTTCTGTACTAATTACAGTATGAAATAAAATGATACTAAAAGACCGAAGTTATGATAGAAATACATTTTTTACGGGGGGTTTTCTATGAAGAAAATAAGTACCGAAATCGGAAATAATATGAAAAAAAAAAAATGAAAACATTTTTTGGAGGATTTTTTTTTTACTAATTTCGATAATTATTCAATTGCTATGTATCTATAAAGAAAAAGATATCATCGATATTTTTTCTGCTTAAAAAAAGGGGGGGGCTAAATTTTCAATAGAGTTTTTCTTCAAAACTTATTACTTTTTGTACCTAAAATAAGGTTTGTATTAAATAGATATTTATTTCTAGAGATCTAAAAATATATACATTTTAAACTTAACATCAGGATTTTCAATATTTTTAAATAAATTTAATATTAAATTTTTCCATAGCAAAAATACTTAATTAAAGTTTTGAAAATAAAATAACTGATGCATTTATAAATTCATTATTGATGAATCAATCCTGAAAATTCCATTAAATCGGATTATTACCTGGTGTTTGGTAAATTCTTTTGCCAACGCGAATGTTACATAAATTTGTAAACAATCCCATGTTTAAGCCATTTAAACAAGCGTCCTGAAGACCGAAAGCGATCGAAATTGACCTAAAAATCCGTTTTAATGTATTAAAAATGAATTAAATGTGTAATATTATTTTGCTTTTTTTCATTGATGGTCATACATGACTTACGTTATCGTATTTGCAAAAGTTTGACCTTAAATGATAGATTTGATTATTTTATTCGTGAAGGCCCCCGCCAGACGATTTTTGGGTATCCCAGATCATGATGTTGTATTTGTATTCTAATATTAAAAATAAATAACTGAACGTGATTATGAAAAATAAAAAAAAAAGGCTTTGTTTTACAAATTGGCGAACGACGGAATTAAATAAAAAAGAGTTTGAGTTATCGTTAAATGTTGTTCGTTGATTTGTTATTTAAATCCGCTGTAAAAGAAAAATAATTCAATGTATGAGAATACTAATTACTATAATTAGAAAATATTATTTTATTTTCTTTCTAAACCATTAATATTTCTAAGATGGAACAGAATATGCGATAATAAGATTGAATTTTGGTGTTTAAAATTTAGTATGAAAAAATAATACTACGAAATTCTTAAGCTGACGGAGCAAAATATCATTTTTTTTTTAAAACTTCGCTGTAAAAATATTCAGATGGATTAAAAAGCTCAATCAAATTACATAGTCTAAGAAAGATTATTTTTCTTTTCTTTCTAACCATATGAAATATTTTAAAAAGAAGATTGAACCGAAATAGGCGAGAAAAAAGAATTTGATTTTTTTCCGTTAAATTTAGCCTGAAAAAAAAAATCATACTTACAGCTCTCCGAAGCCAAATTTTCTTTTTTAAACTCGCTGTAAAAAAATAATTCAATAAGATAAACCGCCATACCAAATTCCATAATTTAAGAAATTAGATTTCTTTTCTTTCCAAACCATATAATATTTTTAAGATTGGACCCAAAAATAGGCGATAAATTTCGAGCGGAAACGGCTTTAGACTGTGAAAATTTATTCCTAAAATCAAAACTTCACTTCTGGTAATGCTGTAAATCGCTGTAACAGAAAAGCTAGCAGCGAACAGTATTTCTTATCAGCTAGGTGCAGGTAATACAGCGTTCCACAAATGGGTGATTTGGCTTAATTAATTTATTATATCGCTTAATTAGTAAAGAATCAAATAACTAAATTTGGCGTGTTTTTAGTTAAAGGTTATTAACTAGTATGCAAGATATCAATCTGAGTGACTCCTCTTTTCTGAAGTTTATAGGTCGACCGTACATACCAAAAGTTTTCTTTAGTATATATATATATACTAGAAAAGTATCACGGTCCATGACCGGAACTAAACCATTTTTAGAAACCAGGAGTGTGTGGGTAAGAGAAGAATAAGAGGAAATATTTTATAGAATTACCATACCGAGAATTTCGTAATTTACATATGTTTTTTTTACATTTAAAATATTATTTTAAAAAATGTTATCTTAACTTTTTTTCCTAAAAATTGTTTTGTACATATGACTAAAACTCAAATTCAATTTCTTAATTGCTTATTGCGTTTAAGTGATAAAAGATATTAAAATTTAATTTATTTTTTTTTTACCCCTAAAAAGTAACAATTAAACGCAGCTATAGTATTAAACTTGTGTCCTTATTTATGTTAACTCTATAGACTGAGGCTGTGGAATACACGACAGCACTCTGTTGTTTAGTAATTTTTTGTACTTAGTGTATTTAATTTTTTTGTATTGTTTTCTAAGACGATATCTGTTATAAGTTGTTTTAAAGATCCTGAATAAAGTGTTTTATTTAGTACTTAATTTAACTTCAACACAAAGCGGCCGTTTTTGGCCAAATTTTTTGGCA
>CM042147.1:111800004-111827479 GCA_023376005.1 Doryteuthis pealeii | reverse complement strand
TACTTATCAGTGAGATTAAGATTTTCCATAGTCATCTCCCATACTACGAACAATGTTTTTTCGTCTCCAATTAATTTCTTCATTTCTTGTTAGCATCTACTTTTTTGGTGCTTTTGGGTAGCCATCACAACATTTTAGATATATTAGTCTTACGATTTATGGCCATCCTAAGTGTTTCAAGCAAAGGAGGCACTGTCCAGCGGATGATCCTTGTGTTTTAAGCAGAGCGCGATCCTTAGTGTAAGAACTTTGGTTGCTCCTTGGTGTCCCGTAATGTGTGTATGATCCTTTGGTTGTTCCTTGGTTTCCTCTTAATTCGGGATTAATGATCCTTTGGTGTTCTGGTTCGTCCTTAATGTTGGTTGGAGCCTTCTACTTGTTCTTTGGGTTCCTTAGTGCTGCAGGCTCCGTTCGTCAATGTCGAATAAAGTGAAAATTGAACGCTGTCAATATCAGTGATCAAATATCAACTCCTAACCACGTATCGGGGCTGTTGATTGTGGGTTTTAAACCACTGACCTCGCTTAGTCTTATTAAAATTTAAGTGGTGGATTGCAGCACGCTCTCTTATAATCACAAATAATTCCAACATTAGGAATCAGAAACGCGTGCATCAAAGAGTATTAAAGTTTGGAAAATAGATTGGAAATTAGGATTACAGCTTACAAGCATCTGAAAAAAAAATGTCTGTATTACAATAAACAGGAGGGAGAAGTAACCATATTTGATTATTATAAGGAATTCTGCTTTACTATGTATTTATAGAAAGGATTAAAATTATTTTATGATGCAAATAGGAGAAAATTTATTATGTGTTCATAGGAACCCCACAAATCCTGATATGATTTGTTATTAAGTCAGTGGGCATCAGGTTCTCCATAAAACGTATAAAAAAAAATTTATTAAAGGATTTCCAGCGTGGTAATAAGTAATCAGTCAAGATGGGTGAATGTTACTTTATCAAGTATAAAGGAATTTTAACCCTTAGAGATAGTAAACAATACAAGGGGAAAAAAATCCTAAAGCATTAATTTTAAATAAATATAAATCGTTGGAAATGCCAACAATTCAAGAATATATTTTAATATGTGCAATGACAAACGGATTACAAAGAAAACCAAAACATTAAATATGGTGAAAAACAAAAAATTTCTGAAAAATTAAAAATTCAAATTTTGCTAATCAATTAAAAATTGTTTGACAACTCATTCCGATGGTTTGTAGGGAGATATTGTCATCAGAACATGGAGGAAAACGGAACAAGAAGACAACAACGCAATAGAGTACCGCGTAGGAAGCGAACATACGTATCCTGTTACCAGGTAGTTCATCTCTTCACAAACACTTCCAAATAAATTGAGTTTAAAAAGATTTGAATTAAAGTTTTTTCCTTCTCTTTTGACCAATTGTCCCATACCAAGGGTTAAGGTATTTCCCAGTTACCCTACTATTGTTACCCATATAGGAGGGAGGGTAGTTGGATGCATACCTTTCCTAAGCTATTAGTGCTATATTGAAATCAACCAGCCTTTGTCCAGAATTTGAACTCATGCTCCATGGTCCAGTTCTCAACGAGGATAACCATTAACGAGCCTTACACAGGTTTTATTTTTCAAGTGAATTAACAGTTTTTGAATTTAGAGTTTATCCTTCTCCTAGACCAGTTGCGCGGTGCAAGAATTAAAGAGCCCAGTCTGTCCCATATTTTCTATACCTGGGAAGCAGAGAAGTTGATGCAATACCTGTCTCAAGAGTATTAGTGGCTATGTAAAATTCAACCAGCCTTGCCCAGGATTTGAACTCAAGGTCGCGTACCAGCATGACAGAAGGATTTTTCATATCTGAAGAAACTTTCTAATTAAAAGCGAAAACAAAAATAACAGGGAAAATGTAAAATATTGAGACTCTCGAATTAAACGAGATTAAGGAAATCTCAATTAAAAAACAAACACAGATAAAAAATTTTCAAAATTGTATTGAAAGGTAATATAAAAAAAAACAACGAAATAGTTGAAATAAATTCAAGAAGCAACAGTTTGAATTGAAAAGTTAATGAATTGTTTATAGGTGAATAGCAATCCACTCGAAATTCAGGATGTATCGCACAATTTTTGTGATATTTCTGTTTGATATTAAGTTGTAAAATGTTCCAGTTTTTGATTGTAGATTGGTGTGGTGATGTAGGCAGACGTATTGTTGTAGTGAAGTAGGCGCGACTAAGTCG
The DNA here is from genome assembly GCA_023376005.1 of Doryteuthis pealeii. Taxonomy (NCBI): domain Eukaryota; kingdom Metazoa; phylum Mollusca; class Cephalopoda; order Myopsida; family Loliginidae; genus Doryteuthis; species Doryteuthis pealeii. The sequence goes on along the minus strand of CM042147.1, from coordinate 111,825,255 downwards.
CCCGCTTAGTGATGATTCGTAGAGAGGGAATTGGGGTTGGGATGGGTAGATAAGAGTTTTACTCACTGTAGTAGCACGAATGGTGATCATCGGTTGGCTTTTTGTTGTTGTCGTAGCCAGAATATTGTAGTATTGTAGTGGTAGTCGCGGGTCTTGACCATAAAGTCAGTGATTAGAAGTAGTGATGGGGTTGGTAGGAGGTGAGTCGCTGTATTTTTAGAGGCATTAGCTGTTGTGAAATCTTTAGTTCGTTATTTTGAAGTCGAGCCGGTTGCGATGCTTTATGGATAGTGATAATTTTTGTAGCTTCGAATCTTTTAGAAATGTCGCTTTCCTTTTGTCTTTGTGCTGAGGCAGAATATAATGTTGTTACTGTAGGTAGCGCTCTTTTGTGAATCAACGAAGGGGGGTGATGTAGGAAGGTTCGCTAGTTGACTCTGGTCGAGATTTGATGGCCTGGTGAGGTCAGGTGAATGGGTAAGGTGGGGAGGTGACAGCCGCGCTCCTTTTTTGAGTGTCCGTTCGTTTTTGCTCGGGCGTCGTCGGCCTACGTGTGCGGTGGTGGATGATGTCCTGAGCCCGACTGTCGGTGCTTTCAAAACTTTCGTTTTATAGAGATCGGCGGGAGGAGCCTGGGGTGGTTCCAAGTTGGATCATGGAGTGTTTATCACTTTACCCGGATCGCTTTCATGGCATGATATTCGAATTTTATTACCAATTTTTATTTTTATTTAATTTGGATTGACTATCTAGCGGAACTCCGATTTGGAGCCCAATGCGCCAGATATATGTCAAAATGTTCATTCCGTCCCAGCCACGCAGAGGACTTCCGACTTATTCCGCCGTTGGCGAGTGTATGTAGCTTGTTGTAATATGTGAACGGGAGATTTTGACCTTTTGCATATTACAACAGAGCTCCCTGAATTGATACGATCACAATGTTTTGGGTATGTATCGTTGTAAGTGTGGTTTGAGGAATCATGTGAAAATAAAGTATTTCAAGCGGATGTGGATAATGTTGTCTTATGCTTTAAATCTATAGTCACAGGCTTGCTGTTTTGCAGGTTGTTGGGTATGTGTTTTTTTGTTTGATCTCTCGTTTCCCCAATAGACAGGTGGGTGATTATAGTGGTTTGTGCTGTGAATGTCACGTTGATTTAGGAACGATGTGATTTTGTTTGAGGTTAAAATATTTTGGATGTAGTTAGATGCCGTTTGTAAGTGTGAGGAAATAATTTATGTATTTGCCTTCTTTGTGCGAAGAGAAATTTGGCTTGGTCCACCGAATAGCTTGAGGTGGTCCCTTTCGCCTGGCGTATATGCAAGAAAAAATGTCACGTTTGAAGCTGTTAGGATGTATTTTATGGAGAGAAGCGCGGGCCCGATCCTTAGGATGGCTTTTTTTTTTATTCCGCTTTGTGATGGCAAAAGTAAACAATGTGTCCGAGTGAGTTAGTGGTTGACGACATAGGGAACAAAGTTGGGTCCGTGCGAGCAAGTGGGATCCAAGTTTTTTGTAATTTTTTTTTCTTTTTGCGGGTCTTAACGTCTTTATAGTTTCGTGTGCGTTGTAGTGTGCTGGATTGTGGCAATTCGTTAGTACGGATTATTTGCCTTTCTATATGTGTCGTCGCCAGTATATAGTGGGGTCATTACTTTAGTTGTAGTGTGTCATCGGACTAGTGGGGGCTGGTCAGTTGTTGAAAGATGATGTTTCCACCAAGGTTTTGGGTGGAGTCGTTCATTTGGAACTGTTTGTGAGGTTTCACGGCAGTTTCAAATCACGTGACTGCTCGTGGTGTTGTGTTACTTGTGGCCAGTTAGTACGGGATACTGGTCTGTACTGTTGCCAGTATTAGTAGTAGGAGTCATTACTTTAGTTGCTAAGGCCTAGTTCTCACTAGTGTGAGGTGAGATGTGTGGACGAGGTTTTTTACCCGGGTATTGTTGTAGCTGAATCACTTGAAGCTTTTTGTGTGGTTGTTACTCCTCCTCCTAACTGTTTTTTTTATCACCGTGCTTGTTGTGGTTGAATACCATTTTGTTATGTGCATTGTATATGTTGTGATATTAGTAGGGGTCGGGTTTACTTTTTGTTGTTTGGAGTTCGTGACTAGTGGGAGCTGAGTGTGGATGATATGTGTTTTTACCAGCGTGTTGGTCATGGCGAGTCACTTGAAGTCGTTGTTTTGGAAGGTTACATCATTCAGGCGGCTGTTTTGAATCACTGTGCGTTTGTTGTTGCATCTTATTGTTGGCGCTTTGTTTAGTGCGGCAATCTTCGGTACCAAGAGTTGGTTCGATAGTTTGGGTTTTACAACTTTAAGGCGGCTGGACAAGTTTCGTTTAATTCTCTGCAATGTGTGTGCAATGGCTTGTGTGTTCGAGGTTGATATCCTCAGAGTCGCTGTTCTTGCTCTCGCTGAACTTGTGTTTGAAGTTGCACCCTTTTGTTGTCGGCACCTGATGTTGTTGCGCAATCTCGTACAGGGTTGGTTCGGTTAGGTTTAAACTTTGAGGCGAACTGACAAGTTGTTTAAGTTTTTCTTCTGCCGTCTGTTTGCAGTTGTTTTCATCGTTTATGTCCTCAGAGTCGACTGTTGGATCGCTTGAATCTGTTGAAGTTCATTCCTTTGTTCAGCACTGTTTTGTGCGCAATCTCGTACAGGTTGGTATCCGGTAGGTTTTACAACTTAAGGCGGCTTGAACAGGTTGGGTTTAAATCTCTTGTAGTTTGTTGGTTATTGTTGCCTTGTCAGGCCGGTTTGGGCTATATTTTAGATGCAGTAACTCTTTTTTTCCGTTTCGCGAAAAGATCGAATAGTTTCTTTCTGTGGGGAGATTGTTATATTTTGTGGCCTCTGCGCGGTTGTTGTTGTTCGTTTGTTGCCTCCCTGTTTTATGTGCAATGTTTGCAACGGTTGGCCGGTTCAGGTTTTACCAAATCCAAGTGCGGTTGCCATGATAATTTTTAAATCATCTTGCAATTTGTAATTTGTCGCCCTGGTCAGGCGATTGGGACTATATTTTAGTGACAAATATTTTCTTCTACTTTTCGTTTGCAAAAAAAATCGGAATATTCCTTTTGGGAGATCGTATATCGCATTTCCTCGATCGCACGCTTCTGACACCAGATGTTTCTTCTAAACACGGAATTAAGTAGTAAGCCGTATGGTGGCAAGGAAAAAAACCAACAACAGATAAATAAATTTCAAATTGTATTGAAGGTAAATATGAAAAAAAAAAACAAAACGAAGTGTAATAAATTTTCAAGGAGAGCAAAGTGTTGAAAATTTGATGAAGTTATAGGTGAATAGCAAGACAAGTAAATGTCAGGATGTTATCGCACAATTTTTTGAATTTTTCTGTTTGAATATTAAGTTCGTAAAATGTCCCTTGATTGTTGTAGTGGTTGTGGTTGTGTAGGCAGATGCGATTGTGTATGGTTGAAGGTAACGCGGACTGAAGTTCGCCCCTTAGCTCGCTTAAGTTGATGATCGTTGGAGGATGAGGGGTTGGGAGGTAGATAAGTTTTACTCACTTGTAGAGCGACGAATGGGGTTTGTGTATCAGTCCGGTGTGTCTGTTGGTTGGTTGTTGCAGGAAGACAGAAATTTTTTGTATGTGTGTGGGTAGTCGGCTGTGTCTTGATAAATCAGTGAAGTAGTGCAATGGGTGTTGTAGTTGTCTGAGTCGATCTTGTACTTTTTTAGAGCGTAGCGTTGTAGACAGAATCTTGAGTTTCCGGGGTTTGTTTTTGAAGTCGATCGCTGTGGTCGTATTTCGTGTTATGATAGCTAGTATATTTGTATCTCGTCGAATCTTGTAGGAAATGTTCGGCTTCCTTGTGTCTGTTCTGGGCAGAGATATGTGTACTGGTTAGTAGCCGCTTCTTATCAACGAATGATGTGTAGAATGTTCGGTAGTTGAACTGTTTCGATTTGACTGCCTGGTGAGGTTCAGGTGTGTGTAAGTTGGGGGTAACCCGCCTGCTCTTTGATGCTGCCTTCGTTTGGCGTCGCGCTCGTCGGCCTACGTTCGGTGATGGTGCCTGAGCCTGACTGTCGGTGCCTTTCAAAAGCTGTTCGTTTTATAGAGGATCGGCGGTCCCCATAAGTTGGATTTCAATTGGAGTTGTGTGTTTCACTTACCCGGGAATCGCTTTCATTTGGAATAGTTTCGAATTATTTACCAATTTTTTTTTTTATTAATTTTGGGAATTGACTATCATAGCGAACCATGGAGCCCATGCCGCAGATATTTATGTCAAATGGTTCATTCCGTCCCAGGCCACGCCTAGAGGGACTGTCGACTTTATCCGTCTTTCCCCGTTTGGCGAGCTGTATATGTAGCTGTGTATTAGTGAATCGGCGGGAGATTTCGACTCTTTTTGCATATACAACAATCTCAACCCAGTAACGTGACGCGTTTTTCCTCTATTAGTAGCATTTTTCGAGACTACAAAGGAATGATTTCCTATTACAATATATATATATATATATATATATTAATATATTATATAGTAGTATATATATATATTATATATTATTAGTGGGGTATTATGTATTTTATTATTAGATTATAATGGAGATTGTGGTTGTCTTGTCTGTAACCGACTATATTTACTATTACAAGTCACAATTCCCTTTTGTTTAACATCACATTCTTCCATATTATTTTTATTTAAACTCAATTATTAATTAAAATTGTTTTACAATCAATTTAGACCATCTACACTAATAACATGCAATTGATTATATATACATAACAAAAAAATAGCGTATTACAGTGTTTGAAATGGCAAAGGCTAATTTTAAAGTTGCATTTGATTCTTAAAAAATTTGATTTTAATAAATATATGCTTAGTATTATTAGATTTTCTAATGTTGGTTTTTAGTCCTTATTTTGAAATAATGAGAAAAAGGTCTCAGGGATAAAATCTTCTTTTAAAGAAATCCTATTAACAAGAAGAAATAACTGCTTAATTTTTCTATTACTGTGCTTCCTCATTTTTTAACTAATAGTAAATTAGAAATTACACAAAGACAGACTGGGAGTAATGGAAAATTATGTGAAAGAGTTTAGTTTCAAGGTTGTTTCTATTTTTCAATTTACCCCCCTCTTGTTCCATATCTTTGTATCTGCCATTTTATTCAGTTTTCATTAGCCTTTCATTTTAATGATGATATTTATTATATCAAAACCTTCTTAAATAACTTGCACCCGAAATGATATTTTTATCCTGTTTTGTAAATTATTTCTGTTTAGTGCCACGATATATATAATTATATATATATATATAATATATATAATATAATCGTTGAGTGGATAATGGTTACATAGATATACTTTACACCTTATATACCTTTTTGGCTCACTACCACCGGATTAAGCACGCAGACACTGTCAACCCTTTAGCAAACGCACCCACTGGACCAAAATCAGATGTTTTAATACCGGAAGACTGCATAAACATTCACCAGTTTATGAACAATATTAAAAGATACAGGTCAGTTTTATATACTATGTGCTAGATGTGGGAGTTTTTTGATGTCAATATTTCAATAAAAGTGTTAAACATTTTAAAACATAATAAATCAAGCAAAAATGCCATAAAAAATCAAGCCAAAAATGCCCATAGAAAGACAAAACTCTTTGATTTAAACAAAAAAAAAATTGTATTAACAGAAGTTTTACCCAAAAGAAGCAATTGAATAACTGGCGAGTTCCGCCAAAGTTCTTTTTTTTTTTTTTAACGTTCAAATGTAAAAGATGTAAGCTGGTATTTCACATTTCAAAAGCTGAAGAAGAAAAGGTGAAAGTTTAAATCAACCTTCAAAGCAGTCAGGCATTAAGTTGAAAGAATTACTGGTTTATTCTCGAAAGCATAGGTATTCAAACGAAGAGAGAAGGATAGATACTTCAGCGTGTAAGCGAATGTCTAAAACAAGAGAGGTGACGTGAATTCCCTTAGGCAATGAAGAATCTTTCTGGTTAGGATCCGAAATGCTGGCTTTATTTATAGTCCAGCATAGGCTTCAAAAGGAGGGTCTAGTTTGATGATTTTCTTATTAGGCGGGAACGCCTCTGATTGGTTTGAATTTTACGAATTTTATTTTAAATTTTTTTTTTTACTAAGGTTGCGCGATCACATTTTTATCATTTCGACTTCTGTCTGTCGAAGCGATAACTTCCCGGGCTTCGCCACAATACCAACAAACACGAAAGAATAGTGCTACAACCAATGTAAGGTGGAACGCATCCCGAACCTAACGAAGAGGAATGTTCTTTACCAGACACCAATAGCCGTGCGGAAAATGCCCTACTCAAAAAAAATCATAAAACTGGAGCTTTTAAAAGAGATCGGGGAAATCCAGCTGGTCTCTCGTGTGATACCAGGGGGGCGTCTTCCAAGTAACACTGTCCTTCCCGATTTAAAGAACGGGGCTGAGTTTATTACCCTGTGCATTTTTTGATTGGCTATTTGCATTATCTTCGGTTTGTGTTGGCTTTCTCACTTAAAAAAAGACCCTGTGTCGCATCCTCTGACTTTGGGAGGTTAAGGTAAAATACCGAATCCAGCTGGCCGTCCTCGACTGCTGGGCAAATTAACGCTTGATCCCAGGTTGCCGCCCAACCAACCAACCCACACCAGACAAACAACATCCGCCTCAATTTAAAGGAGTGGGTCTGGTTTATTTGCCCCGTGCCTGAGGGTTTGCCCTCAAAAGAGGCAATGCCGACGGGGACACACACAGTTTTTTACACTGGCTCTCCGTATAATCTTCGGTTTGTGCGTAGCTTTCCTAACAATAATCGGACTCATGCTCATCTGCATTGGTGGGAATGTAAAAATCCAAGAATCCGGGTGGTCGATGCAACTTACCCAGGGTGTCGGCAGCATCATCTAAGCCCATGGCCATGGAGGCTATAGCCGAAGAAATACGTTTTCGTCTGCTGACCATTTTCTCCAAATAATGAATGCGTAGCGACCCGTGTTACTGACGTGTTCATTGTTTTTATTCACCTTTGTGTGAGCAACCCGTCCGTACAGCAACGACCCAATTTTCGTTTTCGTTTTTTCTTCAACCAAAAGGCTGTGTTTATTGGGTTTACTTCCCATGTCTTAAGGAGATTAGTTGGATTCATACCTTACCCAAGTCATCATGCCGAGGCCGTGGACCTTGCTATAAAAACAACAGTTGGAACGTTAATTTCTTAGTTTAAGGCTTTTCTAACCAGGCCTAACACTAAACCTTGCATAGGTGGGGATCAAAGGTAGTATCTGTCCCAGATTCTATGCTTTGACACTTACCTTCACCCGGTTTCGACTGGGGGTCCGGCGAGCTTCGGCCGCTGGACCGGTTAGGTTATAATAATAGCGTCGATCCCAGAGGGCCATCCCTCCAGGCAATACCTGGCCCCTTTGGGGGGGACAGGCTGGGTTTTATTGCCCAGTGCCTGAGGCGGCCCCCCTTGAGGGGAATGCCGATGGGATCGACGCAATTTTTGTCTCTCCCACCATTAGCTTCGGCTTGGGTGGGCCCACGTTAAACGGAGCCTTTGTGCCCAGTCCATACAGGTGGGGTATGAGACAAATAAACTTACCTTCTATACCCGGTCTCGGCTGGGGGTCCAGTGTGCTTCGGCCTCTGGACCGGTAAAGTACAATTAATAGCATCGATCCAGGGAGACCATCCCCCCAGATCGATGCAATTTTTATGTGCCCACGTAAAAACGAGACCTTGTGTCCAGCCCTCATAAGTGGGATGAGCAGGCAAATACCCTTACCTTCTATACCCGGCCTCGGCTGGGGGTCCAGTGTGCTCGGCCTCTGGACCGGTAAAGTACAATTAATAGCATCGATCCAAGGGGGCCATCCCCCTAGATCGATGCAATTTTTATGTGCCCACGTAAAAACGAGACCTTGTGTTCCAGCCCTCATAAGTGGGATGAGCAGGCAAATACCCTTTAAGGCTTTCTAAAAGAGTTTTTTTATGTTTTTTTTACTTGCGTAAGAACATAGTGAAAACAGGCCGATTCTGACGTGTTTTCCTTAGATTTTAAGGTGTAGCGATTGTCATCCCTTGCTGGGATGGACAAGAGTCCAAAAGAGTTATCTTCCTTTGCTGTCATGTTTCTCCCATAGGTGGCTGCTGTATTTAAGCAGTAGCCCGGAAAATTGTCAGCCTCTTTCTCTCGGTCCAGCAACCATTGCACATGGCATAAACACGTGGTGTCTATATCCATTAAATGGGGTGGGGAGGAGTAAATGATATTCCTTCATGAACATCTGTATCACTTCTATAGGACTTAGTCCTATCTGCCTTTTTATCTACGTTGCTTTTTATCTGTGTATCTTTGTATCTGTTTTTATATCTATACTGTACCTTTCATGTATGTATTTTCTCCACGTGCTCACAAAAAAGGTATGGAATCTTTTATTATTTGCATACCATTATCTCCCGAGTTATCATTTGTAACTTTTCTGTGTATTTGGGGCTGGTCGATATTATGGTGACAGTCTGTAATGGTGAAATATCTGTTTTCAGTCGATTTTGACGTGTTTTCAGTCGATTTTTACCTATGAAATTTATCAAACTTAACTAAAATTTTCAAAGTTGCAAATTATCAAGCATTATTGGATACGTTGAAGGCTTGCTAAAAATATCAAATTCAATGTTATTTTACAAGTTTTCAAGGTTGCTTTTTTTATTTATTTTATTTTTTATTATTACTAGCAAATATATGCACCCTCCGGGTGCAAGTATTTAAGTTTTAATATAATAATATATCATATTAAATTAGAAAGGCAAATGAAACTGAATAAGAATGCAGATAAAAAGATTAGTAACAGATGGGGTATGATTGAAAAAATAGAACAACTTTGAAACTAACTCTTCCATCATTTTCCATTACTCCCTTCTTTCATTGGTAAATTTTCCTGATTTAACTATTTAGTTAAAATAGAAATAAAGAATAAAATTGTAGTTATTTTCTTCTTGCTAATGGATTTCTTTTAAGATTTATCCCCGAGATTTTTGCTCATATTCAATAGGGTAAAACCAAACAATTAGAAATCAATAATACTAAGCATATATTTATTAAAATCAAATTTTAATATCAATATGCAAATTAACCTTCCCATTCACACTGTAAACCGCTATTTTGTTGTATATATAAATACAATTGCATGTTGTTAGTATGTAGATATGGTCAACAGTCTTAATGATGAAGAACAATTTTATTAATAATTAAGGTTTAAATAGAAATAAAGTCATGGAGAATGTGATGTAAACAACAAAGGGAATTGTGACTTGTATAGTAATATAGTTTCGGTTACAGACAGAAAAACACACAATCTCTATTATAATAAGATTAGCGCCATTACATGTAAATAAAGGTTTTCAAAGTGCGATTTCTAAAAATTTTCGAAAACGACCCTACTAACTATATGGGGTGACAGCCAGTAATGGGTGTAATGGGGTCGATCGAGGCCTACGATTGATTGTAGCATTCATGGTTTGATGTGACAGATTCAAGGACTTCTATTCATTCACAGTTTCTATTCTCGCACAGCATGTAGAGGCATTCTTCATCGTGCGATGTTGCCGCTTGGTATTTTCTGAGCTTTGTGGTCTCCAGGGACAGGGAAGTTCCTGTGTAATGGTGACAAAATTGTCTGTAAATTTTTTGAGTTGCAAGAGGTTTGTGTCTTAAGGCTTAAAAGGTGGCTGTAATTATTCTTGGGGCGTGTTCTTAGGGTTTGCTTTTAACCTCATCTTACTTTGTGGAAGTGGGTCCTTTTTCTCGCACATGCGCGGAAGGTTCTTCCAGTGACGGTTCATGGGAGTTTTTTGGGGTTTTTTCTTATTTTAGTTTAATTTTAATTCTTTTAATCCCCCACAACATCGCGGGGTAAAATGTGTGCTACCACAAGAGGATATTTTTTCTGTGGCGTAGAAAATATCGATACAGTTCGCAGGAGGCGTCGTTTGGTTACACGGTCTGATGCGCATGGTATATCAGTAACGAGTCGACTGAAATTGGAGTTGGACATTGTGTTGAAATATAAAAAGACGACCTCGAATTTTCTCTTGTTTCGTTTACTGTGACAAATTGCCCAATAGGGTAGGTCGATTTTTCACTTTTAAAAAAATCTCAAATTGTCCATCTATGTGAAAGTTGTACGTTAGTATACTGAATACTGATACCAAAAAATAGATATTTTACTTGCACCATTGTTTGAGGAAATAGCACCAAAGATCATCTGTTGAAATTTTTTTTTTGGGGGGGGGATTTCTCTGAAATGGTTGCAACAGGTAGCCCCCCCCCCCCTCCTAAGGGGGTGTTTTGTAATAAAAATATATTTTTGTTCCGGGCCATGGTGCCTTCCAGAGTTTGTATTCGTGGGGTGAATTTTTAAAGGCCTCTGATTGGTCTGTGATAACATCACTGTAAGGGACGAGTAAGGTTACTGACTGAAACCCTTTTTGTCACACTTATTACGACTGGCACTCTGTGAAAAAGAGGTGAGAGAACAGGTCTCTCTTGGGCTGAAGCCACCTCCTATGGTTGTCCACTGTGAACAGCGAAGGATCTTCCTCTTCAAAAAAGGATGTAGGATTCGTGAACGAATCTAAGGATTTTGAGAGATACGTAACCGTATCTCAGTTATATAGGATCACTGAGTCTTTTGACTGGTTGAAACCAGGAATCTAAAGGAATATTGAGAAAGGTAGTTGGGCGTGGTCGTCCAAGAATATATGAAGAAGAAGCAAAGGAAGACTGAAGAAAGAAAAGGAAAGAAGAATTTGAAAGAGGAAAGAAAGCTGAGGAAAGAGAAGGAGAGGTGGAAAGAGAAGGAAAGAAAGATTGAAGAAAATGAGAGAGCGAGGTAAACTCAGAGTTCTCTAACACAACTGACTATTTCCTCAATGGTGAAAGTAAAAGATCTATCAGTATTCATATACTTGTTGGCAACCTTCCGTCTATTTTAGACGATGGCGTAGTTTTTGTTTATTGTTTATTTCTGTTTATTTCTGTTTTTTGTCGTTTTGTTGTCTTTTTGTTTTGTTGTTTTTGTTTTTTTGTTTTGTTGTTTTTCTGTTTTGTTGTTTTTTGCTTTTTTTCACTCACTTACAGACACGTGAGTGGCTGAACAGACCGATCCTCGAATGGCAGTCTCTGGTGCAATGGGTGCAAACAAAAGGTGATGCTTCCTGTAGTTTTTGGGGGTGCTGCTGTTTCTCCTTTCTTTTAGCTCTTTTTTCTGTGGCAGCTCTCTTCCACTCTACTTCACTTCTTTTTGTTCCCTGCCAGACGAGGAGGCGCCAGGTTGCACAGGAGGCGCCAGGTTGTAAAGTCAGAAAGTTTTGTTCGAGTAAAAAAAAAAAAATAAGTAAGTATGTGAATTATGACACATATATGTGGTTTGACTTACTACCTATGTATCATGACTACCTAGAAATATATATACAACTAACTGTGCAGCCACATATGCATGCGCAATGCATAGTATTATATATACACACCTACCCCCGCATGCATAGTATTATAGAATGTCAATAATTGTGTGTGCGTGTTTGTGTGCGTACGAGTATGAACAGAGGCCTACGAAAATGTGACAGCTGGCTGATCATGCATATGAGCGGTAAAGGCAAAACCACTCAAGAAGGAGAAGGGGGTGGCAAAGACTTACAAATTTTCGTAATGTTTACTGTTGTTCGTTTGACTGTTGTCGTCGTGTTTGTTATCGTGATAGAAATTTATAAACAGGCTTAGTAGCAAGCGTCTATGTGGCGAAGGGAAAACAAAACACAGATTTTAAGATCAAGAAATTGTATTAAAAAAACAAGAAAAGGTTACAGTGAAAATGTTACACGCCATTTTAAAACAGCGTTTCAGACGATACGCGATCGAAATTGATTTTTTTCGTTTTAAATGTATTAAAAATAAATAAAGTATGATTTTTTAAAGACAAATATTAACGAAAAATCAAATTCTTTTTTCTCGCCTATTTACGGTTCAATCTTCTTTTAAATATTTATATGGTTAAAAAAGAGAATAAAATAATCTTTCTAAATATGTAATTGATTGAGTTTTATCCATTGCATTATTTTTACAGCGAGTTAAAAAAATATTTTGCTTCAATCAGCCTAGAATTTGTAGTATAATTTTTCATACTAAATTTTATACAAAATCAAATCTTTTTATCGCATATTTCTGTTCCTATCTTAGACATATTCATATGGTTAGAAAGAAAATTAAATAATCTTCCTAAAATATGTAATTAGTATGTCTTTTCATACATTGAATTATTTTTTACAACGAATTAAATAACAAATCAAACGAAAACATTTAACGATAACTCAACTTTTTTATTAATTCCCGTCGTTCGTCAATTGTAAACAAATTTTTCATAATCGAGTTAATTTATTTATTTTAATATTAGAAATACAAATAAAATCATGATACTAATGCAGAATAGTGCGCAAGAGATAATACCATTAGATTACCTTATACATTTCACAGAAATACCTGAAAACTCAAATTGTTATCAAATTATAGTATATAGTATATTATAATAATTTGACATTCGATCGGCTACGCTTTGAATTAATAATGCTGGGTTTTTTTTTAGATTATTTATCGTTTTACATAAATTTGATTACTTTATTGAATTTTTTATTTATTAATATTAATTTGAAGCTTAGCAAATCGCGTGATTTATATTTTATTTAAAAAATATAGTTAATCATTGAATTAAAATTTATTACTATATCATTATGTGATGTCATTCCCTCAAATCTGACGAAAAGAAAATTCCCTGACTAAATTCCCGGATTAATTAAGGATATTTTTTACGTGGTGATTTTTATGGCTCATCATGCGAGGATCGAACTCGCTATTCAGTAGTAATAGATCTGCAAACGATTATTAACCATGTTTTTATCTCCTCTACCCGGGCTTCGCCGGGTAGCTGCTGCTAGTATATATATAAAAGAAAGTTTGGTATGTACATGTCGACTTATAACTCAGAAAAGAGATGTCACTCAGATTCGAAATCTTGCATACAGATTAATATGCTTATAACTAAGAAGCACACAAAATTTGGTTTTGATTTTTACTAATAAGTGATATAATTCAATAATTAAAAAGATTTTTAAAATACCGTATACAGACTTCATTACCGTCGACACGAGTCGAGTTTTTAACTTTCAAGACAAAAAATAAATTAAAAAAATACTGTTAACAGACCTTTCAACCCCCAGCCCCCGTAACATTAAATTTTGCCAAAAATTTGCCAAAAACGGCCGCTTTGTGTGAAGTAAATTACGTACTAAATAAACACTTTATCAGGATTTTAAAACACTTATAACAGATTCGTCTTAGAAAACAATACCAAAAAAATTAAATACACTAATGTACAAAAAATTACTAAACAACAGAGGTGCTGTCGGTGTATTCCACAGCCTCAGTCTATAGAGTTAAATAAATAAGGACACAAGTTTAATACTTAGCTCTTTTTAATTGTTACTTTTTAGGGGTAAAAAAGAAAATAAATTAAATTAATATTTTTATCACTTTAACGCAATAAGCAATTAAGAAATGAATTTGAGTTTTAGTCATATGTACAAAACAATTTTTAGAAAAAAAGTTAAGGATAACATTTTTAAAATAATATTTAAATGTAAAAAAAAATATTGTAATATACAAATTCTCGGTGATGTTTATAATTCTATAAAATATTTTCCTCTTATTCTCTCTCTTACCCACACACTCCCTGGTGTCTTAAAAAATGTTTAGTCCGGTCATGGACCGTGTACTTTTGCTAGTATATATATATATATAAAGAAAGCTTTTGGTATGTACGTGTCGACCTATAACTCAGAAAAGAGGAGTCACTCAGATTTGATATCTTGCATATAGATTAATAACCTTCTAACTAAGAAACACGCCAAATTTAGTTATTGATTTTTACTAATTAAGGGATATAATAAATTAATTAAGCCAAAATCACCAATTTGTGGAACTGTCTGTATACCTGCACCTGCTGATAATAAAATATTGTTCGCTGTCTGCTTTTTGTTACAGCGATTTACAGCGATACCAGAAGTGAAGTTTGATTTTAGTGAATAAATTTCACAGTCTAAGCCCCGCTCGAAATTTATCGCCTATTTTGGTCCAATCTTTAAAATATTTATATGGTTGGAAAGAAAGAAAATCATATTTCTAAATATGGAATTTGTATGCGTTTTTATCTATTGAATTATTTTTACAGCGAGTTAAAAAAGAAAATTGGCTTCGGAGAGCTGATAAGTATGATTTTTTTTTCAGGCTAAATTTTAACGAAAAATCAAATTCTTTTTTCTCGCCTATTTACGGTTCAATCTTCTTTAAAATATTCATATGGTTAGAAAGAAAAGAAAATAATCTTTCTAGATATGTAATTTGATTGAGCTTTTATCCATTGAATTATTTTTTACAGCGAGTTTTTAAAAAAATGATATTTTGCTTCAGTCAGCTTAGAATTCGTAGTATAATTTTTCATACTAAATTTTAACACAAAATCAAATCTTATTTATCGCATATTTCTGTTCCTATCTTAGAAATATTCATATGGTTAGAAAGAAAATTAAATAATATTTCTAATATATGTAATTAGTATGTCTTCATACATTGAATTATTTTTTACAGCGGATTAAATAACAAATCAAACGAAAACATTTAACGATAACTCAACTCTTTTTTATTAATTCCCGTCGTTCGCCAATTGTAAACAAAGCCTTTTTTTATTTTTCATAATCACGTTCATTTATTTATTTTAATATTAGAAATACAAATAAAATCATGATCTAGGGATACCCAAAAATCGTCTGCTACGAATTAAAATTAATCAAATCTATCATTTAAGGTCAAACTTTTGTCTAAATCGATAAGTAAGTCATTATGACCATCAATGAAAAAAAGCAAAATAATATTACACATTTAATTCATTTTTAATACATTTAAAACGATTTTTAGGTCAATTTCGATCGCTTTCGGTCTCAGACGCTGTTTTAAATGGCTTAAAATGGATTGTTACAAATTTAATGTAACATTCGCGATTGCAAAAGAATTTACCAACACCCAGGTAATTATCCGATTTTAATGGAATTTTCAGGATTGATTCATCAATTAATGAATTTTATAATGCATCAGTTATTTTATTTCAAAACTTTAATTAAGTATTTTTGCTATGGAAAATTAATATATAAAAATTTATTTAAAATATGAAAATCCTGATGTTAAGTTTAAAATGTTATATTTTTAGATTCTAGAAATAAATATCTATTTAATACAAACCTTATTTTAGGTACAAAAAGTAATAAGTTTTGAAGAAAAACTCTATTGAAAATTTAGCCCCCCTTTTTTTAAGCAGAAAAAATATCGATGTATATCTTTTTCTTTTATAAGATAATAGCCAATTGAATAATTATCGAAATTAGTAAAAAAGAAATCTCCAAAAAATGTTTTCATTTTTTTTTTTTTCATTTTATTTTCCGATTTTCGGTACTTATTTTCTCATAGAAAACCCCCCGTAAAAAATGTATTTTCTATTCATAACTTCGGTCTTTTATATCTTTATTTATACTGTAATTAGTACAGAAAATGACCAACTCGCAAAAATGTTACCCCCAAAATAAGGGGGTCAAAATTAAGTGACCTGAAAAAAATCAGAAAGTTTTGAAATAAAATAAATAATGCATTATAAAGTTTATTCATTGATAAATCAACACTGAAAATTTCATTAAAATCCGATAATTCTCTGATTTTGGTAAATTATTTTCTATAGGGTGGGGGCTAAATTCATTTTGTCAAAAACGGATTTTACGTCAATTTTGGGTATACCTACATGATACTAATGCAGAATACTGCGCAAGATAATACCATTAGATTACCTAATACATTTCACGGAAATACCTGAAAACTCAAATTGTTATCAAATTTATAGTATACTATGCTATAATAATTTGACATTCGGTCGGCTACGCTTTGAATTGATAATGTTATTTTTTTAAGAATATTTATCGTTTTACATAAATTTGATTACTTTATTGAATTTTTTTATTTATTTAATATTAATTTGAAGCTTAGCAAATCGCGTGATTTATATTTTATTTAAAAAATATAGTTAATCATTGAATTAAAATGTCTTACTATATCATTATGTGATGTTATTCTCTCAAATCTGACGAAAAGAAAATTTCCTGACCTCTCACCAGGCCGGATTAAATTAAGATCTTTTTACGTGGTGATTTTTATGGGTCATCCTGCGAGGATCGAACTATTCAGTAGTAATAGATCTGCAAACGATTATTAAACCATGTTTTTATCTCCTCTACCCGGGCTTCGCCGGGTAGCCGCTACTAGTATATATATATTACAGTTCCGACTCATCCGAAATTCTTTGCGTCTCATCCCACCGGCAAAATTCAATTTCATTATTAACTCACATCATTTTTTATTTTATTTCTATTCTCTTCTGTTCATGTGTGCAATACATCGTTTTGACTAATGCAATAGCCAATTGCCAACACCCAAAATTCTGGTAGACACGCTCATTTATTCTCTAATTTGGTATTCTAATTAATCTTTTTTTATTCGGTATGTTTTATCTTAATTTTTCTTATTTTAATTGGTATGTGTTATTTTAATTATTACTAGGAGCGGCTACCCACCGAAGTCTGGGTAGAAGATAAGAAAAAGAATGTGGTGTAATGGTTAGCAATATAGTTTTGCAGATGCATTACAACTGAATAGCAAGTTTGATCCTCGCTGGAGGTACCATATAAATCCCCAAGTTAAAAGACCTTGTGTTAATCCGGCTAGGTGGGAGGCCAGGAATTGTTTTTCGCCAGGGTAGAAGAAATGACATAACATATAACGATATAATAAGAAATTCTAATTCACTAATTAACAATATGTTTAATGATATAAATGAGGCGATATGTTAAATTGATATTTCAAAGCAAAAAAAAAAAGAAAGAAAGAAAAACATACAAAAAATTGAATAAATAAATAATGTCACCATTTTACGCTGACCTGGATAGGAGGGGGAGATAATAAAATCCATAAATTGTTTGGTTGTCATCGAACCAAGAAACGGAGTCTAATTTCTCCTCAACACCACCTTTTTATTATTGCTGATCACATTTGATTGGATGAGACTACATTTGCCTGAGATAGTGTGAAAAGGAATAAAAGGAAAGGATTTCACCCCTCTAACGCTTATGTTTATTTTGTTCGCTGTAAATACATTGGTTACTAAAGTATGCACGCACGCACGCACGCACGCACGCACGTTGCTTAGAAGCAACGACTAAAAAGTCAATTCGTTTCAACCTATTACTTAGTTACCAAGTACTTTAACTAACAATTTCCTTCTAACGTTACTCTGGTTACCAATCGGCAGAAAAAAAACCCGACAGTAAAACGGCCGATAGTTTTGACAAAGAAGGTTGGCACAAACGACATTTTTATTAGGAAACCATTTAAAAAAATTAAAATTCGCATAAAATATTTTATAGTATTAAATTATTTTATTCTTTTCTTTTTTTTAATTTTTAAGAGGCTTCCTTAATAAAACCGTCATTTGTCCCAATTTCTTAAGTGAGAATTATTTTATATGATTTTTTTGTGATCACCCTAGTTTAGAGCCAGTGATAAATTGCATATATATATATATATAATATATATATATATATATATATATATATATATAAAATGTTCGTATGTCTGATAAAGGTAGTCGTATTAGTAGGGATGTACAAATTCGTGTACCTGTCGATAATTGTGTCATAGGAAATTCTTCAATAAGTCAACAAAAATAAACTAATAATCCAATTGTTGAGGTTTGGTAAGTAGCAGAGGAGTGCATAGTGAAAATAATGCGTGGAATAATAATAGAATTTACAATAGGTAAAAGTATAAAGTGAGGAGCTGGTCACACAAGGTAGGGATAAAGATAAGTCAGCAGCGGTTAACACCACGAGGTGAATTCAACAAGGGTTTATATTACGAACTGATTCAATTTCATACAAGGGGTAAAAAAGCGGGAACAAACATTTTGGGTGGAAGTGGGCGGAGTCCACTCCTGCTGGTATTGCATCAAATATATTTATAGAAATGTAAGCTTATAAAAAACTTGACACCAATTTTAATAAAATTTCGATATAAGAAGCATTAAAAAAAAGAGTTTTTATTCTAAATCAATGTTTACTCTAAATTAAAAAGGCTAAGTAAGGGAGAGGTAGAATCACCAAAAACCTGGGATTAATGGGGAAAATAAGAGAAAAAAAAATAACTTTCCTGATACTAGAAGGTAGCCAGAAACGATGATTTGCAATTTCATTACATATAAGTAAAAAAAAAAGTAAAGTCGACGGGGCGGCCTAAAGTCGGTATCAGCCATACAGCGAGGGAGTCTATCCCCTTTTCAATAGCGCTAGACCAAGGTGATAGTTTTTTTAGCATCTGAGGTGGAGCGCCACACCTACCATCAGCTCCTTACTTTACCGCACAGATCCCTGTGCTTCTCATACGCTGAGTTGGCGAGGACCGGTATCGAACTAGGAACCTTGTGGTTTCTAGCCGAATATCTTCCACAATTCGCAATTTTAACATTACAAATAAAGTAAACACATAACTTTATTTTAGAATTCATTTTAATTTCACGTTTAACATTTCACCGACGCAAGACCATTTGGAATGTTTCATTTTTAAATTTGGTGAAATAAAATGTAAGAAATCTGTGATTAAGCGACACCAGATAATCTGTATTCACATTTCATTGCATCTTGGAAAGTTTGGACGGTGTCATTTGTTATCGGAGGTTGTTGCAGGATGATTACGGGCGGAAGATTTGGGAACAAGTGTATTTATTAATATATATCTAAATGTATAAGACTAAGATTTTGGTATGTACGTGTCGACGTATAAGTACAAAACGGGAGGTCACTCTGATTCGAAATCTTGCATATATATCAATATCCTTCTAACTAAGAAACACGCCAAATTTGGTTACTAATTAAGGGATATAATTAATTAATTAAGCCAAAATCACCCAATTTGCAGAACTATCCATATACCAGAACCTGCTGATAATAAAATATTCTTCGCTGACTGACTTTTTTTCACAGCGATTTATAGCGATTTACAGCAGAAATGTATCAGTTTAGCGAATAAATTTCGCAGTCTAAGCCGTTCTGCTAGGAATTTATTACCTATTATTGGACCAATCTTTAAAATATTTATATTGTTGAAAATAAAATAATATAATCTTTCTGAATATGCAATTCTTATGCGTTTTTATTAATTGAATTATTTTTTACAGCGAGTTAAAAAAAAATTGTCTTCAGAGAGCTGATATGTATTTTTTTTTTTTCATTCTAAATTTCAAGAGAAAAAACAAATTCTTTTTTCTCGCCTATTTACGGCTCAATCTTCTTTAAGATATCCATATTGCTCGAAAGAGAATGGAATAATCTCTCTAAATATGTAATTTGATTGAGTTTTTATCAATGGAATTATTTTTTACGACGAGTTAAAAAAATTATATTTTGTTTCAGTCAACCTAGAATTCGTAGTATCATTTTTTCATACTTAAATTTTAACATAAAATCAAATCTTATTTATCGCATATTTATGTTTCTATCTTTAAAATATTTATTTCGTTAGTAAAAAGATCTTTCTAATAAATAACAAATCAAACGAAAACACTTAACGACAAGACAACTCAACTTTGTTTTATAAATTCCCGTCGTTCGTCAATTGTAAACAAAACCTTTTTTTTATTTTTCATAATCGCGTTAATTTATTTATTTTAATATTAGAAATACAAATAAAATCATGATACTAATGTAGAATTGTGCGCAAGAGATAATAGTATTACCATTAGATACATTTCACGGAAATACCTGAAAACTCAAATTATGATATAGTGAACCAATTATTTTTTCTCTCTGTCTCTCATTTTCAAGGAATAAAAAAATACCTAAAGTCTGGGATTAGTCTATTAACAATTTTTTTCTTTTTAAATTTTATCCTTGGAATTTTTTTTATAGTGAAAAAAAAAGAGAAAAAAAAGTTATTAAAAATCAAAAGAATTAAATTATTTTCTACACACAAATGATTTAAAATATTTTCTAAAAGGAAGTTTGATTTACGTAACGTTTAGCGTTCGTTGGGATTTATTTAAAATTTACAACTAACAACAGTGAAATTATTTGAAATTTACGACTAGCACTGAAAATTATTTCAAAGCTTTCCATTTTTTTTGTCTTTTTGTAATACGTAATTTTATTTTCAATATTTAATTTTATTGATTTATTTTTAATTTTAAATTAAATAACAACAGTAAAAATACTTGGTTCAAATTTGACATTCGAGCGACTACGTTTTTGAATTAATAATGTTATAAGATTATTTATCGTTTTACATAAATTTGATTACTTTATTTAATTCTTTTTTTCTTTTTCAAATATTAATTTGAAATTTAGCAAATCGCGTCATTTATATTTTATTTAAAAAATATAGTTCATCATTGAATTAAAATTTCTTACTATATCATTATGTGATGGGCTAAACTTGCAAATCGGTCGGAAAATTTAGAGTGACCCAGAAAAAAACAGAACGCATAAATTTTGTAATAAAACTGTTAATTTTAACTAGGGGTTATGGTTAGGGTTAGAGGTGGGGTTTAGGGTTAGTTTAATGGGAAAATAAATAATTTGGGTTCTGTTTATTCTAGGTCACCTGTAAGTAAGTAAAGTCGTCGGGGCGGCCTAATGTCGGTATCAGCCAATCAGCGAGGGAGTCTATCCCCTTTTCACTAGCGCTAGACCAACGAAATTGTTTTTGCATCTGAGGTGGAGCGCCATTAGCCCCTTACTTTACCGCACAGATCCCTGTGCTACTCATAACGCTGAGTTGGCGAGGACCGGTATCGAACTAGGAACCTTGTGATTTCTAGCCGAACGCTCTACCGACTGAACTAACCCGGCTGTAATATGTTTTAATTTTTCAACCGATTTGCAAGTTTAGCCATATGATGTCATTCCCTCAAATCTGACGAAAAGAAAATTCCCTGACCTCCCACCAGGTAGAATTAAATTAAGATTGTTTTTATTTGGTGATTTTTATGGGTCATCCTGTGAGGACCGAACTCGCTATTCAGTAGTAATAGATCTGTAAACGATTATTAAACCATGTTTTTTTGTAATAAAACTTAATTTTAACTAGGGGGTTTAGGTTAGGGTTGGGGTTTAGGGTTAGTTTAATGGGAAAATAAATAAATAATTTGGGTTCTGTTTTTTCTGGGTCCCCTATATACAGGGTGACCCAGAAAAAACAGAACCCACAAATTTTGTAATAAAACTTAATTTTAACTAGGGCGGTTTAGGGTTAGGGTTGGAGGTTAGAGTTAGTTTAATGGAAAAATAAATAATTTGGGTTCTGTTCTTTTTTTTTTTTTTTTTTTTTTTTTTTGGTCACCCTAATTTTCGGACCGTTTTTCAATTCAGCCCTTATCACGAGATTTCTTTTAATCATTTATTAACATTTTTTTAAAACTTTAGAAATCGCTTTAATTCATTCATATTAGTGTCGTCTCGAATATAATATTTATTTCGACCGTTTATTCATTAGACAATTCTCGGAGATTTTTTTTAAATTTTGATAAATAATTATCTCTTATTAGTTACCACCAATTTTCCCTGTGACATTTACCCCACCCCTATATTTAACACAATGAAACTTGCATAAAAATTAATTTTATCTTAAAAAATTTTCAGTTTGAAAGAAGATACATTAAACTGATGATTTTTTAAAATTTTCAGCTAACTGAAATAATGAAAATTATGATTTAAAAACAATGTTTTCATTTTTGCACCGTTAAATCAATTGAAATTTTACGTAGCCAAAAACAATTTACGACAAGAGGATTTTTAAAATATACTATGAAAAATCAATTAATGATCCGATTTTCACGAAAATATATTAGGGAAAATATTTTTTTACGAGGTCTACCCCCATCCCCTATTTTATTTTATGAGATATTTAAAAAATTAACCGAAATTGTGTATACCTATCTCTTATTTTCTCGGCACTCACTCTTTGGTGTTCCTATTTTTTCTTTAGTCCAGTCATGGACCGGGTACTTTAGCTAGTATATATATATATATATATATATATATATATATATATATATATATATATATATATAATGGGCAAACGTGATAAGACAAACAGGAATAATATTTATTTATAATTACTTACTTTTTAATTTTTCTTTCTTGGTTCATCCTTGAATTCTGCTAGGTATCCAAATATGCGTGCTCTATGATGAATCAAAATGTTGCTCTCTGCCTACTATCCAGGGTTTGAAATGTTATACATAAAATGGGAGGGTCTGGTGTCGGTTGCAATAAATTGACAGTGGTATCAATTTCTAGTTGAATTACAGGTTTTTCGCTCCGGGTGAAGGAATCTGTGACCGTGTAAACCTAACGAAATATATTGCAAACAAAAATTAATGTTTAAACTTTCAATTTTAAAAAAATCTATCTCTATTTTAATAACTAGCAAAAAAAAAAAAACTAATTAATTTTTGAAAGATATTGCCTGAGGGGGTTAAAATTCAAGGGAAACTTAGTTCTGTCCCGCTCAAATAAAATGTTGCGTGTATCTATAAATTATCAATGTTTTATGTTTCCGTGTCCTTTACATAAAATCCATCTAGGGGTAAAAACCGTCAAAAATAGTTTTGGTGGTTGAAAATGAATTTTATATATTTGGAAAGAGAATTCAATGATGGAACATATGCAAAAATTTAAAAACTCGATGCTTCGATAAAATCAGTAGGACGTCTTACATTTTGAAACTTAAGTCACGTAAATAAGAAAAAAAAATTCATTAGGGACCCCCAATTCGATGTGTAAAAAATCTCTGTCTGTCTCTCTCTCTCTCTGTAGAACTCTCACACACACCAATTGTATGCCCGATGTCAATGTAGGTGTAATAGTACCACATTTGTTTTCCCGTGACTAGCATGGAACTACATTTGGTACCGTGGCCAACATAGTTGGCCGGTTATATTTAAGCGGCTGGTTTGAACGTCTCTTCCTCTCTTTTCCTGTCGCTCGATCTACGAGACACACTATGGGTTAGACTCTTGTCTACCCCCTCCTCGTTGGGGCTTCGGCCCTCAACGCCGGACTAATCCCTGTAAGTGATTTATACAGCATGGACTATTCTTATTCGTTTTTCCCTTTTACTTTTGTATGTATGTTTATGTACCCCTAACTTTATGTATCTTGTTATATCCATGTGCTGTACCATATTAAATGTTTTGTCCTTCAACCTTTGTCGGAGTTTTTACCTTCAAATATATCACTTTGAATCTTACACTAGCTAGGATCGCATATCAGAACTCAGAATTAAGAGAGTGTTCAGCAGCACAAGTTCATTTGGCTGATTTTTTCATCGAAGCCCTTAATAACCCCTTTATTAAAGAAGATGTACTAAGAGCCAATCCAATTACACCAACAGAAGCGTTTGCAGCGGCAAGAGATAGTGAAATGCTCTTTGAACGACTTCGAAGTAGTCGGAGTAAAGAGCAGAAAAATTTGGAACATGGAGTTCCGAGTAAGGTACATTGGCGACGGGGATAGTTAGACTCCCGTAACATGTTAAGGTTGTCGAAAGAGGAAGATTTTAGCGAAGTGTGGTCTGGACAAAGCTATAGTTGCTATAGTTGTAGAAAGGGGAAACAAAATGGCAACGAAAGAAATTGTCTGTGGCCAACAGCAGAGCAAAGTTGGAATTTTGTGTTATAGTTATTTACTAAGCGTAGCTTAGATACGGCACAAGGCCAGAAGTGTGGGGCGCCCAGTGAGAATCGAACTCACAAACAAGGAATTTTGTGTTATAAGGCGTGTGGCAAATGGCTACTTCTAAATATAGACTCGCCGACTACCATGTGACCAGGAAAGGCAACCTCTTATCCAATCACTGGCAGTGCTGCTACTGCTGTTGTTGTATTTATACTGGCCTGATTCTTAATCTTAGCTCATTACTACTTGGATCTTCTTGGATGACGGAACGTAGTACTATACCACAGGACTTATTGACTTACTAAAGGATACTATACCACAGAATACTATACCACAGGACTTATTGACTTACTTACTTATTTACTTTAAGTTCTTTACATCCGGCCAAGGATAGCGGCCAAATACTTAACAGGTTCTAATTTAGTAAAAGAAAAACTAGACGGCTATCAAAATTTAACCGAAGTCCTAAAATTACACAGAAGATATGCAACCATGTCAAATCCTTGCAGAAAAGTAGAAATAAGGATAGTATGGGTTCTGTTAGACATGGGTGTCAAACAGGCAATAGGAGAAGCGACTGCTCACAAATCTTACGTCAAAGATATAACCAGTCGGATCATTCCCAGAATAACTGTTCCCCTAAGAAAGAAACTCTTGCAAAAAGTAAGACTAAGTTGAATAGGAAACTAAGGAGTAAGAAAAAAGAAACCGGTTAAAGGGGTTAAGATCCAAAGAAAAGGGATATATTTGGTCTGTAAATTAGCGTCTTCGGGACAGAAGAATAATAGAAACCAAATCCTACTGAAAGACATCAGTAAACCACATAAACTTGAGTTTACCCAGAACAATAGAGATGAGGCGGCCAACTCAGCGAAAAAGAATTGGAGATATTGCTTCTGTATACAAAAGTCAGCTTTTCTATACAGAAGCAATATTACGAGGGGTAGACCTCGAAAAAATATTTCCCCTAATATATTTTAGAAAAAATATTTCAGACATATTTACATCAAAAGGTAAATAATTATGGAAATTTTCGTGAAAATCGGACCATGAATTGATTTTTCATAGAATTTTTTAAAAAGACGGTAGTCATCACTTGTTTTCGGCTACGTTAAATTTCAATTGATTTAACGGTGCAAAAATGTAAACATCGTTTTTCGTTCATAATTTTCATTATTTCTGTAAGCTGAAAAAATAATCTAAAAAATCATCAGGAGTTTTTAAAATGTTTCTTCTTTCGAATGGACAAACATTTTTCAAGATAATATTAATCTTTATTCAAGTTTCATTGTGTTAATTATGGGGTGGGGGTAAATTTCACAGGGAAAATTGGTGGGTACCACCAATAGTATAGTTACTATAGCACATATATGAT
>CM042147.1:111680004-111795004 GCA_023376005.1 Doryteuthis pealeii | reverse complement strand
ATATGCCATATTAAAAAACAAGGAAAGTTATATTTTCTAAACAACATAAAAACTATACGAACTCATACTTTAAAAGAATGACATAGTATCCTTGGACATTGTAACAAAGAAGATACTTTAAAATTAGAACAAGCTGTAAAAGGCATGAAAATAAGTGATAAAAATAAATTCGACTGCAAAACTTGTACTCAAGGAAAAATATGCCAATACAGAAATAGAAAAGCCGATATAAAGGCAAATAAAATACTTGATTTGATTCATTGTGATTTGGCAGGTCCTATTGAACCAATTTCAATAAATAATTCAAGATATGCAATGACTTTTGTTGATGACTACTCTGGATTAATAGTAGTTTATTTTCTTAAAAATAAATCAGAAGCAGCAGATGCAACAGAAAGATTTTTAGCTGATATGTCTCCCTATGGATCTATTAGAAGATTAAGAACAGACAATGCTCTTGAATTTACTTCTACAACATTTAAAAATATTCTTGTAAAAAATAAAATAAAACATGAATTCTCAGCTCCTTATTCACCACACCAAAATGGTTCGGCTGAAAGATCATGGCGATCACTTTTTGAAATGGCAAGATGTCTATTGATTGAATCAAAATTACCAAAGAATTGTGGAATTATGCACTTAGAACATCAGCTTATATAAGAAATAGATGCTTCAGTAGAAGAACTGGAAAAACTTCTTATGAAATGTTTACATCTCGAAAACCTGACATAAGCAATATGTATACATTTGGTAGTACATGCTTTGCCTATATTCAAAATAAAACAAAATTGGATCCGAGGAGTGAACAAGGAATTTTTGTTGGATATGATCCAACAAATCCAGCTTATCTCATTTACTTTCCAGACAGAAAAGAAATTAAAAGAATAAGATGTGTATCTTTTCATGAAAGTCAACGATTTGATGAAGAGGAAAACAGCTATTTTGACTACCCCATAAATAAAAACACTGAATCACAAAATAATAATGAAGAAAAACTTTCTAAACGAAAAATTAATAAACCCAAATATTTGGATGACTACATATTAAATGATGATTCAGACATATTAGATAAAACAAACTGTTCAATTGGTTATTGTTACAGAGTGAGTAACATTCCACAAAGTTTTGAAGAAGCCATCACATCTATTGAAAAATTAAACTGGGAAAAAGCAATGAATGATGAAGTAAAGGCTCTTAAAGAAAATGAGACTTATGATACTTACCCCTGTACCTCAAAACAAGAAAGTTATTGGAGGTAGATGGGTATATGCTGTAAAATTAGGACCAAACAATGAAGAACAATTTAAGGCTAGATATGTAGCCAAAGGTTTTTCACAAGTAGAAAATGTAGACTACCAAGAGACGTTTTCACCCACAGCAAAAATGACATCCATTAGAATGTTAATGCAGATCGCAGTACAAAACAACCTGATTATACATCAGATGGATTTTAAAACAGCAAATCTTAATGCAAATATCGACTGTGATATTTATGTAAAACAACAAAAGGTTTTGTGCAAACGGGTAAGGATGGTGAGAGACTTGTTTGCAAACTAAAAAAGTCTTTGTATGGACTGAAACAAAGTGGAAGAAATTGGAACAA
Organism: Doryteuthis pealeii; assembly: GCA_023376005.1. Taxonomy (NCBI): domain Eukaryota; kingdom Metazoa; phylum Mollusca; class Cephalopoda; order Myopsida; family Loliginidae; genus Doryteuthis; species Doryteuthis pealeii. The sequence continues at coordinate 111,793,401 of CM042147.1, read as the reverse complement.
TTTGTTACACACTTTTTTATCTAACCAAAATTTTGAACAATCATTAAATGATTATTGTGTCTATACAAAAAATTAAAAAAATTCAAAAATAATTATAATAACTTGGGTAGATGATATTATTATTGCAACTCCTGACTTAGAAAGCTTAAAGGACTTGAAAAGTAATTTATCTCAAAATTTTAAAATGAAAGACTTAGGTCAATTATCTTACTTTTTGGGAATGGAATTTCAAATAGGTAATAATACCATTAAAATGAATCAGACAAAATATCTACAAAGAGTTTTGAATAGATTTGGGATGGCTGATTGCAATCCAAAAGCTATACCCTGTAATCTAGATATTAATAAAAATAAATCTTGTAACTCAAAAGAATTAGTCGATGATAGATTATACAGAGAAATTATAGGTAGCCGGATCTATGCGATGACGTACTATGTGGCTGTCGCTGTTTTAGGCAGTTTCCAGCAGTAATCTAAATTTTTTGTCTTGTCATGAGCATGTCCGGTTTTAGGCTCCCCCTTCCGACTTCCTCCTCTGACCCCAAATAAAGTACCCTATGACCCTGGTCATCCTCCTGGTAAAAATGGTTACCTTATAAGAAATAGTTCTTGGGTTTTTAATAACCCCAAATATATGTGTAAGTGCATTTTTGAGATTGTTTGGAGTGCTTATTTTGCCTTTGTGTTATATGATAAGTAACTCACTGCTGTTTGTGCAGTGAAATAGAAAAGGGTTTAAATAAAAGATAAAGTCTTGGACTGAGTAGTAATTTTGGTATTGTCAGGTCTAAAGGAGTCCTGGCAAGGATCTTTCTTTCCGTTGAGATGCTCACTTGAGCAAGTCAAGTTTTTTGAGGCTCCCATTGTGAGCAACCTTTGGCGGTATTTTTTGGAACCGCAATTCTTAGTATAAGAACCTCTAAGATATTGGTCTTTTTAATGTGCAAGTCCCTACGTGCCAGCAAAGGTATTTAAGTTCTCCATTCTCTTCTCTGAAACTGCATTTATTTACATGTGTTTTTTTTGGGGGGGTTAATTTGTAATTTCTCAAAATGAGAAATATCCTTTCCCCCTGTTAAAATATTGTTTGTGCCTTCTTCTGGCATTTGAGTTTTAAATACCCCAAACCCCTCTTCATATGTGTAATTTGTAATTCATAGTTTTAGCTTTGAATGTTTTTATAGTTGGAATTTTCCGTAAAATTACATGACGTAAACCTTTCTTGGTAATTGTGTTTTTATCCGTTTGTGTAATATTTGTCTATTTTATTGTATTTGTATTTTATTGTATTTTGTGTGATATTGTGACTTATTCGAATTTTCGTTTAATTCACAGTTTTCACGGCATGCGCCGTATGAAAAAATAAAGAATTATTTTGAACTACGGTGTTTGTCTGTACGTCCTTGAGCGCACGGTGCGAAACAACTTCTTTGTAAAGACTCGGAAAGCCAAACTTGTTGTCAGCAAAATTGTGGGACTATCATTAACATACTAGACTTGACTTGTGTTATGTTGTAGGCAAATTGTCCCAACACTTGTCAAGACCTACAAATGAACACTTAAATCGTAGCAAGTTTGTTTTGAAATATATCAAGGAAACACTTGACTATAGCTTAGTTTTCAAAAAATCTGAAAACAATTTAAGCCTAATTGGTCATTGTGACTCAGATTGGGCAAATTCTGAAGATAGAAAAAGTATCTCTGGATACTGCTTCCAGTTGAACAGGGATGGACCATTGATTTCATGGAGATCCAGAAAACAATCTACAATAGCTCTCTCAACTTGTGAAGCAGAATATATAGCTCTATGTAATGCTGTGCAAGAAGCAACATTTATAAAACAATTATATAAAGACATGAATAGTGATAAGCTTGAAATTGACATATATGCAGACAATCAGAGTGCTAACAAATTAGCAAAAAATCCTATCAATCATCAGAGATCGAAACACATAGATGTGAAATATCATTACATAAGATCAGAAATACAGAACAATAATGTAAATTTAAATTATATACCATCAAAAGATAATATTGCTGATATGTTTACAAAACCTGTAAGCAAAATAAAATTAAGAGAATTTGTAAAACCTACTTTTAATTAAATTTAACAAGAGTTGTCTACCTTTAACTGTAAATTTTATTTTGACTTCATATAAGCTTATGGAGGTGAGTGTTAAGTTTTTATAAGCTTCTATTTTATAAATATATTTGATGCAACACCAGCAGGAGCTCTGACTCCGCCCACTTCCGCCCAAAAAGTTTGTTCCCGCGTTTTTAACCCTTGTAAGAAATTGAATCAGTTCGTAATAAATCCTTGTTGAATTTACCTCGTGTGTTAACCGCTGCTGACTTATCTTTATCCGTACCCTATGTGACCAGCTCCTCACTTTATACTTTTACCTATTGTAAATTCTATTATTATTTCACGCATTATTTTCACTATGCACTCCTCTGCTACTTACCAAACCTCAACATGGGATACGGCACTGATAGTGATATTTGGGGTTTAACATGATAAATAACGACACAAAATATTTTTTCCCAAATCATTACCAATTTTTGAGGAAACGAGTTTAAAGGCTGAAAATTAAGGCTCTGGAATGTGGCTTCCGTGCGTGATGTAGGGAGAATTTACCGCAGTCGAAAGATTATGTACTGTGGAGGAAAAATGTTTAAATATCATTTAAAATTTATCTTTTTCAATTGAAACTTTTCTTTGATATCAATAATTTATATTAAAAAAATAAGCATTATAAATAATTAAAAAAATATTTACTTGTACAGACGAAATGGAGATTAAACTGTTTTGGTTTAGATTTGGTTTGGTTTGAGATTTAAACAGTGAAAAAAAATCGCTTCCTTTTTTTTTTCTAACATTCAGTATTTGTTATTTTTCAGTGGGAAAAAAATAGAATAATTTTAATTATAAATAAAACGCCATAAAACTAAGTTTTTTTGTTTTTTTTTCGTTTTAGTCATAAAATAAAATAGATATAGTTTGTTTAATGTTTATTAGTGTCATCGGACTTTCTTTAAATTAATATCTTTTAAAATTTACGAAGATGCTATTATTTAGAGTTGTGTAACCCGTGGACATTTTGAAAGTCCGCTTAATTGTTACAAATATTTTAAAACGTCAATAAAAAATGGAAAATTAACTTTTTAATGTTTTCTTTTACGTTTAATATCAAGAACAATTCCAAGTTTATGTGTTATAAAAAAATAAAATAAAAATTTCTCTTACATAAAACCTAAATTTTTGCATTTAAAAGTAAATTCCCGTAAATTCCCACTCTTTGTTGACAGTTATCGCATCTTGACGTGTGCACCTTTTGTTAGTATGGAGGACTATACGTATAAAAAATTATTTTCTGAAGCAAAAACAAATTACTAATTTAGCTTTTCCTTGATGCCTCACAATTTAACTCTTAATATTATTGAAAAAGAAAGTTGGGAAAATCAAAATTAGAATGTTAGAAATTATTTATAATAAAATTTTAACTGAACGGTAATATCTGCTTTCTGGATATAAACGGGAGAATTATTTGTTTCCAAATAAAATAATAAATTTCTTCAAACACTGTTTGTTTGAGTTTTCTTTTACAGGGTATAATTACACACGCGCCACGGATTCGAACCTATTAACTTATGGACCCAGAACACAGTGAAAACAACAACAACAGTTTTCCCCAAAACCCGGTTTTTATTTCTCTTAGATCCATCCGTAATAAGAATGACGACAATTTTTAATTCAAACATTATTTTCAAAAATTTATAAAATAAAAACCGACATATATTATGTCATTATTTTTAGCAAGATATTTTTTATACAATATTTTCTTTGATTAAATAAATACGATTTTGCTGTACATTAAAGAAAAGTATTTATTTTACATTTTATAAATTTTCAAAAATCCCTGAAAAATAAAATAAAAATGTAGACAATAGGAACTTTTAATATAAAATTCTTTTGAAAATAATCTAACATTTAAAAAAAAAAAAAAAAAAAGATACATATTTTTTCTTATTTACGAGATTTAAGTTTCAATGTTTAAGATGCCCTATTTCCAAAGCCGATTTATTAGCGAATTATCTTTTTTTACATATGTTCCGTCATTAAATTGTCTTTCAAAAAATGTAAAATTTATTTATGTACAAAAAAAAATATCTTGGTGCAGGGGATCAATACGCGAAACAAAAACTAACGAAAAAAATTATTAGCCTTTTCAATTTAGTAAACATTTATTTACAATAAAAGTTCGTCTTTTGTTACTTCATATACCGAAAGTTTTATTAAAATCGGATAGTTAGTTTATTTTATATGATTTTTAGAAGAATTTCCTGTGAATACCCTTTTATAGAGCCAGCGATATTTTGCACATAGCTAACCATATGTTATGACTTTATGTATACATACTCATATAGACATGCTCGCACCAACAAAGATATGCATCCTTGCATCTAATTATGTGCACCCATGCTCAGGAGAGCTTGTAGTGACTCATTATTAAGTCACCATCATAACAAGCAAAATTTACATTTGAATGTAATGAAATATATTAGACTAGAAAACGTAACCCTGCCCCAACCCCTTTTTATCATATGGGTGCTAGAAGGCGGTGGCTGCGAGTCTACATGTCCTGGGAATGACGTTAAACTTTATCTGATGGTGAGGTTCCAGTTTTGGAGGTTTGGGGAATGTGGAGCACCCCTTCATCACCATTGCTCCCTGGTCCACTCTGACCCGGAGTGGTAGTACCTGTTAGGGTCCCATCTATGGGTTAAATAGAAAAATGTATTTATAAACAAAATTGTATTATCCATTAAGAATTGATTTATTTCAAAACTTTATCGGCATTAAATGACCCACTGAGGTTGATATGCTGTAAAACAAAACAAAACAAACCAAACCAAACCCTTCAAAGCAAACATGTGCATCCCAGGACGCTCAAAATCAAAACGCTATCAGCATCACTGCTCTTCAATCAACATTCTGTTACAAACTTGCTATGCATAATTTAAAGTGCATGTTACCCTTGCAACAAACCTGTTTGCATTAAGAGGGTAACTGTAATAAAAATCAACACAAAACTCCCATCAGATTGTAAACTCCCAAGAGTCTGAACATCTTTTATTGACAAACAACAATGGCAGAATTGGTACCTTTTGTTTTCCTTAAACAATAACAGAACTGGTACTTCCAGTTCCTTAAATCTCAAGAGCCAAATTACAACAAAAACATTAAAGGATTTTCAAAAATATCTCAGGACCAAATACCTGTATTTTTTTTTTCAAACAACCCCTACCAACCTAATGTTTTTAATTATATAATCACATATAGCTATATATAATTCTGTGTGTGTTATATATATATATATATATATATATATAATATATATATATATATATATTACAATATAGGTACAAGTGATAACCTACTCAAAAATAACCTGGACTAAAAAAAAATTAAGAACACCAGAGAGTGAGTGAGAAAGCGAAAACAGGAGTAAGAGAGGGAATAAAAGGAAAATGATCTATCAAATTTTAAAAAAATCGCCGAGAATTGGTATAGTGTAATGTTTGTTTACTTTTTTTTTTTTTTTTTTTTTTACATTTAAAATATAAGTTGAAAAAATGTATCCTTAAATTTCAGTGTTTTGAACCATGTTTTTTTTTTTTCTAAAACTTTTTTGTGCACATGACAAAATCTTGAATTCAGTTCTTAATTGCTTGTTGCATTAAAAATAAATTCGTTTAATTTATTTTCTTTTTATCCCTTAAAAATGTAACAGTTAGAAGGATCTAGATATTAAACATGTCCTTAATCATTTAGCTATGTTTGCTGGAGGCAGTATAATACGCTGATTGCAACTCTGTTGAGTAAAATTGGTCCTCCTGTAGGCCATGGTTGGTGACCCGTGATGCTTATGGAGGGAATCCTGTGGCTGAGCAATCCATGAAATGCTACACTCTATTTTGATCCTTACTTGGGCTAGATGGACGGTCGGAGAATTCCTTATCCCAGTCAATCGGCTGGTCACATCAAGCCCTAGCACCTACATGATTGTCCCAACCGTATCGCTCTTATGGAAAGCTACTATCCCTTTTTATCATATATTTTGACATATATGTGCTAAAAGGCGGTTGCTGAGAGTCTCAGTACCTTGGGTATGACGTTAAACTGGATCTAGTGTTGAGGTTCCCATTCTGAAACTTTTGGATGTGTTGATTACCCCTACATTGCTATTACTCTCAGGTCCACTTTAACCTGAAGTGTTAGAGTCCCATCTATGGGGTAAATAGATGAATAATGAGTAAAAAAAATTGAATACCCAACAATAAATAAATAAAACAAACACGACTTCGGCATAAAATAACTCAACGGTTGACATTAGGTACCACCAAATTCACGTCACGTGATCAGTTTGAAGGAAGAAACGTAAATATCTTTTTTTTAATCTCGCAAAAATAAAGAACATAAAAAGAGTTGTTACAAAGAAAAACAGTTAATTCAAAGATCAAATTATCCGATTGGGTAAAAAATACTCACCGTTATCTTGAAAAATAAGTAAAACAGCTCGTTTGATTTCTTTATTGATATTTTTTAGCAGAATTCTGTATTCATGGTTCTCTTACTAAAAAAAAAAAAAAAAAGAAAGAAAGAAAAAAAAAAAAACTCCCGTATAAAAACTTATAAAAATCTTCTGATATAATTATTCAGACTCTTATCTTTATAGAAAAAAAAGTAAAAAAAAAGTTTCTTGTGGGTTCATTTTTCATTTAAAAGAAAAAAGTAGGGAGGGACCTCGTAAAAAATATTTCCCCTAATATATTTGAGGAAAAACCTATTTCAAACATATTTTCATCAAAAGGTAAGTAATTATGGAAATTTTCGTGAAAATGGGACCATTAATTGATTTTTCATAGAATGTTTTAAAAAGCTTCTAGTCATAACTTGTTTTTAGCTACGTTAAATGTAATTTGTTAGTTTAATAAAGATTTAACGATAAACAAAGTTAAGAATTAGTGTATTATAATATTCATTTATTTTAAGAATAGTCTTTGTTGTTTTTTTAAACAATTTTTTTTTAAAAAAAAGCTAATTCTTTGCCTCTTAATTTACAATGGTAGAAAATGTTTTCATTTAATTTGTTCTTTTTTACCCTATTAAAATGTAACAATAAAATGCTAAGAACTAAATATTTACAATTGTCCGTGCTACGTTTTTTTTTGTCTTATAATAATGTTCTCTTTCTTTTTTCTTTTCTTTTTTTCTAAAACTCTTTTGTACACATGACAAATTTAAATTCAGTTCTTAATTCCGCTAAAAATGTATTAGTTGAATTTATTTCCTTTTTTTTTTTTTTTTTTTTTTTTGGCTCCTAAAAGTAACCAGAAGCTAAGTAAACATGACCTTTAGTTACCTTCAATTTGCCCCTTGAAATTTACCCCCCCCCTATATTTAACACAAGGCTTGACTTGACCAGCCAGTTGATCAGAAGGGAGCTCTCTGACCGTCCATCCATATACCATAGCCTAGGTAAGGACCAAAGTGGGGTGTTGCATGTAACCCCATTGGGGTGGGGGGTTACCCCTCTGCAGAAGTGCAGTCGGTGTATTCTAACGCCCCAACCGACAGACTAGAATAGAAAACGTAATATTTGATAAGTGAACCATAGTGACTCAAAGGTCAATTTCAATGAAGGCATAGGGCCAGGTTAGCTCAGTCAGTAGAGTATTCGGCTAGAAACCACAAGGTTCCTAGTTCAATACTGGTCCTCACCAACTCAGCATATGAGTAGCACAGGGATCTGTGCAGTAAAGTAAGGAGCTGATGGTAGGTGTGCGCTCCACCTCAAACGCAAAACAATCTCCTTGGTCTAGCACTAGTGAAAAGGGGATAGACTCCCTCGCTGATACTGACTTTAGTCCTTCCCGACTATATATATATATATATAATATATATATATATATATATATATATATGACATGCTTATCCATTAGCAAGTCAACAACAAGTGAATTGGTCAAAGACATTTTGAGATAAGTTGTTTTTTTAATTAATTCACAAAATGAGATAGCATTGTCAAAGACGAAAATTATTTTGAGATAAGTTGTTGTTTAATTATTTCTTTATAAGAAAGACCTAATATATCGAATGTTATGCCTAGCTTTTTATTTTTGACTCTAACACACTTTATTCACGGCGTAACTCCAGTGTCACTGTAAACATTAACTCATGTTTATATCGTTTTACCCTATTTTACTGCTAATAGACCTAACACTAGTGTCTTTGAAAAGCATTAAGTGGAATTTGCTTACCGATTTGTATTTTCTAATTTAAAATGGTACCGGTGGACTTATACTAAGTTAAAACTTGGACTTTTTTTCCCCTCGGTGTGGTGGACCCGTAGATCTCGTCAGATCATCCACCTGCGTTCCCCAAAGTCTCTCAGTCATCCTGCCTTGGCTTGTCACTGATACTTGACTTCGGGGAAGGAGAGCATGCGACGCGTGTCGCACAAGCGCATAACATGTAAAACAAAAAACATGTGCAGATATTTCTACAAGTCTCAGTGATAGCAGAATGGTGAGGTGTGCAGGCCTGACGGATTGGAAGCACGCAGATATGAACCTGCATACGGCGTAACTCGTGACCTACTTGATGTCACCACCTTGTTGATGGAACAGCAATGTGCCTCGTTGAGGTTGTAGATGAATGAGCAGACCCTTGGTTAACACTGTTCACCCAGCCATTTGGGAAGTATCTAGAAAACCTGACCTAAACAAATGCCAATTCAGCTATTAAGCTGGCCAGAAACCAGTGCTTCGACAGATGTCCACATAAGCTGGGCGAAAACAAGAAAATACTAAAACACAAAACAAGGCTAAGAATAGCGACCTGGAATGTCTGGACACCTCCCAATCTGGAGAGATTGGGAAACTCCAAACTACGAACTGGCATCGTGACAGGGGAGCATCTCGATATGGGCCGACATCAATGCCCTTGCGGAAGTCGGTTGCAGCTATAAGGACCAATTGACAGAAGGAGGTGGGCGCGATACACCCCCTCATGAAAAGACAGGCCGACGGTAGCTGCAAGAAGTTTCAGGTAAGGTAAGCCCTCCACCTGAAGCGACATGACGGACGCCATGGAAACATTTCCTACATTGAAGTCTGACCTGTGTGGCAGGGCCTGTATGTCGAGGGTTTCTTATGTGCAACAGGGTACATTTAAAAAAAGCCGGATCCATAGGCCACCTGCATGCTCACAACCGAACTACTTGTAGAAATGGCCTTATTCTGTCAAGAAGCGGCAATCACCATATATATATGAAGTAGTCAAACAGTGTGTTTGAAAATGGCGAAGGCCGACAATTTGTGGGAGATTGTGTGCTTAATTAAAGTCATACCTAATTTTGTTAATTAATTAATTATAACTAAATGAATTCGGCGTGCATATCGGTTTAAATGTAAAGCGTAAACAAATCGAGAAAAAGTAATCTCTGTATGTACATTTCAGCCCATTAGGCCTCATCAGCAGAGCTATAGTCAGGGCAGTGCTTTGTGTGTGATTCGAACCCTACCTGTCAGGCTGACATTCTAACCACTGTGGCTTCCCCATATATATATATATATATATATATGCTGTAGATAGAAGGAACGTGGTCAAGAAATGATCAACTCAAAACAAGTCACAGGGTGGTACGTTTCGTCTGTATGCACAGACTTTCTCAGCCGATCTGAGACTTTATTAAAGCAAAGCATACGTTTAAATACATGTGGTGGTGTCGGGGAGGTCAAGGGGGTGAGTGTGTGGTGATGTGAGCTAAGGAGGAGCGGGGAGTTTTGGGTAGGATCAGTTGAGATGGAGGGTAGGGGATGTTTGTTTGAAGTGCTGGGGCGGTAGCAGTGGTTGATGGGTCAATTGGTGTGGGTGTATATTGATTTAGAGGGGAGGTCAAGGGGGTGAGTGTGTAGTGATGTAAGATAAGGAGGAGTGGGGAATTTTGGTGTGAGCTAAGGAGGAGCAGGGAATTTTGGTGTGAGCTAAGGAGGAGCGGGGAATTTTGGGTAGGACGGGGTCGCTGGGTCAGTTGAGTGGAGGGGTAGAGGATGTTTGTTTGAGGTGCTGGGGCGGTGACAGTGGTTGATGGGTCATGTATTTAAACGTATGCTTTGCTTTAATAAAGTCTCAGATCGGCTGAGAAAGTCTGTGCATACAGACGAAACGTACCACCCTGTGACTTGTTTTGAGTTGATCATTTCTTGACCACTTTCCTTCTATCTACAGCATATCGTCGGATCCTAAACCCATCCACCCTTCCTTCATATATATATATATATATACTTGCTCCTAAAATGATACTTCTGGCAATGTTTGAACTTCTACCATACTTAAGAGAATGAACTTAATTTTCAAAGAACAGCTCCAAAAGTATTTCAAGTCATCTTGAGTTATATCACACAGTTGAAATCACATTATCACAATATTTGAAATTAGTAGAAATGCTTGGGGGGGGGGGGGGTTCAAATTAAAAAACAAGTCATTTCTAAAACCCTGCCATTGGTGATGACTGATAGGGATTGGTGAGAGAGAGAGAGAGAGAGAGAGAGAGAGAGAGTCATGAGAATCTGTGCTATCAGCGCAACATGATGATGATGGTGATGATTTTTTTTTTTGTTCTTGTTTTACGGCATATCAACCTCAATGGGTCATTTAATGCCAACTACGTTTTTGAAATTAATTTAATTTTCTAAAGGTCTTCTTTTTTTTTTTGACATTTTTTGTGAATGAAACTTTTAGATGATTTTTTTTAACATATATTTTTGTGTTTTCATTTTTATTTTTTGGAAGATTTTTAGATTTTGTTGTAGATGTGTGCTTCTTTTATGTATCCAAGTATGATGGTGATGAGTACAAAATTCAATAAGTGGACCATAGTGACTCATAAGTCAATTTTAATGATTGTATATGCTTTTCTTATAAAATATTGCCCATACCGATACTTCTAGAGATGTTCTATCTGTTACCATATTGATTTCTGTAGAAGTTAAACAAATTTACTTTTCAAGAAACTGACGCAGTATTTCATGTCATTTTGAGTTCATTAGGTTTTTCAAATTAAAAAACAATTTCTAAATCACTAATTTCAAAAGTGTATAGTCCAAGATCCTACCTGAAAAGTATTTCATGTCATTTTAAGTTATATCAGTGAAAACACTTTGTTTAATTATCAACAGGAGTTTTCAAATAAATTTTTTTTAAAGTAATTTTACATCACCAATTTCAAAGATGTATATTCCAAGATCCCGCTTCAAAAGTATTTCATGTCATTTTAAGTTTCATTAAATGTTGAAATATCACATTCAAAATTTCATTTGATGAGGATGATGATGAATGCGTGCAATGAAAATTGTAAAAAACTTTAAAAAATAAAATAAAAAAGTTAAAAAGTTAAAAAGAAAATTAACAAAAAATTCTATTTACTTTTTTTATTGACAAAATATTCTTTTATTTTTAAATATAATAAAAATAACATCAGAATAAAAAATGATTACATCATCCAGGTATGTAGATGTATGTCTGTCAGTCAGTCTGTCTGTCTGTGTATTCTTGGAACGGAAAAAACATACAAGCTTATAAACTTTCATAAACATAATGACCACAAATTACAAATTTGCTTCCAATTGGAATTAATGCTCATTTGAATTATTAGCACTTGGGTGAATTTTGCAATATTTTGGTATATGCTAATTTGTGGCATGGATATCATTGCTGTCCAGGGTTGCTGTAAGATATGTTTGCTGATGGATGTCCACAGAAGCACCTGCACAAAAGTTCCTGGAATTTGCTGTCATAGGGTCAAACAACAACCAGGTACAAAGGGGTCGCAACTGCACAAACCTACGGGCAGAACTCCAAAACGCAGGGCTGGGAGATCTAGCAAGTGGCAGATAGAATTAAGAACCCTTCCAAAGGAAAGGACAGAGTGGTTTAAAATGAAGAAGGAATGAATGCTGCTGGAGGATGTTCCAAACCATAACAGCATTAGAATACAATAAATCATCATATCACATGACCAAAGCAGTTCAAGCTGTAGTAAGGTATCTGCTGTAGTTAGTATGCTGACACATTGGACATTGATTCACTCAGTGTGTGATTTGAAAGTTGCACAGACCAACACTCAATTTAGGAACTTATGCTTTATGAGTTTAAACTGAGCCATAATGTTGGGGAAGCAACAAAAACACAGTTGAACACTGTACAGTAACCAGATGGTTCAAGAAATTTTGCTTGTTTTGCAAGAACCGTGTCAATCAGCCAAGAACAGGTAGGCCTAAAACCATGGATTCTGAGCACTCAAAAACTATCAGATTTATCTTTATTTTTCATGCCACCCACTAGGCCTGATTAAAAGTCTTTTTTACATGAGGAGCCACATACAAACTGAAGCTCATGCGATGGCCAGGACAAGTGAGCTCAGCATCACACAGTCCAGTTGTTAGTCATCTTCGCAACCATGGTAAAGCATCTTGGACTCCAAATCACATTGGCAAATTCCAAATGAGGTCTCAATAATGCAACATAGATGGATTTTTTTTTTTTAAAGAAAAAAAAGGAAAGTAATGAAAAGGGAAAATTATAACATATTGCCTGAAATTTTAATTCTTATCCAGGGTAAGAGATTTTTAATGAATACAATTAAAATTAAATTATTTTTAATGAAAAATCACACACTGATCAAAGAGCTACAGACTTTCACTTGTTAATCCACTTTCAGTATTGCCAGGTAAGGTGGTTATATGATTCAATATTCCATTTATAAATTTTTCTTTTTTTTTTTCCTAAACATTTTAATATTGAAACCAAAAACATTTAAAACAATCAACTCCTCTGATCATGGCAACCAGAAAAAAATGTTGATAATATTCAATTAATTTATTTGAAGATGGATGGAAATTAAATTTGGTTACAAGGAAAAAACTTTGGCAAGTCCTGAACTAAACTAATAAAAGGTGGCAATTAAAATAAGCCAACTGCATCCCCTGCAGAGGGGTAAGAACCCCACTCCACCCAAAGAAAAAAAAAGGGGGGTGAATGGGACCTAAATTCAGTTACAATGAGTATATCAAATAAAATGTTAGTAATCTTCACAACTACAGCAAAGAATCCAGAGCTGCCAATTAGTTGAATGTTTTGTTTTACGGCATATCAACCTTTTTCAGATCATTTAAGGCCAAATCAAACCATTCTGATATTTGATTTTTTTTTACAGTACTTGCAAATACTTAAATGGTCACCCATCTAAGTACTGAATAAGCTTGTTACTGCTTAACTTTGGTGATTTAACAGGAACTGGTGCTTTCAACATTTGACCGTAAGCCCTGGAGTTGCCGAATTATGCCTCACAATGCCAAAATATTGCAAAACTTTTGATTCACCCAAGCATATAAAAACCTTTATATTGCTTCTGCATTGTCAGAAATCATTTTCCTTTTATGTTGACAAGAATTTTCTGTTGTCAATTTTGATAGATCAATTATATTTTTTTAAATTATCTCTATCAGGATTAGTGACAAAAAGAAAAAGAAATAAAATATAAAATGCTGGTTAAAATCTCAAAGAATTCTTTTTTTCTTCTTTTTTTTTTTTAAATTTAGTGACATTTGTTAAATGACATGTTCTGTGTGAATCTGTATGTGTATTCATGATTGTGAAATCTTAGAAGTTACCAAAAGATTTTTCTACAAACATTTTGTTAATAACAATCAAAGTGAAACTAGTGGCATTAATAATTACAATGCTGGAAACACGGTTTTTCTTTTCTTTTCTTTTTTTATAAAGAAAAGTTGCATGACTGGAAATTCAAATAAAAACTGGTGAAAAAAAATTTAATTTAAAAGTTTAAAAATCATGAAGTCTATCATGCTGTCACTTAGTCCCCAATATTAACGCTTTGCCTACTTTAAACCCCTCACATCGCCTCTCCCACCACTGCGATCCTACCGTAAGCCACTTCCCGCAGCTCTTGCATGTTTCAATTGTTTACACTGAAAAAAATGAGCAGAAGGACCCAGATTACAGTAGTAATAATAATAGGACTATTTGAATAGAGCGAGTTCTGAGGTGAATAGATGGTGAATTTTTAAATATCTCATAATACAGGTAAAAAATAACAAAAAAATATTGGGGGGGGGGTAGGCAAAGAGTTAATCACCACTGTGAAAAATATGCAAGAAGAAAAAAAAATTATATATCACCAATTTCAAATATGTGTACTTGTTTTCATCTGAGAATTTGTTAGTTTCTTTTAAAGGAATACATAAACATACAATGTTATAAGTAAAAAGTAAGTAAAGTCGTCGGGGCGGCCTAATGTCGGTATCAGCCAGACAGCGAGGGAGTCTATCCCCTTTTCACTAGCGCTAAACCAAGCAGATTGTTTTAGCGTCTGAGGTGGTGCACCACACCTACCATCAGCTCCTTACTTTACCGCACAGATCCCTGTGCTACTCATAACGCTGAGTTGGCGAGGACCGGTATCGAACTAGGAACCTTGTGGTTTCTAGCCGAACGCTCTACCGACAGAGCTAACCCGGCCTTGTGTGGTCCCTGTGCTACTCATACGCTGAGTTGGCGAGGACCGGTATCGAACTAGGAACCTTGTGGTTTCTAGCCGAACACTCTACCGACAGAGCTAACCCGGCCCTTTAATTATGTTATATATCATTGTATCCCTAAAATTCATTTTGTTTGTATGCAACTGTAAACCAGAAAAAAAGGCACATCAGAGTGAAATCAGAGCAATTCACTTAAAATGCTTTAAATTAGACAGAGTAATTTCCAGTCTAACTCTATGATAATTTTGTGGGGTCTGCATCCACACTGAATATCATTTTTTCCCCTTAATTATTCAAATTCTCACTATAACTTGAATATTGAACACTGAAAAAAAACTGACTCATTTTTTTTTTTTTTTTTATTATCACAACAAATTATTAAAAAATATCAATGGCTTAGACACATATAGGAAGTGATTATTTTCGTTGGTTGGTTGGCTGGTATTTTTTTAACGGTATATCAATATTTTGGGTCATTTAATGTTGAATCAAATCATTTTGATATTTGGTTTCTTACAGTCCCTGTTGTTGCTTAAATGGTCACCCATCTAAGTATTCATCACTACTTAACTTTGGTGATTTAGCGGGAATCAGTGCTTTAAACATGACATGATCATAAGCCTTATTTTCCTTGATTATTGCTATCAAAGTTATAATTTTCTAAAAAGAAAATTCTCAGAAATGCCAAAAAAAAAAGAAGGAAATTTCTTAGAATTCTCTTTCCTTTGACTTGATATTCTAATTTGTGATTAGTCCTTTACTAATGACTACTAAATTGTTATTAAAGTTTAAAAAGGGTCAAATTGTGCATACAATTGACATAAATTGTCTTAATAAAAAAAAAATTGTGATATAATGGAATGACCCATCTCCCCCCGTACCTCAACAGTGGCAATGGTTCTAGCCACTATTTAAGAACACACATATTACTCTGTGCAGAACTCACTTGAAGTACTTAGACGACGGACTCTCCTCCTGATACTCACGTGACCTTACTATATAACAAATTGTTAGCAGTCTGTTATTGTTTTTGTTTTTTCTGAATACTCTATGAAAGGCTAATCAGAAACTTTTACTACTTTCTAAACAGTATCATCATGGACCCGTTACAAAAGGTCTCTTTGTTCAAGATTATAATTTTGAAATTAACAGAAACATCATTTTAGTAGTGGTAATAACATACTGTATAAATTTACAAATCATGTGAATTTCTGAAACATAAATTTTGACCAAATATTAGAGGGTAAACACACAAGCCTACTATATTTACACAAAGTTTGTACCGTGTCTATAATATAACCTAATATCATAAAATTTAGTTCTCAGTAAATTATATGATAATGTATATACAGTATTCAAGATTCTAATAGACGGAGGTCAAACAAAAATCTTGATCAAATATTAACACATATCTGTATACAAAATAACTAAAATGTAAAGATTGTTTAACATTTCTCTTCAATCAAATTTTCCTGACTACCAACACATTGGTCAATATTAACTCAAAAGGCTTCAAAAAATTAATTTTGTTTTTGTTAAAGTAGAGAAAATTAATTTTGTTTTGGTTAAAGTAGAGAAAATTAATTTTGTTTTGGTTAAAGTAGAGAAAATTAATTTTGTTTTTGTTAAAGTACAGAAAGCCATTTTGCAACAAAGTTGAAACTACAAAGATTTTTTATAATTAATCTTCATCCAAAAAAAAAAAAAAAAAGATGTATTTTCATCTACAGAGAAAAAAAGAGTGAGAAAACTAAAAATTTTAAACATTAAAAATAACTTATATTAGCTGGAATGTTTAGATATATGAAATAAAAAAAGTAAAGTCATCGGGGTGGCCTTAAGTTGGTATCAGCCAATCAGCGAGGGAGTCTATCCCCTTTTCACTAGCACTAGACTGAGGAGATTGTTTTTGCCTCTGAGGTGGAGCACCACACCTACCATCAGCTCTTTATTTTACCGCACAGATCCCTGTGCTACTCATATGCTGAGGTGGCGAGGGCTGGTATTGAACTAGAAACCTTGTGGCTTCTAGCCAAACGTTCTACTGACTGCTCTCACAAAAGAAGATCTCACCACATGAACACACCTCACACTATATAAACAAAGTTGAAACTACAAAGTTTTTTTTTTAAATTAAGCTTCCTCAAAGAAAAAAAAAGATGTATTTTCATCTACAGAGAAAAAAAGAGAGAAAACTAAACATTTTAAATATTAAAAATAACTTATATTAGCTGTAATGTTTAGATATATGAGATAAATAAATAAATAGATAGATATCTCACAAAAGAACATCTCACTGCATGAACACACATCACGCTTTATA
Source organism: Doryteuthis pealeii (assembly GCA_023376005.1). Taxonomy (NCBI): domain Eukaryota; kingdom Metazoa; phylum Mollusca; class Cephalopoda; order Myopsida; family Loliginidae; genus Doryteuthis; species Doryteuthis pealeii. The sequence goes on along the minus strand of CM042147.1, from coordinate 111,776,450 downwards.
AATGCTTGACTGGCTACTTGGCTGATTCAATTTACTTTTATATGGCATCAAGTATTCCTATTGAATACAAATAATTATTTTCAACAGATCTGTTTGACCGATAAATATGACCCCAGTATTTCATAAGCTAAGTTTACAGCAATTCTCATAGATGACAATTTTTTTGTGTAGTCCTCTAATCTTCATTAAAAATCCTTAATTCAAGAAACACCATAAAATATAATATTAAATATCAAATAATTAATATTAAATATATTAAATATAATATTAAATCCTTAATTCAAGTAACACCTTGAAATATTGTTATCACTCAGTAAATTCATTTTAGACCAATGAAAATATCTCTAACAAGCTCCTATCCTTGTTATGGAATAATATAATGTGTATGATTCATGGTAAAACACGGATTTCTTGTTTTTGTTTATAATCTAATGCATAAAATTAATTTTCTATAAAAAATTAATAAAACCTAACATCCCAATATAATTAAAAAAACACTAGACACAAACACATCTAATCCATTCCATTCCAATTCTATTAACAAAATGTTTGTTTGTTTTTTTAGTTTAATGTATCCTAATTTTTGATAATTGAATCTTCTACAGTATTGGACAAGAAAAAAAATAGTTAAAAAACTTATCCATTTTTTATTACTAGCATAAATTTTAATGACATTTCAATGGCTTATACATACATAGGGAGTGATTAATTTCCCTAATCATTGTTGTTAATGTTCCATATATTTACAGAGTAAGTGTATGTATACAATTAGGCATATATAAATGTATGTATGTATGTATATATTTATAAGTTTGTAAGTATGTATGTATATATAAATATATATATATTAGTGCGTATATTTATGTATATATTTGTATATAAGTGTATGAGGGTAATCCCCAAAATTAAGGTCTCTAAAGCACTGGAGATGCAGGTAAACTGTTTATGCAGCTATTAGAAACACTGTTGTACTTCCTGTGCATTCACCTGCACCTCATTGCCACACTCAGTTTTGGCTTGGAAGTAATTTCTGATGGAGATCCCAATTGACACTACTGCCAAGTGAGAATATTGCGCAATTAAACCAATTAAGATTCATCGCTAAAAATAAATACTAAGAAATTTCCTATTTTTGGGTATTTCTGAGAAATTTCTTTTTAGAAAATTATGACTTTTTGCTACAACTAAGGGAAATTTGCCAACAATAATCAAGGAAAATAATCACTTCCTATGTGTGTCTAAATAATAAAATATGGTTCATTTTTTTGTCCTATACTGTAAATGTCAAGACTTATGATTTTTTTTATACTTAAAATGAGTCCATTCTTTTTTAATATTCACAAATACACATGAAAATTTGATCACTTTGATCGAAATTGTTTTTCAAATCATTTGATAAAAAATAAAAAAATTGCATTTTAGAGAGAAAAAAAAAAAAAAAAAGAAAAAAAAAAGGGAAGTTGTTAAAGAAAGTTAATACATAAAAACAAAAAGAGAAAAAAATTTTTTTTCAATCAAGAACAAAGTAAATAAAGTCTGCAGAGTGGCCTATTGTCAGTATCATCCGAACAGCAAGGGAGTCTATCCCCTTGCGCTAGATCAGGGAGATTGTTTTGCTGAGGTGGAGTGCTTTACCACGCTGTGCTACTCATGCACTGAGTTGGCAAGGACTGGTATTGGACCCAAACAATAATAATAAAATCCTAATAATTATCTTGCATGTGATGGTGGTGGGTGTATATATTTGTATATGATTGTCCCTGTCTTATTGTTTTGAATAAAGATACCAGGCAATATAATTTTCTGAGTTTGATTAAAAGTAGAAAAAAACTTTTTTTTTTTTTTTTTTTTTTAAAGTTGAAAATTATCTACAAAGCGTCTCCCATGTTAGAATGAAAAACCCCTAAACACTTTTGCAGGCAGAGCAACATTTTAGCGGTAGCTACCCATTGACCAATTCAAAGTTAATGTATAGAAACATCACAAGGATATGGTCTAGGAATGTGTAAGTCTTGTTTTGCAAAATATAATTAAAAGGGTTCTATTGTTTTTATGCTATTATAAGTAGTAAAATTGACAGAGTGGCCTAGCTGGACAGCAAGGGAGTCTATCCCCCTTTCACTAGCAAAAGACCAGGGAGATTATATTTTGCGTTTGGAGTGGAGCACCACACCTACCATCAGCTCCCTACTTTACCACACAGATTTAGGCTGTGCTATGCATGCAATCGAGTTTGCAAGGGCCGGTAATGAACCAGGTACCTTGTAGTTCCCTACAAGATTCCTGGTTCATTACCAGCCCTCGCAAACTCAATTGCATGAGTGACACACCTTAGATCTGTGTGGTAAAGTAGGAATTTAATGTGGATGCTTTACTGACTGAGCTAAAGCACAATTTCTGATTATTTCAAATTATGTTTTTTTTTTTGTTTTCACATATGATTAATAGACTTGTTGGACTATGCAAATTTTCTGAAAATAACTCTTCCACTCTACAAAGGTTAAAAATATCATCTGCCTGCAAAAGTATTTATTCCAGGTTAAAGAGCAGTAAGGGTAACCTGAAGCCAAACTCTTTTGTAAAAGTTGTACTTCCAGTTACCCGTAACATACTTTTAGCCTGGACTGCTTAACATAATGATATGTATATGAGAATGAAAAAAAAAAAAAAATTTTAAGAGAGAAAATGCGTGTGACATTTTTTTTTTTTTTTTTTTTGCTTATGTTTGTGAGTTTAGTTAACAAAAAAATGTTAATCTTTTTAAAGAGAAAAAAAATGAATAAAAAAAGCAGTAAAAAGGAATTCCCCTGTTGTTACCATTTTTGTGTGCCATCAATGTCTTTTTATGAACTTCTCTTCATTTTTTTATATTTAAAAAATTTTTTTTTTTTTTTATTGCAGTCAAAGCAACATTTTAATGTCTTTTTATGAGCTTTTCTTCATTTTTTATGTGTCTATTGGTGAAGACATGGACATTAAGAATCTGTGGGGTGGGGAATGTCTCATTACACAACTGGCAATGAATCACTTGGTCATAGCTGGACCTAAAAGAGAAAAAAAAAAAAAAATTAAGAATCATACACAATAAATAAAAGCTTAAATGTTAATTTCATTTTAATAGGAATTTTTAATAATTGAATATTTAAATATATATATATATATATATATATATATTATTATTATTATTATACTAAACCTGAGTGAATCAATGTTTGTCTCCTAAAGGCTTTTATCCCCATTTAGTTTAATGACACAAAATTCATATCAAAATACTCCTTAGTTCTAGGATTGAGTTGTTTGAAAAGAAAAATCCATTTTAATTGGTTCTAATTCGTCATAATTTGCAATTAAGTAAAAAACTGACCCTTCTCTTACTTCACATTCAGCCTGTCACTTTCCCTCTCTCTCTGTATATCTTGATTACCTCCCGGTTATATATATTAGTTTCTCTGTGAAATTAAAGAGTGATTTAGAGAGTGCAAAATGTTTTTGTATGTTGTTAAATAAGCAGCTAGCCTAGCCAACATCTTGGCTCTTAATAAATTTAAATTAGGTCAAACATTCCCTTTCTTAGAAATCTTACAAAATGATTTTAATGGGTTTTTTTGTTTTCTTTTAAATTCTCTAGCTGTATTTTTTTAATTTCTTAAATCTAATTTGCTTTACAAACTAACTTTTCCCTAATTACAATTATCTAACCAGAGCTCAATGGGTGAGCCAACAGGTCACATTTTGTCTAGAATTATATATATTTATTCTTTATATTAGATATATATATATATATATATATATATATATATATTTATTAAATTTTTACTTGAAGGCACTTACAACGCATGTATCGCATAAAATTCAATACTTTTTCTTATAGAAAATGAACTTGACAAGTGTAATCCCAGTAAAGGATGGCTCGATGTGTAGAATACCGTACAGACTGTTTCGACTTTATTAAGTCTCATCAGCGGTATATACTAACGATTTCCCTCCGACAGAAATCGAAACCGGGACTTCAGCAGACACAGTGAAACACTAGTGAAACACTTTTATCGCCTCGGCCACAGTACACAGCTGACCATCCTAGCGAAATTAAGCTTGTCAAGCGATACTACACGCCTCTACCATAATAGGTAAGGGGGCGTTATTGAGAGAATAATAACAACAAACAGACCGAATGCCCTTCGGCGAAGTGAATAAGATTTTTGGATGTTTGTTTATTTAGAAACGTTGCTGAATAAAGTATATATATATATCATTTTTAATAAATCAATTTCAGACTGATAAAATAACTATTTTCATAATAAGTAGTAAAGTCTCCAGTGTATATATATGGTTTCATATGGAGGTGATCATAGTGTAATGGTTATCATTGTGGGGAATGGACATGGTAACACAAGTTCAAATCCTAGATGAGGCTGCTTGGATTTCACATAGTGCTAATACCCATGGGAAAGGTATGAATCCAGCTATTCTCCCTCCAGCTATGGGTAAATAGTAGAGCAGATTGGGATTTTTAACCTAAGCATGGCAACTGGTCTAGGAGCAGGAAAGCTCGGAATTCAAACCTGTTAAACTCTACTGAAAAATTGACCTTGTGTCACATCCTGCTCATGCGGAGGGGTTGATAAGTACATATATATATTTACCAACCCCTACGCATGAGTAGAATGTGACACAAGGTCAATTTCTTAAGCAAAGTTTAACAGGTTTGAATTCAGAGTTTTCCTTCTCTTAGACTTGTTGCCTCATAAAAGTTAAAGAGTCCAGTCTACCCTACTATTTACCCATAGCTGGTGGGAGAAGAGCTGGATTCATACCTTTTTCCAAGGGTATTAGCACTATGTGAAATGCAAACAGCCTTGTCCAGGATTTGAACTTGTCTCGTCATGCCCATTTCCTAAAAATCTAACCATTACACCAACACACGCCTCCATAAGTACATATACAGGATGTCCCAAAATAATATATACACTCTTTAAATATTAACAGTTAATGCTATTGCCCCAATATTTAAAGAGTGTATACATTATTTCGGGACACCCTGTATATGGTTTCAAGAATTTCTAATATTAATAAATTACTTTTTTAGTCCATCTATGAGTCAAGCTTACTGAAAAATTCAAAACTGAAGTACAAAAGTGGAAGTTAACTTACAGCAGGGAGATCCGGCGTAGTTCTTCAGCATGCTTTATCAGATTTTCATTATGACTGGTACTTGCTGAAGCAACAGAGCTGTCATCGCGTTCACCTTCAGGCACCAACGCAACACATTTGTGAAGGTTATGCACCAAATCCCAGGTCTTGTCAACATAGTCAGGTTTCAGGTAATCTGACGAAGACAGCTGTAATAAATAATTAAAAAAACGCACACTAAACTTTAATATCACAGAAAATAAGAGGAAATAAATGGAAAAAAGAAGGATTTCTAGGTGAGGATGAAAGGGTCAGTTTTTAATGTCCGTCATAAACTGGGGTCTTTGGTGCTAGTACAGTCAGAGGCCAGTAGACAAGAGTATTATTTTTTTTTTTAAGTACTTTAGTTTTTGGAAGGTCAATGCCAAAAATGTTGATGTTTCTTTCTCTGGAAGCAAATGACTCATATATTTCAAGAAAGCAATCATGAGATAGTTGAGTTGCAACCTAAGGCAGTGGTCGTGTTGTGCTGGAGTTGGTCACAGGGGGAATTAATTTAATCTAATTATTAATTTAATTAATTAATTTAATTACTGTTTTTCTTCCCTAATGGATAATCCAGTTGTTGCTCTATTGGAGTAATAATCACTTAATAATTACGATATTCGAACTTTACAGAATAATTATTAAAATTGAAATGAAAACATAAATTAAAACAATGCTGATTATAATTTATAAAAAAAAATTGTTTTCAAATTGGAAAAAGGAATAATAAACAAATTTCAGTCTTTAAATTTTCTACCAGTAATATATTTTCTATCGTCGGTAAAGTAAAATCGTCTGGGTGGCCTAATGTCAGTATGAGCCATACAGCAAGGGAATCTATTCCCTTTTCACTAGCGCTAAGCCAAGATTATTTTAGCGTATGAGGTGGAGCACCAAACCTACCATCAGCTCCTCACTTTACCGCACTGATCCCTGTACTACTCATACACTGAGTTGGCGAGGGCTGTTATTGAACTAGGAACCTTGTGGAACCCGGTCCTGTATCTAATTTATTTGCTTGTTTGTATTTAATTTGTTTCTCATTTATATACTTTTTATTTCTTTATCATTTACTTGAATTATGCTTATATCATTATTGGGTTTTTCTTTTCCTTATTCATACTTCGGATGTGGTGGGATTTGATTGGTTTGGTTTGGTTTTACGGCATATCAACCTCAGTGGGTCATTTAATGCCAATAAAGTTTGGAAATAAATCAATTCTTAGTGGATAATACAATTTTTTTATAAATACATTTTTCTATTTAACCCATAGATGGGACCCTAACAGGTACTACCACTCCGGGTCAGAGTGGACCAGGGAGCAATGGTGATGAAGGTGTGCTCCACATTCCCTAAACCTCCAAAACTGGAACCTCACCATCAGACAGAGTTTAACGTCATTCCCAGGACATGTAGACCCTCAGTCACCGCCTTCTAGCACCCATATAATAAAAAAGGGTTGGGACTTGCCATAAGGGCAATAGGGTTGGGGAAATCATATAGGTGCTAGGGCATGACGTGGTCAGCCAATTGATCAGAGGGGGCCTCACCGACTGCCCTTCTAGCCCAAGAAAAGCCTAAAGTGGAATATTGCAAGTCATGGACTGCTCATCCACCTGGGTTCTATCCTTAAGCATCACGGGTCGCCACCAACAGGTGGCCCCATGTGGGGAGTCGGTGCAGTTGGTGCATTCTAACGCCCCACTGACAGGGCGGTATATATATATATATATATATATATATATATATATGCCAACCCTTCCACACAGGCAGGATGTGACACAAGGTCAATTTCTTAAGTGGAGTTTAAAAGGTTTGAATTTGAGTAGAAATCAATTCACAACTTCTCAGATCCTGTAGATTAATAAAAGAAAAAGGGTGCAAAGTAAAAGGTAAAGTAAAAAATATATTCACCAAATTCCATTCGTATGGTTGCCAGGCAGGATAGGGTTCAATCCTTTCTCTCCTCGTCTGCATCAAACTAAAAAAAGAAAAAACATAATTCCAGATTGATTGATTTTGATGGCATGTCAACCTGTCTTATTGAGAAATTTCACATATAAGGTGTGTGTTAAAAGCCCACTCCTACGTATAGACTCAGCCACAATCATGTGACCCATCTCTTGGCCAATCACTGGCAGTACTCTGAAGTTGATACAATACTTAAACCAACCGCTAAGGGACATAATTACTTTTGACCTTCGTGGACAACGAACATAGGATTAAATCACTGGACCTTTACCAATACGCGGGATAGGACTTATACGCTTACCAAAGGATTCCATACCACAGGACTTTCTTTTAGCCCTTTTCAACTAGCCAAGGATGGCATTTAAAAACTTTACATGTCTCGAGCTATTTAGGTTAAGGAATCACAAACATTGTATACTTTAAATTTATATTTTTTGTGTAGTAGTTTAAGATTCTTTAAATTTTTATTATACAGTTATATGATATCAAGTATTTTTATTATACAGTTATATGATATCAAGTAATTTTTATTATACAGTTATATGATATCAAGTATTCCTATCTACTACAAATAATTTGAGCACGTTATCAAGCATTCCTATCAAATAATTTTTCAAACATCTTTATCTGACACAAAAATAACAGGTACTACAACTCCAGGTCAGAGTGGACCTGGGAGTAATGGCAATGAAGAGGTATTCCGCAATCCCTAGAGGTCCAGAACTGGAACCTCACCACCAGATGCAGTTTAGTGTCACACTCAGGATGCCCCCTTCCTTTGAAGATAGGAGTCTTACCCCTCATTTAGCATATTCTAAACCCCGCTGACAGGGTGAGGTAATGGAGTAGCAGAAAAATCAGCAGGCAGCAATAAAGGCTGAAACTTTGCACATCTGTATTTACCGAATTTCTCCACTATAGGCAACTTTTAAGTTGAGTACAGCTGGTATTAATTCAGTTTTCCTTCTCCTAGACTGGTTGCCTTATTAAGGCTAAACAAGCCAGTCTGCCATACTAAAAGTAAAAGTAAAGTCGTCAGGGTGGCCTAAAGTCGGTATCAGCCAGGCAGTGGGGGAGACTATCCCCTTTTCACTAGCGCTAGACCAAGGAGGTGGTTTTTGCATCTGAGGTGGAGCATTACACCTACCATCAGCTCCTTACTTTACCACACAGATCCCTGTGCTACTCATACGCTGAGTTGGCCAGTTTTGAACTAGGAACCTTGTGGTTTCTAGCCGAACACTCTACCAACTAAGCTACCCTTAATCTTGTTGGGATGGGCAGATATGGATTAATGGCTTTCTCAAGTGCATTGGCACAAAACGAAAAATAAATAAGATATGAACTTGGGTCTCCAATTACATTTCTAACAATAACCAAATAACCATTACACAATGAGCACCTGCTTTTAAGGTTTTATTAAGTAGCTTTATTTTTATGCAAAATAATAAACTATTAAAAATATTAGAGAGGGAGGGGGGATGTGTGTGTGAGAAAGAGAAATAGAATGAAACGGATGAACATAAACTAATGTAGAGAAAAGAGGGTTGGTGGTGCATGCTGTAATGGTTAGAGTCGTAGGAAATAGACTTGTTGACACGAGTTCAAATCCTAGAAAAAGCTGTTCGTATTTCACATAGCGCTAATACCCTCGAGAAAGGTATGCATCTAACTACTCTCCCTCCAGCTATGGGTAAATAGTAGGGCGAATTGTGCTCTTTAACCTTGGCTAGGTAAACCAGTCAAGGAGAAGAAAAACTCTGAATTCAAACCTGTTAAACTCCGCTTAAAAAATTGACCTCATGCGGAGGGGTTGGTAAATATCTATATACAGAAAAGAGGGTTTGGTTTGCGGCACATCAACACCAGTGGGTCATTTAATGCTGACAGAAATAGAGATAGAATAATCAAGTTGGTTATTTTGTTTAATGGCATATCAATCCTTGAGGACTATTTAATGCCAAATCTTGTTTTGTCTTTGTATATTTATGATTTTTAAGTGAATAGTTTTATAAACTGGTAGAAATCATTTTCATTAACTTTTTGTATTAATAAATTGGTAGAATTAATAAATGCTGTTGATTGACCCTCACCCATCACTTATATGATAAAAATGGTTGAGTGTTTACTGTAAGAGTAATTTGAAAAATATGGTTGGGGTAATCATATAGTTGCCAGGGCTTGACATAACCATCCAATTGATCAGGTGGGACTCTCCGACTACTAAAGTGGAGTGTTGCATGTCAAGGTACTATTCAGTGCCCAGGTCACAGACTACTTAGTCATCATGATCCTGTCCTCAGACATTGCATGTTACCATTCACAACCAACAGTAAACACTACATTTTTGTAAAGGATCAGTTTGCAGAAGACCACTGAAGCAGGGAGAGGGAGTGGTACAGTAACGAGACAAAAACTTACAAGAAATAGAGATACAAAACAAAGTATACAAAAGTAGGAGGAGAAAAGGACCATTTTATCTTTCTTTTTCATTTGAAGGTAAACAAATTTATAAAAATAAACAAAAAACACAGACTTACTCTAATAATTTCAGACGTGCAGTGTTCTGAAGGCTAACAATAGAATCAGGACCCCAGCTACTGGCGGAGGTCTGGGACCCAATTACAATATTTATAGCCAAACGGACAGCATTGATCTGAAAAGACAAAAAAAGGAACATTAAAAAAGTAACCCAATAATTAAAAAAATGCAATTATATATAAACAGTTAAAAAAAAAAAAAAAAAAAAAAAAAAAAAATTGATTGAGCTTTATAATTTATCTCTTTATAAATTATTCATGGACTCATTAAAGGAGTAATGCCTTTTATTTTATGTCTTCTTTCAACTGTTCACTTTTGAATTCTGAAACATGCAAACTATTGTTATGTAATCGCCGCCCAGCACCTATATTTGTGGCCTTGTGCCAGACTTGGAAAAGAACCTTAGAAAAATGTACTACCGATTATCTTATATTAGTGGGTGGTCTTTGTGGTATCACCGAAAAAGTAGTTAGGATAGATAACATCTTTTTAACGAGAGAAATGAGACGATAAGTCTAGATTTAACGAAAAGTTAGGATGAGTGGCTCCAATAAGCCTTTGATCTTTAGGTTAGTGAACTCTGGTTGACCAGTGAGATTGGAACGAATAGAAAGAATCGAATATTCGATTTAGTCCAGGAAGAAGTCGAAAATTCTAGAGAAAGAATCTTCTAGAAGATTATTTAGAAATGCTATTTAAGACCCGCGAATAGAATCACGAAGGCAGTCAGTTGGAGTTAGTTGGAGTCTGCGATCAGAGCAGTGAGGGTCTGAGAGTCAGAGGCAGTGAGAGCCAGGAGGCGTGCGTGGCAGTGGGCAGTTAATGAACTGAGGTCGCTGATGTGTGAAACCCGAGATGTAATATTTTACACTGAACGAAGTTAAAACCATATTTAAGGAAGCTGACCATCTCTCTCTCTCAAAAGTTATAGGAAGTTTGGAATATAATAAACTTCTGAGAAGTAAACCCGGTGTTATTAGTCTGCTCTATTTACAACGAAAGAAATCTTTTTATGAATGGACTCCCGACGCAAACAAGATAGTAAAGTCACTATCGCAAAGAAATCGTACTCATGAATGAAAGTCATTAAAGTGTAAACTTGTCAACACGTCAAATTGGCCGTAACGAGGAGCACGCGGCGTACGTAAACGTGATACCTTTCCCTTGACCAAAAGAAGTGGGAGAAGGATTTTGGGGCTAGCTAAGACTGACTGCTACAGCTAGATCTGTGTATGTAAACAAACGAAACTCCGTACGTACGTTAAATACGAATTGGTACCGCTACGTTAAATATTCCTAATCGGTACCGTGAAAACGAAAAGCCACAACGTAACACTATATATATATATAGCATTGCAAGCAGTTAGCTAAAATCAGCAGACATTGACAAATTTGCAACCTTAATCAGTTTAATTTGAAAATTTCTTGAGTATTTTTTATCCAATCCTAAAAATATTTATATGATTGGAAAGAAAATAAAACAATCTTTCTAAATATGTAATTTCCATGGGGTTTTATCCATTGAATTATCTTTTAGTGATTTTAAATGGTATTTTGCTTCGAACAGCCAAAAACAAAAAATATGAATTTTTTTTTCAAGCCTAAATTTTAGTCATTAGATTGCATTGCAAAATCAAAGAGAATAATCTTTATGAATATTCTTGAAACTGAACACTTAATTAGTAGACACTTTATACTTTATCGTGTAGATTGTTTTTTCCTTCATTAACCTTTGGAAGCGAAACCACTACCAACGAAAGTTGATGCAAGTTCTTTTCAAAAAGTATAAGCTAAGCAAAAAAAGCACTATATCCTTTCATCTGGTCAGAACACCAACAGCTACATAATTACCTTTCCTTCTAGTCATTAAACTCATTGTTATCCTTCCATTTCCGGATTTTTGTTAGCTAAAATTCCTTAGATTTTATCTAAGGCCACGTTAAACACTTTCAATACACGGAAGACCATCGTCAAATTTATTTAGCTTTTTTTATTAAATTTCCACTAATCAGTGTGTGAGATCCATCTATTTTATGTCCTTGTTGACTGCACTTGAACGATTTTCTTTTTACTTGGTCAGTTTTTTTTTTAAATCTCTTTATTACTCTTCCAATAATGCAACATTTGATTGTCCGAGTTCAGAGATAGTTATCAGATATCCATAACTTCCTTTGAAGCTGTGGCAATTGTACACAATCAAAGACACACATGCTGCATCAGTCTCTTTGTTAGAGGAATCTTTGAACCGTGGATCCATATCTTCCAGAAACACCGGAAAGCAATGTTGCCTATTATACAACATTGCCACTATGTCAAAGGGGAGCATTGATCCAAGAATATTCTCTTCCTTCAACTTTAGAGAAATAAAAATCTGTACTAATTACACAAATATACAGGCAAAAACAAATCATAAAATTCTATGATGTCTGCTGTTACAGATTTATGATGATGTAATTATGGTTTGGTTTGGTTTGTTTTACGGCATATCAACCTCAGTGGGTCATTTAATGCCGATAAAGTTTTGAAATAAATCAATTCTTAGTGGATAATACAATTTTTTTATAAATACATTTTTCTATTTAACCTATAGATGGGACCCTAACAGGTACTACCACTCCTTTACAAAAAATGTAGTGTTTACTGTTGATTGTGAATGGTAACATGCAATGTCTGAGGACAGGATCATGATGACTAAGTAGTCTGTGACCTGGGTACTGAATAGTACCTTGACATGCAACACTCCACTTTAGTAGTTGGAGAGTCCCAGAGAGCAATGGTGATGAAGGGGTGCTCCACATTCCCCAAACCTCCAAAACTGGAACCTCACCATCAGATAGAGTTTAACGTCATTCTCAGGACATGTAGACCCGCAGCCACCGCCTTCTTGCACCCATATGATAAAAAGGGGTTGGGGCTTGCCATAAGGGCAATAGGGTTGGGAAAATCATATAGGTGCTAGGGCTGGATGTGACCAGCCGATTGATTGGAGGGGGTCTCTCCAACCGCCCATCTAGCCCAAGATAGGGCCAAAGTGGTAATTATTTTTACCAAAGCAAATGAAGTCCTTTCTCAGAATAAACCGAGGTTGGCAAATATCTCCATTCTATAATTTAATCCAGCAATTATAAGCAACAATTGGCAATACCTGAAGACTTCCTAAGAACGACAAAATCGAGGCTGATCTATATTGAAATTGAGGCTCGTATATTACACAAAAATCTAAGCGTCACTCATGCCAATTTTTTTTTATGTAGGATGATCTTTAATAATACAAAAGAAAAAAACCTTGTATTGATGTAATTTCCTGTTTCTGGAACCGAGTTAAATCTTCAAATTACATTCACGTTATCTCTTTACACTATTTTTATATTGTAGAATACTGATAATTGTTATTCTGTGTTACTTTCACCCTTAGCCAGGATTGAACCTGCAGTCTGGAAATGACTGTTACAGATTGTTAACTATTGGACAGTAGAACAGTCAAACACCTCCTCAGCTTAATGGACTCTTCCTGGCAGCAGTGGCAGGAATTATTTAAGCTGTTATAGTGGGTTCATTAATGAACTAGTAACTTCATGTTAGGCTTGGCCAGTCAAACCAATTGTTGACTGTCTAACTGACTGACTTCAATATGGCGCTGCGAACAGGATTCGACCTAGCTGGATGGGAAAAGCTGTTTATTGAGGCAGGCATATATGTTGCCTCTGCCAAAACTTATGCCCAGACATTTTCTAGTGAAGAGATTGCAAGGTCCAGCTTGCATATGCTGGACCGTGCAATGCTTAAGGAACTGGGTATCAAGACTATGGGTGACATGCTCACTATACTAAAGCTAGCCAAGGATCCCCCAGTGACACTCCCATTATCAGCTAATTATGCAAGAACACCAACTGCAAAACTTCCTCAACTCAGTTCGGAAATGACCCCACAACAATTCAGGAAGTTCAGGATAGACTGGGACGTATTTACAAAGATGACCAATCTTCCCCCCATACAGACTAACATTCAACTGTACAATTGTGCTGATGAAACCGTCCAGAATTCTATCATCAATACTTACCCTGACTTCTTCAACACCAACCCTAGCAAACTGCTTGATATGCTAGAGGTGTTGGTTACACAGAAATCGAATCCCATGGTGCACAGAATCTCCTTTTCATCCATCATACAGAGTGACCATGAGTCCATCCAGGATAACTTGATTCGTCTACAGTCAGGAGCACAAGATTGCAACTATATATGCCCCAACTGTGATCATGACTTGTCCAACATATATATAAAGGATCAGTTCATTCGGGGCATTGCTAATGACACACTACAGGCGGATATATTGGCTAAGGCAGGTTCACTGATGACCTTGGAACAAAATATAACTCATGCAAAAGCATTCGAGATGGCCATGCGAGACCAAGATAAGATATCTGGTACCTCAGATGTTGCAAGGATTCGAACATCTGCGTATCGCCGACAGAAATGGGCCCAAAATTCAGCCCGTTCAGGCACTCCCTTCAACCGTGGAGACATGGTGGAAAAAAAAAAAACCAACGTAATGCATGCAGAGGTTGTGGTAGTTACCGGCATGGTGGGGCTGGAATAGGTAACCGGCCACGGATGTGTGCGGCATGGGGTCAAACATGCAAAGCTTGTGGAAAATGGAACCACTTTGCAAATGTCTGCCAATCAAAGAATGAAGAAGGCCGACGAAAATACCCCGGGCATTGTCAAGATTGCTCCCCTCTAATCAGCCTGGCCGAAAGGAACTAATTTCTCCTCAAAGGCCAATACGCCTGCGCAATGGGAGAGGGGGGGAGGGGAGATGTAGAATACTGATAATTGTTATTCTGTGTTACTTTCACCCTTAGCCAGGATTGAACCTGCAGTCTGGAAATGACTGTTACAGATTGTTAACTATTGGACAGTAGAACAGTCAAACACCTCCTCAGCTTAATGGACTCTTCCTGGCAGCAGTGGCAGGAATTATTTAAGCTGTTATAGTGGGTTCATTAATGAACTAGTAACTTCATGTTAGGCTTGGCCAGTCAAACCAATTGTTGACTGTCTAACTGACTGACTTCAATATATATGAACTCTCTGTATTGATGTCATTGTCATAGATATACAATATCTCTGTAGTATAACTGTCTACTTAGGAGCTGTGTTGGTACACCTCCTTTGGATTAAGTTTTATATCCTTTCAATTTATATGTTTATAATTATTAAGGGCCAGGTTAGCTCAGTCGGTAGAGCGTTCGGCTCGAAACCACAAGGTTGCTAGTTCAATACCGGCCCTCGCCAACTCAGCGTATGAGTAGCACAGGAATCTGTGCGGTAAAGTAAGGAGCTGATAGTAGGTGTGGTGCACCACCTCAGATGCAAAAACCATCTCCTTGGTCTAGCGCTAGTGAAAAGGGGGTAGACTCCCTCGCTGATTGGCTGATACCGACATTAGGCCACCCCCGACGACTTTACTTATAATTATTAAATAAAAATAATGGAATTGCAGTAGAGATGGAAAATCAACAGAGATTTAAAAAGAACTAGACCAATCAGCTATATAATCCATAGCTGACGAGGTTCATACCTTTCCTAATGGTATTAGTCCAAAACTGAGCATAATAGCACAACTGGAGTACGAACTCACGGTCCAGCACATTATCCATTACACCACAAAGACTCCTCCTGGCTTAAGAGAATAGAATTCTTAAAAACTACTCTGGAAGATTTTGATTAATTTTTACATTTAATATCTTAAGTAGGAGATATTAATTTTCAATAGAGGTTTCATGCCTGTGCACTTTTTTTTTTTTTATCTACAAATTAAAATTTACATAGTTATGTACTGGTGTCCCTTGTTCGTCAATGTAAACAAACTCTTTGAGACACTCGGGTAAGTAGGTTAGAATTAGGCGCCTTTGGTAGTTTCTGTAATCTAATGTTATTTATTTTCGTAAAATACAATGCTAATGATATTATCTATTGCACACTATTCTGAATTAATGAGGGATCAATAATACATTTTATATTTTAATCTGTTATTTCAGATCAAAATTTAAAAAAAAAAAAAAAAGATCATGAAAGAATATGGCATGTATTATTTGGATTATTATTGTTCTCATCTTTATTGTTATCTGCACAACATTTCAGCCGATGTGCCCTCTGGACGTCTTCAGGTATTTCTTGTCGTTCCTGGTAAACTTTTCTTCGAACTCGGGTACCCCCTCCTCGAACTCAGGAATCTTCTTGTAATAATCGGGAGCTTTCACAGAACTTTAAACCTAACCCTTTATTCAATCCACATGGTTAGGTTCGAAGTTCCGTGAAGGTTCCCAATTACAACAAGAAGGTTCCAGAGTTCAAAAAGAAGGTTCCAGAGTTCAAAAAGAAGGTTCCAGAGTTCAAAAAGAAGGTTCCTGAGCCCAATAAGAAATACCTAGAGAAGGTTGGTGGGTACATCGGTTGAAACGTTGTGCAGACAACAATAAAGAAGAGGACAATAGTCTGAATAATCCAAATAATCCAAATCATCAATATATTGAAAAAATTCAGAGAAATAGAATATGGCATCTTAAGAAAAATCAAAAACCTTCATAATATCTTCATATCCAATGCTTGCGTCAAATTCTATCTCAATGTCATGGTCGGCATAGATGGGACAACCAGTATCTTCATCTTGACCCAAGCCACAGATCACACCAGTGTAGCGGGTCTTGTCAAGATTAACTCTGAAATGAATAACAAAACTTAATAGCAATGGAGTATTTAAAATAAAATTAGATCAAATAAATCGATGAAGGCAAATCTACATAGATTGTCCTCACATCAACATTCATCCATCATGCACAAACCTTTTGGTCAGTTCCTTGATCAACTGATTTTAACGGTATGACAACCAGTTTTATTTTTTAATGTATATTGTAAGCAAAACAATAATACTATGAAAAATATATCAATACTCTTGTTCCTTAATCTTCCAAACATTATCATTCTGCAACATCTTCAGGTTAAAAATGAGACCGTCCAAATCATCCAAGATGAAATACAAGAATGTAAAACTTGATTATCTGCTATTGCATATCTGCCAAATTCTTATTTCCTCGGAGTGTTGTCACCTCAGCTAAATAATGAACCATTCTATTTTTATTATAAGGGAAGAAAATTTTTATGCCTAGAGTTTAAAGAATCACATACATTGTACGTTTATAATTACATTTTATGTAGTTCTTTCTTAAGAGATTTTTTGCAGATCATTATATGATATAAGAGCCCGTTTAGCCTCCAGTCAGAAGAGCATTCACCTAGGAAATCGCTAAGTTCCAGGTTCGATACTGGTCCTCGCCAGTCAGAAGAGCATTCACCTAGGAATCGCTAAGTTCCAGGTTCGACTGGTCCTCGCCAGTCAGAAGAGCATTCACCTAGGAATCGCTAAGTTCCAGGTTCGATACTGGTCCTCGCCAGTCAGCATTCACCTAGGAATCGCTAAGTTCCAGGTTCGATATCGCCAGTCAGAAGAGCATTCACCTAGGAATCGCTAAGTTCCAGGTTCGATACTGGTCCTCGCCAGTCAGAAGAGCATTCACCTAGGAATCGCTAAGTTCCAGGTTCGATACTGGTCCTCGCCAGTCAGAAGAGCATTCACCTAGGAATCGCTAAGTTCCAGTTCGATACTGGTCCTCGCCAGTCAGAAGAGCATTGTTCACCTAGGAATCGCTAAGTTCCAGGTTCGATACTGGTCCTCGCCAGTCAGAAGAGCATTCACTAGGAATCGCTAAGTTCCAGGTTCGATACTGGTCCTCGCCAGTCAGAAGAGCATTCACCTGGAATCGCTAATTCCAGTTCGATACTGGTCCTCGCCAGTCAGAAGAGCATTCACCTAGGAATCGCTAAGTTCCAGGTTCGATACTGGTCCTCGCCAGTCAGAAGAGCATTCACCTAGGAATCGCTAAGTTCCAGGTTCGATACTGGTCCTCGCAGTCAGAAGAGCATTCACCTAGGAATCCGCTAAGTTCCAGGTTCGATACTGGTCCTCGCCAGTCAGAAGAGCATTCACCTAGGAATCGCTAAGTTCCAGGTTCGATACTGGTCCTCGCCAGTCAGAAGAGCATTCTAGGAATCGCTAAGTTCCAGGTTCGATACTGGTCCTCGCATCAGAAGAGCATCCCTAGAATCGCTAAGTTCCAGGTTCGATACTGGTCCTCGCCAGTAGAAGAGCATTCACCTAGGAATCGCTAAGTTCGATACTGGTCCTCGCAAATTCAGCACAAGTAGCACAGCTTGGGTAATCTGATCTGTGCAGTAAAGCATCTGGGAACTCCTCAGCAAAAAAAATATTCATGGTCTAGCGCAAACGTAAAGGAGACAGACTCCCTTAATGATACCAACAATAGGCCACTCCACAGACTTTACTATTAAGTATTCCTATCTAATACAAATAATTTGTACACAGCTGTATAATTCTAGGCAATTAGTTCTACTTAATAATAATCATCTGTTTGAACACAATAATATGGTTTCAAGTAACTAATTTAGTAATAATCCTTAGTAAACAATTATTGCTTCAAGTAACTATTCTTAATACAAATAATTTTCAAACAGATATATCTGACTTCTAGACAGGAGTCAAACAGGTACTACCACACTGGGAGTAATGACAATGAAGAGGCACTTTACACTCTCCAGAACTGGGGCCTCACTATCAGATGCAGTTTAGTGTTATATCTAGGACACACCTTTGAGAGACATTTGAAACATCTTCACCTCATTCTGCTGAATTCTTCCTTGAAATTCTTTGCATGTATGTACGTGTAAGTCTGTGTGTGCATGTTTATATGCATCTGTCCAACAATGTCTTAGTATCATTCCAAGTTTAACCCACCCTTTTTTTCTTCTTCTCTTCTTTTTTTTTATATTATTAGGTAGGTCTTAGTAATTTGTTTATGTTGTGTGTGTGTGTGTGTGTGTGTGTGTGTGTTTCTAACAAACGAAATAAAATGATGAAAGTAAATTCAGTGTGGGGGCACAGTCAAGTCCGATGTATATATTCTCCCAACTGACAAATTCCTTAGCCTGCAACGATTTCTCAAAAAAGTACGACTCTCTCCTTAACAGCAAAACTACTACTATCGTTCTCCCTCGGTCTGGGAGAACAGGCTCTTAAATACACAGTTAATATGTACATTATATGCTTGGTTGGTTTTTGGGTTATTTGGACTATTGTGCTCATCTTTATTGTTATCTCTACAACGTTTCGCTGGATGTGCATTTCGGCCTTCTTCAGGTATTTCTTGTTGGACTCGGGAGAGTTCTCGAACTCGGGAAACTTCTGTTCGAACTCGGGAACCTTCTTGTCGTAATCGGGAGCCATCACGGAACTTTGAACCAAACCCATTATTCAATCCACTGGGTTATCCTGTTCTCATACCACTAATCATAGCTGGGGTAAAGGTATCAAGCTGTGTTAATTGCTATTCTATGTTACTGTCACCCTTGACCAGGACTGAACCTGCAGCCTAGTGATAACTGTCACTTAGAACTGTCTTTAATCCGACGCCTTTATCCACTATGCTATATATATATAAAATTAAATCATTAGTCACAGTATCAGCACTACCTCCTTTTATCTTAACCTCTCACAGACTAAGTTGACAGAAGTTGTAATAATAATTTTTAATTCTAACCTTTCTTTTTAAATCCAACACACCCACCCACACACACACACATATATATATATATATATAACCATAGCTTTATTACAGAAATTTATTAAGATAATAGCAAGAAAAATTTGTATACCTTTATGTAAGATTAATTATTAAATTAAAGTTATCTTATTATAATGGTTCACTGTCTGTAACCAAAATTATGTCAAGAATTGTGTATGTTTACCAAAGAGTATTTAATTATTATAGAGTAAATCTTATTTTATAACAAGGTTTTTATGAAGTACTCTATACATTAATAATTTTACTGTAAATTGAATACTTTACACTTGCATTGTGATAGCCTTCAAAACCAACCTGCAAACTAATATAAACACAATGCTTCAAGCAAATTATAAAACTCTTAAATACATATTAGTAAATTTTTTTTTTTTATAAAATACATGCAATGGTAATATTTTTTTCTAGGCTAAAATTAAATTGCCAACCTGAATTCACAATAAGGAGTAAACAGCATAGTGATGAGAGCAGGAAGTCCAGGTATATGAGGCAGGAGAGTTGTGTCTCTGGCCATCAAGTACAGCCCATTGGAGCTCATATTTACAAATGCTGCAACCATCATTCTGGAACTTGGATCCTGAGGATTTTCATCAATACTGATACAGTTCACACTGTCAGGATCAATTTTTGCACTCCTAAAGAAGCAAAAAATTTTTTTTAAATTTCAAGTCAAACAATAAAAATCAACTCAAGAACATATGGAGGGTTCTGGAAAAAAAAAAAAAAAAAAAGACATAAAAGATAAATACAAAGTTTGTTTGTTTTACGGCATATCAACCTCAGTGGGTCATTTAATGCCGACAAAGTTTAGAAATAAATTTGTTCTTAATGGATACTCAATTTCTTTTTTAAACACATTTTTCTATTTAACCCATAAATGGGACCCTAACAGGTACTACCACTCCGGGTCAGAGTGGACCTGGAAGCAATGGTGATGAAGGAGTACTCCACATTCCCCAAACCTGAGAACTGGAACCTCACCATCAGATAGAGTTTAACGTCATTCCCAGGACATGTAGACCCGCAGCCACCGCCTTCTAGCACCCATATGATAAAAAGGGATTGGGGCTTGCCATAACCTCATAACCTATTATTAGTCCAAAAGGGACATAAGTGTTTTCAGTTAATGCAGGAATACTGGTTTTATAGCAGTATCTTTTTTTCTAGCTGTGCAGTTTGCTAGAGATAAAAAATCTTCTCTTGCCTGGTAGATCTTATCTCACTAAGTTGATTGCCTCCTTTGTCAATTTTTATATTCTATTATTGGATTCCGTTTTTTATTTTTTGAATTTTATGACTTGTGCTATTTTGTTTTTTTAAATTTAGTTTAAACTTTTCAATGTAACCTTTAGTAATTCATCAATCCCCACAGACTGATCAGCACCTCCACAATACTATCACATTGTTTGGAACTATTTTATTGCTTACATTTTGATTGACAACAGATAACATGGGCGTGTTTTGTTGATTTTTTTTGCTGAACATATGTTAATGAATAGTAGTGAGTGTAGTTTGATATTTTTAACGGACAAAAGTTTTAACAAATGAGAAAAAAAAAAAAAAGAATCATATTGGGTGAGACTGAAAAGAAGAAACAGAACAAACAAATGAAACAGGGACAAGAGAGAGAGCCACACAAAGTGGAGTGGCAAAAAATAGTTTCCTGTCTATGTAAATTGGGGGGGGGGGGTTACTTTTTATTTGATTACACATGAAGAGAGCTGGTGTAAAAATGAACTTAGAAGATGATACTGCTATGATAATGGGAAAGGAGACGGTGTTAAACCTGACATGGTCATTACTGCATAGCTATTGATAAAACAGATGTAGTGCCAGTACAAGAAGTAAGTAAGTCATCGAAGTGACCTAAAGTCGGTATCAGTCAGACAGCTAGAGAGTCTATCCCCTTTTCACTAGCGCTAGACCAAGGTGATTGTTTTGGCATCTGAGGTGGAGCGCCATACCTACCATCAGCACCCCACTTTACCGTACAGTTCCCTGTGCTACTCATATGCTGAGTTGGCAAGGGCCAGTATTGAACCAAGAATCTTGCAATTCTTAGTCGGACACTCTACCAACTAAGCTAAACTGGCCCTAATGCAATAAAATTTGAAGAAACGAGTCCAAAAGATTTCAAATTGACCATGCTAAAACTTCATCGGCAATTTGCATATCCCTCTAAGAACATCTCACTGCATTGTTAAAGGATTCTAAGACATGGTGGGAGGAATATAAAAACATTTAGTCAAGATAGAAAAGTCGTCAGTAATTGTCACCTTTAGTTGGCTAAATTCCTAGAAAATAAGGCAACCTCCCTTGACTTTCACTTTGAAACAAGCCGGTAGCCATTTAAAAAGTCTCCGTGCGAAATAAACAAATCTTAGAAACTTTCTCGAAAACAATACAACTGCATGCTTTAACACAAAAATATCATAAAATGTGTTCTTAAGTCCATTTCAGATAATGCGTATGCACAATTTTATGCTAGGAATTTGCCAACTAAAGGTGAAAATTATCAAGTCGTCTTCATCAGGCGGTGATTTTGTAAAAATCTCACCAGGCAGACTTTGTAAAAATGAACTCAGACTTTAATGAAGATAAAACCAGTGAAAGTATTAGGTTTGATAAGCCAGGAAACAAATGAATATACAACCAACAACTGAGAAACAGTCCAGTGTAATATCTGAAACTTCCCTCAAACTTAAAGAAACAGAGCTATATCATGTCAAAGCAAAAGATGTTCAAAGAGGGAGACCAAATTTAATACAAATTGCCAAACACAGAGAAATGGACAATAGCAGTTATATCAGGAAGAGCTGGTAAATTTCCCCGAGTCTGACATGAAATACCTGAAGAAGGCCGGAGAGCACATTGGCCGAAACGTTGTACAGATAACAATGAAGATGAGGATAATAGTCCAAATAATCCAAATTATCAAGCCTCATCTCAAAATTTCAGAGAAATAGAATATTAATGTTTGAAATTATTTTATTGTTCACTTTTTTTGTTTAATTGACAACAAGCCAAAATAAACCTCACTAACATTTGGGAAATCAATTTTGTGTCAACACGTTATTTGCTGAGTATACATTAACAGCTGTCACCGTGTAAATGATAGTCAACATTTATTTTCAGGCATGCAGTTGTTTTGAAGTCCATCTTCAACATTATGGATGCTTTTGTTAAGTAACATTCTATTTTTTTTTTATTTTAAATGATATGTTTTTTTTTTCAATAGCACATCTGTTTTTCTTTATAATATTTACCTGGTGCATTCTATATTCTGAAAAAAATGTGGGTGGATTGGTGACTTACCTGGGAGTGGCTGGTTCAGTCAAGGAAGTCTCTAACAGAATGTGAGTACTAAGAATGCAAGGCTGGGAAAGGACAAAAGGTTATAATCTCCTGACAGAAGTTGGAGGGGAGTTAAACAACACCTATAAATAGGCTGCCCTCCCATTTAAGCTTTATTCTAATTTCTTCTACAGAAACGACTGTTACCAGATTCTGTAAAGTTACACGATAGTTATCTGACCCAAGGCAGGAGTGGGTCGCTGAAGAAGCATATTTTTTAGCAACCCCGTGACATCAGCCAGCTCTACATTGGTTACCAGAGTTGATATTCTTTTTTTCGACAATATGTAACTAAACCATTGAAATAATTATAAAATATCAAGTTGGGTGCAAAAAGATCATTTAGTTAAATCACAGCTGAAATAGTTTCTTACAATAGAGATTGTATTTGAATATAATTACTCACCTCAATCTGCCAATATTTGTCATTCCAGAGAAAGCCATCTCTAAAGGATTGGAGGGACCATGAAGTTTAATCTAGAATAAGGGAAAACAATGATAATAATAACAGACTTTGTTATTTAAGAAAGAATCAAAAGTGGAGAGGTGACACAAGTGATAGCCCATAAGAAGATAACCTGTTACAAACATAAGCATTGAGATACAAACATTCCAGCAAACTAGTTATTTGTGTATAAATTAGCTAAATGAAGCTCAATGTGGCTAGTTGGGGTACAAGCAGCAAATTGGGTTCAAAGTTGTCACATTAGGGTATAAGTAGTAAATGGGTCTCATGGTTACTAGATTAGGTAACAATTAGCAAATGAGCTCACAAGGTGGCCAAATTCGGCTACAATTAGCAAACAGGGCTCAAGGTTGCCAGATTAGGCTACTATGACATTGTTATGGCTTAAGAAAACAGCATAAGACTACGGTAAAGTGACGTGATGTCTGAGTTTCAAGTGGACAGGGAAAACTTCCCATAGAGATTCCATCTTGATCAGTGAAGCCTGCAGCCATGTGGAAGTACTTGAGATTTTTATTATTATTATATTGATGGCCATTATCAGATATTCAGTGAGCCCTTTTAGCTCACCGGGCTCATGGGTTATACTACAAGTAACAAAGTGTTAGTGTTCTTTAAGGAAATATTAGGATTCTATACCAAGTCTGAGTTTATATATATATATATATATATTTATACTTACCAGTGCATATAATTGCAAAAAATACATATGTAAGAGTAATAGCAATATCTTGGAATTTCCATGGGTCTAATAGGTAAAGAATTTTTAACAGTCAATTCCATCAACTTGAAAAAGGAAAGAAAAACAATTTGAACACACTGCATTCTTACCAGCTATAACAAAGCTGTATGAAAAATTAAGCTGAATGAAAGAAAGAAATAGAAATAGTGTTATGCTTTACCGTCCCAGATTTCTGAGCATTTTCTAGTTCTTGCACAAAACCTAATTCTTTCCAATCCAAAGATGATATTTCTTCTGGACCAAAGTTAGGAGCAACAGTTTTGGCTTTTTCACGTTCTTCATGATTTTTCTGTGAAAAAGAAATTTAAAAATGAACATTTAACAAAACATTCAATTTCAACGGCTAGCATTTAATTAAAAAATAATATCAAATTTATTGAATATAATTTTTTTCCTTAGAGTGTACAAAAATTGTCTCATTTGATTTTATATGGCAAATTTACAAATGTTTAAATTTTTTTTTTTTTTTTTTTTGTAACTGAGAAAATAAACCTTAAAAATCAAATATTACTCTTTGGTAGAGAAATTAGATATATATATCTTTGAATATTCAAATATAAAAGCATCAAAAAGGATTTTACTCAATAGTATTAACTGAAAGAGCCTAATATTGTAAGCAAGTGGTACTGGGTGGTGAATAGATAGGTTATCAAAACAGTGAATCCCAGTCGGCTAGGTGTAAACAAGATATGCTTGATCTAGCACCCCAAACTAGGTCTTGCCAAGTTCAACAGCAATGGCTATCCAAGTGGTGACATGGGTGGTGGCTGACAAGTGTGGGTGGTGGGTTCTGTTAACCCCAATATAAGATGATGGATTTTATGATTCTGTTTCTCTTTTGGGTGCAAAGAGACAAATGTTTGTTAGTGGGAGTGTGGGGATTTAAAATAGATAAAAAGTTCTGAGCGTCTGGACGCTAGCGTTCAGACTGAACGGGCAAATTAAAAAAGTCTCCATCTATACTTCAAAACAGTTGTGTCTTGTTATTTCTCTTCATCTCCTCATCTCGTATTCCCTATAAATTGGTGACCCCGACGTGATATGAACACGCAACCACTATAAATGGTCAAACAAATGTAAAAAAAAAACAAAAAAAACTTTTATTATCAAAATATCACATCATGGAAGCCGCACGACATCAAAGAGAATGCCTCCCGCTACAAACAGCAACAAAAACATTGACACCGATGAAATGTACATCAAGAAGAAGAAAAGAAAGAAAGAAGAAACGAGAAAAAATATAATTTACCGACAAAAAGAAATAGAAAAAGGGGGCTGATTAAAAAAAAAATTTTTTTAAATAAATAAAAAAAAAGCAAAGTAAAAAAAAACAAAAAAAACGTGAGTAAATAATTACAATTTGTCCTTGTATTACAAATAATAACATAAAATTTTGTTCGTTCCGTTTTTTTTTTTATCTCTTGACTACTCAGTTACAAAAGTTAACCTTAAAAAAACAAAAACAACAAACATGTTTTCCACATTTATTAAAAGGAAATTGTGAGTAAATAATATTTTTATGTTTTTCCACATTCACCAATAATAATTTTTAAAAAATATTAAAAAAGATTTTAAAACAATTAAAAAAAAAATTGAATGAACTCATGTTACTTACTTACTATTTAATTTTCTACCCACTCACTTCCACCACTACTATCGAAATTCTGAACACTGTTATACAATCACCTTACCTAACCTTAAAAAAAAAATGAACCTACTACAATTGGACATATATGGTTCCGATATGGGAGAAAGTGAACTGTTGCTGTCTAAGGAGACACCTTCAAATAACAAAAAACCATACACGGACCTAAAGCCAACCTTGCAGGGGATTGAATTCAAAAATAAAAAAATGAATTTTAAAAAAAGAAAAAGAAAAGAAGGTCAAGTAATCGTGTCTATTTTGAGGTCCATACTAGTGTTTGCACCAAAAACAGACAGGAGATTACATTAAAAAAATGAAAAAAGAAAAAGGCTCAAGTTTTGTTTTTTTAAATTCGTCCCCACGCGAAACGCGTGTAAACGATATAAAAAGAAAACATTTTTCAGCCATAATTCTCCGTCGTGACGACCTGACAAAACACACACATAAAAAAACATTAATTGTCAAGTAAAAAGAGTTGGACAATACCCCTCTTATGTCTTTAAAGGATTCGTTTGCACCAAGAAGCCAAAGAAATAATTCAACCAAGAAATCAACCGACGTCAACAAAAAAAAAACCCAAACAACCAACGAACGAACGAGTCCTTTCTACGAAACCAAAATGACAAAAAAAAAAAAAAAAAAAAAAAAATTTAAATAACATACACTTTTAACTTTCCCCGTACACACCTTTGACTTTCCACATACACAACCCTACAGAGGTTTGGCTGGTCCTTTTTAGCCAGAGAAAAATTCCCTCGCTACAGGCCACTATAACCTTACACACACCTTACAAAAAAAAACAACCTCACTGATGCATCCTTACCGTAGCTCCGCTACTTGGGTGGGGATGTATTGTGGGGATTTAAAATAGATAAAAAGTTCTGAGCGTCTGGATGCTAGCGTTCAGACTGAACGGGCAAATTAAAAAAGTCTCCATCTATACTTCAAAACAGTTGTGTCTTGTTATTTCTCTTCATCTCCTCATCTCGTATTCCCTATAGGAGCAAGGAATGAATCAAAGATATGAGAAGAGTCCTGTTTCTAGCCCACATGTTGTGTCCATGGCTTTCAGCTTCCATGACCACAAAGACTGGACAGAAAGAATAAACCAACACAGTCTCACCACTCAGGATGAGTTGTGTTTTTCCCTTCCCTTCTGATGATTAAGACATCACTGATAAGGCAGTAGTATTAGCTATTCTTTTTCAATCCAGTTTAATAACCTAAGCTAATTACAAATTAGATTAAATAGATGAAAGAAAAATCTAACTAGTAATTGTTTGACTATCTGTGGTATAAGATGTACACAAAATTCTCACTTCTATGTATGAACTTTCCCCAACAACAGCAGACACTTCCGGCAAAAATTGGCCAATGAGAGACGAGGACAGAAGGTATTTAAGATCATTTGCAACTGTCCTCAAATCAATTACTGGTTGAACTTTCTGCCAGCAAGACCTATCTTTTGGATTAACACCAGAGGAATACTACAGACTTGGACATACATATTACAACAAACTCTACAGGCTTGGACTTTGACATATTAAAAGGTTAATGGTTTGGTTTGGTTTGTTTTGCGGCATATCAACCTCAGTGGGTCATTTAATGCCGATAAAGTTTTGAAATAAATTTGTTCTTAATGGATAATACAATTTTTCTATTTAACCCATAGATGGGACCCTAACAGGTACTACCACTCCGGGTCAGAGTGGACCAGAGAGCAATGGTGATGAAGGGGTGCTCCACATTCCCCAAACCTCCAAAACTGGAACCTCACCATCAGATAGAGTTTAACGTCATTCCCAGGACATGTAGACCCGCAGCCACCGCCTTCTAGCACCCATATGATAAAAAGGGGTTGGGGCTTGCCATACGGGCAATAGGGTTTGGAAAATCATATAAGTGCTAGGGCTGGACGTGACCAGCCGATTGATCGGAGGGGGCCTCTCCGACCGCCCATCTAGCACAAGATAGGGCCAAAGTGGAGTATTGCATGTCATGAACTGCTCATCCACCAGGGCTCTATCCTTAAGCATCACAGGTCGCCACCGACGGCCAACAGGTGGCCCCATTGGGGGAGTCTTACACCTCTGCAGAGGTGCAGTCGATGCATTCTAACGCCCCAGCCGACAGGGCGGACTTGGACTTGTATATATTACAAAGAATCCAATTGGATTCTGTGAACAACAGACATGAATTTTCACAGTATTACTTGTGGAAATTATATAATTACAATTTAGGAATAGAACATTAAATTATTATCATATAATATATAATATATATTATATATATATATAATATATATATATAATATAATATATATAATATATATATATAATATAAGATATAATATATATTATATATATATAATATATATTATATAATTATTATTATATAATATAAATGATAATAATAACAATAATGAGTCAGTAGAGCATTTTCCTAGCCACCAGATCCAATACCGGCCCTCGCCAAATCAACACATGAGTAACACAGCGTGGATCTGACCGGTAATGTGGGGAGCTGATACTAGGTGTGGTGCTCCACCTCAGATGCAAAAAACAATCTCCTTGGTCTAGCATTATTGAAAAGGGAATAGACTCTTTTTCTGTCCACCTGACACCAATCCTTGGCCACTCTGCCGGCTTTTATTTTTTAAATAAGTATATATATATGATGGACTCTCCCGTCGATTTTGACGTATGAGGTTCAGACAACCTCTTTCATCTAACCTTGTGTGTTAATCGCAGGTGACATTTCATCCCTGCCAATGACTTGCAAAGAAGTCCACAGATGGAACAAGTGTGTGCATTATTTGAATGTATTGCTGGGACACTAGCCAATACTCTAGTCCTTTCTCTAGCTTGACGCAGCTTGGTGACCTCCGATGCTGCAAATCCTTAAAAATACCATTATATATATATATATATATATATATATATATATATAGATAGATAGATAGATAGATAGATAGATAGAGAGATAGATAGAGAGAGAGAGAGATAGAGAGAGAGAGAGAGCAATGCACACTCATGGCCAAAACATCAGAATTTGAGTCTTTAGACATACTCCTTACAGTAAAATCCAGAGCTCTATAACTAAGTCTCACACCAGACACAGTTTAGTGGGATACCCCCCCCCCTCTACACATTTTCGTTTGTTGAGAGGGGAGGGGGTCATATACCCACACTGCAGAGGATATAATCAGCATATTACAGACACTGCGGACAGGGGGAACTCTTTTTTTAAACATTTTTTTTTTCAATGGGTGGGACAAAAATGGCTCAACAGTATTGTGCAAGCCTCTCTCTCTTTCTCTGTGAGAGAGAGTTTATTGCACAATACTGTTGAGTCATTTTTGTCCCACCCATAAAAATAAGTGTTTATATATATATATATATATATACACAGAAAGAAAAGAAAAAGAAAGATGTCTGCAAGAGGGACATGAAGACATGCCACGTCAACACCAACACATGGGAGGCTTGTACAAGAGACTGTGCGACCTGGCGCCTCCTCGTCAATATATATATATATATATATACACATCTCATAAACCCAATTGTTGCGCAATCCTATTCATAGAACATTTATAAAAATTTGTTTTGGTTGATTGATTGTTAGATTTTAATGGCATGTCAACCAGTCTAAGTTTATTTTATGCCTTAAAGTTAAAGAATCACAGTAATTGCACATTCAAATTTACATTTTTTGTGTAGATGTTTTAAGAGTTTTGTTTTTTCATTGGTCCTATTAAATAAGAATAAATTTGACCAATAGATGGGACCTCCTAATAGGTGCTACCATGGCGGGTCATAGTGGACCGGAGAACAATGGCAAATGAAAGGTTACTCCACACTCCCCAGAAGTTCAGTGTCATACCCAGGTCAACCACATTTTTCGGGAGAGGGGCGGGGATTACTCCCTCTTCAAGGAATACAATCAGCATATTCTAAGCCCCCACCAACAGAGTGGGGCAAGTATTGGATTAAAATCAAAAGACAATGATAATTAGTGATTTTTCCGGGGGGGGGGGGTCAACTAATATAATCATCAAGTTGCCCTGGTAGGTCCTTCCCACCGCATCTAGAAACCACAGAGCTGATGCACGTTTTTGCTGGTTGGCCTACACTGGGGTGCCCTTGTGTAGGTGTCCATAGGGGAACATCAGTTATGAGTTCGTCCTTACTTCTCCAGCAGTGCCCAATATGTCTCGTTCGTCATACTCAGATGGTCTATGTGATAGCTGCTTTCTAATGGGGTGCTGATTCTAAGATGGGGGGGGGGGATTGACTAAAACATCTCCCCCCCCCACACACACACACACACCAAAGAATCCAATAAAAGCTGAAATAATTTGACACTAAATCCCTAAATATTCTATTAGCATAATCCACATTTTCTGTAGCACTGAAAAAAAATACCCCTCAAAAGATTTCTATTTTAAGAAACATCGTGCTTAGATTGGAACTAAGTTCTGTTACCAATGTTGATTAGAATATATATATATATTTACCAACCCCTCCGCACGAGCAGGATGCGACACAAGGTCAATTTATTAAGCGGAGTTTAACAGGTTTAAATTGCAGCAGCTTATTACAGATAAAACAGGATAGATAAAGAACATTGAGGGAATAAATATACTTGGATGACACAATGTACACAATTCATATTACCGCAGACAGAAGTAAAAAAGAAGACATAAGTCACACAATATTAGAAATTAACCCTGAATGCATATACGCCTTTATGTACAGTACGTGTACAAAATGTACAGTATGCATATCTAAGTGAACTAGAGGTGATGAGTAAAAACGGATTTCAAATCTGAATTCAGCACCCCCAAATTAGGTTAAAACAGCTATTTTTGTGCTTGCCTCAATTTATTTGTAAACCAGTGTAATTGGTCCTTGGTTAGTGGGGGGACTTGACTAAAACATCTCCCCACCCCCACACACACACACACCAAAGAATCCAATAAAAGCTAAAATAATTTGACACTAAATCCCTAAATATTCTATTAGCATAATCCACATTTTCTGTAGCACTGAAAAAAATACCCCTCAAAAGATTTCTATTTTAAGAAACATGGTGCTTAGATTGGAACTAAGTTCTGCTACCAATGTTGATTAGAATATATAGGAGGACACAGAAGCAACAGCAATATTAACAGCAATGTTAGTTGGAATATATAAGCAGGTGGGTTCAGCAGTAATAATATTAACAGCAATGTTAGTTGGAATATATAGGTGGGTTCAGCAGTAATAATATTAACAGCAATGTTAGTTGAATATATAGGTGGGTTCAGCAGTAATAATATTAACAGCAATGTTAGTTGAATATATAGGTGGGTTCAGCAGTAATAATATTAACAGCAATGTTAGTTGGAATATATAGGTGGGTTCAGCAGTAATAATATTAACAGCAATGTTAGTTGGAATATATAGGTGGGTTAGTAATATTAACAGCAATGTTAGTTAGAATATATAGGTGGGTTCAGCAGTAGTAATATTAACAGTCCAAAGGGTTCATGTAGGCATAGCATTTAGAAGAAACTGATACTAAGACTAACCAGGAAGAAATATACAGAGCTTTAATAAAGCTCCAAGGTAAAACTCATTCCCAACAAGTAGGGTTTCTAAGCTATCTTAAAACTGATTGGTTTTTACACATACATCAAGGCAGATACATACAACACCTGAAAGCCTCAACCAGGATGTGGAAGCCTGTTTAGGGGCCCTGGAAGTGTGGATTTTATATATTTTCTATGAATACAAATTTATAAAAACTGACATATAGTAGAGTAGGGGACCAGTATCATATATTCATGGGATGGGGGATATGAGACCCTAGCACTAGCCCTCATGTATATACTATGTATATTTCAGATATGGTCCCTAATGCACAAAAATCATATCCATGCATCCAAGTGTGTTTCTTTTTTCTCAAATTTCAAGCTAACTGTAAATACATTTCAATAGTTTCTTAGAAACAAATTACACAGGATAGGTTACAAGCTAACTATAAATACATTTCAATGGTTTCTTAGAAACAAATTACACAGGATAGGTTACGTAGGAGTTAGACTGCTTTAGTTGTTTCCCCAGATCATAAATAAAAACCCTTCAATCTATTAAGAAACTTTAGTTGGGACTCATAAATTTTCCCAGGGATTCATTCAAGGCAAATATGTGTGTCCCAGGACACACTACATCAAAAAGCTATCAGCATCACTGTATGTTACATGATTTGCAAATCTAATACTATATTTTGAGGAAATGGACTCATCAACCAGTGTTCAAATCCTGGACAAAGCTACAGTTCACATAGCACTAATACCCTTGGGAAAGGTATGAATCCAACTACTCTCCCTCCAGCTATGGGTAAATAGTAGGGCAGAATGTGCTCTTTGACCTTGGTTAGGCAGCCAGTCTAGGAGAAGGAAAACTCTGAATTCAAACCTATTAAATCTGCTTGGGGTGATCACTACTAGAATAGGCTCAGTCCTAATTAGTGATCTATTTCCTTAATTTAGAATTTAATTTATTAGCTTGATAACATGGATCTAATAAAATTAACTATAAAAATAAATTGCAAAGTTCTTTTAAATTAGTATTATTTGTATTCTTCGGACTATTGTCCTCATCTTCATTGTTATCTGTACGTTTCGGCTGATGTGCCCTCCGGCCTTCTTCAGGTATTTCTTGTTGGACTTTCTTTAAATTAGGCAAAAATGCAGGATAACTTTTGTTAGTAGTTTGGTGGGGGGGGGTCTCTTTTTTTAAAATTAGGTAAATGAAAATTTACTTTGGATAAAATAGTTTCTTCAGTAACATCTGCAAATCTGAGTTTCAAGAGTTCTCGATTGTAATTGATCTGGGAACCCGTCTCTGTCTGCCGGATCAAATCGACATGCAAAACGTTGCCCACAACTGAATAAACCTACAAAAACAAAAAAAACATTTTAGGAAAACAGCAATAAAAATAAAAATTCTGTTTTTTTTTCAAAACAGCTAGAAAGTTATAAACACAAAGAATTCTAAATCAAATAGTAATTCACATACAAGAGGTGAACTGTAGGAACTGAGGAACTGTAAGGGGGAAGATGTTGAAAAATAAACCTAATTTGGTCACATTCCGTGGGAGTATCTTGGTTAGCTTAAATATCTAATCATTAGATGTGATGTTTCACACTTGACTTGGTAAGTGAAAAAGAGAAAAAAATTAAAGGTTGCATATAGGTGTCAATTTCATACAGCAAAGTTACACAAATTCACTACTAAATTTTTAAGTGAATAAAAATAGATCAATTGAATTTTAAAGTAAAACGCCCGTTTATGAGATATCTATACTTACCTGTTTAACTAATGCAATTCACACACTACTTAAAACCATCCGAGCAGAATTTTTTTTTTTTTTTTTAATTATTTTCAAAATTAACTCCCTTCACCTCCACGACCTCTCGTTCAAGAAGACACATAATCACTTTCATATGAGGGCCTTTATTTATTTATGAGAGCCATATTTAGGACCTTTGCAACCTGGAACTTTAGAGGGGAGGAGGGAGGGAATATACAGGTAAGTATAGATGTCTCATAAACAGAGGTTTTACTTTAAAAACCCTCAGTTTATATCAATATCTATACTTACCTGTATAACTAATGCAAGAAACAGAATTTGTAGCAGAATTCCGGGAGGTGGGAAAAACAAAGTAAAGGAACATACTCACTTATTCTTCACCAAACTGACTGTCTCTAATATGGATGTTCTAGTAAAATTTCCTTCACTCCCAGCAACATCCCTTAACTCTTAACATCCTGTTGAGAATTTTCTCAGTCCAGAGCCCCATTCCTATAAGGATCTATCAAAAATACTAAAAATGGCCTTTTCCTTAAAAGTTACCTGTTATTTCCTTTAAAATAAAGACTTCTAAAAGTGTTTAATATTACATTTAAATGAAGTCTATTATCTGTGGCAGATTAGGAAAATGAATTTGACTTCTGGCCGGGTGGAATGAGGTGGTATAGGATGTTAAGAGTTAAATAAAAGGATACAAAAGAGTTCTCTGAAGACCAATGAGCCACTTGTAGGATGTCTCTCAGTGAAGCTCCGTTAAACAAGGACCAAGATGAAGCCAATCGTCTAGTATCATGGGCCCTAATGTCCTCAGAATGTGGTTGACCAGCTGCCTCATAGACATGTCTAATAGTGGAAACAATCCACCTGGAAATAGTACTATTCGCTGCTGCCTATATTGGCTCTTCTTATAGGTAATGAAGAGTGCTTCATTATCCTGCCGCAACATCTCTGTTCACTTTAAATAGATTTTTAAACAACACAGAAGGATGATATTTTCCACATACCCCACTTGTACGGGTCAGGCACAAAGGCCCTATTTATGTGGGACCACCCACAAGCCGAGACTCATGGGGTGGCAGGTGAAAAATTGCGTCGATCCCGTCGGCATTCCCCCTCAAGGGGTGCACCTCAGGCACTGGGCAATAAACCCAGCCCTGCCCCTTTAAATCAAGGGGGCAGGTGTTGCCTGGGGGTATGGGCCCCTGGGATCGACACTATTATTATAACAGAACCGGTCCAGCGGCCGAAGCTCACCGGAGCCCCGGTCGAAACCGGGTGGGGGCTGCATTAAACGACACAGAAGGATGCCCTCAGCGTCATCTGTAAATTTTTTGAAATCTGGAATAAACCAAGGTGACCAGGCTTTCTTCAACCGCTGAGTCTTGGCTAAAAAATTTTAAGTTGGGTAAAAGTCATATACCCGCTGCCTCAAAAACCTATGGTTCGACTCCTTGATAGATAAAGCATTTAGTTCACCTATTCTAGCAGCCGAAGCTAAGGCAACTAGGAAAACTGTCTTCCAAGATAAAAACTTGAACTCTGCAGAATCTAAGGGTTCAAAGGGATGCTTAGTGAGAGCCTTTAGAACAAAAGGTAAGTCCCAGTTAGGGAGAAGTGGTCTCACTGAAGGATTTGAATTAAAAATTCCTTTAACCAAATTTGATAGCAGACTCTCTGAATTTATAGAACTCTTCTCCCAACTGTTGTGAATAGCTGCTAACGCTGTTCTATATCTCGCAATAGTTGAAGCTCTGCAACCCCTGACTTCATGTAAATGAACCAGAAAATCCGCCACATCCTTTATAGAGGCAGAATATGGGTCGATATATCGTTCAAGACACCAGCTACAGTATATTTGTTGTCGAGCCTCGTACATTCTCCTGGTGGAAGGCCTTTTGCTATTTTTGATGTAACTTTGAGCCTTTCCAGAAAGAGATTCCTTAGATGGGATATGCTGGGTATTTTCCACACTACTAGCTTCAAACTTGCTGGATTTGAATGTACTATCTGGCCCCGTCCCTGAGTTAGCATTTTCGGTGTTATTGGTAACTCTCTTGGGAAGTCTATCAGCAGGTCCAAAAGGACTGGATACCATGACTGCCGTGGAGCTTGTGGGGCTACCAGAAGAAGAATGCATCTTTCCTGTGACACCTTTTGAAGGACCCGATGGATCAATATTGGGGGAGGAAATGCATACATCCCTGTCCAATCTATGCTCAGAACATCTGAGGCATATGCAACATCGACCAGATAAGGGGAGCAAAACACCCCCAACTTGTTTTCTGGAGTAGCAAAAAGGTCTATGTTCAGACGCCTGAACCTCAGAAAAATTAAGTCAACTATCCTCAGTTCCAGGCTCCATTCCGTCAACCGAGCTCCCACTTGGCCCCTCGATAGATGGTCTGCCAAAACATTCTTCTTTCCTGGAATGTGAGCTGCATAAAGGGAAATGTTGTGCTCTGCTGCCCAATGGAACACTTTCCATGCCAACAGACAAAGATGAAGGGACTTCGTACCCCCTTCTTTGTTGATGTAAGCTACAACTGTGGAATTGTCGCACCTTAAAAGAACTCTCTTCCCTCTGACATGAGGTAGTAGTTGAACAAGAGCTAGATGAACTGCTTTTAGCTCCAACCAATTGATGTGGTTTCTTACCTGGTGATTGTCCCAAACTCCTGCTACCTGGTGATAGTTTAAGTGAGCTCTCCAGCCCCTTTCTGAGGCATCTGTCCAAAGAACTAGAGGCTCTGCCTGGTGAAGCTGTACCCCTTTGAAAAAGTTCTCCCTTCTTGTCCACCATACAAGTTGACTTGCTAAAAAACTCTTTATGGGGATCATGTTCTTGATATTGTCCCTTCGAGGGACCCACCATGACCGAAGGTAGAATTGAATAGGCCTCATATGCAACCGGGCCCAGGGAATCAGATCTATACATGCCACCATAAGACCTAGAAGTCTGAGAAATCTGTGAGCTTGGCTGAACCCTGTCTCCAAGATACAATCTATTTGTTGTACCAGATTCTGGAATCTCTCCTCTGAAGGATAAATTATTCCTTCTTTCAAATTGAAGAGAGCCCCTAGATAATTTGCCTTTTGAGATGGAATCAATTGAGATTTTTGATAGTTCAGGAACAATCCCAAATCCTGGAGAAGGTCCTGCATTAAAATTACTTGTAGATTGAGAATGTGTTGATCCTGATTTTTGATTAACCAGTCGTCCAGGTACATGAAAATATGTATTTGACGGGACCTGAGAAATCCCCCCAGTGCTGACATCATCTTTGTGAACACTCTGGGGGCTATTGCAAGACCAAAGGGCATAGCTTTGAATCGGTAATGCCTCCCTTGAAAATGAAACCGCAGAAACTGCCTGTGACCTGGGAAACATGGAAACATGGAAGTAAGCATCCTTTAGGTCCGCCATTATTACCCAATCGCCTTTCCTCCAGGCCTGACGAATAGTCCTGAAAGTTTCCATCTTGAAATGGGGAACCACCAGATGGGAATTCATCCCTCTCAAATTTAGAATGGGACGGAACCCTCCGTCCTTCTTGGGAACTAAAAAGAAGGTGCTGTAACACCCCTGGCCCTCCTGGGCTCTGGGAACTAACTCGATTGCTTGTTTTCCTAACACGTCTTATTTCTTCTGAAATAATGTTTCTCTGGTAAGACGAACTGAATACGGTCTTTTTTTTACACCGCTTCGTATCGGTGTTGAAGCAAACTGAAGTTTTAGTCCTTCCCGGACTATGCTCAAAATCCAGCAGTCAGAAGTAATCCTCCTCCAACCCTGCAAAAATCCTGCTAGTCCCCCGACCGGCTCAGATTGAGGAAATACACAGCTTATTGTCGTTGGGGACGAAACCCCAACGACTTCTGAAACCTGGATTTCTGAAACCCCAATTGCTCCTTCGTCCAGATCAAAACACTCTGTTCTCTCCCCTGCTTAAAGTTGGAACCTTCCTTCTTCTGCCTTTTCTGCCCAAAACCGAAGAATTAGCATAATCGGTCTTCTTAGGGCTCTCCAACTTTCGCTTCGCTCCCATAAAATTCTTCCAGACGTGTTGCGTCTCCCTAGCATTTCTAAGGTTCTCCACACTGCTATGCAAAACCTCAAAAAACCTTCCAGAAAACAGTTTTGGGCCTAAAGTAGGCAGGCGTGAAAGCTTATTTTCTGTGGCTTTATTCTTAAAAGCCATGTCTCTCAAATAAAGACTCCGCCTCGCTGAAACAGAACTTAAAATAATTCTGGACGTGACATCCGCCATAGATTGGAATAACTGGGATAGAGCCTGCAGGGCTTCTTGTCTATCCACCACCGAAATGAAGTGATTAACAAGCCATACGAAATTTGCCTAAGCAAAAGCCAAGCACTCAAATCCAGCTTCCTAAGGCACAAATTAGCAGAATCTGCAGATTTTCTAGAAAATTTATACTGAGCGCCGCGAATATAGTCCTTACTGCTAGAAGGCGCCATAATACCCTCTTCAATGTTCTCGTCTAGACGAGGGAGGAGACAGAACTGGGTAAAGTGGTCATTAACCACCATATATTTCTGATCTTCTGAAGACCTAAAACATTTTATTTTTCCCTTAGTCTGCCATTCAGAATCGACCTCTTCCAGTGATTTAATAACAGACCCATCTACTGGCAGACTAATAGCCTCCTTCATCCTAGGAGCCAACAAGTGATCCACTATGTAAGATTTAAAATCAGAGTCTTTGCTTCCCCCTGCACAGGGAATATTCAATGTCGAAACTACCTTCGAAATAAAGGAATTCCACTCCACATTACGAGTTTTAATATTGCTTTCCTCCAAATTCCGCTCACTTCCAGCTTCAGAGCAATGACTGAAATTCTCAACCTCACCTTCCAAATCAGAGATATCATTAGTATGTCCCATAAAACAAGGACCTGAAACGACATTGTAACTTCCCGCCAAGGACTCGTTCATACGAGCCTCCCTCACTTGGCTCCCGTGTAAATTAAACATAAGTTTAATCCTGCTATCAATTAAACTTTAAATCCTTAAACCCTTCTACTTCAGGCAGGAACCTGGAAGGGTAAGCATTTTTAGGATCACTTCTTTGGTTTTCCGAAACTGATTCGAATGGGGCTTCCTTCAGCGAAGACCCACTTAGTTTATTTTTCTGCTTTTCCTTTGGCGATGTAAGTTGTAACTTAGTCAGAAAAGGCTTATTTGAACTGACGTGACCGTGTCTAGTTCATTTTCTCTCAGAGGAGAATGGACGTCGAAATCTCCCGCATTCTGATCTGCAGAAACATCTTCTGAAAAAAGCTGTAGCCCTGTTTCTGTAACTTTTTCCATTATTATATAACTTTTTTTTTTTTTTTTTTTTTTTTAAGAATGAAATTTAAATTCCAAAATACAACTTCAGTTCAATAACTGAATAAACGAGAAAAAGCCAAAAATACTGACTCACCAATTTCTTCCCTTAATATTATTTTCTCACTTCTCGGTATGGTTAAAAAATCAAGCAGTAGTAAGAAATTACAAACCTCTCACTACAAATCAGAGTATGAAAGTGATGTGCCTTCTTGAACGAGAGGTCGTGGAGGTGAAGGGAGTTAATTTTGAAAAGAATTTAAAATAAAATTAAAAATTCTGCTCAGATGGTTTTAAGTAGCTTGTGTGTGAATTGCATTAGTTATACAGGTAAGTATAGATATTGATATAAACTACTTTTTTTAGACCAATTCAAAAAAAAAAAAAAAAAAAAAAACATTGTTTTTAAAATTACAAAGAAAAAATAACTTAAATTTTCAAATAACATTTTTTTTAATAACTAAATCTTTTTTATTATTTTTATGATGGTTTTTTTTTAATTTGATCATACTAGAAATGTTAAAATTAGGGACTGTAAATTTTTTTCTTCAAATGACCAAAAGTTCACCCTCTTGTAATTAATTGAAACAAAATTAGTTTTAATTACTCAGTCTACAAAAATATCCGCAATATTGGATATAATAAATATCAAAAGCAATACAAAGTTCATCCTTTAGAATTTTGTTTTTTTCTTCCACTTATATTTTTCAATGCTTCTAATGTAACCAAAAACGTTCCCAATAACAATATTAATATTTATGAAGAAGCATACATGGACTCAACACTATATATATATATATATATATATATAAATTAAACATTTTTGAAAAAACAAATGATGTTATTAGTTCGCTGACAGAATCTGTTTCAACCTTTTAATAAAGCGGTCTTCTTCAAGAGCGAAATATTTATGATGGAGAGACAGAATAAGTAAACCGTTAAAATAGGAGGGGTATAATTGAACGTTCATGTTCAGAGCCGGAATTTTTTTACATTTTCGAAACACAGTGTCTGTGGATTATATATATATATATATATATATATATATATATATATATATATATATATATACACACACACACGTATATATAAATGAAAATATATACACACACACATGTATATATAAATGAAAATATATTACACACACACACACGTATATATAAATATATATATACACACACACACGTATATATATATATATATATATATAATATATATATATATATATATATATATATATATACACACACACACTCAAAATGTCAATAATATACATATAATAATATACATTTTATTTTAAATATATATATATACACAAACACACACGTGTATATATATATATATATATATATATATATAATATACACACACACACACTCAAAATGTCAATAATATACATATAATACATATAATAATATACATTTTATTTTAAATATATATATATATACACAAACACACATGTGTATATATATATATATATATATATATATATATATATATATACACACACATACACTCAAAATGTCAATAATATACATATAATACATATAATAATATACATTTATTTTAAATATATATATATACACAAACACACATGTGTATATATATATATATATATATATATATATATATATATATATATATATATATATACGCACACACACTCAAAATGTCAATAATATACATACATATACATGAAATGGTAATAATATAATACATATACATAAGATGGAATATAATAACATACAAATACATAAAATTGGAATAATTGATACATATATATAAAATGAAAATTATATGATACATATATATAAAATGAAATTATATGATATGATACATATATATAAAATGAATTATATGATACATATATATAAAATGAAAATTATATGATACATATATATAAAATATGATATATATATAAAATGAAAATTATATATATATATATATATATATATATATATATATACTATTAGGCAAGCAAACAAATAGAATTATATTTTATACATGCATCCATGTAACCACAACCTAACAAAAATTGCACATCATAACAAGATTTATATTAGATCAATACATTTAAAAGACTCTAACTTAGACAATAAAACAATTTCTTATTCAATTTGCAATTGAATAATTTTATTAAACCTGAATACAGACAGCCTTGGATGGTATTGAACTTTGGTTGTGTAACGTTGTGCCTTTTTTCCGGGCACTAAAACGATATCTGTAACATTGTCATATATCTGGTCACAGTACCCAAAGCGATATACATAACGGGGCAGTGTGGTTGGTGGCGGCGATGTATTCACGTTACTAAAAATGATCTTGTTATAAAATTACAAACGAGAAATATGTAGTCACAACTGCTAGCCTTTATTATCATGCTCGCCTCGTGTACTGTATCGAAGAGGAGGAGAGAAAGAGAGAGAAAACACTACTTGATTACTGTGATCCCATACTAGGCACCAAAGGGCCGTCTGTTCCCTACGCATCCGAAAGCAAAAAGAGGCCGATACCTTTCTTTGTTGTTCCACGTCACCAACGTGATTTCTGGTTCCGGTCAACACCGACTTCCGGTTGACACTCAATTCTCCATTCGGGAGGTCACTTCTCCAGTCAAATCATCGTTCATCCTGTTTTGGCTCATCACTATTTTTAAACCTTTATCATCTCTCACTTATTTCCTTCTTCCTCCTTTTCTAACATAGTAGTTCTAGCTCACAAAAGTCAGGACCTTCATTATCTCTCGTTACAGTTGGTTGTTCTATAACTGTACACCTACACACCAATCCTCCTTATTTGATACACACAAAATCTATAGTAGTCACTATCGAATTACATCACTGACGACAACACACAGCCAGCGCTCCAAATGTAGGAGCGTATATTTGAAGTATTTTTTATCTGCAAAAAACAGTGACAACCGGGAAGAGACGATTGACTACCTAGAAATAGACTGGTTGACAAATTGGAAAGACAATTGACGGTGAGGGGAGACACAAAAGGAAGCGCAGCCGGGTCAGCAGCTCGACGTGTGGATTAAAAAATACCGCTATAGACAAATACCTGATTAATACCACCCAGGGGATCACGATGGGGGGGAGAATGAGATCCCCATTAGGACGGACAATACGGTAAACAAACCAAGCTTCGCACTCATGGACAACGATTATGATATGCCCATGTGGAAAGAAATGCAAAAATATACGCGGCCTAAAAATCCATCAGGCTCGCATGAAGTGTCAGGGGGAAAATAACCAGACGCAGCGCACAGGAATTTCTCCTGGTGAGACGCAGAAGGTGCA
Organism: Doryteuthis pealeii; assembly: GCA_023376005.1. Taxonomy (NCBI): domain Eukaryota; kingdom Metazoa; phylum Mollusca; class Cephalopoda; order Myopsida; family Loliginidae; genus Doryteuthis; species Doryteuthis pealeii. The sequence goes on along the minus strand of CM042147.1, from coordinate 111,734,831 downwards.
GGGCCGGGAACCCCACCACAGCGCCCATACCCTCCAAGCTGATGCTCAAAATCCACCTGACACAATCAGTACATTGGAAAAAAAAATCAAATGGCCAGCAGCCGTGGACAGTAAGGCTTGGCACGAGTTTGACAGTGACATTTGTGAAATTCTCAAAACAACAGCAAATGGATCGGTGGATAAACGTATCTTAACAACATCTAAGATCATTGTGAGTTACGCCACAGAACGATATGGATTCGAGGAGACTAAAAGTAGGGAAGCAGGTAAGAAAACCGAAGAGAGGGAAAATTAAACAATATAGGAAAGAATTAAAATCTCTCATGAAACATATATAAGAAAACAAAACCTGAGAAAAAGAATCTCTGCAGGAACTCCGTGATATCATTCGAGCAAAGTTGAGGTCTACATGTAGAGCCGAAGGACATAGGAGAAAGACCGAAAGAAAGAGAACGGCCTTTATTTTCAAATCCTTATTTGTTCACAAAAAAATTATTGGGAGAAAATCGAAGTGGGCGACTGGAGAGCACCGCAGATGAAATAAATACATTCCTCCAAGAAACACTAAAGGACCCGTACAGACATCAAGAGTTGGGAGAAAACACCTCACTGATTCTGACTACTTCTCCATTAACGGACTTTGATTTGAAGGAACCAAGCTGGAAGGAAATCCAAGAAGTTTTAAAGTCAGCTAGGTCAGCCTCTGCCCCGGGACCAAATGGAGTCCCATACATAGTCTATAAACGATGTCCACAGCTACTAGGTAGGCTGTGGAAATTACTAAAGATCATATGGAGAAGGGGGAAAATTGTAGAACAATGGAAATACTCTAAAGGAATTTGGATCCCTAAAGAGGAAGGGGCAAAGAAAATAAATCAATTTAGATGCATATCCCTGTTGAACGTCGAAGGGAAAATCTTTTTCAGTCTATTGAATCGATGGTTAGCGGATTTCCTAATAAAAAACCAGTACATTGACACCTCAGTACAGAAGGGAGGAGTCCCAGGGATGCCGGGATGTATTGAACATATGGGAGTTATCACACAGCTTTTAAAAGATGCAAAAACAAACAAAGGTGACTTGGCTGTCCTATGGTTGGACCTAAAAAATACCTACGGATCAATCCCCCATAGATTAGTCGAAAAGGCCCTTAAACACCATCATGTTCCCAACAAAATTACTGAATTAATAGTCTACTACTACAACAACTTTCAGATGAGAACGATATTGGGAAATGTTGCTTCGACATGGCATAAGCTGGAGAGGGGGATTATAACCGGATGTACCATCTCGGCTACACTATTTGCCCTAGCTATGAATATGCTAATACAAGTTGCAGAGGGAGAATGTAGAGGCCCTATCACCAGATCTGGTCTAAGACAACCTCCAATTCGAGCGTACATGGATGACATGACAATTACATCAACTTCTGTTATTTGTGCAAGATGGCTGCTAAAGGGAATTGAAAAGATCATTACATGGGCCAGAATGAGTTTCAACACAACAAAATCACGGTCCCTGGTGTTAAAAAAAGGAAGTCATCGGAGGAGCGGTTTAAACTTTCTGGAGAGTTCATCCCCACAATAAAGCAGAATCCCGTAAAATATCTGGGAAAGCGTTTTGATAATTCTCTAAGGGATGCTGCAGCAATCAAGGAAACAAAAGGTCTGGAGAGATGGTTGAATAAGGTTGATAAATCAGGCCTACCGGGCCGTTTTAAAGCTTGGATATATCAGCATGCTATTCTGCCAAAAGTATTATGGCCATTAACCATCTACGAATTCACTGCCTTTAACGTAGAGCAGCTGGAAAAGAAAATCAATTCCAGATTACGGAGATGGCTGGGTCTACCAAAATGTCTGAGTAGTGCGGCGCTATATGCAAATTCGAACGCATTGCAGCTCCCTTTTAAAAGCCTTGTAGAAGAATATAAAGTCGCTAAAATTAGATCAACGTTACAATACAAGTTCTCCAGAGATCCCAAAGTTTGCGGTGCAAGCGTTGAAGTATACACGGGAAGAAAGTGGAAAGCGACTAAGGCTTTAAAAATAGCAGAAGAAAGATTACGGGAGAAGACGCTAATAGGTGTCGTAGCAACTGGCCGAGCGGGATTGGGTTATTTCCCTTCCACCAGGGTGGATAAAGCTATTGGAAAAGAGTGACACCACCTTCAACATGAGGAAATACGAAGAGGTGAAGAAGAGAAAAGGACAGAGAAAATGGTTGGGCTAAGACAACAGGGGGCATGGACTAGGTGGGATTCAATTGAAAGCGCAGAATCACATGGTCCGATGTGTTGAATAACAACGTTGCCATAAAATTTTTAATTCAATCAGTTTATGATACTCTACCTAGTCCTGCGAACCTCTGTTTGTGGAAAAAAAATGAAAACCCCTTGTGTCAGTTATGTGGACAGATAAGCTCTCTAAAACACATATTAAGTAGCTGCCAAACGGCGCTGGCAGACGGTCGTTACAGATGGCGTCACGATCAGATCCTTAAAATAATAGCCGACATAGTTGATACAGCCATCCGCACAAATAAACTAATAGACGACAGGAGAGCAATAGAGTTTGTCAGGGCAGGGGCGAAAACTACACAAAAGGGAAAGCCCAAACCAAATGAATTGTCACGAGCAGCAGACTGGGAATTAAGGGCTGATTTGGGGACAAGGCTAATATTCCCGGTGCACGTCATCCAGACAACATTACGGCCAGATATCGTGATATTTTCAAACAAAATAAAGAAAATAATAATGTGGGAGCTAACAGTCTCCTGGGAGGAGCATGCAGAAGAAGCGCATGAAAGGAAAAAATTAAAATATGATGAATTGGTAGAGAGGTGTAGAAACAAAGGCTGGAAGGTAAAATATCTACCTATAGAAGTTGGCTCAAGGGGGTTTGTGGCAAAATCGTTGTGTAAAGCCTTGGCTGACATTGGATTGAGCGGAGTTAAAAAAAGAAAAGCAATCCAAAACATAACAAAGTTAGCGGAGATAACAGCAAATTGGTTATGGTTGAAACGAGGTAGCCATTGGACCACCAAACAAAATACGAAATAATTTTATTTTAATTTTCCCCATCGCGTAATTGCTATCAATAATTGGATCATGATATATGTTGTGCACAAATGCAAAAAAACAACTTTTTTTTTTTTTTTTGTAAATGTATGAAATATAATTTTTTCTTCCCCAAACGGTAGGTTAAAAAAAAAAATTTTTTAAGCTGTTTCGTTTTTTATGTTTTTTTTTAGTAAATGAATGTTAAGCGTAAAATTTTTTTTTTCGTATTTTAAACGTGAGCTAAACTCCATTTATTTCAATTATCACCCGAAAAAATTGTTATTTTTTTTTACCTTAAACAAAGTAAATGAATTTTAAGCGTAAAATTTCACTTTTTCGTATTTTAAACCAGTTACTTTCCATTTATCTTAATTATCACCCGTTAAAAACATTCGTTTTTCAATCGTATATAAAGTAAATATATTTTAAGCGAAGGTTTTTTTTTTGTCATATTTTAAACATTAATTTTATTTTTTAGTTTCCCCATCGCGTAATTGCTATCTATGTCGTGCAAAAAAAAAAATTTTTCTTGTGAATGTATGAAATATAATTTTTTTTTCCCAAACGGTAGGTTAAAAGGAAATTTTTTTTTAGTAAATGAATGTTAAGCGTAAAATTTCATTTTTTTTCGTATTTTAAACATGAATTAATCTATTTATCTTAAATACCACCCGTTAAAAAAATTGCGTTATTTTTTAACCTTAAATAAAGTAAATGAATTTAAAGCGTAAAAATTTTTTTTGTCATATTTTAAACATTAGTTACCTTCCATTTATTTCAATTAATAACTGTTAAAAATGCGTGGTTTTTTTTTGGTTTTTTTGCTTTGTCTGTTTCTGCCATGATAAATGATAGGTTTAAACGTAAAATTTTGTGGTTTCATTTTAGTTTATTTCGTCATGGTAATTTTTTTTTCAACGTTAAATACGTTTAGATTATTTAAAAATGTTAAGTTACCATCCATTTTATTTTAACCATGGAAGGAATTACGTCAAATAATATTTAAAGTTGTTTTTCTTTCGTAATCGGGGTTATTTCTGATCGTTTCATTGAGTGTTATCGAAAGAAAATAAAAAAATAAAAATTTTTTAAAAATAAATAAATACGCTTTAATTTTGCTTAATGTACAGTTTCGTAAGGGGTGTAGATAATGATTTTTAGGTTTCGAATGGAAAAAGAGGGAGGGGTGGTATAGGATATATATATATATATATATTGTCGCTATTTCATTTCGTCAAGTTATTTCGAATTAATATAGCGGCTATAATAGTAAAAATGGGTGGGGGAGGAATTTAATGTTTAAAGAGGTTTAATGGATAAACAATTGTCTCTCTAGTTATACTAGTGTAAATAAATATTTATAACTTGATGCGGAACAAATAAATTAAGACAGAGCTTTTAAATTGAATATTTTATTGGTAAATAGAACATGTAGTTTATTTATATTCTCTTTAATTCCAGTAAATCATCACATAAACGTTGTAATTCGGGAGTTAAACGTAGAACTCTTTATATCTTAATGATAATTTAAAGATATTCTTTATTTCATTTTTCGTTTAAAGTAAGTAATTAATCTTCGACATATCGTAAGGTGGGGGTAAACGCATTACTTTATTTTATATTTTATCAGTAAATAAAATATGTTATCCTAAATTTTAGTAAACGTAAACTATTTTATATTTTATTGATAACTACAAGATGTATTCTTTAGTTTTAGTTTTTTAAAGTAAGTAATTAATCTTCGACATATTGTAAGGTGGGGGTAAACACATTACTTTATTTTATATTTTAACATTAAATAAAACATGTTAATCAACACTTTAGTAAACGTAAACCCTTTTATATTTTATTGATAAATATAAGATATATTCTTTTATTTAGTTTAATTTTTAAGGTTAGTAATTAATCTTCGACACGTCGTAATGTGGGGGTAAACTTTATATGTTGTCAGTAAATATAAAATATGTTATCCTAAATTTTAGTAACACACAATTGAAACAACGTATTTATCGAGGTATTTTCAACTTTGTTTAATAATGATTTTAATCTGAAGTAGTCCCCGAGATAAGATTATTGAAATCTAAACCAACATAAAAAGTTACGGCTGTTTCATACAGTGCTAAAACTATGTAAATACGTAAAATAAAAAATAAAAATGAAAAAAAAAAAGGGGGGGGTGTAAATAGGATAAAATTTTTAAAAAAATTTTTTTTAATTGTACAAAATGGTATATAATAGATAAAATCAAAAAAATAAAATTTGAAAAATGTAAAACAAATCAGTAAAATCATTCCTCTCCTAGCATTATTAAAGAAGGGTTGACTTACCTAATCATCTAAGCCTCGTAATCCGTACGAAAAAAAAGTGTTTCTGGCTACGTATGCCATTTAAATATGGGGCACCACGCATCTGATTGGCTGTTACTAACAACCAATCAGATGCGCGGAGTTTTGTATTTGAATGGGTTAGTTCTACCGTCCATAAATTTCTCAAAAGTCAAACGTCTTTTAGCGGTTTTTGTTGTTGGTGGTTGTATCAGAGTTTGATCACCTCTGATAGGGTCAGCAGGGTGAGGGAAGTCTGATGTTGGAAGACCCGAAACTTCCCAATGAACCCTGCGAATTACATCACTGACGATAACCACCAGCGCCCCAAATGTAGGAGCGTATATTTGAAGTACAAGTAACAAATATTCACAATGACAAGAGCTTACCTCAGCATGTAAGTTGCAATCTGACACAATCTTTTTGAAATAGGAATTAGCTTCTGATGACCAACATCCATCTGGACATTTTATAGGTGATGGCTTCAATCCTTTCAGGAAACATTCAAATGCCTTCAAAACAAAAGAAAACATTCATTTATTGATATTAATACAAACACCAAATAGATTTAAAATGCAGTGATGTTCTATATTACATAACTAAAACCATAGTCGTACAATACATCTTATGGATGCGTACAGGGTGGTCGTCAGTGATGCACTATCTTCATTGCCGATTATGGGTTCTTGTGCATCATATCAGCTCCGATAGCAACCCCAACTTGAATCCGGCATCTTCAAGTTGCCACCCTGTAAGCTACATGCTGCTAGCCTTGACATTTTTTGCTATACGTGAACTACACAAGAAAACTCGACCTCTTAAATCAAGAAACCACAGTCACCAACTGACTAAAACCTTTCTTTTAAAAATCATCATCATCAAGGCATGCCAACAACACAGATTCCCTTGACTCACTCTCTCTCTCCCTAAAATCTGTCCCTATTGGACATTGTTTTTTGTAAGTCCTCTAGATGGCACCCAGTGTTCACAGAGCTGATAAATGTAAATCTTTGCTGGTCACCCAACACAAGCGTGTCCATGTGTAGAAGTCCATAAGAGAACATAGCTTATGAGCTTGCCATTACTTCTCCAGAAGTGCCCAGAATTTTTTGTTCGTCTTACTTCATTGGTTTGTGTTATAAGAGCTAAGTGGGCGTACAGCAGCTGTCTTGTAGGCTGCTTCTTCTAGGATTTGTTTAAAACAGCACATGTAGCTATTTCTCCAAGAATTTCATTAGAGTCTAAGTGGTGCAGCCATACAATAGCACTGACACAGCTAAAGCTCTGAGCATCCACAAGTTATGCAATGGTATGTGTGCTAAGAGCTAAGTGGCTATACAGTGGCTGTTTTGTAGGGGACTGCTTCCAGGATTTGTTTAAAACAGCATGTAGCATTCTTGTGCAGTTCCCATTTAGCTATTTCTCAAAGCATTTCATTAGAGTCTAAGTGATGTAGCCATACAGTAGCACTGATATGGGTCCAGCTCTGAGCATCCTAAAGCATACAATGACAGACAAACAAACAAAAAACCCAGTTTGGCTTGGTTTGGTTTTACGGTATATCAACCTCAGTGGGTCATTTAATGCCGATAAAGTTTTGAAATAAATCAATTCTTAATGGATAATACAATTTTTTTATAAATACATTTTCTATTTAACCATAGATGGGACCCTAACAGGCAGCAGGGGTGCTCCACATTCTCCAAACCTCCAAAACTGGAACCTTACCATCAGATAGAGTTTAACGTCATTCTCAGGACATGTAGACTCTCAGCCACCGCCTTCTAGCACCCATATGATAAAAAGGGGTTGGGGTTTGCCATAAGGGCAATAGGATAGGGGCAATCATATAGGTGCTAGGGCTTGACATGGCCAGCCGATTGATCGGAGGGGGTCTCTACGACCGCCCGTCTAGCCTAAGTAAGGGCCAAAGTGGAGTATTGCAAGTCATGGACTGCTCAACCACCTGGGTTCTATCCTTAAGCATCACGGGTCGCCACCCACGGCCAACAGGTGGCCCCATTGGGAGAGTCTTACCCCTCTGCAGAGGTGCATTCTAATGCCCCAGCCGACACAGGGTGAAAAAAAAACACAGACATTTGCTGAATGATAGTAAAGGAAATAGACAATGAGCACTTACCAAATGAGGGATGTTTTTAAGACAACTTGGCAATTGTCTCAAGCTGTGAATGCTCACTTTATCTACATTACCAAAATCCACAAAGAACACCTACAAATAGCAATCAGAGAATTAAGAAAAACAAGCAAAAAAAAATAAAAAAATAAAAAATAAAAAAATGATATCAAAAATGTTATTTGTGAGAAATTTTGAGATGAGGCTTGATGTGTATTATTTTGATTTTTCAGACTGTTGCCCTCATCTTTATAGCAGTATGTAAAAAAAAAAAAAAAAAAACGTTTCAGCCGCTGTATCTTCCGGCCTTCTTCAGGTGTTCCCTGTCTATCCAAACATTACAATCACCCAACCTGGTAACTCATTTCTGTCTCTACTAGGGGATCAACTGCAGGCGAACTCTTCAAGATATTTGCCAACACTAAAACCTATGGCCTTAAATTTATCACAGGATCTTGCATCAACAATTGAAATACACTAACAAAAAAAATTTCCAAACATTGATTTCACCAAAATGTCTGCTCACCAACTCAAATTATTTATCAATATAGAAATTTTTAATATGTATAAGTAAACTTATAACACGCTATCATTATAATCAACTTCCAAACTATGTAAAAAAAAAATTTTTTAATTAAATAAAAACAAAAAAAACAACTGAGGTGGTCACTACTAGAATAGACTCAGTTCTAATTAGTGATCATCCTCCACACATTACTACAACAACCAACATTACATTTTTTGTTTTGTGTGATATTATTTATATTGTGTAATGTGTAAAAATAAACCATGGCCTTCTTCATTTTGAATAGTTTGAGTGTTGATCAAACAAGTCCACTCTGACCTGGAGTGGTAGTACCTGTTTGGGTTCCATATATGGGTTAAATAGATTAAAAAAATGAGTGGACCTGGGAGTAATAGAAATTAGAGAGTACTCCATACTCCCCAGAGTTCTAGAATTGGAACCCCACCACTAGATGCAATATAACGACATACCCAGGACACTCAGCCACCACTTTTAGCACATGATAAAAAAGGTTGGGGAGATTACCATAAGAGTAATACAATCAGGACAATCATATACATGCTAGAACTTGATGTAACCAGCCGAATGATCGGAGGGAGCCTCTCCGACTGCCCATCTAGCCCAATTAAGGGGCAAAGTGGAGTGTTGCATATCATGGACTGCCCAGCCACCATGATTCCATCCTTTAGCATCACAGGCAACAGGTAGCCCCATTGGGGGTGGGGAGGGATCTTATACTTCTGCAGAGGTGCAGTTAGCATATTCTACAACACCAGCCAACAGGGCTTTAATATTTGATGCAGAAAGAAAAAAAACAATGTTGCAACTGAGGATCACAGAGTAACAACCTGTGCTAAACAGGTGTTTTTCTAAATCATATTTTCATTAATAATTCCAGTTACAGAGAGAGATTAGATAAATTAGGATGAACTATGTTACTAGAAAAAAATTAGATATGATCTAACTGAAACTTTCAAAATAAATGGAATTACTACATTTTTTTAATATCCCTTCACTGTCAAAGTAGATTTCATAATCTATGTCTATTAACCAATTGAATTTTCTCTGCAAATAGAGTAATATATGTTTGAACAAATTGTCTAATCAAATCAAAAACAGCAATAGTGTACAAAATCTTAAGATTAATTTGGATGATTTCAGAAAAAAATGGTAAGAAGAAGAATTTAAGTGGGAATTTTTGGGGAACCATCAGATGAATTACTTAACAGAATTTCATCTGTATATAAATATTGTATTAATCTATATATATAAAAGAAAGTTTGGTATGGCTGGTTGGTTGGGTTTTACAGCATGTCAACCCCTTGTGTCATTTTATGCCGAATACTTCTATTGGTAAAAAAATGTTTAATGCTGACAAAGTTTTGAAATAATTTCATTTTTAAAGGATAATACAATTTTGTTTAAAAACTCATGTTAATTTCATCTGTATATAAATATTGTATTAATCTATATATATATAAAAGAAAGTTTTGTGTGGTTGGTTGGTTGGTTGGGTTTTACGGCATGTCAACCCCTTGGGTCATTTTATGCCGAATACTTCTATTGGTAAAAAAATGTTTAATGCTGACAAAGTTTTGAAATAATTTCATTTTTAAGGATAATACAATTTTGTTTATAAACTCATGTTTTCTATTTAACCCATAGATGGGACCCTAACAGGTACTATCACTCCGGGTCAGAGTGGACCAGGGAACAATGGTAATGTAGGGGTGCTGTACATTCCCCAAACCTCCAAAACTGAAACCTCACCATTTTCTTTCTAAATATCTAATTTGTATGTGGTTTTATCGATTGAATTATTTTTTTTACAGAGAAGTAAATAGCAATAATAAACGAAAACATTTAATTTAACAATTAATAATAACTCAACTTTGTATTTATTATTAATACTTTCATTTTAGAATAAAATATATCCATTTTTAATCAGTATTTAATGTTTTCGTATGTATAAAAAAGTTTTTTAAAAAAGAGAAAAAAAAAAAAATTGTAATACGAACAATTGTAATTATTTAATTCTTAGCATTTTATTGTTACATTTTAATACGGTAAATAAAAAAGGAAATTAAATGGATAAATTTCATTTGAAATCAACAGGCAAGGAAACTGGCTTAAAAAAATAAAGTTGTTTGAAAAATGTAAACAAAAAGAGACTATTCTTAAAATAAACAAATATTATAATACACTAATTCTTAGCTTTGTTTATCGTTAGATCTTTAATAATGTTTAGGAATGTGTTTTTAAAAATAATATCTTCAATGTAAACAAAAAGAAAAAAAATTCCTAAAATAAACAAACATTCTACTATACAAATTCTCGGTGATTTTTTTGTTAATTTGATAAATCATTTTCCTCCTGTTTTCTCCTTACTCACTCTCTGGTGTTCCTAATTTTTTTTTTAGTCCGGTCATGGACGGGGTACTTTTGCTAGTATTTTATATGTTCTGTGCAAAGATTCTCTTTTTTTTCCTTTTTAAAGGTTGATTTGAGAAGATAGAAAAAAAAGGCAGATGTCCAACAAGGCATTATAAACAAGTGCAGAGTTTACAAAATGTTAAGATTAATTTAGATGATTTTAGAAAAAATAGTAAGAAGAATTTAAGAGGGCATTTTCGCAAACTATCATATTAATTACTTAATACAATATCCATGCACAGATAAAATTTTCTTAACGGTGTATAAGTTCTGTGCAAAGTTTGGTTTGTTTTACGGCATATCAACCTTAGTGGGTCATTTAATGCCAACAAAGTTTTCAAATGAATTCATTCTTAATGGATACTCAATTTTTTTTATAAATACATTTTTCTATTTAACCCATAGATGGGACCTTAACAAGTACTACCACTCCAGGTCAGAACTGGAACCTCACCATCAGATAGAGTTTAACATTATTCCCAGGGCATGAAGACCCTCGCCCAACACCTTCTAGGACCCATATGATAAAAAGGGTTGGGGCTTGCTATAAGGGCAATAGGTTTGGGGCAATCATATAGGTGCTAGGGCTTGATATGACCAGCCAATTGATCAGAGAGGGCCTCTCTGTGCAAAGACTTTTTTTGTGTGCGTTAAAGATTGATGTGAAAGGATAGAAAAAAAAAAAAGGAGAACAAAATGTCTGTATAATGCTAAAGAGCATAACAAACAAACAAATAAATCACAGCACAGAATTCTCTATGAGCAGTATTGTTATCTTTGCTTTCTATATTTCATTTATCTTTAATAATTAATGTGAATGTCAGTGTGTCATATCTTTTTCAACTTTACTCCTAGAGGTCATAGCCCAACAAATGGCATTTTGGAATCAGGGCGAATACACGAGCCATTAAAAACATTAAGGACCTGCACTCCTGAAATTTTGGATTCTCAGGTTTTAATTACTCTAATTATTTTTGGCACATTTTTATGTGATTATTTTGCAACAAATTATATCATTATTTTGATGAAAAATGTAATTTGAAAATTATTGTTCAAGTTTGGTTTGGTTTGGTTTACGGCATATCAACCTCGGTGGGTCCTTTAATGCCTACAAAGTTGTGAAATAAATTCATTCTTAATGCATAATACAATTTTGTTTATAAACTCATGTTTTTCTATTCAACCCATAGATGGGACCCTAACAGGTACTACCACTCCGGATCAGAGTGGTCCAGGGAGCAATGGTGATGAAGGGGTGCTCCACATTCCCAAAACCTCCAAAACAGGAACCTCACCATCAGATAGAGTTTAACATCATTCCCAGGACATGTAGACCCACAGCCACCGCCTTCTAGCACTCATATGATAAAAAAGGGGTTGGGACTTGCCATAAATAGGGTTGGGAAAATCATTCCGCCTAATAGGGCATCTTTTAAGCTAGTACACATTTTTATATAGCCCTATTATAATTTTTTGGCATACAGACTGAGGTTGACCTAAGTTAAATAATATAGGTAAGAAAAAAATAAGAAAAAATTGAATTAAAATGAAGGAAAAGAATATCCAGTAAGGCAGTAACTTAACTCTTAACATCCTATACCACCTCATTCCACCCGGTCAGAAGTCACATTCATTTTCCTAATCTGTCCTAAACAATAGCCTTTGTTTAAATGTAAGATTAAAACATATTTAGAAGTCTTTATTTTAAGGGAAATATCTCGGGTTAACTTTAAATGAAAAGGCCATTTTTAAACATTTTTTGATAAATCATTATAGGAACTAGCAAATATATGCACCCTCCGGGTGCAAGTATTTAAGTTTTAATGTAATAAAATATTGTATGAATTAGAAAGGCTAATGAAACTAAATAAGAATACAGATAAAAAGATTTGAAACAGAGGGAGTATAATAAAAAGATTTGAAACAGAGGGAGTATAAAAAAGAAACAGAGGGAGTATAATAAAAGATTTGAAACAGAGGGAGTATAATAAAAAATGGAACAATTGAAACTTACTCTTCCATCACTCTCGTCTTTCATTGTTATTTTTTCTAATTTAAGTATTTAGTTATATGAGGAAGTAAAGAATAAAATGACAGTTATTTTATCTTGTTAATGGATTTCATTTAAGATTCATTGACGAGATTTTTGCTTATATTCATTAAAATAAAACCAAACAGTTAGAAATCAATAATACTAAGCACATATTTATTAAATTCGATTTTTTAATATTAATATGCAAATTAGCCTTCCCGTTCACATTGTAAAGCGCTATTTTGTTTTATATATAAATATAATTGCATGTTGTTAGTATGTAGATATGGTTAACAGTATTAATAATGTAAGACAATTTTATTAATAATTGAGGTTTAGATAAAAATAAAATCATGGAGAATGTGATGCCAATAACTAAGAGAATTTTGACTTGAGTAGGAATATAGTTTCGGTTACAGACAGAAAAACACACAATCTCCATTATAATAAGATGTGGTTCTGGAGTTCTCAACAGGATGTTAAGTTAATGAACTGTGAGATGGACGATTTTATTGAAAAAATAACTTTTTTTTTTCAGTTTTAACTACACACCTGAATACCACACCAAAATAGGTCAAAATCAAACTTAACAGACCTAACACCCCACTAAACCAAATAATAAAATTTTCAGTGTTGATATATTAATGAATAAAAAGATATAATGCACAAGTTATTTTATCTAAAAACTTTTACTTTTTTTTCGGGTCAGTTAACTTGAACCATGTATCTTTGAGGCAACACACATATTTTCAGATACATGGTTCAAAGTTATCTGACCTGAAAAAATGTAAAAGTTCTTAAGTAAAATGACTGGTGCATTATGTCTTTTATTCATTAATATATCGAACTTAATGGACCTAAATTCAACCATCATATGTCCCCCTACCGAAAGAAAAAAAAAACCCAAAAATCAGGAAATTAACTGAATTTAATGAAATTTTCAGTGTTGATATATTAATAAATAAAAGATATAATATCAGTTAAGTTTGAACCACGTATCTTTGAGGCATAACACAGATTTTCAAAGATACATGGTTCAAAGTTAAGTGATCTGAAAAAATATAAAAGTTTTTAAATAAAATAACTGGTGCATTATATCTTTTATTCATTTCTATACATATAGATGTTAGGGCTTGACATGACCAGCCGATTGATCGGAGGGGGCTTAGTAAGCCTAAGTAAGGGTCTAAGTGGAGTGTTGCATGTCATGGACTGCTCATCCACCAGGATTCCATCCTTAAGCATCCCACAGCCAACAGGTGGCGCCATTGGGGGGGGGGGTCTTAAGTTCTCAAATTAGACTACATTGCACATCCGCCTGTGTGGCTTTCAAATCTCACATACAGTGAAGTGATGCATAATGTGTCAGCATACCAACTACTACAATACCAAAGTTTTGAAATAAATTCATTCTTAATGGATACTCAATTTTTTTTTTATAAACTCATGTTTTTCTATTTAACCCATAGATGGGACCCTAACAGATACTACCACTCCGGGTCAGAGTGAACCAGGGAGCAATGGTGATACAAGGATGCTCCACATTCTACAGACCTCCAAAAGCTAATGAAAATAAAAGGTCAAGTTCCCTGACCTGATGCTACTAAAATGGTCTAATCTAGTTGGCATATTGATATTTACCAAACCCCTCCGCATGAGCAGGATGTGACACAAGGTCAATTTCTTAGGCGGAGTTTAACAGGTTTAAATTCAGAGTTTTCCTTCTCCTAGATTGGTTACCTAGCCAAGGTTAAAGAGCCCAGTCTGCCCTACTATTTACCCATTGCTGGAGGGAGAGTAGGATTCATACCTTTCCCAAGGGTATTAGTACAAAGTTGGCATATTACTGACAACTTTTATCCAATGCCACTTTTCTGTTTTAAAAAAAAAAAAAAAAATGTTTTTCTCATTTTCTTACAAGTGTATTTACCCAACCCTTCTGCACAAGCAAGATGCAATACAAGGTCTATTTTTTAAGCAGAGTTTAGTAGGTTTGAATTCAGAGTTTTCCATCTCCAAGAGAGGCATACTGTTGGTATCAGCTGGACAGTAAGGGAGTCTATCCCCTTTTCATAAGTGCTAGAGCAGGAAGATTGTTTTTCTTTTGAGATTGAGCACTACAGTTACCATCAGCACCCCACTTTACCAACTTTACCACACAGATCCAAGCTGTTCTACTCATGCGCTGAGTTGGCGAGGGCTAGTATCCTAGGTGGATCATCTATTGTACTAAACTGGCTCCCAATAATTTAAATTTATTGATTTTAATGGCATGTCAATCCATCTAGGGTTATTTTATACTTAGAGATTCAAGAATTACATTTATTGTACAATTATGCTTACATTTTTGAGAAGTTGTTTTTGTTTTTTTTAAGAGTTTTTTTGCACTGTTATATGTATTTACCCAACCCTTCCACACAAGCAACACGCAACACAAGGTCAATTATTAAGCAGAGTTTAACAGGTTTGAATTCAGAGTTTTCCTTCTCAAAGACAGGTTGCCATATCAAAGTTCAAGAGCCCAGCCTGCCATATTATATACCCATATCTGTGAGGAAAATAGTTGGATTCATACCTTCCTCAAAGGTGTCAGCACTATGTGAAATGCAATCAAGCCATGTCCATGATTTGAACTCGGGTCACTATGTCCATTTCCTACAATGATATTCATTACACCACAAATGCTTCCTTTTCTTATATGAGGGCGGGATGTAAAGTTAATGTAATCATATCTGCTGTTTAATTTTTTGATCAATGAGATTCAAGCACTGCAACATTAATGGAAGAAGTGTGTGGACCGCAATGGGGAGTATGTTGAAAAATAAACCTCATTTGATCACATTCCATGAGAGCATCTTTGGTCAGCCAACCTTCATAGATCATTCATCTAAAGAATGTTAAAGAACAGACCAGCTAAAATATTGTGTTAACAGGAAGAGTTCAATTGCTTGAACAAAAGGGGGTTAATGACTCATCTGATAATGATATACAATTAACCAATCAAAATATTGATCACATTTTTCTCTTGAGATAAAAAATAACAGACTTACATAAATAACTTTGTCCATAATTTGTTCTATTCTGGCCCTGTAATAAGCAGTCTCACCACATTGGTAGGGAGCAGCACACATCATCCCCTTTTGGGGATCTTTCAGTATCTGAAATATAAATAAATATAAATAATATTGATAAATTTGTCTAAAAAATAAATGGGGGAATAAAGTGAAATAGACATATGACAATTCAGAAATCTATCTTATAATTTAGTTTTTCACATCAAAAAAAGGTGGGATACGACATGATGTCTGAAATCTATCTGTTTCAGTCATCAAAAGTAAATGCTTAAAAACAATGTTTTTTGTAATAAAACTAAATAAATGTTAGCAAATAAATAAATAAATAAATAAATATTCACAGTTCCTAATTTTTGCATTTCAAAAAAGTTAAAATCCATCATAAAATTTTTTTTAAATAGTTATTAAAAAAATGTTATTTGAAAATTTAAGTTATTTTCTTAAAACTCAAAAAATAATTTTGGTAGAGTTTTCATAATTTTGAAAATATTTTTGAATTGATGCAAAAAAAAAAAAAAAAAATTCTCTGATTCAATTAACCTATTTTCATTCACTTAAAAATTTAGCAGTGAATTTGGCTACCAGTCTAATTTTGTAGTATGAAATTGACATGCATAACCATCCATAAATATTTTTTTACAGACCTAGTCGTAGTGAAACATCAGATCTCCTTTTAAGTATGCATTTTGAACATGCCTAATAATTATATTTAGGGGGACAAATTTTCTGGATATGCAGAATTGTTAATCTTAAATAATCTGGGGTTTTAATATAATTTTCAATGATGAATAACAAAACTAATCATTTGTATTATTTGGACTATTGTCCTGATCTTTATTGTTATCTACACAACGTTTCAGCTGATGTGCCCTCCTGCCTTCTTCAGGTATATCTTGAACTGTGAGCATTCATGTCATAATCGGGGGTCTTCACAGAACCCAACCCTTTATTCAATCCACAGAGGTAGACTGTTCTCATTCCATTAACCATTACTGGGTACAAGTGTTAAGCTTTGTTAATTGTTCTATGTTAATATCACCCTTGGGCAGGATTGAACCTGCAGCCCAGAGATAACTGTTACTTAGAACTGTATTAACTCAACACCTATATTCATTGTACCGTGTGTCCAATTGGACCATTCAGAGTTAATTTTTGGAAATTATAAATCCTATTTTACCTAGAATATTTGGTAATCTTCAACTTGTTCCTCGTAAATTCCTACTATAAGATAAACTGAACCCTCATTTTATGTCCGTGTTTTTGCATGATGTTTTAAATATGTTTGCAATAAATGTTTTTAAATAAAATAAAGAAAATATATATGTTTGCAATAAATGTTTTTAAATAAAGAAAATATATTCAGTATTGTAAAATAACAGGTGCAAGAAAAATAAAACATTTATTGCAAAAACACGGACATAAAATGAAGGTTCAGTTTATTTCATGGTAGGAATTTACGAGGAACAAGTTAAGGATTACCGAATATTTACCTTTATACTTAATGTATGATGTTTTTAGAGAAGGTTCCCCGAGTCCAACAAGATATACCTGAAGATGGTTGGAGGGCACATCTTCCGAAACATTGCTTAGATAAGAATAAAAATGAAGACAAACAGTCCGAATAAACAAAATAATACAAATTATCATTTCAAAAACTCAAAAAAATTAAACTAATCATTATTTTTGTTTTTAAATTTTTTATTAATTGTTTCAAAACTTGTTAAGATTTTATTTATTTATTTATTTGTTCTTGTTTTATGGCATCTCAACCTCAATGGGTCACATAATGCCAACTATGTTTTTGTAATGAATTGGTGATAATGTTTAATTTTCTAAAGGTTTTTTTTTTTTTTTTTACATATTTTCTTTTGTGAATGAAACTTTTAGATGTTTTTGTTAACATATATTTTTGTGTTTTCATTTTTTTGGAAGATTTTTAGATTTTGTTGCAGATGTGTGCTTCTTTTATGTATCCGAGTAAAAACTTAAGAAAATTGGGGTTATTCAACGTTTAGTTGAATTATGCCATTATTTCCATAATGATGGAGACAACTTTGTGACTCAATCTTATTTTATGGAGTTGTCTGTTGAAACCAAATTTCTATTATTTGTTATCAACAGTTAACTCCTTCAAAACAGTAAGCAGAGACTCATGAAGAATAAATTTTGAATCTCCATTCAGTCTAATTCTTTAACCCTTCAGAAGCTAAAATACATCTCAGAAGTTGACTTTGCAGATTACTTGTGCTGAAAATTTCATTAAAATTGGACAATTCCCTGACTTTTGGTAATTGTTTTCTTTTTTAAATTGTATTACCTCCTTGAGTAAAATTGACAAGCTATTTTTTTAAATTTTTTTAATCAAATGAGCAAATGTTGAACACAACCAAATTTAACATTTTTCTTCAAATTTTTAAAAATAAGATAAGCTATTGATTATAAAATTACTGTATTTGACGGCATATAAGATGCACCCCCATTTCAGCAGGTCAGATTCAGGAAAAAAAGTTTTTTGTGTATTTAAGCATATATTGTTGAAAACAGGCTAGCTGAACATAGCTGTATAAAAGCAATAAAATAAGGATCCATGGAGTTTACGGTAGGTTAAATTACTGAGCGTAAGCTGGGTTAGTGAGCATCATAGAGAAGATTAGCGTAGGCCTACTGGATGTCTCAAACTTCACCTATGATGTATAAGATGCAGGGCAATTTTTTGAGCCAAAATTTTGGAAAAAAAGTGCGTCCTATATGCCGTCAAATACGGTAAGTCATTAATGAATAAAGTGCTGAAAATTTCATTAAAATTGGACAATTCCCTGACTTTTGGTAATTGTTTTTCTTTTTAAATTGTATTACCTCCCTTGAGTAAAATTGCATACCTATTAATCATCATTAAACAAGAGAATGAATGGCTTCCTTAGAAAAATACTAAATTAAAAACCGAACCGGAAAACCACAATATCAAGGGAAAAAATTGATGCCATCAAATACAGTAAGTCATTAATGAATAAAGTGCTGAAAATTTCATTAAAATTGGACAATTCCCTGACTTTTGGTAATTGTTTTTCTTTTTAAATTGTATTACCTCCCTTGAGTAAAATTGCACATACCTATTAATCATCATTAAACAAGAGAATGAATGGCTTCCTTAGAAAAATACTAAATTAAAAACCGAACCGGAAAACCACAATATCAAGGGGAAAAAACAAAAAAAAAAAAACGAACCGATACCGAAATCAAAATTGCCAACCACCCAACTCTATTCGACAGTAAAAATAAAATGTCTGTACATATGAAATGTGGAGAATTCCGGAAAGTACCCAACTATTAAAAATGAGTTAACTCGGTTACCATATCTCAAGAGCACATGCATAGAAATGAGTACACTGATTCCAGCGCAGTAAGGGTTAATGCCGAAATCTGATAAAAATAATTTACCTAAAATTATATATATATATTTACCAACCCCTCTGCACGAGCAGCATGCGACACAAGCTCAATTTCTTAAGTGGAGTTCAACAGGTTTGAATTCTGAGTTTTCCTGTCCCTACACTGGTTAACTAGCCATGGT
Source organism: Doryteuthis pealeii (assembly GCA_023376005.1). Taxonomy (NCBI): domain Eukaryota; kingdom Metazoa; phylum Mollusca; class Cephalopoda; order Myopsida; family Loliginidae; genus Doryteuthis; species Doryteuthis pealeii. The sequence continues at coordinate 111,715,676 of CM042147.1, read as the reverse complement.
TAAAGAGCCCAGTGTGCCCTGCTATTTACCCATAGCTGGAGGGAAAATTAGATTCATACCTTTCCCAAGGGTATTAGCACCATGTGAAATCCAAACAGCTTCATCCAGGATTTGAACTCAGGTTGACAAGTCCATTTCCTACGACTCTAACCATTAGACCACACTCCTCCACAATTATATAGTTTCAAGTATTCCAATCTAATATTAAGAATCTCCAAGAAAATCTATTTGATCTGTTGATGGGAGACAAGTCCATTTCCTACGACTCTAACCATTAGACCACACTCCTCCACAATTATATAGTTTCAAGTATTCCAATCTAATATTAAGAATCTCCAAGAAAATCTATTTGATCTGTTGATGGGAGACAAGTCCATTTCCTACGACTAACCATTAGACCACACTCCTCCACAATTATATAGTTTCAAGTATTCCAATCTAATATTAAGAATCTCCAAGAAAATCTATTTGATCTGTTGATGGGATTCTAACAGAGTCACAGTCGACCTAAGAGTAATGGCAATGAATGAGTAAACCATACTACCCAGAGTTCCAGAACTTAACACAAGTTTAATGCAGTTTAGTGTCACATCCAGAATACCTCTTTCTTAAATGGAGACTTATACCCTTTGCAGGGAATACAGTCAACCTATTTTGAGCCTTGCTCAATGGTCTGGCAGGACATTTTATTTATCAGTATAAATCTAACTAAAGATTGATTTTAAAACCATGTCAACTCATCTAGGGTTATTTGATGCCAAGTGGTTATAAAGTAAAGTCGACGGGGCGGCCTAAAGTCGGTATTAGCCAGTCAGCGAGGGAGTCTATCCCCTTTTCAATAGCGCTAGACCAAGGAGATTGTTTTTAGCATCTGAGGTGGAGCGCCACACCGACCATCAGCTCCTTACTTTACCGCACAGATCCCTGTGCTACTCATACGCTGAGTTGGCGGGGACCAGTATCGAACTAGGAACTTTGTGGTTTCTAGCCGAACGCTCTACCAACTGAGCTAACCCGGCCCAAGTGGTTATAAAATTGTATATTTTTTTATGTAATTGTTTTTTAAGAGTTTTTTTGCACACAATTATATGATATCAAGTATTCCTAATATGAATACTTATATGGTTTCAAGTAATCATTTTTATTTAATAATAGACATTTGATTGCACAATTATATGGTTTCAAGAAACTAATAACATTTGTAAATAATTGTTGCTGGATAGCGTTGAGTTCAGCATCACACCACCTTAGTGACTCCAGCTACGGATTTGATTTCAGGGCTTACTCCCCTAGCCTAGCCTTGGTATGAGGTAAAACCGCTAGGCAGCAGAAGTTTCATAATAAACTTTTCCTTGTCCTAGATGGATTGCCAACCAAGGCTGTGTAGCCTCATCTACTCCATTTTTTACGGGGATTTATGTGAGTAGTACCCCAATCCTACTACTATCAGTGTGGATAGCCGTTGACTCCCCTGGAGCTCATCCGCCCTTTTTACATCTTTTGTTTTTTATGATGCTGGGTGTCCACACACCCAACAAGTCGAGGCATGCCTGATGAGGGTGACAGTTTAGTCGCCGACAACTTGGCCATGTAGCAGGTAGTAAAGATCTGTTTTATCCTGATCTGACTATATGTATTTCTGGACGTTGACCATCGAAACCAACGAACGAAGAAAAAAAAAAAAATTGTAGTTTCAAGTAATTAATAATAATTCTTATACACATACAGATCAAGCAACTATTCTTTATACAATTTACAGATATACGGTATCAAGTATTCCTATCAAATATAAATAATTTTCAAACAAATCTATTTGACCCATGGATGGGATTCTAACAAGTACTACCACTCTGGGTCAGAGTGGACCTGGGAGTAATGACAATGAAAGGGTACTTCACAGTGCCCAGAGCTCCAGTACTGAAACCTTACCATTAGATGCAGTTTTAGGGTCATACCCAAAACACCTATTTTGTGTGGAGGAGGAGGTCTTACCCCTCTGCAAGGGATACAGTCATAATATTCTAAATCCAAATAACAGGGCAAGAAAAGAATATGTTTGGTTTGGTTTGTTTTACGGCATATCAACCTCAGTGGGTCATTTAATGCCGATAAAGTTTTGAAATAAATCAATTCTTAATGGATAATACAATATTTTATGAATACATTTTTCTATTTACCCTATAGATGGGACTCTAACAGGTACTACCACTCCAGGTCAGAATGGACTAGGGAGCAATGGTGATGAAGAGGTGCTCCACATTCCCCAAACCTCCAAAACTGGAACCTCACCATCAGATAGAGTTTAACATCATTCCCAGGACATTTAGACCCTCAGCCACCGCCTTCTAGCACCCATATGATAAAAAGTGTTGGGGCTTGCTATAAAAGCAATAGGGTTGGGGAAATCATATAGGTGCTAGGGCTTCATGTGACAAGACGATTGATCGGAGGGGGCCCTCTCCAACCGTCCGTCTAAGTAAGGTTCTAAGTGACGTGTTGCAGGTCATGGACTGCTCATCCACCAAGACTCCATCCTTAAGCATCACGGGTCGCCACCCACAGCCAACATTTGAGGGAATCTTACTTACCCCTCTGCAGAGGTGCAGTCGGTACATTCTAACGCCCCAGCCGACAGGGTGGAGAAAAGAATATGATGATTAATAAAAATAACAGAGAACTTCAAAGAAAATGGATGAAACAATACTTACATTCAACTCATTATTGTTAAGAGTAACTTGCACAAAATAAAGATTTTCTTCATTTTCAACATATTGCGCCCAAAAGTGGCCACATTCCACCACCTAAAAAATGAAAAAATGAAAAAATTATATACATATACCAACATATCACACATGCACACATATATTAACATATCACACACGCACACATATATCAACATATCACACGCGCACATATATATATATATCACATATATATATAAACATATCACACGCACATATATATATCAACATATCACACACGCACATATATATATCAACATGTAATATTATGAAAAAATTGAAAAACACAAGTTTATAAACGAGTAATGTTTATTTCGCCTACGCTGCAGTGTTTCAATCTGTTTCAATAGATTCGTTAGTTTGAGGGAAAAAATAAAAGTATCACAGAAAATAAGAAACCTCAAGACCCTTTTGTTTTGCGATCGGTCAGTCTATTTGAAATTGTTGATGAAAATGGAGCGTTCTTGGATTTTTAAAATGTATACAATGTTTTCATCAACAATTTCAAATAGACTGACCATAAACATATCACACATACATATATGCCAACATATCACACACACACACACACACATACATATATGCCAACATATCACACACACAATACATATATGTCAACATATCACACACATACATATATATATATGTCAACATATCACACACACACACACACACATATGTCGACATATCACACACACACACACGTCAACATATCACACACACACACACACACACACACACGTCAACATATCACACACATGTCAACATATTACACACACACACACACGCAACATATCACACACACACACACACGCCAACATATCACACACACACACAACATATCACACACACACAGTCAACATATCGCACACACACACACAGTCAACATATCGCACACACACACACACAGTCAACATATCACACACACACACACACACGTCAACATATCACACACACACACACACACGTCAACATATCACACACACACACACACACGTCAACATATCACACACACACACACACAACATATCACACACACACACAGTCAACATATCACACACACACACACACGTCAACATATCACACACACACACAACATACACACACACACACACATCAACACACACGCACACACGTCAACATATCACACACACACACACACGTCAACATATCACACACACACACGTCACACACAACAACACACACACACACGTCAACACATCACACACACACACACACGTCAACACACACACACACACGTCAACATATCACACACACACACACACACACACACACACGTCACATATCACACACACACACACACACGTCAACATATCACACCACACACACACACACACGTCAACATATCACACACACACACACACACGTCAACATATCACACACACACACACACACAGTCAACATATCACACACACACACACAGTCAACATATCACACACACACACACACACACACACACACACACACACACACAGTCAACATATCACACACGCACACACATCAACATATCACACACACACACAGTCAACATATCACACACACACACACAGTCAACATATCACACGCACACACACGTCAACATATCACACACACACGTCAAACATATCACACACACACACACACGTCAACATATCACACACACACACACGTCAACATATCACACACACACACGTCAACATATCACACACACACACACGTCAACATATCACACACACACACACACACACGTCAACATATCACACACACACACACACACAACATATCACACACATACACACACGTCAACATATCACACACACACGTCAACATATCACACACACACGTCAACATATCACACACACACACGTCAACATATCACACACACACACACACACACACACACACACACACACACACACATAGCAGTTTCATGTCTAAAAATAAAATTCTTATGAAGCCTTGTTAATACACTGAGGCAAAATATTAAATGAATGAAGTTGTTTGTGTTGTATCCGCTTTTATTCAACCGAGACTTCATTGGATGAAATCAACAAGTACCCACCCAGGCATTTTTACTGTTTGATGAATATTCATAAATAATTTGGGAAATTTTGCGTAGATTCGGTGAGCATTAAAAATAAAAACAAAAAACATTGTCCTTTTACTAGTTATATTTGTTTACTGTAATAATAACATTGATTTTGTCTCAAATAATTCAAATTTTCCAGGATTTTTGACAAAAAAAACCCCCCATTTTTCCAGGTTTTCCAGTACAGGAAAATTGACATTTTATTTTCCAGGTTTTCCAGGATGCGGGGGAACCCTGTAGTATTATTTGGATTATTCAGACTATTGTCCTCATCTTCATTGTTATCTGTACAACATTTCAGCCAAGGTGCCCTACGGCCTTCTTCAGGTATTTTTTGTTGGACTCGGGAACATTGCTTTTGTAATCAGGAGCCATCACAGAACTTTGAACCTAACCCTTTATTCAGTCCCCGGGGGTATCCTGTTCTCATTCCACTAACCATAGCTGGGGTACCGGTGTTAAGCTGTGTTAATTATTATGTTACTGCTGCCCCTGACCAGGATTGAACCTGCAGTCTAGAGATAACGGTCACTTAGAACTGTCTTAACCTAACTCCTACCTGAAATACTCGAAGAAGGCCGGAGGGCACATCGGCCAAAACGTTGTACAGATAACAATGAAGATGAGGACAATAGTCTGAATAATCCAAATAATACTAAGAATCAAACCTTGTCTCAAAAATTCCGAGGAACGCATTTATCTTGTCTTTCCTTCTATTGTATTCAATGTCAGTATATCATGGGTATAGTAATTGTAATATTAGTCCTTGGTGTGACACTATGGTTAAGTGGGAACATGGTCAGAAAATGAATAAATAAAAATAGAATGTGTAAGCCCAGGCATATGTATATGGGTGGAAGTGTCCTTTAAGGACCCAAAAGATTGGGCAGTAAAGTTTAAGAGAATTGAATGGCCACCATGAAGTTAAGCCAGTTAGAGATATTATCTTTAGGTATCTAGGTGTTAAGAGGAAAAAGCTATTTTTATGAGGATTTGTTTGTTTTGTTTTACGGCATATCAACCACAGTAGGTTATTTAATGCAGACAAAGTTGTGAAATAAATTCATTCTTAATGCATAATACAATTTTGTTTATAAACTCATGTTTTTCTATTTAACCCATATATGTTTTTTTTATGAGGAAATCTCTTTTGAGGAAATTAATGATTGGAATATAGGGGATGCTCAGTCTAAAGAAAAAAAGTAATTGCTTTAATTTTAAGGGAAATCACAGAAAAAAAGTCTGAGATTAAAGTGCCGAGCATCTGGGTGGTCAGGTTTGTGGGAATGTGTGGAGTGGAATTTTACATGTATTCAGCCAAGTTCCAGACCTTGTCAGTTTTGAACCCAGCAGTTGGGGTGATAATGTCATCTCAGTAGCAGCAGAGATAGAAAATAGCCAGTGAAGCCAGTAATCAACTTAGATTTAAAACAACTTTCTTGCCAGCTGATATAGACCTAAGTATACACTACTCCACCACAAACTGCACAGAGTGTCACAACTTCCTCTACCATCAGCGTCCTGTTATCAGACTTTGTGTTTTGTTTTTAATCATTGTGAACCTGTCTCTGACCCATGCCCTTTGAATCGATCAGCAAAGAATATCACAACATTGGGGTCATGGACATTGTGTAACGAAGGTGCAGTGAGTGCAGACCGAGTATTGTCACATTGGAGAGAGTGAGGATTTAACTAAAACATCTTCCCCATCATCAAGTATCCAATAAATTTAATTATTTTATTTACCTCGCATCCCATGTATGCGGGTGTGACACAAGGTCTTTTTAATGTGGGACCATCCACTAACCAAAGCTCATGGAATGGTGGGTGCAAAAAATGCGTAGCTCCCATCGGCACTCCCCCTCAAAGGGAATGCCTCAGGCAATGGGCAATAAACCCAGCCCTGCCCCTTTAAATCAAGGGAGTAGGTGTTGCCTGGGGGGATAGCCCCCTGGGATGATGCCATTAATTTACATTAATATTCCAGTGGCCGAAGCCCTGTAGGCCAGGTTATCAATTATTTCAACTTTCATAATGAGCAATGCCAATACTCGAACATGAGTTTGCTGCCATCATAGCTATATATATATATATATATATATATATCATTGTGTATAATTATCAAATTTCATTGTTCTCTCTAACAACTTGGATATGACTATTTAAAACAAAAAAAAAATGTTTTGTTTTCAGACGCAAATTTGGTTGGGCAGATGGTTCATTCAGTGATTCCATTGCAGTTGTGAATGTTTACAAGGTAATAATTATTTTATATTCAGTTCATTATATATAATTACAACTCAACTTATTTCTTAGAATTTTTGAGATGAGACTTGATAATTAGTATTATTTGGATTATTGTCCTCATCTTCATTGTTATCTGTACAATGTTTCGGACGATGTGCCCTCCAGCCTTCTTCAGATATTTCTTCTTGGACTTGGGAACTATCCTAGACTTAGGAACCTTCGTTCAAAGTTCCATGATGGCTCCCAATTACGACAAGAAGGTTCCTGAGTTAGAGATGGTTTCCGAGTTAGAGATGGTTTCCAAGTCCAAGAAGGTTCCTGAGTCTGACAAGAAATACCTGAAGAAGGCCGGAGGGCACATCAGCTGAAACGTTGTACAGATAACAATGAAAATGAGGACAATAGTCCAAATAATACTAATTGTCAAGCCTCATCTCAAAAATTCAGAAAAATACTAAAAAAATAAATAAACAAATAGATAAAACTTACATCTGATACTGAAATGAAAATGACAGATTCGTTTAAGCTTGGTAATCTGACCTGCTCAGTACAACTGGAAGTGGATGCTGTAATTCTAGAAAAAGAAAACAAAAAATATTAAGAAAACAGTATCACTGAAAAAATTTAAAAAAAACAATAACTAAACCATTCAGATAACCAAGAAGAATGCTGAAAGAGCTTTGACTATGATCAATCACTAAGACCAATCACTAGAAAACTTTAAAAGTATCGGAAGGAGAGCAAAACAACAACAAAAATGACAATGAAGAGATGCTGATAGGTATGCATCCTGTGTCCCTGATGCACAAAAAATCTAAAAGGACACAGTAAAATTGTATCCATGTGTCCCAGTGTTTTACTTTTTTCTTCTCTCACCATTTCAAACTAACTGTAAATACATTTCAATAGTTTCTTAGAAACAAATTACACAGGATAGGTTACAAGGTAGGAGTTAGACGGCTTTAGTTGGGACCCATAAATTTTTCCGGGGACTCATTAATCAAAAAGCTATCAGCATCACTGCAATGAAATCATTCAGCTATTACTTCTAGAGAAAAGAAACAATAAAAAAAAAAATGTAAAAATTAATTTTTGAAAGATATTACATGAAGGGGTGGGGTTCAAAATTCAATGTTAAAGGATTTGTATCATAAGTAAAATCATCAAATTTATTAAAGGAGTAAAAAAAAAAAAGAAAAAATTTGAAATGGAAACTTAGTTTTATCCCCTCTCAAATAAAATGTGTGCATCTATTAATTATTAATTAAATAATTATTTTGAATATTTTACACATAAATTTGACACAAAATCGTAGATATTTATTCATTAGTAAACTTTTTAGTTAATTTCTTGTTACTGAAAAAAGGCCGAGAGTAAAAAATAATATTTTAAACTGATTACAGGGTTGTTCTTTATTCTACGCATTGACGTTTTTCAGTATTGTGACGTAAGCAGTGACATAGTTTCGATTAGACAAATGGAGACCAAATCTCCATTATTAATAGATAAATTAGAATCATCATCATCATCAGGTTGTGCTAACAAACATGGATATCCATGACACTCTCTCACAAACCATCCCTATCAGCCATCACCCTAGGGAGGTCCTCCATGCAACATCCAGAATCTACAGAGCTGATTGATGTAGGTTTTTGCTGATCAGCCTACACTAGTGTGTCCATAAGTAGGTGTTCACAGGAGAATATCACACACGAGTTTGTCCTTGCTTCTCCAGCAATGTCCACTGTCATGTTCATCTTACACGGTTGGCTTGGGTGATAGATAGCAAGTGGCCATACAGCTGCTTTCTTGTGGGCTGCTGCATCCAAGATTTGTTCAAGACAGCACACAGCATCCTTGTGTAGCTCCCATCTAGATTTTTCTCAAAGCACTTTGTTAGAGTCCAAGTGGTGCAGCCGTATAGTAGCACTAGATATACAGCTACAGCTTGGGAGAATTTTTACTTTATCTCATCAGTTAAATCAGATTTTCATAGGATCAATAATCTGTCTATATAGCAGTCCATGCCTTTCCTATGCATACATTTCTGTAGCTGAGATATTACTACCTAGGTATTGAACTAGTCTACTAATTTTAGAGGGTTACCATCCATTGTGGGGATGTCTCCATCTTACTTAAAACACATGAACTCAGTTTTGTCTGAGTTCATATAGAAGCCAATGAAGTTAAATCTAAACGGACCTAAATTCCACCATCGTATGTCACCCCGCCGAAAGAAAAAAAAAACCCAAAAATCAGGGAATTAACTGAATTTAATGAAATTTTCAGCGTTGATATATTAATGAATAAAAGATATTATGCACTTGTTATTTTATTTAAAAACCTTTACATTTTTTCAGGTAAGTTAACTTTGATCCACGTATCTTTGAGATTCTGTGTTATGCCTCAAAGATATGTGGTTCAAAGTTAACTGACCTTTAAGTTTAACTTTTGAAGTTTTTAAATAAAATAACGGGTGCATTATATCTTTTATTCATTAATATATCAACAATGAAAATTTCATTTTTTGGGGTATTTTTTTTCTTTCAGCAGGGTGACATACGATGGATGGAATTTAGGTCCATTAAGTTAAGATTTAACAGCCAATGCCTCTTGCCACCTTCTCTAGGTCATGCAGCAGTCACATTGATAGGGTTAATACTATCACTCTATCTTACCTCCTTTTGAAAAGTTCTCAACCCAACCAGAGTCATGTTGGATCGTTTCTTTGTTTAATGCCAAATCAATCCTTGTAGAAGAACAATAGTGGTACTATTTAATCCGTAGCTGGGGGGGTGGGGGAGCTCCATACCTTTCCTAAGGGTATTAGTCCAAACATGAACATAGTAGCATGACTGGAGTTCAAATTCACTCACTATGATGTGGAGGCACTCATTGTGTAATGGTTATTGTTGTAGGAAATGGACATGGCAACCAGAGTTCATATCCTTGACAAGGTTGTTAACATTTCCTACTGTACTAATACCCTTGGGAAAGGTATGAATCCAGCAGTTTCTCCCCCCAGCTACAAAGAAAATAGCAGGGCAGACTGGGTTCTTTAACCTTGGCATGGAAACCAGTCTAGAAGTTGAGTGTAATCCTGTTAAACCCAACATAAAAATTGACCTTATCGCATCCTGCATGTGCGAAGTTGGGTAAAATGACCCAGCGCCCCCCAACCCAGAAACCCGCCCCCAGAGACCCCATATCATTCTGCTTATTTATTCTGTAGTTCTTGGTTGGGCTAAGAATTTTTCATGTGTTTTATCAAACAAGTATGAGAAGCAAAGACACATTCTGTTAGGTGACTATAATTCTACTAACCTGTTTGTTCGCAATTTTTGCAGTTGTGTTGTGGGACTATTCTGTGCTTCCTGCACCATCCTCATCAGTCTGTTTGTTTCCTGCCTTGTGTACTGCTGCAGTTCCAGTTGTTGACGAACTGCTTGTCTACATAGAAAAAAAAAAAATATATATATATATATAGTTAAAAATTAATGGTAAAATGAATGAATGGATGGATGAAATAAAAATGAATGAAATGAGGGGGATAAATGAAAAATCCTTTCCAAGGGACCCATCTGAAAAGTATTAAAACACCTTTTGAGAGTGGGGTCCCTGATAGAAAGTTTTTCTCATCTATTATTAAACTCCTTTGAAGCATCAAGTTAGTATAATTATTCTGTAAGTTATTAGAGAAGATAAAATCTGTCTCTTACCTTTGTAATATCTATTGAGAATGGGTTTGAATTTTTATATATATATATATATATATATATATATATAATCTTGTCTAAAGTTAGACAATCACCAAAATTTGAACTTCCAATTCCAAAAATTTGGAGAGCTAAAATTCGACATAACTTGGCAGAGTTATGTCGAATTTTAGCTCTCCAAATTTGGTGATGTTCACAAAAAATGGTGACTTTTTGTAATCTATTTTTGTCTGTAAAATAAGTTCTATAGCTTCCCTACTACTAAAAATTGGTTTATAAAATCATTTTCGAACAAGGAACATAAAAATGCTATCAGAAAAGTCTCAAAGTCAACCAATTTTAAGTTATTGATGATTTTGATTTTTTCATAGTAAGATCAATATCCTGATGTGGCATGCATCTATGACAAAGTTTTTTTCTATTATTATTTCACATATATTGAACATTATTTGTACCAAAAAGATAGTTTGGTTTTTGCTCAGAACCAAAGCTACATCAGGTAAAATTTTGCAAATCAGAAATCATTAATAACTTAAAATTAGTTAATTTTAAGACATTTTTCATTTGCAAAAATGCCTTTATAAACTAATTTCTATTAGCAAATAAAAATAAAATTGCACAAAAGGCACAAAATCCCGGAGGACTTACCTCATCTTTAGAGCCAGGTACACAGCAGGGTTAACTTTCCCTGTCTCACCCATCCCAATTGGTTGGTTGTAATGATCTCGACTCAGCTTGTGTTGTCGGGCAAATTCAATAAAAACTCTAAAAAAAAATTTTTTAAATAAAAAAAATAAAAAAAAAGAATGAAACTCCTTTGAAGCATCAAGTTAGTATAATTCCTGCACCATCCTCATCAGTCTGTTTGTTTCCTGCCTTGTGTACTGCTGCAGTTCCAGTTGTTGACGAACTGCTTGTCTACAAGGTCTTTTAAAAAGTTAAAAAAGGCAGAAGTTATTTGTCGGAATTTTTTATTTTTAGATGAGGCTTGATAATTTCTATTATTCAGATTTTTCTAACTATTTTCCTCATCTTTATTGTTATCTACACATTTTGGACAATGTTCCTTCCAGCCTTCTTCAGGTGCTTTTTGTTGAATGTTGAGTAGTTGGGACACCAGTAGGACACATGGTGTAATGGATATAGGTGTTGAGTTAATACAGTTCTAAGTGACTATCATCTGGAAGTTACAGGTTCAATCCTGACTACAGGTGAAAATAACATAGAATACTTAACAGTTTAACACTTGTACCTGGTCATGGTTAACGGAAGAACAGTTTACAGTATTGACCAGAATGGATGACTCAAAATGATTTTTCCAGTACTTTTCCATCATTCATTTCGCACGTGATAGACACATTTTAATTGGTCAAAATGGATGACACATTGTTTTTCCATATTCATTTTTTTTTTTTGCACATTTTCAGTCAAGTGTGATTTAGTTTGGTTTGATTTTGTTTTACGGCATATCAACCTCAGTGGGTCATTTAATGCCGATAAAGTTTTGAAATAAATCAATTCTTAATGGATAATACAATTTTGTTTATCAACTCAGGTTTTCCATTTAACCCATAGATGGGAAGTGTGATTTAGCTGTGAATTATAGTGATATAATAGGGAATGTGCCCGGTAAAAGAATTTCAACAGAGATGCATGCACAGATAAAAATTCTTAGTGAAGAAGGATACAGCACTCGTAAAAAAGTTGCCAGGTCCATAAATAATTTTAAAACTTCTAAAAATTATGGCTATAAGAAACCGAGTGGTCATCCAAAGTGCACCACCAAAGTCCATGACCTGCAACACGCCACTTAGAACCTTACTTGCTTTTTGAGTAAAAATAATAAAGATTTGATTTGTATTCAAAAAGACAATTAAAAATAAAATTCAAATAACAGTGGGGAATTTTTTTGCAAGTCGTAATTTATATAGGAGACATTAATTTTTCTTTTCAGAGTGTCTGGATCAATGCAAGGTCTTTTTTATGTAGAGATTTTAATGGGGAATCCTGTGAGGATTCAACTCTTAATTCAGTAATAATCAATCTGTGAAACTACTTTTGTTTAACCCCCCCCCCCACCTCTACCCAGGCGACGCCAGGTAGCCACTTCTAGTTGCAATGAAGGAGGACTCCACATACCACCCAGATCTCCAGAACTGAAGTATTAGCACCAGATGCAGTTTGGTGTTATACCCAGGATACCCCTTTTGGGTTTGTCTTACTTCTCTGCAGGGGATACAGTCAACATATTCTACACCTCACCAACATGAGAAAAATTAAACTGGGTACATCCGTGAATAATAATTTATATGCTTCTTTTGTGTTGACAATTTCCTTCTTTTCACTGAATAAGTAGCAGTTTTATTGCCACTAAGGGTCTTTTTTTTATCTCTTACACAGAAGAGTTACATCCAACATCATTAAACAAAGGTAAATAAAATAACCAAGGACAAGGAAAAGTACTCACTTGGATTCTTCCATATGTAAGGCAAGGATATTACCACAGATACTAAACATCCGTTCAATCTGTGGCTTATAGAGTGAGCCTTGATTAGCAGGGATACCATTCACCTGAGGGTAATAAAATAAAAATTATAAAACAAAATGGCCAAACTATTCAAACCAAAATATATTAATTAGCACTATATAAAAAAAACAATTTAAAATGAATTAATAACAATAAACAAAATAAAAAATTAAGTGATATGATTTATTTTGTTATATTCTTTTTTCACAGACAAAACTATGAAATTGAAAAAATCTTTTAAAAATACTAATTTTGTTTGATTCATACCCTATATAAATGTTTCTTTTCTTGATATTTTAACGAAGATCTGGTTGTAGTACCTGTCCCTATATAAAAGTGTGATAAAACAGTATCAAAAGTGAATCTTTAAAATTTTTTAAATGTAAAAAGATTTGTACACAACTAAATGCGTAGATAAGATATTGCTACCGAGGTATGTTAACTGGTCTACTAATTTCAGAGAATTTCTATCCAGAGTGGAGATGCCTCAATCTTGTTTAAAACACATGAACTCAATTTTAATCGAGTTCCCATACAGACCCGGGCCTCTTGAACACTTTAAATAATTCTATGAATAAAAACAATAACTTATAAAATATTATCTTACCATCACTGTATTGTAAGGATCTTTCCCAGATAGCGATTTCATAGCTTGAGCTTCATCAACAGAGTCCTTCAGAAAGTAATTTGGGTAAAATGCACCACAAATAGTGAGCTGTAATTAGAAAGAAAGAAAAACAAAATAAGATAATAGTTATATATCAATATAACCTGTTATTGGCATGCTTAGTGTAATGGTTATCATTGTAGCAAATGGAATCAGCAACCAGAGTTCAAATCCAGGACAAAGCAGTTTGTTTCTTTTTGTGTTAACGAGAATGGCAAGGTTGGTTGGTTGGTTGGATTTTACCGCATGTCAACCATTCGTTTATTTTATGCTGAACACATTTTTCTTTGTTGGGTGCTCAAAATTTTTAAATACATTTTTTCATCTATTGAACCTTTGGATGGGACCCTAACAGGTACTACCACTCCAGTCAGAGTTGACCTGGGAGTAATAGCAATTAAAGAGTACTCCACACTCCCCAAAGCTCCAGAATTGAAACCTCACCACTAGATGTACCCAGGATATGGGAACAGCATGAATCCATTTCTTCTTCCTCCAGCTATGGGTAATTAAGTAGGGCAGTTGAGTTCTTTAGCCTTGGTAAAACAACCAGTTTAAGAGAAGAAAAATCCAGAATTCAACCTAGCTTTACTCCATTTAAAAATTGACATTGTGTCACATTCCTGTCTGTGGCAGAGAGGTCAGATAAATAAAAATTATCATCTTTAATTAATGACATGATTTTTTGTAAATATTTAATGAATTATTATAGCCCATTTAAGGCAAGCATTGAATCAATTTTTAGAATCCTAACATGGAAATAAAAAACTGAAAGTAAAAATAATATAGCTTTATTATATCAGTTTAGTTTCAAAGATTTCTTCCTTATCTATGTTTATTATCTATCTATTGCAGCCTGTTCATTAGCTGTCTGTCTATCTATTGCAGCCTGCTGTCATTAGCTGTCTGTCTATCTATTGCAGCCTGTTCATTAGCTGTCTGTCTATCTATTGCAGCCTGTTCATTAGCTGTCTGTCTATCTGCCTGTTCATTAGCTGTCTGTCTGTCTATTGCAGCCTGTTCATAGCTGTCTGTCTGTCTATTGCAGTCATTAGCTGTCTGTCTGTCTATGCAGCCTGTTCATTATCTGTTCATTAGCTGTCTGTCTGTCTATCGCAGCCTGTTCATTAGCTGTCTGTCTGTCTATCGCAGCCTGTTCATTATGCTGCTGTCTGTCTGTCTATCGCAGCCTGTTCATTAGCTGTCTGTCTGTCTATCGCAGCCTGTTCATTAGCTGTCTGTCTGTCTATCGCAGCCTGTTCATTAGCTGTCTGTCTGTCTATCGCAGCCTGTTCATTAGCTGTCTGTCTGTCTATCGCAGCCTGTTCATTAGCTGTCTGTCTGTCTATCGCAGCCTGTTCATAGCTGTCTGTCTGTCTATCGCAGCCTGTTCATTAGCTGTCTGTCTGTCTGTCTGTCTGTCTATCGCAGCCTGTTCATTAGCTGTCTGTCTGTCTATCGCAGCCTGTTCATTAGCTGTCTGTCTGTCTATCGCAGCCTGTTCATTAGCTGTCTGTCTGTCTATCGCAGCCTGTTCATTAGCTGTCTGTCTGTCTATCGCAGCCTGTTCATTAGCTGTCTGTCTGTCTATCGCAGCCTGTTCATTAGCTGTCTGTCTGTCTATCGCAGCCTGTTCATTAGCTGTCTGTCTGTCTATCGCAGCCTGTTCATTAGCTGTCTGTCTGTCTATAGCCTGTTCATTAGCTGTCTGTCTGTCTATCGCAGCCTGTTCATTAGCTGTCTGTCTGTCTATCGCAGCCTGTTCATTAGCTGTCTGTCTGTCTATCGCAGCCTGTTCATTAGCTGTCTGTCTGTCTATCGCAGCCTGTTCATTAGCTGTCTGTCTGTCTATCGCAGCCTGTTCATTAGCTGTCTGTCTGTCTATTGCAGCCTGTTCATTAGCTGTCTGTCTGTCTATTGCAGCCTGTTCATTAGCTGTCTATCTATTCTGTTCATTAGCTGTCTGTCTATCTATCGCAGTCTATTTCAGTTTGTTCATATATTTCCCTGTTAATATATAGATATTGCAACATTGTGAAATCTCACTCACCACCATGAATAGGTCAATAAAAAAAAAAAAAAACAACCCAAAATCCTTGTCTGCCACCTTTAATAAAATATGCATACAAGAAAATATGCTGCCTCTATACACAAGCTAAATTTACTTATAACCGAGTTTCACATACTGGTCTTCAGGTGATCTTGTATCCACATGTTTGAAGTCTATAGGCTTCTGGAAACAAGCTCACCTGGATTTAATTTTTATAGTTGAAATATCTTGTGCATAGAACAGTATATTTTTTTTATATGGAGGTGCATGGAAATGGACACAGAAACATAAATTCAAATCCTAGATGAGGGTGTTTGCATTTCACATAGCACTAATACCCTTGGGAAAGGTATAAATTCAAATATTCTACCTCCAGCTATGGGCAAATATTAGGACAGATTGGACTCTTTAGCCTTGGTATGACAACCAGTATAGGAGAAGAAAAACTCTGAATTCAAACCTGTTAAACTCTAGAAATTGACCTTATGTCACATCCTGGTCATGTGGAGGGCTTTGGGGGGGTATATATATATATAAGTAATTGGTAATTTGCTTGAAGAATTGTTAAGTATGTTATAATATATTAATGATTTGAAGGCAATTACAATGCATATAAAAATTAAAAATAAATTAATATATATATATATATATATATATATATATATATATATACAGGAAGCGTGTGGTGTAATGGTTAAAGTCACAGGAAATAGACTCGTCGCCCCGAGTTCAAATCCTGGACGTGGTATTTGCATTTCATTTAGCACTAATATCCTTGGGAAAGGTATGAATCCTACTCTCCCTCCAGCTATGACTAAATAGTAGGGCAGACTGGGCTCTTTAACCTTGGTTAGGCAACCGGTCTAGGAGAAGAAAAATCTCTGAATTCAAACCTGCTTAACTCCGCTTAAGAAATTGACCTTGTGTCGCATCCTGCTCGTGCGGAGGGGTTAATTAATTTATATATATATATATATATATATATATATATTATTGATTTTTATTTTTTTTAATGGTAAATTTTAGATTTAATTTTATATATGTTAAGGCTGCAGGAACCTTATGTTCATTATTTATCTAAGTCTGTTCATCAAATGCAAGTGAGAAAAGTAATAACACTAAGATTCTTTGCCACAGTCATTTATATTACCTCAAATTAAACCTTGCAGCAGATGCATATGTGCATCTGAGGCTGTACACAACATGTCATAAGACTCACATATGTATCAAGTAGTAGTAAACACGTTAATTTTGAATAAACAAGATCCCACCTTAAACAATAGTTTTTCTTCTGGATGGTTAAGTTCCTTCTTGGAAGGTGGACTTTCCCTCGGTATGCGAATGTTGAATTTTGCCAAACGAAATTCCAATTCTCGAATTAAGTCAGCAACCTGAAAAAGAAAAAAAAAAGATGCTAAAGGCAAAAAGAAATGGAACGAAGACAGTGTAGCGTTAGTTTCGTATTTGCCTGGGAGAGTTGTCTGCCCGGTTTAGTTTGCTGGTGCCCGCTAGGGGGATATAGTATTTAAGCGGCTGGTTCAAAACGCTTCTCCCTCTCTTCCTGTTCCTGATACTACGAGACACATGGGTTAGTTAAGGTCTACCCCGTCTCGTTGGGGGTGTTCCCCCCCTTACATTACTGTAAGTGAATTAACACAGCATGGACTATCCCTAGTCTCATGTCTGTGGCTTTTATATGTTATCTTGTACCATTCATGAATGTGTATTTATCTGTCTACATGTAACTTGTTTTACCTTGTACTTTGTATCTCGTCATATCCATGTGCTGCACTATATTAAATGTTTTGTCTGTTAACCTTCGTCGGAGTCATGTATCCAATATATGTAACCTTGAACCTTTCTCACAACAGAATGACTTATAATTCCTAATAATTTAAGGGCAGGTTTAGCTCAGTCAGTAGTGCATCCACCTTGGAATCACAAGGTTTCAAAGTTTCAGCCCTTGCCAACTCAAATCATGAGTTGTACAGTTTGGATCTGCCTCAGACACTAAAACTATCTCCTTGGTCTAGCACTAGTGAAAAGTGGATAGACTCCCTCACTGTCTGGTTGATACTGACAACAGGGTTTTAACTCTTAACGTCCTATACCACCTCATTCCACCCGAGCGGAAGTCTCATTCATTTTTCTAATCGACCCCAAACGATAGCCTTTGTTTAAATGAAATATTAAACATATATTTAGAAGTCTTTGATTTAAGGAAAATAAGAGGTAACTTCAGATGCAAGGTCATTTTTAGCCATTTTTTTTAATATATCCTTATAGGAATGCTCTGGACTTAGAAAATTCTCAACAGGATGTTAAGAGTTAATAACAGCTTTTGACCCCTAATTGACCTTTGGCATGATGTTCGCATTGGTTGAAAATGCCACATGTCTAAAACCCACAGTTTTAGCAGTTTAGTTGAGTTGAGTGGTATAATTTTACTTCTATCAAAAAGGACAACAGAATGTCATCTATACTGACATTTTCAAATAGATCTTTCATAATTAATTGCATTTAAAAAGCTTTTTCTGATGAGATTTGCTCTCATCAGAAAAAGCTTTTTTAATGCAATGATTATGAAAGATCTATTCTATGAGGCAGTTCCTATTCAATCAATACACATCACAAAGGCAGTTCCTATTCCTTTGATACACATCACAAAGGCAGTTCCTATTCAATCAATACACATCACAAAGGCAGTTCCTATTCCTTTGATACACATCACAAAGGCAGTTCCTATTCAATCAATACACAATGCAAAAGCAAAAAAAAAATACTTCACCTCTCGAATCCTCTTGATTTGAATGAAGTTGCTTCGTCCCCACTCAGACTCTGTTTGGCCCCTACGCTTGAAAATCCCACGGGCCCAGTTGCACTCCCAAGCCTGTAAACAAAAAGAGATCAATCAAAATCATTAATCAAATAAGTAAATAGGTTATTTTTAAATTTAGCAAGATTCAAGTATATTGTAACGATCAGATTTCTTGTTGGATGCGTGTTACAATAACGACAGAAATGGCACACCATATTACAATTTTTGTTAAAATGCTCAAATTTATCAAACAAAAAAAGAAGCAATTTCCAATCCAATCAGGGCATCATTTTAAGTAATTGTTAAGTATAATAGCAACAGAAAACACCCTCCGGGCATCATAAAAATTAATTTTTGAAAGACATTGCCTGAGAGGGTGGGAGTTAAAAATTCAATGTCAGAGGGTTTGTATCATAAGTAAGCAAAATCCTCATATTTATTAAAGGAGTAAAAAAAAATAAAACAATTTGAAATGAAAACTGAGCCCCATCCCTCTCAAATAAAATGTTGCATTGAATATTTTCCACATCAATTTTACACAAAATCATAGATATTTATTTATTTGTAACTTTTTAGTTAACTTCTTGTTACTGTAAAAAAAAAAAAAAAAAAAAAAAAAAAAAAAGGACGAGAGTAAAAACAATTTTTTAAATTGCTTACTCAGATTTTGGGTGTATATATATAAAGTAAAGTCGTCGGGGTGGCCTAATGTTGGTATCAGCCATGCAGCGAGGGAGTCTATCCCCTTTTCACTAGTGCTAGACCAAGGAGATTATTTTTGGCGTCTGAGGTGGAGCGCCACACCTACCATCAGCTCCTTACTTTACCACATAGATCCCTGTGCTACTCATAAGCTGAGTTGGCAAGAGTGGGTATCGAACTAGGAATCTTGTGGTTTCTAGCCAAACGCTCTACTGACTGAGCTAACCCTTGGGTGTATATAGCATAAGAATATTGCGACGTAAGCTATGACATAGTTTTTGTTACAGACAGAAATACAGACAATCTCCATTATTAATAGATATTGACAACAACAAAAAAATTGTCCAAGGGAGATAATGAAAATCTGAAGATACTTAGAAATGGAAACCTCAAGAGAGAAACTGATTCTTCTAATAGAAGCATAAAATAATACCAGAAGAACCAATTATGTCAAAGCAAAAATTGATAATACATAACAGAATAACAAGTGTAGGTTTATGTGGTGACAGAGATGAAATGGTTAATCATACAAACTGGCACAAAAGGAATACAAGACTAAGCATGACTGGGTGGGAAAGGTGATACACTGGGAATTGTTCAAGAGAGTAAAATTTTGCCCTGCTGACACATGGTATATGCACAAATCAGAATCTGTCCAAGAAAATGAGATACATGAAATTCTCTGGGATTTTGAGATACAAACAGATCTAGTGGTAATAAACAAGCTATTCCAGGGGACCACAGAGTGAAAATAAAATGTAAAGATAGACAAATACTGGTAATCTGAACATTAGCTACATAAATGAGAGTAACCTCCCCTTGTTTCTTTTACTTTGAGGAAGCTGTCTGTTTTGGTCGGCCATTTTCATTTCACGTAATCAATACAACTGCATGTTTTAACACAAAAATATCATAAAATGTGTTCTTAATAACAATTAAGTTCATTTCAAATAATGCGCAAGCACAATTAAGAACATATTTTATGATATTTTCGTGTTAAAACATGCTATTATTTATTGATTTGAACAAATTTGTATTTTCAGTATAGATTTATGGTGAAATGGAAATGGCTGACCAAAACAGACGGCTTCCTCAAAGTGAAAGAAACAAGAGGAGGTTACTCTCATTTATGTAGCTAATGTTCAGAGTACCCAAATACTTACATCTTACCAGAGAGATGAAAAAGTTGTTAAAGATGAAGATGATACTAATGTGCTAGACTATGCCATCACAGTAAACAAATTCAAACTCCAGTCGAGCTATTACGTTTACTTTTAGACTAATATTCTTGTTGAAGATATGAACCCCCTTTCCCTCCCCCCAGCAATAATACTACTGTTCTTCTTGTTGCATAGGGCCATAGTCAAGTTGTAGTAGTAGTCATCGTTAGCTCGAAGGAACAACATACAAAGTCGTATAGTCACAAAGGCGTTGTTTATTTATTTCTAGGCTCGTGGGTTCTTTTTCAGAGAGAAGGAGAGTGAGAGAGTAAGGTCGAGCTGTTCTATTTTAAATCACATTCATGCATGCTGTTCATTGCTACCCTAGATATGTCATGATGGAGCTCCAACAAACGCATCTGACCCTCCTCGGGTCCTGCGAAAAAAAGGCCGAATTTTATTTACTTCCGTTTGTGGTCCCAGGGGTGAGGGAAGGTCACATCTGTTTCCTCAAAAGCCAGAATATCCGTTTTTATTTTTAAATCTAGTTCCGGGGTCACTGGTCGGTCAATGACTGGCCCCCTTCCAAACTGTAACCTCTTTTTGTTCTTATTTCTTTTTCTTCTCTTTCTTCAGAAATACGATTACCATTTTCTTTTCAATCCCCAAATTCTCCGTAGACCATAATAACTGTGAAATCTCTACTCAAATTTTTCTGTCTGCTCACAATCACGTCGCTCACCCCACTGCCAAGAAATTCGGCTCATTTATTACTCCACTCCTCTCCCACAAATCCCCTCACTTCCGGTCTGTACTCTTATAAAAGAAACTTAACCTTTGGGCGCCATTTCTTTTCCTAGCCCGAGGTAAGAGGAGTTTCATTTGTTTTATCTTTATATCACAATAACTACGCTACATTCTCTAAGGATGGTGATTGCATTAAATAACCCACTAAAGTTGATATGCCATTAAACAAAGAATCCAAATTAAACCAATTGTAGTTGGTGCCTTTGGACCAGTCCCCAAGAGCCTGGGAAAGGAGACTGGAGGAATGAGATCAGAGGAAGAATCAAGACCATCCAGCACCATTAAGATCAGCAAGAATACTTAAAAGAATTCTGGATTCACTGAATGAACCATCAGCCCAACCAAATTTGCGTCTGAAAACAAAACATTTTTTTTTTTGTTTTAAATTGTCATATCCAAGTTGTTAGAGAGAACAATGAAATTTGATAATTATACACAATGATATATATATATATATATATATATATATATATATATATATATATATATAAGCTATGATGGCAGCAAACTCATGTTCGAGTATTGGCATTGCTTGATAAAAGTTGGAGCCTTTGGACCAGTCCCCAAGAGCCTGGAGAAAGGAGACTGGAGGAATGAGATCAGAGGAAGAATCAAGACCATCCAGCACCATTAAGATCAGCAAGAATACTTAAAAGAATTCTGGAGACTAAGACTTCAGTGAGACTTTCTGAGGCTGGTTTAACTCAGTTGGTAAATCATTTGCCTAGGAATTGCAAGGTTCCAGGTTTGATAATACTATTTACCCATAGCTAGAGGGAGAATAGATGGATTCATACCTTTCCCTAGGAAATTAGTGCTATGAGAACTGCAAACAGCCTTGTCCAGGATTTGAACTCTGTTCACCATATCCATTTCCCATCACAATAACCATTACACCACAAGCGATTCCTTAAAATATGTTTTATATACCAAAAAAAAAAAAAAAAAAAAAAACATGGTGTGAAATTATTTTAACATTACCTACAAAAACGAGATCCATCCATCCATCCATGAAGTTAAATTAATTTCTTGAACAAAAAGCCAATGTCAACTTACATGCAAGGTTTACTTATGAACTTAGCACCTGTACCAAAGTTTTATTCATACATTAGTATATACATTAACCATGATAATATTAAAACTGAAGCCTCAGGCACTGACACGATACATTTTAGTGCAATGGGGTAGGTACAGGTCTAATATAAACAATTCAAAATAAAACAGCTTAGATCTTAAATAACAATAAAAATAATGATGATAATAATAATAAAAACACAACTTCTAACAAATAAGAAATAAGTATATATTTGGATTATTCGGACTATTGTCCTCATTGTTATCTGTACAACATTTCTGCCGATGTGCCCTCCAACCTTCTTCAGGTATTTCTTGTCGAACTCAGGAACCTTCTTGTCGTACTCGAGAGCCAGCACGGAACTTTGAACCTAACCTTTTATTCAGTCCATGGGGGTATCCTGTTCTCATTTCACTAACCTGATTCAGAAATACCTGAAGAAGGCTGGAGGGCACATCGTCCGAAACATTGTACAGATAACAATGAAGATGAGGACAATAATCCAAATAATACTAATTATCAAGTCTCATCTAAAAAATTCCAAGAAATAAGTTGAATTGTAATTATATATAATGAACTGAATATAAAATAATTATTACCTTGTAAACATTCACAACTGCAATGGGATCACTGAATGAACCATCAGCCCAACCAAATTTGCGTCTGAAAACAAAACATTTTTTTTTGTTTTAAATTGTTATATCCAAGTTGTTAGAGAGAACAATGAAATTTGATAATTATACACAATGATATATATATATATATATATATATATATATATATATATATATATAAAGCTATGATGGCAGCAAACTTATGTTCGAGTATTGGCATTGCTTGATAAAAAAAGTTCAAAAGTTCAAAGAGTGCAACGGTGTGCTGCACAAATGCGGCTTTTTAGTTCAGCTCAAGTCTTGCACATCTTCCCACATTCACAAGTTATTACTCGATGCACATGGTAGTTTATTGGCCCATTTTGCCGATGCACAATTTGGTGACTCATCAGGCCAGCTCTGCTCAGACATGGCCTTCCGTACTGTTCACATAGTAAACCAATTTGTAGCCCTTGGTCGTCTACTGCTTATATATATATATATATATATATAAAAAGGCATGTTTTATCAAAGAATCTTTTTCTATAACTTTCTTTGATGTCTTGGTATAGGATGGAAATTATGTAACAGTGATACTAATACAAATATGAAAACAGGAGAAACTCATAAAAAAAAGTAAGATAGACTTGTGTCTTACCTTTAATAAAACATGACTAAAAAGAAAAATTACTGACCATATATATAAACCTTTGCGGCAAGAAAAAAACTTTTGCAAATAGTTTGATAGTAAAAATATACTACCAAACTTCACCTAGGGGAAAAAAAATGAAAAAAAAGAAAAAAGAAAAGACCAAGAGGGTCGTACCAACTGAAAATAATCGATTAATACTATAACACTTGGCCAAAAGAAATATATATATATATATATATATATATATATATAAATAAAAAAGCTAAAATGTAAAAAGTGCTCAATACCTAAGTAGAGCAAATAATAAAGTTGAACCTAATAAGTCAGATATACCTACTAAAAGTTTCGCTTAGTAGCTCATCAGGGTAAGAATATATATATATATATATATATATATATATATATATATATATATATATATATATATATATGGGCGAATGAGGTGTTTAAGAGTAAAAAAGCAACTGTACAGCCACCTACTTACTATCATAGAAACATCCAAGTATGACAAAGACATACTAGTCATTATTGGGGAAGTAAGGACAAGCTCATAAGCAGTGTTCTCTTATGAACTCTTACACATGGACACACCAGAGTTGGCAAATCAGCAACAACTTACATTCATCAGCTATGTACAGATGTTGGATGCTGTATAGAGAATTTACCAAGAGTCATTACCAATAGGGATGGATGTAGAGAGAGTGTCAAAGGAATACACACTGTCAACATGCTTTGACAATGATACAGCAGTAACAGAATCAAAATTATTTAAAGCCTTTTGATAGCACCAAACGCAACAGAGAATTCTTTTCTTTTTAGAAATACCCGTACATTTAGAGGAAGAGCTCTCAAAGAAGTTTTGACTAATGAGAAGAGAACCCCTTTGGTTTGAATTAAGAGGTTTTCTTCTAGGCCAGTTGCTATTCCAAGGTTAAAGAGCCCAATCTACCCAACTATTTACCCATAGCTGGAGGGAGAATAGATGGATCCGAATAGCAAGGATATGTAGATATGTTTGATCTGTAGGCCAATACAATCCAAGGTACAAAAAATGGTTGTTAAAAATTGCGTCTAGCACTTACTGATAGGATTCCAGATATTTCTTGTATGGTCGAGAGATGATACTTCTTAGCGATAAGGCAGCACCTGGTGGAAAAAAAATAAAAATAAATGGTGCTAAGAAAAAATACAAGGAGAAATGAGTAAAAATAGATTCATTAATTTAATATCTGTTTTAATATCGTTTCCATTTTGATCCTGATGAAATAATTACCGGTATATTTTTTTAAATGACAAAAGACTTTAAAAATAAAAACAATGTAGAATACTCTTTGCCTTTAACTATACTATAGACTAGGAGACATAAGGCAGCACCTGGTGGAAAAAAATAAAAATAAATGGTGCTAAGAAAAAATACAAGGAGAAATGAGTAAAAATAGATTCATTAACTTAATATCTGTTTTAATATTGTTTCCATTTTGATCCTGATGAAATAATTACAGGTATATTTTTTTAAATGACAAAAGACTTTAAAAATAAAAACAATGTAGAATACTCTTTGCCTTTAACTATACTATAGACCAGGAGTCCCCAACTTTTTTAGCCTGGGATCACAAAGTTTAATTTAGGAAGGCATAGGGAAAAATATACTTGTATACTTGATACCAATCTTTAAAGAACAGTATAAATCTTCTTTTTTTTTTTTTTAAACAGCTAAACTCACAAGGTAACAATCATAATTTATTAAGGAGATATTTGGTTTGGTTTAATGGCATATCAAACACAGTGGGTTATTGAATGCCAATTCTATAATATTTATAAACATAATATAATATATATAATACAGTGATGCTGATAGCTGTTTGATTTAATGCATCCTGGGATGCACATATTTGCTTTGAATGAGTCCCCAGCAAAATTTATGGGTCCCAACTAAAGACGTCTAACTCCTAGCTTGTAACCTATCTTGTGTAATTCATTTTTAAGAAACTATTGAAATGTATTTACAGTCAGCTAGAAATGGTGAGTGAGGAAAAACAGAGAAACATGGATACAATTTTATTACATCCTTTTATATTTTTGTGCATCAGGGACACAGAATGCATACCTATCAGCATCTCTATAATATAACAACAAATTATATAACGAGTAATATCTAGCATAACACAATATATATACACATATTTATACAATCTGATCTTGTTTGCAATCACAAAAAAAATAATCTAATATCAGGGTTAGATGAAGAGGTTGACAGAAAGAGTACATCAGACAAGTAATGAGTTGACAGTTGGGTAATTCTTGAGGAAGTGCATCCCGGTCTCCTGCCTTAAGAGTTGCTGCCCGGTGACTATTAAAATAACGACCCAGCTCAGTCTTTTCAAAACTATCAATCTTCATATCTATCTATCTATCTCAATTTGTTCATATTTATCTATATTACTTTAAATACTAAGATTTTTTTTTATTCATGTTTGTTTAATGTCTTGTTTTTAGTTGAAATAAACAAGAATTACGACAAAAAAAGAAGCGACCCCCCCCCAAAAAAAATATATTTACTTTTTGGAAAATATCTATCTCCATTTGTTCATATCTATCTATATTATTTTGTTTGTTTATCTATCTATCTCAGTCTATTCAAAACTATATATCCATCTTCATATCTAAACAAGAATTACGACAAATTACGATAAATAAACAAGAATTACAACAAGCTGGGGTTGTTATTTTGATAGTCACCGGGTAGCGGTTTTTGAGACGGGAGACCGGGACGCACTTCCTCATAAATTACCGACAGTTGTGACCGCAGTGTACTGTTAGCATGCTTCATTTTGGAGAACAACTGTTTGCAGTGAAATGTAGTGCCAAACATGCTCACTATTTGTTGCATACAGGTGATAAGGTTGGGGAATCATCCAGATGGAAGTACATGGTTCTTATTGAAATAGAGGTGTAGCGTTAGTTTCGTATTTGCCTGGGAGAGTTGTCTGCCCGGTTTAGTTTGCTGGTGCCCGCTAGGGGGCTATAGTATTTAAGCGCCGGGTTCAAACCCTTTCGGCCTCTTTTCCTGTGCCTGATACTACGAGACACATGGGTTAGTTAAGGTCTACCCCGTCTCGTTGGGGCTTTTGGCCCCACTTACATTACTGTAAGTTATTTACAGCATGGACTATCCCTAGTCTCATGTCTGTACTTTTTGTATATCTTGTACCATTCATGAATGTGTGTTTATCTGTCTACATGTAACTTGTTTTACCATGTACTTTGTATCTCGTCATATCCATGTGCTGTACTATATTAAATGTTTTTGTCTGTCAACTTTCGTCGGAGTTTTGTATTCAAAGTATATATAAATTTGAACCTTTCTTACAGAGGATATGGCAAGCAAAAAACTTGAACTTCAAATCTTCTAAATACTGAAGACCAATGAGTTTCATCAGCAATTGTGATGATACTTCTTCAGTCCAATTCAAGCAAAGAGAAAATTTTGAAAGTTGGATGAAGGGCCACATGAATGGGCCTCAAGGGTTGGGGATTTTTAGTCTAGGCCTCTTAGTCATTTCAATACTCTCTTTACTGATAAAGTTAATCACTATTATTTTTCAGGCTTTTAACAATGACACCCTTCCTTAGAATTCTGGCATTATACTCTGCCACTTTTTGTGGACTTCGGTCAACTGTTGACCTGATCTCCTTAAGTCTTTCCAAGAATATGCTTTTAAGCAATTAATTAGTAATTAGTACTAGCACTATGCAACTCCTTGTCAGTCTGATTTCCATTCAATTAACAAAACAATTCCTCTCTTTTTCCCCCTCCTTTCAGATGTGCACTTTTGATCTGGTAAAGACTACTGTCATAACCTAAATGTTATTATAGATTAGTCCATACATTAACAAAGAAAAAAAAACATATTAAAGGGTGGATAGCAAGGAAGAAAAATAAAACTATTTGAAAAATAAGCTTAGTAAATAACTATGTCACAAAATATTCCAACACAAGCAAAAAACTTCAAATCTTCTAAATACTGAAGATCAATGAGTTTCATCAGCAATTGTGATGATACTTCTTCAGTCCAATTCAAGCAAAGAGAAAATTTTGAAAGTTGGATGAAGGGCCACATGAATGGGCCTCAAGGGTTGGGGATTTTTAGTCTAGGCCTCTTAGTCATTTCAATACTTTCTTTACTGATAAAGTTAATCACTATTATTTTTCAGTCTTCAGGCTTTTAACAATGACACCCTTCCTTAGAATTCTGGCATTATACTCTTGCCACTTTTTGTGGATGTGGCAAGCAAGAAATTTTGACTTCAAATCTTTTGAATACTGAAAATCAATAAGTTCCATCAGCATTTGTGATGGCACTTTTTCACGGCCAACATCAAAAGGCAAAGAGAAAATTTTGAAAGTTATACGTAGGACCGCATGTGGCTCACAGGACATGAGTTGGGGACCCCTGGGTTAAATAGGTTTGTTTAAAAATTATACTACTTGACACCATATAACTGTGTACAAATTATTTGTAATAAGAATAGTCACTTGAAGCTATAATTGTTTATGAAATATTATTATTATTATTAGTTACTTGAAACCATATAACTGCTTACAAATTATTGGTTTTAGATAGGAATACTTGATATCATAACTGTGTGCAAAATATTTGTATTAGGAATACTTATATTATAAATGTGAGCAAATTACTTGTATTAGATAGGAATACTTGATATCATAACTGTGTGCAAAATATTTGTATTAGGAATACTTGATATTATAAATGTGAGCAAATTACTTGTATTAGATAGGAATACTTGATATTATAAATGTGAGCAAATTACTTGTATTAGATAGGAATACTTGATATTATAAATGTGAGCAAATTACTTGTATTAGATAGGAATACTTGATATTATAAATGTGAGCAAATTACTTGTATTAGATAGGAATACTTGATATCATAACTATATGCAAATTACTTGTATTAGATAGGAATACTTGATATCATAACTATGTGTAAATTACCTATATTAGATAGGAATACTTGATATAACTATGTGTAAATTACTTATATTAGATAGGAATACTTGATATCATAATTGTGTGCAAATTACTTGTATTAGATAGGAATACTTGATATCATAACTATGTGCAAATTACTTGTATTAGATAGGAATACTTGATATCATAATTATATGCAAATTACTTGTATTAGATAGGAATACTTGATATCATAATTATATGCAAATTACTTGTATTAGATAGGAATACTTGATATCATAATTATGTGCAAATTACTTGTATTAGATAGGAATACTTGATATCATAATTATGTGCAAATTACTTGTATTAGATAGGAATACTTGATATCATAATTATATGCAAATTACTTGTATTAGATAGGAATACTTGATATCATAACTATGTGCAAATTACTTGTATTAGATAGGAATATGATATCAAGTATTCCTGTGTTCAACCAAATGATTATAGACAAATAAAAGTACAATTTAAAAAAATGCATTGGAACATTGAAAGTATAGATGGATGGGCCTCAAAGGCCACAGGTTGGGGACCCGTGACCTAGACAGAAAAAGAAGACCTTTAGCTAAACAGCCACAAGGGTATCAACAGACAAAAGTTGATATTAATTCCCATAATTCTATGCTCACATATCATTGGTACAATATTCATTAATATTGTTATTAGTAGAATATAAAAATCTCTAGTGAATAAAAGAATCCAGATTATTCTCATCAACACTAGTATGTATTTTTTTATCTTGGATAAAATACTTACCAAGAATTAAACATTCCTTGAGAAATCCAAAGACGTGTCCGAGGACCAGCAGTTTGCCAATTTTAACATCAACAGGTAAAGCAGCAACCACATGCCCCAAATAAGTCAGTTCTCCATCATATCTTTTGTGAATTCCATCTAAAGGCATACCAATGGCTCCAATCTGAAAATATATCACATTTCCCCAAATTTAATGTAAAAACATAACTTTCACCTCTAGTTACAACCTTAAATGATTTTTTAAAAGTTTTTTTTATCAAAATAAAGAACAAAAAAACAAAACAAACAAATATCAGTTATTTAATATAGAATTTTCAGTATGACACTAGCATCAATATTGCTAAAGAAAAAAAAAAGAAAAATTTTTTTACATTTTCCTTCTAATCTAAAATTGATGAAGATATGCTTTAAAAAAAAAAAAAAAAAAAAATCCATTTATTTACTTACTTCTTTTAGGTTCAAAATTGTTCTCTCAATTTCATCCAAATTAGGTGGCGAAAGTGCCAATGCAAGAACAGCCTTTGGTTCTCCCAAGTCCAATATTTTTGTTTGAAGCACCAATAAATCCAGAGGACATCTCTGTAACATAAACATCACACATAACTATGAATCAAGTAGAGAGTGACTAAATTGTGTTTGGTTTATTAAGTAATTCTTTTTTTCTTTTCTTTTTTTAACATTAACTTTATGAGACAATACATTTAACATTTTGTGCTTGCTCATTATTTGAAATGAACTTAATTGTTATTAAGAACACATTTTATGATATTTTCATGTTAAAACATGCAGTTGTATTGAATCGAACAAATTTGTATTTTCAGTATAGATTTACGATGCAATGAAAGTTGCCAACCAATTCTCTAAACACATGAATGCCAAATAAGAAGCAGTTAATTATTGTTTGAAACTATCTAGATGGGAAAATGTTGGCAAATTAAACTGAGGCCATCATATGTCCATATTAGGTTGTTATTTACAAAAACTGCAGAGAAGGAGAAAAAAGTGATAGAGAGAAACAAATAGAGAACGTGGTGTTGTTCTTGATTAAGCTCATTTCATCATGAAGAATTAAAAAAAAAACTTGGTAATCTGAACATTAGCTACATAAATGAGAGTAACCTCCCCTTGTTTATTTTACTTTGAGGAAGCCATATGTTTTGGTTGGCCATTTTCATTTCACCATAATCAATACAACTGCATGTTTTAACACAAAAATATCATAAAATGTGTTCTTAATAACAATTAAGTTCATTTCAAATAATGCACAAGCACAATTAAGAACACATTTTAAGATATTTTCATGTTAAAACATACAGTTGTATTGACTCAAACAAATTTGTATTTTCAGTGTAGATTTACGGTGAAATGAAAATGGTAAACCAAAACATATGGCTTCCTCAAAATGAAATAAACATGGGAGGTTACTTTCATTTGTGTAGCTAATGTTCAGATTGCCAAAAACTCTTTTAATCACCCATAACACATACACCCCAACCACCACAAAAATAACATGATGGCTTGCAGTTCAAACTCACAAATATTGCAATCTAAACTTCAGTGCCCACCAAATTAATTTAAAAAATGATTAAAACATAAAATAAATTAATAAAGAATAAAACATAAAAGCAAATAAAAGACAGAAATACAAATAACAATAATAAAATAAACAACTTAAAAACAAGAAGATATAAAGAATAAAAGATAATAAAACAAATATATAGAGAAAGAATTTTTATTAATCGATATTTGAATATAGATAAGAGATTTATTTATAACTTTTTAAATTCTAGGCAACATCGGGTAACTCTACTACTGTTGAATAATAAGCAGTTAATTATTGTTTGAAATTATATTGATAGTTTAATTTAGATAATAAGCAGTTAATTATTGTTTGAAATTATATTGATAGTTTAATTTAGATAATAAGCAGTTAATTATTGTTTGAAATTATATTGATAGTTTAATTTAGATAATAAGCAGTTAATTATTGTTTGAAATTATATTGATAGTTTAATTTAGATAATAAGCAGTTAATTATTGTTTGAAATTATATTGATAGTTTAATTTAGATAATAAGCAGTTAATTATTGTTTGAAATTATATTGATAGTTTAATTTAGATAATAAGCAGTTAATTATTGTTTGAAATTATATTGATAGTTTAATTTAGATAATAAGCAGTTAATTATTGTTTGAAATTATATTGATAGTTTAATTTAGATAATAAGCAGTTAATTATTGTTTGAAATTTATTGATAGTTTAATTTAGATAATAAGCAGTTAATTATTGTTTAAATTATATTGATAGTTTAATTTGAATAATAAGCAGTTAATTATTGTTTGAAATTATATTGATAGTTTAATTTAGATAATAAGCAGTTAATTATTGTTTGAAATTAATATAATGATAGTTTAATTTAGAATAATAAGCAGTTAATTATTGTTTGAAATTATATTGATAGTTTAATTTGAATAATAAGCAGTTAATTATTGTTTGAAATTATATTGATAGTTTAATTTAGATAATAAGCAGTTAATTATTTGAAATTATATTGATATTTAATTTAGATAATAAGCAGTTAATTATTGTTTGAAATTATATTAATAGTTTAATTTGAATAATAAGCAGTTAACTATTGTTTGAAATTATATTGATAGTTTAATTTGCCAACATCTTTCTATGTGACCAAATTAAAAAAATAAATAAATAAATGCTTTGGCAGTGCCAGTCCTACCTGCATTTCAGGTGTACTATAGTCAGAAATATAATTATCCCAAAAATATCGGGTGATAAGTCTGTATACGCGACCATTGCTCACACGTCCAGCACGACCTATCAACATACAAACATAAGATATTTAAGACAAAGACTTCATTTTAATTCATCACAAGTGTATAATGTCTTAGCGCTTGAGAAAAAAGACCTTAGGGAATTGGAAAAGTCCAGTGACAAAACACCGGATCATAGAACTTCCAAACAATACAATTTGGAACCAAATCCTCCGTCAAGTGTTATTTATTAAACTTATTTACAATATGTATTATTTGAATTATTCGGATTATTGTCCTCATGTTTATTGTTATCTGTACAACGTTTTTGCCTATGTGTTCTCTGGCCTTCTTCAGGTATTTCTTGTCGGATTTGGGAACTTTCTCTTCGAACACGGGAACCTTTTCTTCTCTTTTAAAGAGAGTAAGACTATACATTATTTTTAAAAGCTAATATCAATAATTTTGTTTTCAAAACTTTCAAAAATTGTAAGCATAGAAATATTTTTAAAAGGCAGTATATATAAAAAAATTAAAAAAACTTACTATAATTGTAAGAAATGTAAGTTGGTGGAGTGACCTATTGTTAGTATCAGCCTGACAGTGAGATAGACTATCCTCTTTTTGCCAGTGCTAAACCAGGGAGATTGTTTTTACGTCTGAGGTAGAGCACATCTACCGTCAGCTCCCCACCTTACTGCACAGACCCTAGCTATGCTACTCATGGGCTGAGTGGACGAGGGCCAGTATCAAACCCGGGACCTTGTGGTGCCTAGACGAATGCTTTACCAACTGAGCTAAATTGTCCCTTTTGTTAGAAATGTAGAAATGTTGCCAGTACTAGACCAGGGAGATTGTTTTTACGTCTGAGGTAGAGTGCTTCATCTACCATCAGTTCCCCACTTTACCGTACAGACCCCAGCTATGCTACTCCTGGGCTGAGTTGACGAGGGCTGGTATAAAACCAGGGACTTTCTGGTTCCCAAGCGAATGCTCTACTGACTGAGCTAAATTGGCTCTTTTGTTAGAAATGGGTTTTAAAACAATTAACTCTTTGAAACTTTAGCTTTTGGGCCCTCAAATACCCAATATCTGAGCTCAGAAAATTGCCACCCTACCAAAAAGCAAATCAGATTTAAATTTCCTTTCAGTTTACAAATTATCCCTCACCCCCAATATTTCATCATACTATTAAAAGAAAGTCTGTGAATGGTCAATCTATTCAGCCTTTTATTAGTAGTATCTTCCCAAGCCCAAAACACTGGGCATATGGTGTTTAGTAAAAGAGCACTGTGCACAAAATAATAAATTTGAGTGGCTTATAATAAAGGAGTACACATTCATCCACTGCTTTAAAAATCCCTTTTTACCTTTGCGTTGAATACAATTTGCTTTAGATGCCCATTCCACTTGGAGGCTGGTAAAATTTGTCTGGGCATCACACACCAAGTTTTTGGTTAGACAAAAGTCAATCACTGTAAGAAGATGAAAATATAAAGTAAATATGATTAAATGTAATATATTATGAAATGCACAATATGATATTCATTAATTCATAAACATTGTAAAAATATAATACAACAATTTAAGAGAAAAAGAAAAACAAAAAAAACAAAAACTCTGTAGATATATACCATATTTTATGACACTGCTTTTTTTCTTCCCTCTAAAAATTTTTTAAATTAAAAATGTCCTCTGGGTCTTATATACAAAAATGAAGTATCAGCTAGACTAATGTTTACCCAGATGCCATAGACAAGTACTTGTACCTAACCTAAATCCATAATCCACATATACAAAACATGTATGAGCACATTATATAAAAAAAAGTCATCGGGGTGGCCTAAAGTCAGTATCAGCCAATCAGCGAGGGAGTCTATCCCCTTTTCACTAGTGCTAGACCAAGGAGAGGTGGAGCGCCACACCTACCATCAGCTCCTTTACCGCACAAATCCCTGTGCTACTCATACACTGAGTTGGTGAAGGCCGGTATCGAACTAGGAACCTTGTGGATTCTAGCTGAACACTCTACTGACTGAGCTAACCCGGGGGGCACATTTTATAAAGTACGGAATGAAATCCAACAGAATGAGAAAGATAAAGACGGTTCAGAAAATTAGATTGACATATTTCCCTAGAGGTTAAGCATCATCATCCAAATACACAGATACACACCCGAGTACTGTCAGCTGGGGCTTTAGAATACAGTGACTGCACCTCTGCAAAGGGATAAGATACCCCCCTCCATTCTATAAGGACACATGTTGATCAGGAGTAACAACTTGTGATGCTTAAGGATGGAATCTTGGAGGCTGAGCAGTCCATGACCTGCAATACTCCACTTTAGCCCTTACTTTGACTAGATGGGCAGTCGGAGAGGCCCCTCTGATCAATCAATATATCTGATCAAGGTAGTTTTTTGCTGGTCAACCGGCTCTGGATGTGTCCATATGTAAGTGCCTACAGGAGAATGTCACTTATCAGCTCATCCTTACTTCATCAACAGTGTCTTTATCTTATCTGGATGGTTTGTATTGTTACGTGGTGTCTTTTCTTTGACGGCACTAAATAGATATATGTTATATATCTTTCTTACGTCTTACTCTGGTCGTCTATTCTTCTGTCCGGCTTGGTTCTTCTATCATCTATCTTGGTCTGGTCTTGTCGTGGTGTTTCTTGGGGACTTCGGGTCTGGTTTCTGTTGGGGATCACTCCTTATCAGAAGCCCTGTGTCATTGTTAGCTTTTAGTAATAACCACAAGACTTCGATTTACGATGATGTTACTTTATTCGTAGATCCCCCCAGACCAGACATCTGCGCAGTGAGACTCACGTCTTGCTAGCTTCGCTTCTAAGTTCTAACTCTAACTGACTGAGTTGCCTACTCCTTAAACCGGAAGGGGGCCTTCTATTGCCTTCCGATTCTCACGGTCTATCCCGCAAGGCAAGGTCAGAATGAGGTCAAGCATTGTCACTCACTCTCAAGGCCATCAGCTGTACTAATATGATTTCTACACTACTGTCATAATCATTAGGTATCTAATGATTATGTAACAGTATGATAAGAGGCAAGTGGCTATACAGCTGCCCTTATGTTGGGTGCTGCTTCTAGGATTTGTTCAAGACCGCTTGCATCATTCTTGTACAGTTCCCATCCTTTTTTTGTCTAAGCGTTTTGTTAGAATCCAGGTGGTGCAGCCATACAGTAGCACTAACGCTGCAATAGCTTGGAAAAATTCTCGCTTTTTTCTTATCAGAGATCAAATTTC
>CM042147.1:111592504-111675004 GCA_023376005.1 Doryteuthis pealeii | reverse complement strand
ATAAGCTAATGCACTTTTGGTTTGTTTGGTTTGTTTTGTTTTACGGCATATCAACCTCAGTGGGTCATTTAATGCCGATAAAGTTTTGAAATAAATCAATTCTTAATGGATAATACAATTTTTTTATAAATACATTTTTCTATTTAACCCATAGATGGGACCCTAACAGGTACTATCACTCCGGGTCAGAGTGGACCAGGGAGCAATGGTGATGAATGGGGTGCTCCACATTCCCCAAACCTCCAAAACTGTAACCTCACCATCAGATAGAGTTTAACATCATTCCCAGGACATGTAGACCCGCAGCCACCGCCTTCTAGCACCCATATGATAAAAAGGAGTTGGGGCTTGCCATAAGGGCAATAGGGTTGGGAAAATCATATAGGTGCTAGGGCTTGACGTGACCAGCCGATTGATCAGCCCAAGATAGGGCCAAAGTGGAGTATTGCATGTCCTGAATTGCTCATCCACCTGGGCTCTATCCTTAAGCATCACGGGTCGCCACCCACGGCCAATTGGGGGAATCTTACCCCTCTGCAGAGGTGCAGTCGTTGCATTCTAACGCCCCATCCGACAGGGTGGAATGCACTTTTGCCTTTTTATTCAATTTAATATAATTTCATATATTCATAATTTCATTATTCAATTACACGTACAAATTTTTTTTGTGTGACTTAAAATTCCCTGATAAAGTTCTATAAACGAACAGTATGAATTTTATTTAGCATTACCATAAAATTTAACAAAAAAGTATTAATGTTTCCTTAAACCAGTTATTCAAAAATATATACTATGATTACCAAATGAACTACGATGGAAATAAAATAAGATATGGTATATAATTTTGTTTTTGCGCAGGGGTTCCTTGAGACATGTAATTTATTTTAAGGGTTACGCAAGGGTAAAAAGGTTGATAAACACCGATCTAGAAGCCCAGATACCCAAAAGTGACATGAATTCCAGACCCAGAATCCTTATATCTACATCACTATTGCCTAGCATAATCAAGGTGTTGAAATTTTTGTAATATAAGGTGTGTGACAAATACCCACTTGTACTTATAGACTCACTGACAACCATGTGACCAACTTTTTGTCCAATCAGTGGCAGTGCTCTGCTGCTGATATTGTTACTTATACTGGCTGTTCTGGTCATACCTAAACACATTGCTTTGAGCCTTCGTGAACGACGGAACATAAGATTATATCACAGGACTTATTCACTTACCAAAGGATTCTATAACTCAGGCCTTACTTATTTATTTATTTACTTTAAGTTCTTTACAACTGGCAAAGGATGGCGGCCAGATACTTAACACAAGGTGTATCAACAGCACAGATTCCTTTGATTTATCTCTCGACATTGTTTAATGGTATATCAACCTCATTGGTTGTTTAATGAAATATCAACCTTTGTGGGTTATATAATGCCAAAACCATCCTTGTAGAAGAACAGTAGTGGAACTATTTAACCTATAGCTGGGAGGATCAGGTGGTTCATACTTTTCCCAAGGGTATTAGTTTGAAAGTAAACGTAATAGCATGACTGGAGTTTTAACTCACTTAGTAAAATGTCACAGTCCAGCACATTAGTCACTACACCACAGGGACCTACTCTCTAATATATCTGTTTGAAAATTATTATTAGTATTTGATAAGAATACTTGATACTATATAACAGTGTAAAACTTAATTGTATTAAGAATAGTTACTTGAAGCTATAATTGTTTACTTAAAATTATCATTATTAGTTACTTGAAACCATATAACTGTGTGCAAACAATTGGTTATTAAGAAATAATAGTTACTTTAAACCATATAATAATGGGGAGGCGGTCTTACCCTTTTGCAGAGGGGGTAAGACTACGCCCCAAGGGTACCCTGAGTATAACACTAAACTTCATCCGGTGGTGAGGTTCCATTTCTCTTTATTGCAATTACTCCCAGTAATGATTATCATGAAATAATTGATTAGATTAATTTCTTCAAAATAATCTAATTTTATTTTTTAAGAGGAAAAAAAAGTAATAAATTCTTTTTAAACAAAGAAAACCGCATTTATTTTGAAAAGGGACTTCAACTTACCAGGCAGAAAGATTAAGACAGTTCCATGCACAGCCGAGGTCAAATATTTATCGCTGAAATAGAAGAAAAATAGAGTCAGAGAAATACATAATGAGAAGTGAGCAATAATTTAATTCTTTAAAAACATAACGATCCAAAAAAAATAAATTTTTAATTAAAAAAATAAATGATGAAATCAATTTCTATTTGCTTTAGAATGGAATTTGATAATAACACAACCACATCATTATGGCTTTGTTTTGTGAACAAAGATTAAGAGAATCGTCCATATTGACTGCAGGCATATTCATAGCACACCTGCCTTTCGGGGTGGAGGTCCATACCCTATTTAATTGAAATAACAGTATCCCCTTTTCTTTTCTTTTTTTGTTGTACTACGTGATAAATGTGAGTGTGTGTGTGAATTTTATTTAGTGTTTTATTTAATTTTTATTAAATTTTTACAATATTATTTTTTATTACCATATTTTTAGTACGTGATGAAATTTTTTTTACAATATTTTACTATGTGATGAGTGTGTGTGTTGAAATTTATTAGTAATTATTACATTATTATCATTAAATTATTAAATTAAAAGAAAATTTCTGAGTCATCTGATTACTGTACTGTGATCAACTGCACCTTCACCTTTTGCACAACAAATGTTCTTGGTTGCTTCCACAGCATTATGGCCCAGTTTGAACTTGTAAAGCTTAAATTCCCAAATTAGATTACACTGCACATTGATCTGTGCAGCTTTTAAATCATACACAAAATGAAGCAATGAGCGTATTAGCACACAAATTACTGTGATACTACTAGCTGTAAGATTAAAAGTGATATTATACTTGAAGATACAAACTCCAACAAAGGTTTGATAAACAAAACATTTAATACGTATACAGCACATGGATAAAAGGGTACATAATACAAGGTGTACATAAATAAAGATAAAGACACATTCATGAATGGTAAAAAAGATAAACATAAAAGCCATAGACATGCGACTAGGAATAGTCCATGCTGTGTGAATAACTTACAGCAATGTAAGTGGGGGGGGACGAAGCCCCAACGAGACGGGGTAGACCAGAATCTAACCCATGTGTCTCATAGTTTGAGGAACAGGTAAAGAGACAGAGACGTTCAAACCAGCCGCTTAAATACTATAGCCCCTGGTGAGAACAAGCAACAAATCAGGGGGAAGATAACTCTTACAGGCCAAATGGGAAGATAATCCCAACATAGCCATATAACATAGGATCTAACATAGCTTGAACTGCTTCAGTCTTGTGATCTCCATACCACAAATTAGAACATACCAAAATATTACAAAACTTTTAACTCACTTTAGTATATAGACTAACATAGTTCCCAAGAAATGATAAGATTATTTGTGTCTATTTATTTATGTCACTTTGACCAAGGATTAAAGTTTACCATCTGTGTGCTCTGTTGAAGAGTACAAAATTTAATACTTCCTCAAAATGAGAAAAATTATATAGATAATTATTTTGATTTTTGTAATAAATTAGATTTATGCAGGTACAGATACTACACTCTCATCTGATATTTAACTACATGGTGATAAAATATAAAAAATAGTTTAAGGTGGAATCTCAAGTATTTCAGACATTTTTTTGCTTGCTATCATTATTAGCAAGTAGTGTACATCAATTGGAAATAACAGTTAACTAGAAAAATACAGTCCCAGAGTCATAGAGTTTTGATTGACAAGGTGTTTACCTCAGGGTAATCTGGAACAGAGCCTCTGATTGGCTTAAAGCGATACTGGGATAGTAAAATTGTAATTTCAGGAGTTGAGGCCTATTGTGGGGGAAGATACATTTTTATGTCTCTGCTGCTGCCTCACATGCGCACAGGTTAAGAATGTATTCAGAGGCGGGGGGGGGGGGTTAAAAAAAATAAGTACATGAAAATATGTCTCCGTGTTATAATTAAAGAACACAAGATGGGACCTGCAGAAAGAGACACACCCGGATGGAGTGCGAAAACAGATACCTGGCCTGATACAAAGAACACATTCGATAGAGATATTAGAAGAATCTGTTGGGTCAATAAAATGGTAATTCCAGATAGTCCAATAGGGTTATCTTCCCTTGCTGCCGGTTTTCACAGATAGGTGGCTAGAGTATTTAGGCAGGAGCCCAAGAGAAAATCACTCTCTCTCAGGCCAGCAATGACTTCACATGATTTAGGCATTTACTCTTACCAACTATCAGTAAGTGACATTCCTTCAAAAACATTGTATCACTACCTTAGGACGTAAGCCCTACATTCTTTATATATATGTTTATGTATCTGTTCTCTATATATTACCGTATCTTTGTCATGAATATATGTATACCTGTCTTGTACGTCTTTTTTCTATGTTCTCACAGGAAAGTCTGTTTGTTTTGGTGGTTGGTTTGAAAGCTATCACAATGCAAGTGTAAAGAAAAATAAGGTAACTATGGTGTTGTTCGTTAACCTGTGATTTATTCTTAATATTTCAAGATAAAAATCTCATCTACAGAAGATCCCAAAACTGGAGCTGTTGCTAGTGGCTGTCCGTTTGGTTTTGTCTTCCAAACTCTGTGTGTGTGTGTGGTGGGGGGGGGGAGTATGTGTGTTTGTGCCTGTTCAACAGTTTCTGATTATCAATCCAGGTCTGGTTCACCCTCTAACTAAGCATAAACATTTTTGTTTATTGACAGGACCATCTGATTTTCTTTTTTTTATGTGTGTGTGTGTCTCGTTATCATTCCAGAATTTGGCCTACCCTTTTTTTTATGTTTGTTATCATATATAACTTCTTTGTCGGATTAACTTATATACACATATGTACCTATGTTGGAAGGTTACTTTGAACCTTCCAACATATTATAAGAATATTTACATCTTATAAATTTAAGAAAAGAACCACACAACATATAAACTTCATAAGAGCTGAAGAATACATCCCCTGAAATGTTAATGTTATCAAGAGGAGCTTCAATTAAAAAAAAACAAATTCTGGTATAAGACAAATAACATTCTTGATTTTTAAGATGTATATTCAAAATATGAAGTGATGACTTTTTTCCCCAACCAACCCCTACCTGCTCTTTTTATCTGTCTCTTCAAGTAAAACCAAAGTAAAATCCGGAGAGGCAGCCTAATGTCGGTATCAGCCAGACAGTGAGGGAGTCTATCCCCTTTTCACTAGCATTAGACCAAGGAGATTATTTTAGCGTCTGAGGTGGAGCACCACACCTACCATCATTCCGCACTTTATCACACAGATCTCTGTGCTAATCATACGTTGAGTTAGTGAGGGCTAGTATCGAACCCGGAACATTGTGATTCCTGGGTGAACCCTCAACCAATTAACTCTTAACATCCTGTTGAGAATTTTCTAAGTCCAGAGCCCAATAATTATAACCATTTATCAAAAATGGCTAAAAATGGCCTTTTCATTAAAACTTACCTGTTATTTCCCTTGAATTAAAGACTTCTAAATATTTTTTATTACATTTAAACAAAGGCTATTGTTTGGGGTAGATTAGGAAAATGAATGTGACTTCCGGACGGGTGGAATGAGGTGGTATAGGATGTTAAAGCTAAACTGGCCCTTATGAGCTAAACAAAGTGTTGAATATTTTATTTTTCAAAAATGAATTCAGAAATTTTTGCCTTCTAATAGATCACAAATCGAGTACGCCGTATCCCAAATAAGAAATATTCAAGATCTTTTTTTTTTTTTTAAATTTCTTACCCTTGTTCTTTAGCTTCTAACTTGTCAAAATGTTGGATCCCAAATAAGAAATATTCAAGATCTTTTTTTTTTTTTTTTTTTAAATTTCTTACCCTTGTTCTTTAGCTTCTAACTTGTCAAAATGTTGGATCCCAAATAAGAAATATTCAAGATTTTTTTTTTTTAATTTCTTACCCTTGTTCTTTAGCTTCTAACTTGTCAAAATGTTGGATCCCAAATAAGAAATATTCAAGATCTTTTTTTTTTTTAAATTTCTTACCCTTGTTCTTTAGCTTCTAACTTGTCAAAATGTTGGATCCCAAATAAGAAATATTCAAGATTTTTTTTTTTAAATTTCTTACCCTTGTTCTTTAGCTTCTAACTTGTCAAAATGTTGGATCCCAAATAAGAAATATTCAAGATTTTTTTTTTTTTTAATTTTCTTACCCTTGTTCTTTAGCTTCTAACTTGTCAAAATGTTGGATCCCAAATAAGAAATATTCAAGATTTTTTTTTTTTTTTTTTAAATTTCTTACCCTTGTTCTTTAGCTTCTAACTTGTCAAAATGTTGGATCAATTGAATTGCCAAGTTCTGGGCTTCTAGAGTTACATGAGGATTTTCAGGATCCAAGCTTGGTAGCTGAAAAAAATTTAAAAAGAATAGATATTTTGAATAATAATATACAGGATGTTTCAGAAAAATTTATATCATTTTATAATCTAATCATTTGATCAATTCTCATTCAAATGATTTCAAATTTTAACAGCATGTGTAGAAACAGCTCAATACACACAATGCCATCAAACCCTGACCAGACCTTCTGCTGCAGCTACTGCAACCATGCCTGCCTGTTCCACATTGGTTTTGTCAGCTATGAATATGACTGCAGTCAATATGGACCATTCTCTTAATCTTTGTTCACAAAACCAAGCCATAATGATTTGTGTTTAATGTTTAGTTTATTTTCAGGTATAAAAATGCAATTCAATAGAAAAGAAAAGCGTTTAAACATAAAACATAGAATGTTTAATTGTCTCTACACATGCTGTTAAAATTTGAGATCATTTGAATGAGAATTAGTCAAGTTATTAGATTAGATAAGGATATGAATTCTGAAACACCCTGTACATCACAAATGATATCAATATTTTTGAAACACTGTAATATAAGGCCACAAAGTTGCATCTTTCACACAAACAGATAATAATCAACCTCATGACTCAATTAAACAACAGATGATACATAAACTAATATGTGGAGAAAATGTAGAAAGAAACACATGTTATAATGAATGGAAATTGGTTATCTGAACATTAGCTACATAAATGAGAGTAACCTCCCCTTGTTTCTTTCACTTTGAGGAAGCCATCTGTTTTGGTCAGCCATTTTCATTTCACCATAAATCTACACTGAAAATATGAATTTGTTTGAATCAATACAACTGAAAGTTTTAACACAAGAATATCATGAAACGTGTTCATAATTGTGCTAGTGCATTATTTGGAATGAACTTAATTGTTATTAAGAACACATTTTATGATATTTTCATATTAAAACATGCAGTTGTATTGATTACGGTGAAATGAAAATGGCCGACCAAAACAGACCACTTCCTCAAAGTGAAAGAAACAAGGGGAGGTTACTCATTTATGTAGCTAATGTTTAGATTACCTGGAAATAGTTGATGTTCGAACATTTTGGTTTACAAAGGAAACCTTCTTCAGGACTAAGAAATTATTTAAGAAACAAGGATTTATGTGGATAAAAGATGATGGATGTATGCGTTGAGTTT
This sequence comes from Doryteuthis pealeii, assembly GCA_023376005.1. Taxonomy (NCBI): domain Eukaryota; kingdom Metazoa; phylum Mollusca; class Cephalopoda; order Myopsida; family Loliginidae; genus Doryteuthis; species Doryteuthis pealeii. The sequence goes on along the minus strand of CM042147.1, from coordinate 111,667,414 downwards.
GGAAAATGTGTAGAAAAAGGTTTGTTACTGTTCGTTGATTGGCATTTATAGTTGAATGTTGATGACGTGGTTGTTGCATGCAAAAGCGAAAATCAATTATCGGAACACATGAAGTCGAAAAGCCAAAACATCATAAACATTCAACTATAAACACCAAAACAAATGGTAATGAACCTTTTTCTACATATTTTCCAAACTCAACACATACTAACACTAAAATAACCAAGTGTTTCATTAGAATTCAAGTGGTTCAGCCATACAGCAGCACTGATATGGCTATAGTTTAAAAGAATTCTCTTTATTATTTAGAGATAAGATTTCCATATTAAGTAGTCAGAAAAGTTTGTTAGGGTTTTTTTGAGGAGTGGTCTTTGTTTTGTTGTTAAATGGCATTAACCCTCTGAGCCTGTTGCACTTTTACAGTGGCACTTTTATTTTCCCACCACACTGAAGCACCGGTTTTGCAGTGTGAGATCTCAACAAAGCATAAATTTGAGCTCAGGGCTCAAAGGGTTCAACATTCAAAAAGATTGAGCCTGACTGTATTGTGACATCTGTCATAGACATATGTATTAAAAAGAATTATAAAAATTTCAATATAATTTTTTTAGATTCTAGCATTTGATATCATTATTTTTTTTAGATTCTAGCATTTGATATCATATCATTATTTTTTTTAGATTCTAGCATTTGATATCATTATTTTTTTTTAGATTCTAGCATTTGATATCATTATTTTTTTAGATTCTAGCATTTGATATCATTATTTTTTTTAGATTCTAGCATTTGATATCTTTTTTTTAGATTCTAGCATTTGATATCATTATTTTTTTTTAGATTCTAGCATTTGATATCATTATTTTTTTTTTAGATTCTAGCATTTGATATCATTATTTTTTTTAGATTCTAGCATTTGATATCATTTTTTTTTTTAGATTCTAGCATTTGATATCATTATTTTTTTTTTAGATTCTAGCATTTGATATCATTATTTTTTTTAGATTCTAGCATTTGATTTTTTTTTTAGATTCTAGCATTTGATATCATTATTTCTTTTAGATTCTAGCATTTAATATTATTATTTTTTTTATTCTAGCATGCAGGAGGTTGATAAATACATATAGACATGCACAAATAAAAACAAAAAAACTTACCGGTCCCAACTGCCTAAGATCTTCAACATAATATTCAGACACACTGAATATGCTACCATCCACAGATATCACAGGTGCTGGTTCAAAGACTTCACCGATTGGTTGAGCAAAATAATTAGCAAACATATCAGAGTCAAGAGTAGCAGACATGAGGACTACCTGCCAATTCAAACAAAATATACAAGTAATTAATTTTTGTCAACTATCAAAACTTATTAGAAATGCAACAAGAACTTTCAAACAATTACCAAATCCTTGAATGTCAATACAATTCTGTCCTTCTGTTTTTATTATTTATACTAGCAAATATATGCACACTCCGGGTGCAAGTATTTAAGTTTTAATGTAATAAAATATCAAATTAGAAAGGCTAATGAAAGTAAATAAGAATGCAGATAAAAAGATTTGAAACAGAGGGGAGTATAATCGAAAAAAAGAACAACTGAAACTTACTCTTCCATCACTCCTGTCTTTCAATGCTAAATTTTCCAAATTATTTAGTTAAAATAGGAAGTAAAAAATAAAATTACAGTTATTTCTTCTTGTTAATGGATTTCTTTTAAGATTTATCCCTGAGATTTTTGCTCATATTGATTAAGTTAGAACCAAACAATTAGAAATCAATAATACCAAGCACTTATTTATTAAAATCAAATTTTTAATATTAATATGCACAAGAAATGCACAAAGGTGGGAGGGCACATTGGTCAAAACATTGTGTATATAACAATCAAAAAAATGAGGAGAACAGTCCTAAAAATGTAAATAATGCAATTTCTCAAAGTCTGGTTCAACCATAAATGCTTAACATTCATCTCAACTTAATTCATATTCAAGAAAGAAAAAAAAGAAAAATTGGTGTTTGTAGTTATACCTAATATACAATGTCAAAGCGAGTTAAAGAAATTATAATCCTTAACTACAAGATATATTTTTTCTTTGTTACTGGCAAACAGAGAGTAGACAAAGAAAAAGGGAGATAACTATTAAATGCTAATTATAGAGTAGTCTCCCTTGTGTATTTATTTGCAAATGAGTAAAAATTGGTCCAGTAGATCACTTACTATAAACACAAATCAGAGTTGTCCATTTGGTCATAGTAATACTCAAACATAGCACTAACAAATATTATAAAGAAACTCCACACACTAAAAAAAAAAACAGAGCTCCTAGAATATATTCAATATCATATATAAAGTCAATTAGTCCTAAAAATTAAAGGGATTGACTCTAATGACCCCCCAAAAAATTTGCATTACTATGAATCAAAGTACAAGTATTAAAAAACATATTTCCTGACCTTCCAACCAGATCGGATTAACAAAAAAAGTCATTTGAACATGAAGATTTTTTTGTTTTATGGGTCATCCAGCGAGGATTGAACTCACTTTTCAGTAGTAACGGATCTGCGAGACTGGTTTGCTAACCAAAAAGTAGTATAGTTTGGTGTAAAACAAAAATTTACAAAAACTGCAAAAAAAAAAATCTGCTAATGATTGATCAATTTTAATAGCATATCAACCTGTCTGGGGTTATTATATGCCTAGAGGTTAGGAAATTGCATACATTGTATGTTTATATTTACATTTTTGGTGTAGTTGTTTTTCAGTTTTTTTTGGGTTTTTTTTACACGGTTATATGATATAATCTAATACAAATAATTTCAAACAGATCTATTTGAGCCATAGATGGGACCATAACAGATACTACAACTCCGGGTCAGTGTAGACCAGGGAGTAATGGCAATAAAAAGGTATCCCACACTCCGCAGAGCTCCAGGACTGGAGCCTCACCAACAGATGTAGTTTAGTGTCATACTCAGGACACACCTGTTTTTATGTGATCTTACCTTTCTATAAGTCAACAGGTAAAAATTTGCTAACCAAAATTCTCTTTATAAAAAGAATGAAAATAAAATTTTCGTCAGTCTGAATACTCACTCGAACACCTCTTGAATTACCACGTAACAATTTCCGTACAACCAAAATACAGAAATCTGTATCTTGATCTCTTTCATGAATCTAAAATATAAGAGCACAAAAAAAAAAAAAATTTAAAAGTTAGAGAGAATTTTTATTAATGCCTATTATATTATTATTAAACATCATAAATACTTTGGGATTTTATTAAATTAATTTGTCAGAATTTTTTAGATGAGGTTCGATAATTAGTATTATTTGAATTATTTGGACTATTGTCCTCATCTTTATTATCATCTGTACAAGGTTTCAGCTGATGTGCCCTCCTGCCTTCTTCAGGTATTTTTTGTCAGACTTGAGTCTGAAAAGAAGGTTCCCAAGTCCAACAAGAAATACCTGAAGAAGGGCGAGACCACATCGGCCAAAACGTTGTACAGATAACAATGAAGAAGAGGACAATAATCTGAATAATCCAAATAATACTTATTAAATTAAATTTTGATATTTTACTTTGAGATTATTCTTGAAAAAAAAAAAAAAAATCACAAAAGTAATTAAGATAAAAATATTTTGAAATAAGATAGGAAAAGTGTGGTAAGATTTAGCATGAACTATATCTAAGAATTAGAGAGTATCATTATCAATGCCCAGTGATGCTGATAGTTTTTTTTTTATTTAGTACAGCCTGGGATGCACATATTTGCTTTGATGACTCCCCTGGAAATTTGATGGGTCCCAAATAAAGTTTCTTAATAAATTGTAGGGTTTTTATTTATTATCTGGGGAAACAGCTAAAGCTGTCTACCTCCTACCTTGTAACCTATCCTGTGTAATTCATTTCTAAGAAACTATTGAAATTTATTTACAGTTAGCTTGAAATGGTGAGGGAAGAAAAAAGAAAAACATTGGGAGTCATGAATATGATTTTACTGCATCCTTTTAGATTTCAGGGACGTGTACCTATCAGCATCTCTGAATGCCTATTATGACATTATTATTAAATATCATAAACTAGGAGAGCTACCCAAGATTGCCCAGAATTTAAAAAGTTCAAAATAAATCTCTTATATTCATATATAGATTAATAAAAATTATATTTTTTATATATTTAATTTATTATATTTTATTCTTTCTACATTCGTTTTTTAAGTTGTTTATTTTTTTAATTATTATTCTTTGTATTTTTCTTTTATATGCTTTTTATTAGGTTTTATTCTTTATTAATTTGTTTTATTTCTTAATCAATATTTTAATATATCATTGATTTATACCCTTATATTTTTATTTAGCTTTTCTAATTGAAAATGAGGGATAAAAAGGTTTTTTTCACCCTCTCTCAGAAAAAATAGTGTGTGGATTTTATTGAACTTTCATGGTTTCCACAAATTTTTCCTCGGTCATTGTATAAACAGACATACAGAATCTTTCCTATATATATATATATATATACATACATACATACATACATACATAGATCTATTTTGGTGATTTAGATTTATTAAATTAAATTTTTATCTTTTACTTTAGGATTATTCTAGGAAAGTCTATCAAAAACCAAGAATTTAATTTTTTTTTATTTTAAAATGATTTCTTAAAGAGAAAATTACATTTTTTAATAATTGAAATTTAACAAAATTAAATTATGAGAAAAAAAAATAATTAGAATAAAAATATTTCAAAATAAGATAGAAAAATGGGGGTAAAATTAGTAAAAGAATAGACATTTATTTTTTATATTAAAAAAAAAAAAAAAAAAAACAACAATAATAGAAAAAATTTGTGAGGAAGTAAACTAGACAAACCATTTCTATCTAAAGAGAAAAAGCGAAACAAGAAAAGAGTACCAACCTCATCCAATATGACATGAGTGTAGTTGTTCATTTCTTTTGAATTGATAAGCTTCTGTAAAAGAACACCTGTTGTGACATAACTGAGACAAGTGTTAGGATTCACTTGCCGATCCATTCCAACCTAAAATTTTTAAAATTTAAAAATAGAAAACAGATTAAAAACAGCTTAAAATAATTGTCTTTTTTTATTGTCTTAAAACAAAGTATTGTAAGCATGTCAATATTTTGGCACATTTCGACCATTTTCTTATTATTAAATAAAAATGTCTGATCATGGATATAAGGAGTACACACCAACCTCTATGTAACATAAAATACCAAGGTTAATTCTGATTTTAGTCTGTTTCTTTGTTTAATGGCATATCAACCTTTGTGTGTTATTTAATGCCAAAGCCACTCTTGTAGAAGAATGGTAGTGGTACTATTTAACTCCCTCTCGTCTAGGATCTTGATAATAATCAGGAGCATGATTAGGAGGAATAGATCTCAAGTATATGGAAAATATTTACATTCACTGGATCTAGACATCTGTTCTCTTGTATGTAAACAAAACAGTAAGCTTGAACTTTAAGTGACTAAATTCTTACCATAAAATTGTACTTGTACATTATTTAAAATGAAATTAATTGTTACTAAATAGATATCTTATATTATATTTTAGAACATGCAGTCCTAGTGATTTGAACAATTTGGCTAAAAAAAAAAAGAAAAAAGGGTATCATTATAGATGATTTGATAATGGCAGACCATTTACTTCCTGTTACTTCCCAAACAAAACAAAAAAGGGACATCAATCTCATTGACTTATTCTTTTTTTTTTTTTCTTTTAAGATATTTTGGCCAAAAAATTTAATTGGTTAAAATGTATGCAAAATATATTACATACATAATTTATTTTTAATACATTTTAAACAATTAAATTCGACCAAAAATCTTTAAAGAAAAAAAAAAAGTTTTAGAAATCAATAACAAAAAAAAAAAAAAAAAAAAAAAATACACTATGTACAGAAAATATATAATTAATAGGTAAAATTCTAAGTTTTATATTACATATGTAATTTAGTTTTATATTTTTCCATTTATCTTCTTGAGATATGTTGGATTTATTTCCATCTTCTTTACTTATATATTATAAATATTTTACAGATGCTGCCGCTGTCAATAACAACAAAGACAAAAGATCCATTGAACAGGAGCCACATTCATTTGAAAAAGGGTATATAATGAACCCGAAAATTTATGATAACAAATAATTTTTTAAAATAAGTGAATTGAATACTCCATAACATCGAGTTCATTCATTTATTTTTAGACGCTTCGTAATAACGCCTAACTTAAAAAAACATTAAAAAAACATTAAAAAAACAAATATATATATATATATAATATATATATATATATATATAATATATATACATATATATATCACTATATCTCAGAATAAGACTTTTCTTCTATATAAAAGATTAATCTGGTTCAGATATGAAAAAATAAAACAAATTTAAGAAATGACCTTGTATGGTAACTTCATTGAAAACATCTTGCATTCCTGTAAAGCAAACTACCAAACAAATAAGCTGTCTTTTTTTTTTTTTTTTTTTTTTAGTATTTAAAAAAATTTCTCACCTGATATCCACAGAATGTACCCATCTGCCAGCGCCGTTCTTGGCACACCCTCTTTGCAATGCTGATAGCAGCAATTCTCCGAGGTTGTGTGACCACAATATTGCAATATTGATTTCGTGATGCATAATAATCCAAAATGATCTGTGGTACGTGTGTAGTCTTTCCGGATCCAGTCGGACCCTGAATTATTGTCACTTGATTACTTTCAACTGTGTTAAGAATCTACAAATAAGAGAGACAAAAGAAGATTTTTTTTTTAAATTAACTAATCTTATTATAATGGAGATAGTGTGTGTGTAACCAAAACTATATTGACTATTCATGTCACAATTCCCTTAGTAATTTACGCCATATTCTCCATGATTTTATTTTTATTTAAACCTCAATTATTAATAAATCAATAATTGTTTTACATTATTAATACCATTGACCATATCTACATACAAATAACATGCAATTGTATTTATATATACACAACAAAATAGTGGTTTACAGTGTAAACAGGAAGGCTAATTTGCATATTGATATTAAAAATATGATTTTAATAAATATGTGCTTGGTATTATTGATTTCTAATTGTTTGGTTTTATCTTAATCAATATGATCAAAAATCTTGGGGATAAATCTTAAAAGAAATCTATTAACAAGAAGAAATAACTATAATTTTATTTTTACTTCCTATTTTAACTAAATAGTTAAATTAGGAAAATTTAGTAATAAAATATGGGAGTGATGGAAGAGTAAGTTTCAGTTGTTCTACTTTTCAATTATACTCCACCTCTGTTTCAAATATTTTTAGTTTCATTAGCCTTTCTAACTTAATATAATATTTTATTACATTAAAACTTAAATCCTTGCACCCTCCGGGTGCATATACTTGCTAGTACTTATGAAAAAAAATGTTTTTTTCAAATGTTAAATGAGATTTTTTTTTTTTAAATTATGTCTTGGATTACATTCCTAGTTAACAACTTTTGATAATGCTATGCGGAGTCAAAAGCTTTGCAATATTTTGATAATATGAAGTACAATTCAGCAGCTCTGAATACTTTTGCAGAGGTTGTGAAAATGATGAATCACACTGGACTGTGAGATGCCAAGCTCACCTGATACTCTCCGAGGGCTACTTGCCAGATTTGCCTCGATGGCTAAGAAGATAATCTGAGCATTAGCAACATAAATGAGAGCAACCTCTCCTTGTATGTTTCACTTTGAGGAAGCCGTTTGTTATGGTTGGCCATTTTCATTTCACCGTAAATCTACACTGGAAATACAAATTTGTTTGAATCAATACAACTGCATGTTTTAACACGAAAATATCATAAAATGTATTCTTAATTGTGCTTGCACATTATTTGAAATGAACTTAATTGTTATTAAGAACACATTTTATGATATTTTCATGTTAAAACATGCAGTTGCATTGATTTAAACAAATTCGTATTTTCAGTGTAGATTTATGGCGAAATGAAAATGGCCGACCAAAAAAAAAAAAATAGCTTCCTCAAAGTGAAACATACAAAGAGAGGTTACTCTCATTTATGTAGCTAATGTTCAGATTACAGCTAAGAACATGGCCCCGGAATCCATGGTTTTAGGCCAACCTGACCCGGTCTAATCACTGAGGTTCTTGGAACTTGAACAAAATTTATTGAACCATCTGGTTACAGTATTGGGATCAAATAAGGGTCAAAGTGGAGTGTTGCGTGCTCAGCCACCTGGGTTCCATCTTCAAGCATCACAGGTTGCCACCCACAGTCAACAGGTGACCCTATTGGGTGGTTCTTACCCCTCTGCAGAGGTGCAGCCGGTGTATTCTAAAGCCCTAGCCAACAGGGCTGGTTACATTTATAAAACATTTTCATCACAGGACAAAAAATACAATTTCAACAGATTAAAAAAAAAAAGAAAGAAATACTCACTTTCTCTTTATGTTCCTCGACTGGCAAAATGCTAGAAATGTTATTAAATGTGAAACCCTTGTAGGCATCTGGATCTAATGTCTTCAAATCCTGAATATTGCCAACAGATCCAGTATAAACAGAATCGGCTTCAAGTTGATGTAGGTCTCCTTCACTGTCAGAATCCTAAAGGAAGAGAAAAGAAAAAAAAGTGGAACAAGCTTTCAAACAATTATTCCGATACCCTCCACATTGGATGGCAAGATACAAATTGGTTATTTCCTATAACTCCAACATAAAAAAGGGGAACCACTCTGATTGACTGATAAATTATTTATTTATTGATCTACTAGGAAAAATGAAGACGGGGTTGGGGTTAGGGTTAGTTTAATGGGTAGATTACTTAACTTAAAATTCATTCAGAGTGGTTTCCCTTTTTTATGTTGGAGTTATAGGAAATAACCCTCAAATTAGTAGACCAGTTCACATACCTAGGTAGCAATATCTCATCTACAGAAAGCGATGTCAACATACACATAGGAAAAGCATGAGCTACTATAGACAGATTATTAATCATATGGAAATCTGATCTCTCTGATAAGATAAAGTGTGAATTCTTCCAAACAGTAGACAAGTCAGTGCTATTGTATGACTGCACCACTTGCACTCTAACAGTTTGAGAAAAAGCTAGATGTGAACTACACAAGGATGCTGCATGCCTTGTCTTCAACAAATCCTGGAAGTAGTACCCCACAAAAAGCAGCTGTACACCATTTGCCTCTATTACATAAACCATCCAAGTAAGACAATTAAGATATACTGGATACTGCTGAAGAAGCAAGGATGAACTCATGTGACATTCTCCTGTAAACAACTACATAGGGACACACCAAGTGTAGGCCAACCAGCTCTGCATGGATTCTGGATGCCATGTGGAAGACCTGCCAGGGGTGATGACTGATAGGGACAGCTGATGACAGTCATGCATATCCGCTGTCAGTATGACCTGATGATGATGGGTAAGTCATTTAATGCGACATTTCCAGCAAGACAAGGACATCTTGCCATTGTTGGATTTACTCTGGATCACATACTCATGCCATGAGAGGAAACTGAAAAATTTCCACCTCAGATGCCTACGCTGCATTCTACACATACGCTGGCAGGACAAAGTGCCCAACACAGAAATGCTGGAACGAGCAAACATAAACAGCATGCCTACCATCATCTGCGAGAGACACTTGGCTCGGTCACGTCAGGAGGATGGACAAAGGTCACATCCCCAAAGATCTACTGAATGACGAATTAGTAGAAGGCACCCAACCAGGAGAGATACCATGCCTGTGCTTTAAAGATGTCGGCAAGAGGAACATGAAGACATGACACATCAACACCAACACATGGGAGTCTAGTGCAGAAGACCGTGCGACCTGGCACCTCCTCGTCAAACAAGGAATGAAAAGGAGTGAAAAAGAGAGGAAAGAAGCCGCCACAGAAAAGAGAGCCAAAAGGAAGGAGAGACAGCAACTCCAGCAAGCATCACTGTTTGTTTGCAGTCCTGCACCAGAGATTGCCATTCAAAAATTGGTCTGTTCAGCCCTCACACAGTTGCAGATAAAAAAAAATTTTAAAGTGGACACTACACCATCATGTTTAGTAGACAGAAGGATGCCAACAACTAACTGGATTATATAATCTTTATTGAAGTAAAAAAAAGTAAAGTCGTCGGGGCGACCTAATGTCGGTATCAGCCATGCAGCGAGGGAGTCTATCCCCTTTTCAATAGCGCTAGACCAAGGAGATTAATCTAGCGTCTGAGGTGGAGCACCACACCAACCATCAGCTCCTTACTTTACCAAACTAGGAACCTTGTGGTTTCTAGCCGAACGCTCTACCGACTGAGCTAACCCGGCCCATTGAATCAAGACTTGATACCAATTATTTAAGAGTTAACTTTTTCACAATCTTATTTTCTGTGTTACTGTAGAATCATATACATTGTAGGTTTATATTTACATTTTTAGTGTAGTTGTTTATTAAGAGTTGTCTTGCACAGTTATGATACCAAATATTCCTATTTGCACACAAATTATATAATTTCAAGTATTCCTATCGAATACTAAAAGTTATATGATTTTAAGAGGTTGATTACACTCAGTCAGTTGAGCATTCACCAAGGAATTGCAAGGTTCCTGGTTCAATATCGGCAATCACCAACTCAGTGCATGAGAAGTGCAGCTTGGATCAGTGCAATAAAGTGGAGAACTGATGGTAGGTGTGGTGCTCCACCTCGGCAAAGATAATCTCCCTAGTCTAGCGCTAGTCAAAAGGGGATAAACTCCCTCACTGTTGGGCTGATACTGACAATAGGCCACTCTGCAGACTTTTACTATTATATGATTTAAAATATTTCAAGTTGGATATGCATGGCATAATGGTTAGAGTCGTAGGAAATGGATTCGTTGACCTGAGTTCAAATCCTGGATGAGGCTGTTTGCATTTTACATGGCGCTAATACTCTTGGGAAAAGTATGAATCCAACTACTCTCCCTCCAGCTATGGGTAAATAGTAGGGCAGACTGGGCTCTTTAACTTTGGTTAGGTAATCAGTCTAGGCGAAGAAAAACTCTGAATTCAAACCTGTTAAACTCCGCTTAAAAAATTGACCTTGTGTTACATCCTGCTTGTGCAGAGGGGTTGGTAAATATATATGATTTCAAATATTCCTATCTAATACTAATAATTTATGCACAGTTATATGGTTTTAAATCAATATTTCTATTTAATAATAATCATTTTCTACACAGTTTTATGGTTTCAAGTAACTAATAAAAATAATAAACCTTAGTAAACAATTATAGTTTTGACTATTCTTAATACAAATAACTTACAAACAGTTATATGATATCAAGTATTCCTACCTAATACAAATAATTTTCAAATAGATCAATTTAACACAAAGACTAACAGGAACTATTACACCTTGTCAGAGTGGACTCCACTCTCTCCAAATGTCCAGAACTAGAGCCTTGCCATCAGATGCTGTTTAGTGTCATGTTTTTGGATGGGATCTTACTATTTTGCAAGGGATACAGTCAGCATAATCTAAGCCCCACCAACAATGCAGTAATCATCTGTTTACAAACTTTATATGATACCAAGTATTCTTATCTAATACGAATAATTTGCATACAGTCGTATGGTTTCAAGTATTCATATCTAATTGTAATAATTATCTAGATGTTAGGGAATCATGTTCAATATAACGTTCATATTCACATTTTTTTATGAAGTTGTTTCTTAAGTTATTTCTTGTACACTGCTCATATATAAATTTATATTCTAGTAATGGTAGGCAATTAATAAGGTATACATTTACGATCTTATAAATTATATATCATAATTATATATATTATATTTATAATCGTATAAATTTATATACTATTATAGGATATAAAGTTCTTATATTAAAGTTGGAAAGGTTAGAGTAACCTTCCAGCGTGGGCACACGCGAGTACATAAAATATTCCGACAAAGTTGTAGAATAATAACTATTTATTCTGTGAGCAATGGAGAGATACATTCAAGACAAGTATATAATCATGCAGATACATAAACATATTACAAAGGAAACAGATGTAAGACTTGCGTCATAAGGAATGTTACTTACTGGTAGCTAGTTTGGGGGGCAAAGCCCCCAACTCAATGGATATAGACAACACGTGTTTATGCCATGTGTAGTCGTTGGTGGCCTGAGAGAATTCAGAATTCCCGGCTTCTGGCCAAATACTAACGCCACCTATCAGCAAACCTGCAGCAAGGGAAGATAACCTTATTTGGACTTATGTCCACCCAGAATTACCATTTTACTGACCTAACACTATTAATTATAAGCAATGTATAATGTATGAATTTATAATCTGTAGGCTATTGGTCAATAATGAGTTATCTCGCCTTATCTTTACTGGCTTTGAGGATGTTCTATCATGGTGTAATAGTTAGCAAGCTAGTCTCGCAGATCCATAACTGAATAGAGAATTTGATCCTTGCTAGATACCCCATACTTGCGACCTTGTGCTACCTGAGCGATTGGGTCGGGTAAATACCTACCTTTGACTGGTTTCTTAATTCCTTTTTATAATCAGCTTGATATCGCTCAGCATATTTCTGACTATCAGGTTCATCAGGAGGCCTGCAATAAATAAGCAAATTTTTTTTTTTTTTTAAGTAAATAAATTCATGAACAGTTTAACTTTTTCTCTTTGTTCATACGTCCAGTTTTACCTTAATGTCTGCCTTTGTTTCTTCTTTATGTGTTTCCTATATTTCACAATGTCAAAAAGAACGGTATAAAAAAAAACATAATCAATATGCACACACTCTGAAGATACAAACATCAATTTCAGTGTTATATTATAGTAAGAGGATAATAAAGAAATTTATAAAAAAAAATTTTAAAAAAAGAATGACCAGTCAAGGGAAAATCTTAAGTGTAGGTCAACAAATGAATAATAAATAAATAAATACACACCCCACCCCACATACAGATGGAGTAAAGGATTAAAACTCTAGACATACAAATGGAATACACCATGAATGCAGACTCCACAAAATTATCATGCAGTTGCAAATTGGACTGGAAAATGCTCTATTCTCTAAGAGCACTGCTCTTATAAAATTTTAATATGTGCAACTTTTTTTTTTGTGAGAGAGGAGGTTTTATATATGTGTAGTAAAAAACAGATGGAAAAATGGGAACAAAGGAACAAAACTCAGACAATCTGTTGGATTTACTCCAGTCCTCATATATATATATATATATATATATATACACACATACACACAGATGCTGATAGGGATGCAGGATGCGTCCCTGATGCACAAAAATCTAAAATGACACAGTAAAATCATATCCATGCATCCCAGTATTTTACTTTTTTCTTCCCTCACCATTTCAAGCTACCTGTAAATACATTTCAATAGTTTCTAAGAAACAAATTACACAGGATAAGCTACAAGGTAGGAGTTAGACGGCTTTAGTTGGGAACCATAAATTTTCCTGGGAACTCATTCAAAGCAAATATGTGCTTCCCAGGATGCACTAAAATCAAAAAGCTATCAGCATCACTGTATATATATATATGGTGATTGCTGCTTCTTGACAGAATAAGGCCATTTCTACAAGTAGTCCAGATGTGAGCAGTTGTGAGCACGCAGATGGTCCACAGAACCAGCTTGTTTTTATGTACCCAGTCACACATGAGATCCTCGGCGTGCAGGCGCTGCCACACAGGTCAAACTTCCTTATAGGGAATGTTTCCATGGCGTCCGTCGTGTGTCGCTTCAGAATGGAGGGCTCGAGTCACCTTACCTCAAACTTCTTACAGCTATCATTGGTGTCTGCCCCTTATCGAGATACTTCCGTCATGATGCCAGTACGTGGTTTGGGGTTTCCCAATCTCTCCAGATCGGGAGGTGTCCAGACATTCCAGGTGGCTATTCTTAGCCTTGTTTTGTGTTTTATATATATATATATATATATATATATATATATATATATATATTGGTTAATGAACAAATCATTTTAAAAACGTTTTTCTTAAATTAAAGAAGTTCTAAAATACTGGCCAGTTCGTAATTTAAACATAATTATATGGTTTCAAGTACAAAGATGGGTTGATAAATTCATATGATGATGTTATATCTTCTGTTGATGACTTTTGTGACCAATGGGATCTAAGCACTGCAACACTAATGGAAGAGGCGTGTGGACCACAAGGGGTCTATGTTGAAAAATAAACCTCATTTGGTCACATTCCATGAGAGTATCTTGGTCAGCCTATGAACTTTTCAGCCAAACCATGTAATTATATATGTTTGATAATAGTAATTTGTTTGCACAGTTATATGGATTCAAGTAACTAATAATAATCCTTAATAAATAATTATAGCTTCAAGTAAGTATTCTTGATACAAATAATTCACAGTTATATTGTATCAAGTATCTTGCTTGCTTGGAAGAATTGTCATTTTAACTTGTCAGTGAGATTAGTTTGGTTTGGTTTGTTTTACGGCATATCAACCTCAGTGGGTCATTTAATGCCGATAAAGTTTTGAAATAAATCAATTCTTAATGGATAATACAATTTTTTTATAAATACATTTTTCTATTTAACCCATAGATGGGACCCTAACAGGTACTACCACTCCAGGTCTGAGTGAACCAGGGAGCAATGGTGATGAAGGGGTGCTCCACATTCCCCAAACCTACAAAACTGGAACCTCACCATCAGATAGAGTTAAACGTCATTCCCAGGACATGTAGACCCTCAGTCACCGCCTTCTAGCACCCATATGATAAAAAGGGGTTGGGGCTTGCCATAAGGGCAATAGGGTTTGGAAAATCGTATAGGTGCTATGGCTTGACATGACAGGGCAGTTCATTATTTTAGCTCAAAAAGCAAGAACTGGTGATAGTGTATGTGTATATATATTTACTTTGTAATGGTTTCATTTTCGTAGTTTCCTCTGGACATACATACACACCATTGCCTTTATATATGTATAGATTAATTACTCAAGTAATTCATTTTAATGGCATGTCAAGCAGTCGAGGTTATTTTATGCCTAAAAATTAGGGAATTGCATACATTGTACATTTTTTTTTTTTTTTTTTTTTTTAGTTATATGATAACAGATATTCCTACCAAATATAAATAATTTTCAATAATTTTACCCCTCTGCAGGAGATAAATTCATCGTATTTTAAGCCCCAACGACAGGGCATAATTATTGAAGTTACCGAAAATTGTGTTCAAAGAATATAGAATTCTACATACATTTGTATTACCAGAATTCTTCTGGTTTACTCAAATCATTCCTGACGGTAATGTATGTGTTGTTGAATTTTAGTCGACAGAATTTTCAGTTCAAATTGGTATCCCAAAATATCTTTCACTTTTGTGTTTTATGCCTTAAGTAACCCAATATAAAGAAAATATTTTATTTTTGTTCTTTTTTTTTTCAATTGTAATTCTTTTCACGAGGTGAGGTTATAAAAATTTTAAATTATAAAATTTTCAATATTTTTGTTGATTTTTTCCAATCCAACAAAAAATATCGACAATTTTTAATTTTCTTGCTAAATTATCGCTAAATTCAGGAAATTATAAAACATTTATCAAATTTTTTACCTTAATGCTTCGGCTTCAAATAAAAGACCAAAGAATTTTTTTTTCTTTTTAATGGAACGCCTGAACACATTTAGAATTAAAAGAAAAAATTGACTTTTTCTTGCAAATTCTCACCCTTTTTTCAACTCTTACTTCGATAAAAAAAATTCAACGAAAGCGAACTGTGACGAACACATGGCGAATACTGCGAAAATATAAATAAAAGTTGACATTTCGATAAGCACCCGTCATGGTACAGTTTACAAGACATTTATATGGTGAATTAAACCCCCCGACGTTTGTACTCCAAAAATAATTTTTTCACTGTTAATCTTAAATTGCATTATTTTGTGCTTAATAGTAAATTAATTTGTTTTGTCATATCCCAAATATCGAATTTTTCTCCCCCCCTATTTTTTTAATTTTTTTTTAAGGAATGCTCCTTTCAAATTAGTAATTTGAAAGGAGCATTCCTTTAAAAAATTTTGAAATTAGCAACGTGAGTCAGCCTCCTATACGCTCTTTTAATCTGCTTTTCCGGGAAAATAAACGTGTTGCTTTGCATCTGAATTCTTAAATATTTTATTTTTTATTTGTTTTCAATTCATTGTTAAAGTTTTCAATTCAACAGGTTTCTTTTCCCGAAAAAGGCAGCTCCTGCTGCTAATTTGTAGGGGGCATTCCTTAAAAAAAATAAAAATCTGAAAAACTCGAGAGTATGTAACTTGAAGATATCATTTTCTTTTTTTATATTTACGTCAAAAGCAAAATGTTTAGAGGCAGTATTTGCTATGGGGTTGCCACGGTTCACTTTCGAAAAAAATTACTTCTAACAGGATGTTCATTACGGATTTTATATACCACAAAATTTCAGTTAATTTACATAAACGAAAGATTTTTAGTTTACTGCACCAAACAATATTGTATCACTATTAAATTAAACAGTAGAATATATTTTCTCATTTTAATTAAGTTGTTTTATTCAGCTTAGAAATTAATAATATTTCCGTCAATACGTTTTGTTTACCTTTTTGTCTGTGACTCAGTACGTGCTTTTCTTAAACCTTCAGTCTTTTTTTCGAGTGCTTTGCCGCCGGTTTTACTTCTGGGGACGGCATTCATTTTTAATTTAGGCTGAGAATCAATCTTTAGCCATTCATTATAATGTTCGTAAGTGATTTCAGAAGTGAGGATATTTGTATTAACTGACATTGTTATCAGATCAGTTTCGACTCCAGCATGTAAGCATTATAAAATGATGTAAAGCTAGCCTCAGTTTTACACGCCCCCGATTTGTATTTACAATACTTTTAGTTTCGCTTTTTTATCAAATTGATAAAAAATAATTATAATTAAATAAGCCAAATATCATTATTGTAATTATATTTTCGCCGATGCCAAAACTTTGGAGACAATTTTATTAAAGGTATAGCATCAGATGTGTTTAAACATAAGTTGTAAACCAAAGGAAAAAATGAAACTAAGTTTCTGCCAGAAATGAAAAAAAAATGTTTCCCCAGAAATTTCCTGGAAAAACACTTTCTTTTTTCAGAACCATGATAAAACATTTACTTTTTTTTTTTTTTTTTCTTTTTTTTCTACACTTTCTTATTATTAATAATGAAATTCAAAACATCATCATCATCATCATCATCATCATGATCGTGGCACTGACAGTACGAATACCCATGACTCTCTCTCGCCAACCATCCCTATGGGTTATCACCCCTGACAGATCGTCCGCACAGCATCCAGAATCCGCACAAAGCTGATTGATGTAAGATTTTGCTGCATTTACGTTAACAAGTTAATAATATCACAACATATCTTTTGTAAAATGTTACTCATTAACAAAAAATATATATATATATATATATATATATATATATATATATATAATTGCGTATATATATATATAATATATATATACGCAATTATGACCAAGGGAGGTAATTTTTTCTCTTTTTAATTTCCTACCAAAAATCAGGGAATTGTCTGATATTAATGAAATTTTTACCAAATTATTATTCAGCGACTTAATTTTATAATTATTAACTTATCTTTTTTTTTTTTTTTTAAATAAATAAATAAAAAAATTTTTAAAAAATGAAGGTTTTTTTATAATTCAGAATATACAGGGTTTTTTGACATTTGAAGAAAAAAAATTTCCAGTCCCTAATTTTTACATTTAAAAAGATCAAATCCTGAAGAACATACAAAAGAATGAAAAAAACTTTTTAAAATAAAAAAAATTCAATACCCGAAAAAAGTGATTTGAAAATTTAAAAGTTATTTTCTTAAAACTCAAAAATAATTTATGTTGCATGTTTTTTTTGTTTTTTGTTTGTTTGTTTTTTTATAGTTTTAAAAGCAATATTTTTCTTTAACTTGATGCAAAACAAAGTATTTTTTTCTGATTCAATTGGCCTATTTTTATCCACTTAAAAATTTAATAGTGAATTTTAAACACCTGGAAGCATCCACGTTTAAGTTGATATTGAAACCGGAGAACAAGCTTTAATTTATCTATCTAAAAATGTAAGTTTAAAAATACCCAATTTTGCACAACATATTTTTCGAGATTTTTATATATTTAAAAAAATTATTATTAACGATCTCATTTCCATCTACGGAAGATTAAAAAGGACATAAGTTATCCTTCTTTTTATCATCAAATGTATTAAAAAGTTATCTCCCCTGATGACCTGGTTCGATAAAATTTTACTTTATAGCCACCCATAGATTCTGACCTATACCCAAAAGTCAAGATAATTTTAGAACGATATTTACACATTTATCTCCATTACACTGGGAAAATGTGTATACCTATATATATAATTATAAAAGACAATTTCATTCATAAAATAAGTTCTTAATTGTGCTTGCGCATTATTTGAAATTAGCTTAATTGTTATTAAGAACACATTTTATGATATTTTCGTGTTAAAACATGCAGTTGTATTGAATCAAACAAATTCGTATTTTCAGTGTAGACTTACAGTAAATGAAAATGGCCGACCAAAACAAACGGCTTCCTCAAAGTGAAACATACAAGGGGAGTTTACTCTCATTTATGTAGCTAATGTTCAGATTACGTTTTACTCATTGTTTATTTTATTGATGCTTCATTTCACATTCAATTTTTTTTTTTTTTATCATAGCATTCGGAAAACACCTTTGCTAAACTCCAGTACAAATTCGGTAAGCATAATTATGACAACATTTACCCAACTCTCACCCAGAAGTCAATTCCCTTTAATATATTGGAAATTTATTAGGGGACAGGCGATTCGACTTCACCGGCTATCAGCAGCAGCTCCTTAGGGTAACATAGGGTCGCTTATAAAAGCAAGCACCCAGTGCCTTTCCACCTCTTTCTCCTACCACCCTTGCCAGGACAAGGCAAGCTGTTAGAATTCAACTAAGCCACAATGGATAAATTCTATTCTTCCCCCCTCTTGGTACCCTCTAGCCACCCCACATGGCAAGTCGGCATAAGACTAGCATCAAGGTGAGCTGTTAGAATTCAACTAAGCCTACAATGGATAAATTCTATTCTTCCCACCACTTGGCACCATCTAGCCACCCCCACATGGCAGTCGACATAAGACTAGCATCAGGTGAGCTGTTAGAATTCAACTAAGCTCACAATGGATAAATTCTATTCTTCCCACCCCCACTTGGCGCCATCTAGCCACCCCCACATGGCAAGTCGGCATAGACTAGCATCAAGGTGAGCTGTTAGAATTCAACTAAGCCTACAATGGATAAATTCTATTCTTCCACCCCTCTTGGTACCCTCTAGCCACCCCTCATGGCAAGTCGGCATAAGACTAGCATCAAGGTGAGCTGTTAGAATTCAACTAAGCCCACAATGGATAAATTCTATTCTTCCCACCCCACTTGGCGCCCTCTAGCCACCCCCACATGGCAAGTCGGCATAAGACTAGCATCAAGGTGAGCTGTTAGAATTCAACTAAGCCCACAATGGATAAATTCTATTCTTCCCACCCCCACTTGACGCCATCTAGCCACCCCCACATGGCAAGTCGACATAAGACTAGCATCAAGGTGAGCTGTTAGAATTCAACTAAGCCCACAATGGATAAATTCTATTCTTCCCACCCCACTTGGCACCATCTAGCCACCCCCACATGGCAAGTCGGCATAAGACTAGCATCAAGGTGAGCTGTTAGAATTCAACTAAGCCCACAATGGATAAATTCTATTCTTCCCACCCCCACTTGGCGCCATCTAGCCACCCCCACATGGCAAGTCGGCATAAGACTAGTATCCTTGCATCACACACCTGACGGTTGATGAAGTCTGCTACTGAGAAGTTAGAGCCTTCAGCTAAAAACTGTTACTACATATTAACTTTCAGACTAAGGCTTCCAGAACTTTGTTACCACAAGGAATAGATATTCATGACAAATTCCATAGCAGGCAATAACTCTGCAACCTTAACAATACCTATCAAACGCTAACTTTACCAAACTACCACATTTACCAGTAGCCCTTCATCCGATTTAAACAAACTATAGAACCCATCCCGACATTAACCTCTACGTTTAAACCTTGTAATGTTTATATGTGTATATAAGCCCTTGTACATTTTGACATAAACACTTTTTGTAGCAATTATATTGTATTGTAGTAGCTTGTCTTTTAAACCTCACAATTGTCTTCCCTCTGCTTCATAGTTACTTGTGAATTTATTGGCAATCTGAACATTAGCTACATAAATGAAAGTAACTTCCCCTTGTATGTTTCACTTTGAGGAAGCCGTTTGTTTTGGTCGGCCATTTTCATTTTACCGTAAATCTACTCTGAAAATACAAATTTGTTCGAATCAATACAACTACATGTTTTAACATGAAAATATCATAAAATGTGTTCTTAATAACAATTAAGTTAATTTCAAATAATGCGCAAGCACAATTAAGAACACATTTTATGATATTTTCGTGTTTCAAGTTCAATCCTGGTGTAAGGATGGTTCAAAGTTATACATACTTTGCATACAGAAAACTCCGACAAGGGTTAACAGACAAAACATTTAATATATACAGCACATGGATATGAAGATATAAAGTACATGGTAAACAGAGTTACATAAACAAAGAGTACATAAATAAAGATAAAGACACATTCATGAATGGTACAAGATAACATATAAAAGTACAGACATGAGACTAGGAATAGTCCATGCTGTGAAGACTTACAGTAATGTAAGGGGGGCGGAGCCCCAACGAGAGGGGTTAGATAAAATCTACCCCATGTGGCTCGTAGTTACTGAAACAGGAAAAAGAGGCCGAAAGGGTTTGAACCCGGCACTTTAATACTTTGGTGCCCTAGCGGCACCAGCACACTAAATGGGGCAGACAACTCCACCAGGCAAATACAAACTAACGCTACACTGGCTTGTTTAGCATTCTTTTAGGGCAACAGGCCAGGACACACTAATCCATTATTTACTGATAATCCTTATCTTGCATATTGCTTTTGTCTATGCCAGACTGAATTCATTTCTCTAATTGAAAAGCACATTCAACAACTCCAAAATTTTAAATTGGTTCTTATATTCATAACTTTTATATTGGTTCCCAATGAACATATCCATACTTCCTAATATTTAATCATTTGATATTAGGAACTGATATACTTCTGCTTTTGGATTTTCTCCAGCTGCTTTTCAATACTAGGATTCGGAAAGATCAAAAATAGCAAAAGTATAATCTAACAATAATCTATCAAATATCCTATATTCCTTTACACAAGTTGTAGAACACAGTGCTGCACTATATTAGGTTTTCGTTTGGTTTGGTTTGTTTTACAGCATATCAACCTCAGTGGGTCATGTAATGCCTACAAAGTTTTGAAATAAATTAATTCTTAATGGATACTCAATTTTTTTTATAAACTCATGTTTTTCTATTTAACCCATAGATGGGACCCTAACAGGTATTACCACTCCAGCTCAGAGTGAACCGGGGAGCAATGGTGATGAGGGGGTACTCCACACTCCCCAAACATCCAAAACTGGAACTTCACCATCAGATAGAGTTTAACGACATTCCCAGGACATGAAAACCCTCAGCCACTGCCTTCTACTGCCCATATTATAAAAAGAGTGGGGCTTGCCATAAGGGCAATAGCTTTGAGGCAATCATATAGGTTGTAGGGATTGACGTGACTAGCTGATTGATCGGAGGGGGCCTCTCCAACCATACATCTAACCTAAGCATCATGCTTCACACCCACAGCCAACAGGTGGCCCCATTGGGGGGAGTCTTACCCCTCTGCAGAGGTGCAGTCAGTGTATACTAACACCACAGCCAACAGGGCAGACCATATTAGGGATGGTGCTGCAGTCCCTGCTGTGAGTAGGTTTTATGGCATAGAACAATCTGCCTCAGAAGCATAAAGTTCTGGGTTCGATATTGGCTCTCGCCAATTCAGAGCATGAGTAGCACAGTTTGGATCTCTGCAGTAAAGTGGGAACCTGATGGTAGGTGTGGTGCTCCACCTTAGATTCTAAATTTTACTCTACAAGTATTAAGTGTTTGTGTATATCATCAGGCTGCCATCTTGGTTTGCGGAATGATAATGAAATTTATTGTGTACAGTGCATCACAACTCATCAAAGTCTCATGTATAGTATATAGAATAATGTACTAATGTCAGGAACATGAATAGTGTACAGTAATAATATACATGTATGTGTGCATGTGTGTGCATATGTGTGTAGAGGGGAGTATCAGGTATAGTTTTGTCGAATTACAGGAAGCATGGAGGTTTTGAAAGATGCAGTGTTTTGGCAGCCTACAACAGATGCAGGCAATTTATTCCATGCCTCAGCAACTCTGTGCATGAAAAAGTGTTTCCAAAAGTCATGTGAGCTATGCTGTTTTCTGACTTTGTAGGCATACCCACATGTGTTAGAAACATGGAGATCAAAAGGTGCTCAAGGTTGTTTGACTGAAGAAGATGTGTGTGGAGGGGGTATCAGGTATAGTTTTGTCGAATTACAGGAAACATGGAGGTTTTGAAAGATGCAGTGTTTTGGCAGCCTGCAACGGATGTAGGCAATTTATTCCATGCCTCAGCAACTCTGTGCATGAAAAAGTGTTTCCAAAAGTCATGTGAGCTATGCTGTTTTCTGACTTTGTAGGCATGCCCACATGTGTTAGAAACACGGAGATCAAAAAGGTGCTCAAGGTTGCTTGACTGAAGAAGATTCCAGTTTGTAGAGAGTTCTGTTGTTATATACCCTTGTTTGGGTATATACATCAAGAGAGTTCTTCGTGTGACATAGAGAGAGACACAGAGATACAGCATTGACTTACTTGTTTGTTACGTCTTCCTTTCTATCTTCTTTGTCTAGTTGCTATGTTTCATCTTTACTTTTTATGGCCTGTTGTTGTCTAGTCTCTTCTTGTTGCTTCTTTTCCTAAGGGCTTCTTTAAGGGCTTGTTTTTGTCATGCATTAATTAACTACAAGACTTTGTTTTTCTTTGATCAAAGATTTTATTACTGTCCATACTGATTCACTTTATTACTGTTCATACTGTTCTGCTTCATCTCTGGTTGAAAACTGATTATCTACCTAACTATCACGTGACTCGTGAGGTTCCCGCCTCTGGGGTCAGTTGGGGTCATAAGCATCCGGTAGTTTTCCATCCCCTGATCTGAAAACAATAGCCCCTTAAGAATTCTCACTACAGGGCATGTCAAAAACCCACGCGACTACACAATTATGTAACACTGTTAAAAGAAGATAACTAGAAGAAGTAGACTACAATATTATATATGAAAGATGCAAATTAAATTGTAGACAATGCTAATTAATTAGGGACATAGTATATTCAGTCATTTAGTGACATTATGGAGAATTATAAATTAATAAAGTTTAGTATTATTTAGATTATTTGGACTATTGTCCTCATCTTTATTGTTAACTGTACAACATTTCGATGTGCCTCCGACCTTCTTCAGGTATTTCTTGGCGGACTCGGGAACCTTCTCGAATTGAGTAACCTTCTTTTCATTTCACTGTAAATCTACACTGAAAATAAGAATTTGTTTAAATCAATATAACTGAATGTCTTAATACGAAAATATCATAAAATGTGTTCTTAATTGTGCTTACGCATTATTTGAAATGAACTTAATTGTTATTAAGAACACACTTTATGATATATTCGTGTTAAAACATGCAGTTGTATTGATTCGAACAAATACGTATTTTCAGTGTAGATTTACAGTGAAATGAAAATGACCGACCAAAACATGCGACTTCCTCAAAGTAAAACAAACAAGGGGACATTTATGTAGCTAATGTTCAGAATATTCACCCATCATAGAATGGAAACAGGCTCATCATTGCTTAACTTTGGTGATCTGAGTTAAATCAGAAATAACTCCATGTATCCTGAAATAAGTGACATGAAATGGTTGAATCTTTGCTGATATATAAATCTCTTGTAATATAGTATCGTTGGGATAACATCTCTGGACTAATGGGGGACATAAGAGGTAATTAACTTCCATGTTTTCCAATAGCCACAAGTTTGCATGGCCAGCAACATTATAAAAAAAGAAGTGGCAAAGTAAAAACCCTCTTTCACTCTTCCGGCCTTAGAAAAGTAACAAAACACCAGTTACATTTCTGTCCATGGACTGGGGTCTTTGCACCCCAACAACCTCATGTCATTTTCACTCCATGAAAGATTTTAACCCCAGTTTTAACTGCTGTCCTTTCACTAGGATCTGAGTGACAGGAAGTCTCCTCAAGATCTCCAGGACTCTTCTAAGTATTCTAGTTGATTTTAGCAGTGCTGTGGTCTGGATGGTCTCAATTCTTTCTCTGATTTGTCTACAAATGCGCATATCTTGTCTTTCCTTTGCAATTGATTTTTTTTTCTTGTTAATTGATACCAGGTTTATTATTATTATTATTATTATTATTATTATCATCAATAATAATAATAATAATAATAATAATAATGAGAGGTGTTATGATAACAGATACTGATGTACCAAAATAATTATCTCCCTTGATTGGAGACAAATGATTATCTCCCTTTGACTGTAGAAAGTACTAGGATTTGGTTACTCTTAGTCACAGGTGAAAATGTGAAATTTAGAGAACTCTCTCTCTCTCTCTCTCTCTCTCTCTCTCTCTCTCTCTCTCTCTCTCTCTCTCTCTCTCTCTCAAAATGTAAAGATGTGAACTACTCTTTCTCCCCAGCATGTCAAATAAGATGTCAATAACTTTTCCTTTCAAACTTCTCTAATAACAAATCCAAATGTTATTATGTCAGTGTATCACATCATTTCAACTTCACTCCAAGAGGCCATAGCCCAACATGTCATACCATTTGGGAATCAGGCCTATTCCGTGAGCAAATTAAAAACATTCCAGGTTGAATCCAGACCTGCTATCCTGAAATTCTGGATTCCCAAGTTTTAACTATTGTGATTGTTTGCTGCGATATTTTACGTGATTTTTTTGGTACGATAACAATTTTTATAACTTGGAAATAAATTTGGTCATAATCAAAATTAACTGAGAAATCCAGCAAAAGTCGCCCATGAAATTGAAATAATTGGTTGTACTTTGTACGGAAAGTAAGGACCCACGTACATCAAATTGTCTTTAAATTAAGTAGCAGCAGAAGAATTATTATTGAACTTTTAAAAGGTAATCTTAAATATTAATGCAATTCTTAAGTGCAGTTATCAATTTTCTGTAGTTTATTGTTGTCTATTGCAAATTTAATATGAATGAAGTGTCATTGTTGGCTCTCCATAGTAGCTAACTCAATTTCCACCTAATAAGGCAGCTGGTTAATTCCATGCCAAATAATCCGAGCCATGTCACCCAACCCCTTCAATTTTTCTGAAATTTTTTCCAGGTGAGGACTGTTAAAGTTAGACATTCCTCAAAATTTGAGCTTCCAATTACAAAAATTGGTGTAATGTTGACTTTTAGCTCTCCAAATTTGAGGGGGTTGCGAAAAATGGCGACTTTTTATAATCTATTTTTGTCTGTAAAATGAGTTCTAGAGCCTCCCTATGCCTAAAAATTGGTTTATAAAAGCATTTTGGCCTGAGAAATCCAAAAATGGAATCGAAAAAGTCTAAAAGTTAACCAATTTTAAGTTATTGATGATTTTAATTTTTTCATAGCAATATCATTATTCCAATGTGGCACTGCATCTATGACAAAGATTTTTTCAATTATTATTTCAAATATACTGAACATTATTTGTACCAAAAAGATAGTTTGGTTTCCAGATAGTTTGGATTTAAGAAAAATTGAAGCGAGTGGGTGGCAATTTTACTTTTTTCTGGATGATATGGAATTACCCAGCTTTTAAGCTAGTAATTCATATCTATGATGATGTATGACTTATTGTTCTAACATACATTGTATTAAATTACACTTAACAATAATATCTTTGTATTTTGTATTTCTTTCTTTTGTGTTGGTGATAATTTCCAGATTTTTGTCTGCACATATTTTATCAGAACATTTTCACATAGGCTAATAGAATACTAACAGAATAATTATCTCCCTTACAGAGTGGGCATGTCTCATGGGGTGTAACATGACAGTCCCCAAACCCATTCGCAACTTCTTTGCCTCTGTTCTTTGAACAGTAGAGACATTGTCTCCTTCCCTGCCATAGAACAGTGAAGCCACATGGCTATGGCTTGTTAGTTTATCATGGGTATATTTCTCTGAATTTTTGAGATGAGGCTTGATTATAAGTATTATTTGTATTATTCGAACTATCATCTTCATCTTCGTTGTTATCTGTACAACGTTTCAGCCAATGTGCTCTCCGCCTTCTTCAGGTATTTCTTGTCGGACTCGGGAACCTTGTCAGACTCAGGAACCTTCTTTCCAAACTCAGGAACTTTCTTGTCGTAATCCGGAAACTTCTTGTCGTAATCAGGAGCCATCACAGAACCGTGAACCCAACCCTTTATTCAGTTCATGAATGAGAATGAGAACAGGGTATCCCCATGGACTGAATGAAGGGTTGGGTTCAGGGTTCCGTGATGGTTCCCAATTATGACAAGAAGGTTCCCGAGTCTGAGAAGGTTCCCGAGTCCAACAAGAAATACCTGAAGATGGCCGGAGGGCACTTTGGTGGAAACATTGTACAGATAACAATGAAGATGAGGACAATAGACTGAATAATACAAATAATTCTAGAATGAAAAAAAAAATAGAGGGGAAAAATAATAATTATTCGACTTGTTAACAATGTCGTCGTCGCCATCAAAAAATCTTTATCAACTCAAAAATCTTCAGCAGCTGAAAAATCCGTCGTTGTAAAATCTTCAGCAACTCAAAATCATGACTCGATTCCTGATACTTATACTAGTTTCTCCTCAACATCCGGGTGTCTGCGCCCCACACACGAAATTCCCGAGCCAAACCCGGCCGCCAGAATCCTCATAGCTATCATCCAGGCACCTGGCACTTACATCCGGGACTGTAGCTTCTCGACTTCGGTGACAATGTTTGCATTCTAAAGGAAGCGGGTTCGATTCTACAGTCCTACATGTCAGGCAAAGCCTAGCCCGCTTCCTTCGAGAATACAACAGGCCTTGACGTTCGCCACTCACCTTGTGTTCTCTGTCACAATAATACTAATCATGAGCATAGTAATACCAATATTGGTACTTGGTGAGTGGAGATTCAATAAATATCTTCCCTATTTCCAAGCATCTCAATACAAGCATTGAAATTTTGGTAATGTAGCACCATTTGGACTTTCATGAACCGCTTAAAGAAAAAGCTAGATGGGAACTTGTTAGGGAGAGTTATCTCCCCCTAACGATTCGAACCGGACTCTCTGAAGAGGAGGGGGAAAAAGACAGCAGAGTAGATCAGAACCAAGTAGGTGACACAGGTGTATCCTAATATCAAGCCAGAACTCTAATCCAAATCCATCCACTGTATTCCCTGTCAGTGAAAAATAAATAGAACAAATATTGTTATTGTTAACATATTCTATGTTTTATTATCATTTCTGTATATCCTACATCTCAGGATACAGCAGAACTACACACGGATGCTGTGTGCTGTCTTGAACAAATCTTGGAAGCAGCATCCTATTTACCTCCTATCACACAAACTATTCAAGGGATATGAACAAGACATGCTGGAGAAGCAAGGATGAACTTATAAGTGATGTTCTCAATAGAGAAATGGGTGAAAGACTGCATCCTCCCATTCTTGAAGAAAGGCTATTTCGGTATCACTAAGAACTACAGAGGTATAACTCTTACTGCCATAGCTGCTAAGATTTATAATACCCTTCTTTTTCTTAGAGTAAATCTTTAGGAAAAGCCGAAATGATTTTTGTAGAAATTTCTCCACAATTTTTAAAACCATGACTATCCATTATAAAGAAATGACAAGAGAAGACACGATTTCGGGTATAGTGACGTAAGCAGTGATGAAATTTTTGTTACAGACAAAAACCGGAAGCGAATCTCCATTATTAATAGATACATATCTTTTGGATTGGATTTCTGCTTCTAACAATGAATTCTAATACATGTCATGTACCTGATATTTATACAGTAAATCAACTTTGGTGATAAAATATTAGTAATTTCAAGAAAGGTTTGATTACTCTAGCCAACGATAAAATTGACCCATGAATTTTTATAAGTGTTTTCAATTAAATTTAAACTATCTACCAGAGTTTTGACTGATACGTAAAAGCGCAAAAAAAAAATAATCTAAAACCAGACTTTGGTGGAGTACTGATAGCACATGGCACAATCCAAGATGCTCAGATAGACAGGGAACACCTGAAGAAGGCCGAAGGATACAGCAGCTGAAACGTAGTGTTTTTACATATCACATTAAAGATGAGGACAACAGTCCAAAAAATCAAAATTATATATATACAAAGCCTTATCTAAAAAATATTTTCACAAATAATAGATATAATTCAGATATTCAAGTGAAACTGAAACTATACGTAAAAGACGTTTGTAATGTGGAATTGGAAGCAATGCCATCCCCCCTACAGGTAAGCCAACCCTGAAAACACAGGAAGATGTCAGATTAAAAGACACTGTTTACTACTCGACAACTTGTAACTGCCATGTCACATGACGTAAATAAGATTTTCAAATAAAATCCCCC
Source organism: Doryteuthis pealeii (assembly GCA_023376005.1). Classification (NCBI taxonomy): domain Eukaryota; kingdom Metazoa; phylum Mollusca; class Cephalopoda; order Myopsida; family Loliginidae; genus Doryteuthis; species Doryteuthis pealeii. The sequence goes on along the minus strand of CM042147.1, from coordinate 111,638,609 downwards.
TTAGCATCTCGGTAGTGGATTGTTTAGAAAAATAAGATGAGTAGATGGGCTTTATGACATTATATAAAGAAAAGAACACTAGCGGCATTACTCCGAGGTTTGTAGTGGAGTTAACCGCGAGTGTGGCAGACAGGTTAAGGGTCAAAGAAATAAACAAACAACTAGAATTATGAATAAAAGACTTGTATTACAGAATAACAAAGTTTGCAGACTTTAGTTCGTCTGCGCAAATAATAATTTGTCACTTATCTGGTGTATCCAGAGATATGGGGTATTAACGGAGCCCTTTGCTACGGCCTTCTGTTCCGTTCGGATATGATGGACTTCTGCTTTGCGTCCAACTCCGATTCTGGTTGTCTGTTGAAGAATAGGAGCGACCCTAATTTAGGTCTGTCTCCGGTGAGGGTTGAATCAGAAGAGGCTGGCATGAGTTTGCTTATTCGGCTTTGCCGCCAAAGTATGCTAGCTCATGATTGGTTGGTTTGAAACAGAGGCTCGCAGACAAAGGACGATAACCCCCATACCCCAGAATTCTCAATACCATCAAATTGTAGAATCGGGGTCTGAGCAAAAATCTCATGGCAACACTACTGTTTATAGATTTCCTTTATATTTGACTTTATGCACAGATGAAAGATGAAGCAAACAGTACCAGCATATAGTCTCCTTAAATAAACTATTAACGCTATAATGATGCTCTACAAAGACACAAAAGCAATGGTCCGTTCACCTGATGGTGACACAGATTTCTTTGACATTGTTGCTGGAGTCCTACAAAGAAATACATTAGCACCATATATATTCAGGTCAAATCGGACTTAATAGACATAAATTCCACCATCGTATGTCACCCCGCCGAAAGAAAAAAAATACCAAAAATCAAGGAATTAACCAAATTTAATGAAATTTTCAGTGTTGATATATTAATGAATTGATATATCCGGGTTAAGGGATATATTCTGAAGTTTGTACTTGGTATATTATCGCAGTAGTAATTGGTACATCGAATAGCAATCCGTCTCCTAGCAGTCGTGGTGTCGTCTAGCGAGTAAGTTAGCTTGTAGGCATTAGGTAGAGGACCAACACAGTGTCGACCATTTATACATGACACTGTCCAATCAGATTACAGTGAGGGGGCACCAAGGTATTTACATATTCATTATATCATGAATAAAAGATATAATGCACCAGTTATTTTATTTAAAAACTTTTACATTTTTTCATCTCAGTTAACTTTGAACCACGTATCTTTGAGAATCTGTGTTACGCCTCAAAGATATGTGGTTCAAAGTTAACTGAACTGAAAAAAATGTAAAAGTTTTTAAATAAAATAACTATCAAATATTTTATTCATTAATATATCAACATACAAGGTAATTACTGAGATAGTAGGGAGAATTTGATTCATGCCTTTTTCAATGCAGCATGTCCAGAATTAAAACTGATTATGTCTTTTGAGATGCCTTACCATGTTTTAAAAGCATGGACTGCTATTAACAGGATAATGACCATATTTTCAGGTCTGTTAACTTTGAATCACATATCTTTGAGGCGTAACACAGATTCTCAAAGATACGTGGTTCAAAGTTAACAGACCTGAAAAATGTAAAAGTTTTTAAATCATTAACCCATATTCATTATATGCTAAGAGTACGTATTCAAAATGTCATTAGATCTCATAAAAGAAAAAGGCTTCTTCCTAATAAAAGGCAAAAAGCCAGCAATATCCTGTGCAGGCTATTTGATATGCAGACTACACAGATGATCTAGCTCTTCTCATAAATACACCTGCACAAATATAATCACTGCTGCATAGCCTAGTGAAGGCATCAAGAGACATTGGTTAAATAAAACTAAGTGTTTTAAACAAGATGGAGGCATCTTCACACTGGATGTTAAGCCTCTAAAATTAGTAGACCAGTTCACATACCTAGGTTGTAATATCTCATCTACAGAAAGCATTGTCAATGTACGCATAGGAAAGGCATGGATTACTATAGACAGATTATCAATCATATGGAAACCTGATCCCACTGATGATAAACTGACAATTCCAAGTCATAGCTGTATCTGTGCTACTATAAGGCTGCACCACTTGGAACCTAACAAAATGCTTAGAGAAAAAGCTAGATGAGAATGTCAATGAGATGCTGCATGCTATCTTGAAAAAATCCTGGAAGCAGCAGCCCCCAAGAAAACAGCTGTATGGCCACTTGCCTCCTGTTGCACAAACCATCCAAGTGAGACAAACAAGACATGCTGGACGCTGTTGGGGCAAGCAAGGATAAACTCATAAGTGATGTTCTTTTGTGGACATCTACCATGAACAACCATCTAGGCCAACCAGCAAAAACCTATATGAATCAGCTCTGTGTGGGTTCTGGATGACAAGAAAAAGTCATGGGAATCCATGCTGTCGGCATGACCTGATGATGCTGCTGCTGCTGCTGCTGATGATGATGATGAGGAGGAGGAGGAGGAGAAGAAGAAGAAGGAGAAGGAGGAGGAGTTATTGTCAACCCAATATTATACAATGATATCTAGTACTAAATATTGTTAACAATATTAAACATTATTACAAATATTAAAGTTGGAGGTGCATGGTGTAATGGTTAGAGTCGTAGGAAATGTACTCGTCAACCCGAGTTCAAATCCTGGACGAAGCTACAGTTCACATAGCACTAATAGCATTCGGAAAGATATGAATCCAACTACTCTCCCTCCAGCTATGGGTAAATAGTAGGGCAGACTGGGCTCTTTAACCTTGGTTAGGTAACCAGTCTAGGAGAAGGAAAACTCTGAATTCAAACCTGTTAAACTTCACTTGGGTGGCCACGACTAGAATAGGCTCAGTCCTAATTAGTGATCTATTTTATTAATTAATTAAATGTTAAACAATATTGGGAAAAGCTGAAGAATAGAATGAATTATGTTAAGCATTGCAGCTTAGATTGATTTCAAAGTTTTTTATTTTATCTTCTTTATTTTTTTTATTTTATTTATTTATTTATTTATCTTTTCTATTTTTTTTTTTTTTTTGCTATCCATTGCCAATAAAATAATTTCTCTTTCTCTGCAGACAATATCACCAAGGAAGGAAATGGATTGGATTGGTTAAAATGCTGTGGTACCAATATCGAAGACACAAAGAAGAAATTCAATTGTCTGGGGGAAAAAAAAAAAATTTTTTTTGGAATGTTGACATACATGTTTAATATGCCAGATTTACTGAAGAGTAATAAATGATTTGATGAATTTTTAATACACAGTTTAAACACAGAGATTCACTTCATTTCTAGTGGAAGTTCTTTATTAAATCAAAGATTATCTCAATATAGCAATTCTTGGCAGAGCCGGCAGATATATACTCCAAACCTTCCAACTGCAAATTTCATCAAGTTGGGACAAATGATAGTTTTAGGTCTTTCAGCTTACTATCCTGTACTCTAACCATTAAGCTGCAGTTGTGATGTTTTTAGATGTTAAAGAGAAAAGGAATAACCTAATTATTATCATTTATTTTTTAATTATTTATGTAGATTTAAAACTAAGATTATACTAATTAGTTATACAATTTCTAGAAGAGTGTGTTCATATACTTTTTATGAATACTACTTCATGAAAATTGACATGTAGTAAAGTTGGGGCGTTCACATATTTTTTATGAATACTACTTAATAAAAATTAACATGTAGAGTTGGGGGGGATTAATATTTTATATGAATACTAATTTATAAAAATTGGCATGAAGTAGACTGGGAAGGGTCGTATATTTTCTATGAATACTACTTTATGAAAATTGACATGTAGTAAAGTGGGAGCTCCATATCATAGATTCGATGGGGGTTATCATAGATTCAGGGCGAGGGATCGGTCACGAAACCCGAGCACTGGCCCTGACTCTTGGTATGTTACCTCAAATTAGGTACAGGCTAAATTATTGGAGTCATTATAATCAATTTTAAAAGTCAATAAAGTTTAATTAAATTCTAACGTGTTTTACTTAATGAAGATTAAAATGAAATTTGTATCCATTTTAATTAGATTTAGAAAAAAACAATTTTCATCTTTAATAATTAGAAAAGTTATATCATAATTATAATTTTGATTATATCTTCTTATTATAATGGAGATTGTGGGTTTGTCTGTCTGTAACCGAAACTATATTACTATACTATACAAGCCACAATTCCCTTTGTTATTTACATCACATTCTCCCTGACTTTATTTTATTTAAACCTCAATTATTAATAAAATTGTTTTACATTATTAATACTGTTGACCATATCTACATACTAATAACATGCAATTGTATTTATATATACAACAAAATAGCCGTTTACAGTATGAATGGCAAGGCTAATTTGCATATTGATCGTAAAAATGTGATTTTAATAAATATATGCTTAGTATTATTGATTTCTAATTGTTTGGTTTTATCTTATTGAATATGAACAAAAATCTCGATGAAAATCTTAAAAGAAATCCATTAACAAGAACAAATAACTTATTTTATTCTTTACTTTCTATTTTAACTAAATAGTTAAATTAAAAAAATTTACCAATGAAAGACAGGAGTAATGGAAAATGATGGAAGAGTTAGTTCAAAGTTGTTCTATTTTTCAATCATACCCCCTCTGTTCCAATTTTTTTCTGCATTCTTATTCAGTTTCATTAGCCTTTATAATTTAATGTGATATTTTATTATATTAAAAATTAAATACTTGCACCCGGAGGGTGCATATATTTGCTAGTAATTATAATGACAAAATGAGTCAAAAGTTTTGCAACATTTTGGTAATGGGACATACAATTTGGCAGTTCCAGATGCTTTTGCCAAGGTCATGAAGGTGATGAACCAACACTGGAGTGTAAAATGCTGAATTCACCTGAGAGCTACTGACCAGTTTTGCCTCTCTGGCTTGGAACACGTCCTCAGAATCCATGGTTTTAGGACTACCTAACCTTGCTGATTGTCAAGGTTCTTGCAATCCAAGAAAAATTTCTTGAACCATTCAGTTACTGTACTGTGATTTAGTTACTATGAACTTTTCAACTGACTTTCATTGGCTTGTATTTTGGCTTCAATATAAATGAGGGTGGAATGAAAAGTTCATATGATGGTGTCATATCTGTTATTGATTACTTTTTTGACCAATGGGATCCAAGCACTGCAACACCAATGGAAGAAGTGAGTGGACCTCATTTCATGAGAGTATCTTGGTCAGCCTATGAACTTTTCAACAGGCCCTTATATATTGGCTTGTATTCTGGCTTCAATATAAATCAAGTCATTTTTTATAAACAAAGGACTCAGGTTGCTTACAGTACACACTGTTGCTTAAGTGGTCACTCAGGTAAGTATTGAACAGGCTCATTGCTGCTTAACTTTGGTGATCTAGCAGGAACTGGATAAGTGTGTAAGGTACCAAAGAGAGTATTCTGAAATGGACTCAGACACCATTGCTCTTGGTAAGAAATTTTTTCATCAATGTTAAATGGTTAGATACAGTTAACAATTAGATGCTCGATTGGCAAGTCAGTAGGGCTTAGAATATACTGACTGTATCCCCAGTAGAGGGGTCAGACCCCCCCCTAAAAAATGATGTCATGGGTATGATACTCTGTCTCTGTAGAAACTGCTCTACACAATCAATGTGGAGTACCCCTTCATTGCCATTACCCCTGTGTCCACTGTGATCTGGAGTTCCATCTGTTTAAAAATCATTATAATTTCATGTATTTCTATTTAAGAATTTGTTGAATCAATCACTAATATCATTTTCATTTTTAAAATACACTTTATATATTAATGTCCTCAAAATGACTGATTTTTAATGATCGTCTAAGATTCTTATCGCATAAGAAGGACATGGACTGGTATAGACAGATTATTAATCATATGGAAATCTGATCTCTCTGATAATATAAAGCAACAATTCTTCCAAGCTGTCAGTATTACTGTATAGCTGCACTACTTGGACTCTTAACACTTAGAGAAAAAGCTAGATGGGAACTACATAAGGATACTGCATACTATTTTGAACAAATCTTGGAAACAAAAAAGCAGCCGTATGACCACTTACCTCCTATCCCACAAACCATCTATGTAAGACCAACAAGACATGATGGACACAGCTGGAGAAGTAAGGATGAACTCATAAGTGATGTTCTCTTATGAATGCCTACACATGTGCCCACCAGTGTAGGCTGACCAGTAAAAATCTACATCAATCAGCTTTGTACGGAGGACCTGTAAGGGGCAATGACTGATAGGGACAGTTGGCGAGAGAGAGTCATGGGTATCTTTGCTGTCAGCATGACCTGATGATGATGATGATGATTTTAGATTCCAATGAAAGAAGATCATTTGACAAGAAAAGATACAAAAAACTTGAGAAAATGAAAATAAAAAAAATTAAAAAAAGAAAGACATGATTCAGATTTCAACAGAGAAATATGTTAAAATTCCTGGGTGTCATAAATTGTTGGCAGACCCTGTAGCGAGAATAAGGGCCTTTAAATTTAAATTCAAGGGGGCAGTGGAATTTACCAGTGACGGTAACCCTGACCCCTATCGGCGTGAATCTCATGCACCATGAGAAACGTGATTAATTTTAGTTTAGAGATTCAGCCCAGCCGTCAAAGAGTTTAGACATGTTCTGAGGCTGGTCTTCCCACACAACGAATAAGAAACATGGGCTAAATAAAATAAAAGCTTGATCAAGCAACAAAAAAAATGTCTTGTTAATTCATTTAATTGAATCAAGTAAAGACCAAAAGCAAAGCTCTTAGTAGAAGTTAAATAGAAGAACCCAACTAGACGAAATGTCGGCCAAGAAGAAGAAGAAAGAAGAGACAGAACAGATAAGTGAAAAGACCATCTCACCAAGTAAGTCTCTAATCTGTCTCTTTCTCTAAATGTCTCCCTATAATCTGAGAACTCTCTCACTCACCATTATACCCGATGTTTGATGTCGGTATATAACAATATTATTCAGTTGTAGGATAATTCTACTATATTAGAAATGGTAAAAAGTTGTAAAGTTAATTTAGATTTTTATCTTAAAATTGGTAAAATTTATGAATGAATTCACTCTAAAAAGGGTTAAACTCGGGTGAAATAAAAAATTTTCATTCAGCAAATAAAAAATTCAATAAGTTTAAATCTGAACACAATAAAACAGATCACAGATCTCTGTCTCTCTGTCTGTCTGATATGTCTCTCTATCATCCAAGAACTCTCTCCATTTATATACCCGATGTTAGATGTGGGCATACAACAAATGCAGATGAAAATGTAGACCTAAATAATCCTGTCAATTTTTGACAGGTCTTATGCAAGTCACATTTAAGAGAATAATTTATGAATAGAAAGAAAACTAATGAACCTCTTGAAAGTAGCCGACTCAACGCATCTCACTGGCCATTTAACTCTGTTGGTATCATCGAGGCTGAACAGAGGCTGGAAAAAAAAAAATAAAAAACAAGTTTGCTAGTAAAGTACCAATATGTGTGTGTGTGTGTGTCAATGCTGTGTATGTACTCATGTAACTGGTGTACATGTGTGTGTGTGAGAGTGTGCATGCATGTGTCTGTATGTGTGTAATTACAGAGTAGCACATTGTGTGTGTCTGCACATGTGTGCATGTAGGTGCATGTGTATGTATTTGTGTATGTACATACATGTACATGTATATGTGTATGTGCGTGTGCTTGTAATGTACATGTGTATGGATGTGTATACATGTGAGAGTGTGCATGCATGTATGTGTCTGTACATATGTGTGTATTTCCAAATTTAATTACAGAGTAGCATAACCAACATAGCAATTGTGTGTCCTATGTTTTTGTGTCACCGTGTGTGCATGTGCATGTGTGTATGATGTGTGTATGTATGTGTACATGTATGTGTATATGTGTGTGTGTGTGTATGTGTGTGCTTCAGCATGTGTGTATGGAGTATGTACATGTTGAGTGTTGCATGTGTATAACCAACATGTGTATGTGTATGTGTGTTGTTTGTGTGTGTGTGACATGTGTGTGTGTGTGTAATGTTAATGTTGAATGTGTCATGTGTGTGTATGTGTGTTGTTGTTATGTGTATGTATGTGTGTCAGAATGTGTGTGTAATGTGTATGTTGTGTGCGTGTGGTGTTATGTGTGTAAAATGCGTGAATGTGTGTGTGTGTGTGTATGTGTACATGTGTGTTGTGTGTGCATGTGTGTGTGTGCATGTGTGTGTGTGTGTGTGTTGCCATGGTTATAAACAGAATGTGTGTGTGTGTTCATGTTGTATGTGTGTGCGTAGTGTGTGTGTGTGTGGTGTGGCATTGTGTAGGTGTGTGGTTGAAAGATGTGTTTAATTTAAACAGAATGTGTGTGTATTTGTTCATGTGTATGTGTTGCGTATGTGGTGAGTGTATGTGTGTGTGTGCAAGTACATGTGTATGTGTGCGTGTGAAAGATGCATGGATAAGTTTGGAAAATTTAAACAGAATGTGTGTGTATTTGGTCATGTGTGTGTGTGTGTATGTGAGTGTATGTGTGTGTGTGTGTGCAAGTACATGTGTATGTGTGCGTGTGAAAGATGCATGGAAAGTTTGGAAAATTTAAACAGAATGATTAATCTGTTTATCTGTTGAGTTATTCAGCATTCTGTTAATCTTATCCTTGCACAGTCTTTCTGTAGGATGGTAAATGTTGAATATTAATTCTCCCCCCCGCCGCCTCCTATTCCCCCCCCCGCCCGCCCACAACAAAAAAAATCAATTCGCTCTTGGTCATTTGAAAAGGGATGATAGAAGTAGAGACATTATCCATATTGGATGGGAAAATTCCAGTCTGTTATAGAGATATTTGATTATTCATTATGTTGTTCCTTGAGCAAGAAAATGTAATGGCAGCATTTAGGACGAAGAAGTGTTTGTTGTTTTGTGTGTCTTGACTGTCTGTTAAAATAATCAATAATAAGTTAAAAGCACTAGAGAATAGTGTTAAACCTTAATGAATGAATTAATACCTCCTAATAATGAAATATATATATATATATATATATAAAGTAAAAAGTCATCGGGGCGGCCTAATGTCAGTATCAGCCAATCAGCGAGGGAGTCTATCCCCTTTTCACTAGCGCTAGACCAAGGAGATTATCTTAGCATCTGAGGTGGAGCGCCACACCTACCACCAGCTCCTTACTTTACCGCACAGATCCCTGTGCTATTCATACGCTGAGTTGGCGAGGGCCGGTATCGAACTAGGAACCTTGTGGTTTTTAGTCGAACGCTCTACTGACTGAGCTAACCCGGCCCCTTTATATATATATATATATATATATATATATACACATTCAGGAATTGACATTTTCTCAATTTGTTTAGCCTTACATTTGAACATATATGCCCGCCTAAATTCATTAATTATTAACTAATTAATTTTCAAAATTAGGTATGACTTCAATTAAGCACATATCCTCCAAAAATTGTCGGCTAAAAGCCATATCAAATAAACACATTGTTTGTTTACTTACTCTCATATATATATATATATATATATATATATATATATAATATATATATATAATCAATGGTAATATTATGGGTTTACACTCATAACTTGAAGTTTCATGGTAATCCAATCATCAGATGAGTTCAATGGTTGAGATCTTAAAAAACAGTCGTGAAATGGTTGAGATTTTAGAAACCAGTAATTTTTTAGTGTTTATATGAAGTATATATATATATATATATTTATATATACATATTTTCTCTTGCTGTGGAGCATCTCTCAAATAATTTTTTAAAAATAATTTTTTTAAACACTTCAAAATTCTTTGTATTTTGACCATTTTAACTTCAAATATAAAACATTTTACACTGATGAAGGCCCTTATTCTTTGTATACTTAATGATTTTATAATTTTCTATTATTATTATTTTATTTTATATTTAAAATAATAATAAATAGAATACATGTGTACATGAACAAACTCCTGGCCAAAACTCGTGTTAGTAAATATATTTTATCCATTCAACATTTTCTTTCCTTTATTTATTTTTCCTTTCAACATTATATATATATATATATATATATATATATATATATATATATATATATATATATATATATATATATTATATATATATATATATATATATATATATTATATATTATATATATATATATATATATATATTATATAATATATAATATATATATATATATATATATATATATATATATATTATATTATTTATATATATATATATATAATATATATATATATATATATATATATTATGTATATATATATTATATATATATATATATATATATATATATATATATATATATATATATATATATATATATATTTATAAATATATATATGAGTTTAAGGATATATATATATATATATATATATATATATATATATATATATATATATTGTCATTGTGGAATCCATTTATGCTTCTAATTTTCAATGTATATATTATATATGTGTTGTATATATCTATATGTCTATAATATATATTTGTTGAATTTAGTGCAAAGCATGAGTAAAGTATGAAATAAATGAGAAATTGAGTTGGATGTTATGTATTAAGTTCCATTTTCATTCCAGTCTATATTTCAAGAGAATGACCCATCTTTTCCAAGGATTTTTTTAGAGTCTAAAACAATCCTCATAAAAGAGGGGTCATTCTCTCGAAATATTGGATCAAATAAAATGAAATAAAATCTCTGAGAAGATTCACTGTCACTCAGATTTCAGTGAAAAGCAGACAGTTAAAACTAGAGTAAATACAAAGCTAGGCACAACTGGGTTGGGAGGTGATCCACTGGGAATTGTGCAAAAAATTAAATTTTGACAAAACAACAAAATGATATATGCATAAACCAGAATCTGTTCTTGAGAATGAAATGCATAAAATTCTCTGGGACTTCGAAATAAAGATGGATCACATTATCCCAGCAAGGAGACCAGACCTAGTGTTGATTAACAGAAAAGAAAGAACTTGTTAACTAGTGGATTTTGCAGTTCCAGCAGATCATAGGGTGAAGATGAAAGAAAATGAAAAGATGGACAAATACCTGGACCTTGCCAGAGAACTGAAAAATCTATGGAATATGAAAGTCAAAGTGATACCAATTGTAGTTGGTGCACTTAGAACAGTCCCCAAAAACTTGGAAAAAAGTCTGGAAAATCTGGAAATCAGAGGAAGAATTGAGATCATCCAGACTACTGCATTGCTGCAATCTGCCAGAATACTCAAAAGAGTCCTGGAGACCTGAGGAGTCTTGTTGTCACTCAGATTCCAGTGAAATACCATCAGCTAACGCTGATGTGAAAAACTCAAAAGGAGTGAAAATAATAATAATAATAAGTCCTGGAGAACTGAGGAGACTTGCTGTCATTCAGCCTCTAGAGAAACACTGGCTACAGCAGGTGTGAAAAACTCCATAATAATAATAATCTATTAATAATGGAGATTCGCTTCCGGTTTTTGTCCGTAACAAAAATTACGTTACTGCTTACGTCACATTACCCAAACGTCATAACGTAGAATAAACACACTCAAAATTTGAGCATGCAACATTAGACAGTCCTCATTGTTTTTTAAAACAAGTTTTAATAGATACATCCTCAGTATCATATATTTATATATAGTTTGTTTTATTTTAATAGATATTCAAAGTTAATAGAACTTAGTTTCGATTTTAAATTGTTTTATTTTTTTTACTCCTTTAATAAATTTGATGATTTCATGATTTATGGTTCAAACTCTCCGACATTTAATTTTTAACTTCCACCTCCTCAAGCAATATCTTTCAAAAATTTATTTTTACATTGCCCGGGGTTTTTTTTTTTATTTTGCTAGTAATAATAATAATGTCTGTGTGTATGAATAACTATATTGATACATCCATAAGTCCTCCTGATAATAATAATTCAGGTGTATTTTAAAGCCTGATGCATTTCCTCATGTGCTTAAATCTAAATTCAATGTGTAGCGTTAGTTTGTATTCGCCTGGTGGAGTTGTCTGCCCTTTTTAGTTTGATGATGCCCGCTAGGGCACCAGTATTTAAGCGCCTGTTTCAAACACTTTCGCTCTCTTTATAGTTTCAGCAACTACGAGCCACATGGGGTAGATTCTATCTAAACCCTCTCGTGGGGCTCCGCCCCCCTTACATTACTGTAAGTCCTCACAGCATGGACTATTCCTAGTCTCATGTCTGTGCCTTTTATTGTATATCTGTATCATTCATGAATGTGTCTATCTTTATTTGTGTACCTCTTTTTGTATGTACTCTTTATTATGAACGTTGTATTCTACTGTTATCCATGTGCTGTGTTATTAAATGTTTGTCTATTAACCTTTGTCGGAGTTATTTGTATCCAAAGTATGTATAACTTTGCACCTACGTTATAAATGTCATGCATCAAATGGTTTTATGCTTAAGAAGGTGGAGCACCACACTTACTATCAGCCTCCCACTTTACTGCACAGATCCATGCTGTGATACTCAGGCATTGAGTTGGCGAGGGCTATTATCAAACCCGGAACCTTGTGGTTCCTAGACAGATGCTCTACCGACTGAGATACATCAGCCCTAGAAATGTAATATATTAAATAATGATTAAAAAGAGCAACTACCTTAGCCACAAGGCATGCCATTTTATTGCACTATTCTATTCTGTGTTCACTGTATTGAATTAAATATGTAGCAATGGTGGTTCTAGCTTCAGTGTGCGTTACAGTGCATATCCACCACGTGAGAGTTAAGACGAAATGTTGACCTCTTTTTATCTCTTAGTTGATTCGTAACATTGTTCTTTCCATCGATCTTTGAGCAATTTTCAAAAGATTTTGTTAATTTTCATATTCTACACCTGTCAAGCTAAATTGAAAGCCATTTGCTTGAATGACTCCAGTAAAAAAAAGAGAGATAAGTCTTGGCTTTTTCCATTGCATCATTAATGATAAAATTTGATGCATGTCTATGTTTCTGTAATTATCATAATTAGCCAATCTACAAGAGAAAGGGGTGAGTCCTTGTGGTGTAGTGGCTAATGTGTTCAACTACAACATCATAGTAAGTGAGTTCGAACTCCACTGATACACTTCCTCATGTGCTTAAATCTAAATTCAATGATGCCTGTTTATGATTCTGTAATTATCATAATTATTCAATCTACAAGAGTAGGGGCTGAGTCCCTGCGGTGTAGTGGCTAATGTGTTTGACTGCGACATCATAGTAAGTGATTTCAAATCCCACTAATGCTATTTTGTTCACTTTCAGACTGATACCCTTGGAAAAAGTATGAACACCCTAATCCTCCCAGCTGTGGTTTGTGTCCTGGGTATGATGCTAAATTGCATTTAATGGTGAAGTTCCAATTCTGGAGCTCTGGGGAGTGTGGAGTACCCTTTCATCACCATTATTATCAGGCCCACCCTGGCCTACTGTTTGGGTCCCATCTATAAGTTAAATAGAAAAAAACATGAGTTTTAAAAGATGTGTTAAAAAAGAAAGAAATGAGCTTAAAAAAGCAATTTGACTACCTAACCAGAATTATTAAAACAAAAACGTCTTTGGCATAAAATAACCCCAGGTTTGACATGCCGTAAAACCCAACCAACCAACCAACTAACCAATCGACCAGCCAACCTAATACCCTTGGGAAAGGTATGAACCCCATTATCCTTCCAGCTATGGGTTAAATAGTATCACTACTGTTCTACAAGGATGGATTTGGCATTAAATAACCTATGGAGGTTTATATGCCATTAAACAAAGAAACCATACCAAACCATTTTCAGTGTTTAAATGATGATCATAAGCAAAATTTCTAAATTCAAGAACCAGTTCCCACTAGATCACCAAAGTTAAGCAACAAAGAGTTTGTTCAATACTTAATTGGGTGACCACTTGAGTAACAGCAAAGTACTGTAAGCAGTCCTTTGTTTATCAAAAATGACTTGATTTGGTTTTAAATGACCCACAAAGGTTAGTATGCCATTAAGAACAAAGAAACCAATCTACAATGGAGTAAATAATAGAAAATGTTGAAGTCAGTCAGTACGCTGTTGAAGTGACCAGCTAAGTCTGAATGAATTTGACATGAAGCAGATGGTATATATGACACTCAGGAATATTCCATAATTGCATATGGCTGATACCATTCCCTAATTCCTGATTGGCTGCTGACTTTACTGGGGCTATGGGGCGTAGATAAATAACCTACACTCTGTACTGTGTTTGTGGCAATGCAAGATCCATATTGAGTTACGGCTTCCTTGCTACCTTATTTTCCAATTCGACAGTAATTGGGCTTCTTCAGAAAAGTTGTCATAAAAGTGAAAGTGAAACAAGAAAAAAGGTTTGTTGTTTTAATTCACAGGCTGTTTCTATCTAAAGCAGTGATTTTCAAAATTCATTGCATGATGGCATACAAAGAAGCATATTTGATTTATGTCACACATCAAGACTTCATTCCATTGAAATATTGTTGTTTGATTGGTTGGTTGGTATGTCAACTCTTATTGGGTTATTTAGTATTTTATTTTTGCTATATAGTACCTAAATAATGAGAATGGAATCATCTGCTTTTCCTATAAATAATTTCTGACAAAACTTTGGGCAAGAAACAATGAGATCTCACTAGACTTGTTAATTCAACTTAGCAAATACTAATTAGTCTGTGTTGCCTTAAATCTTTGCTTAGTAAACCTTTTTCCCTGATCCTTTATACTCCTTGTGTTTCTTCCTATTATTTCTCTGTTACAACAATTTTGTAATCAGTTATATGGTCTGAAGTAACTATTTCTATCTAATAATAATAATAATAATAATAATAATAATAATAATAAAAAACAAAAATGGGAAGAAAATCAATTATATGGATGCTTCAAACGACAAATCGAAGAGGTTGCACATGAAAAGACTTGGACATGGTTAAGAAAGGGAAACCTCAAAAGAGAAACTGAATCACTTATAATTGCTGCACAAAATAATGCCATAAGGACAAACTATATCAAAGCGAAAATTGATAAGACCCAACAAAATAGTAAATGTAGACTTTGCGGTAATAGAGATGAGACTGTAAACCATATACTCTGCGAATGTAGCAAACTAGCACAATGAGAATACAAAACTAGACATAACTGGGTTGGGAAGGTGATCCACTGGGAATTATGCAAAAAATTTAATTTTGACCATACAACAAAATGGTATATGCATAAACCAGAATCTGTTCTTGAGAACGAAACGCATAAAATTCTCTGGGACTTTGAAATAAAAACGGATCACCTTATCCCAGCAAGAAGACCAGACCTAGTGTTGATAAACAAAAAAGAAAGAACTTGTCAACTGGTGGATTTTGCAGTGCCAGCAGATCACAGGGTGAAGCTAAAAGAAAATGAAAAACTGGACAAATATCTGGACCTTGCCAGAGAACTGAAAAAGTTATAGAATATGAAAGTCAAAGTGATACCAATTGTAGTTGGTGCACTTGGAACAGTCCCAAAAGGATTAGAAAAGGGTTTGGAAAGTTTGGAAATCAAAGGAAGGATTGAAACCATTCAGAACACTGCACTGCTGCAATCTGCCAGAATACTCAGAAGAGTCCTGGAGACCTGAGGAGACTTGCTGTCACTCAGACTCCAGTGAAAACTCAAAAGGAGTAAATAATAATAATGATAATTTTATTTGCACTGTTATATAGTTTCAAATATATCTAATACTAATAGTTTGCACACAGTTATATGGCTTCAAGTATTTCCTATGTAATACTAATGATTTTCAAACAGATCTATTTGATCCATAGTCAGATTTGACCTGGAAGTAATTGCAACTAAGCGGTATCTCTACACTTTCAAGAACTCCAGAACTGGGCCTCACTACTAGATGCAGTTTAGTGGCATACCAGAACACCTATTTTTTTTTTCTTTGCAGGCATTCTTGCACATCTGTAGAAAATGCAGTTAGTGTATTTTAAGCTCTGCTAAGCAATTATACGGTTTCAAGTAGCTAAGAATAATTGTAGTATCCTGGAATTATATTCCAGATAGATATTTACCCCAAAGACAACGGCAGAAGTAAACACTGTATGATTTTTATAATGAATATTAGTATTAGAGGCGCCATATTGTGGTTTACATATACTGTTATCAAGTGAGCCTTAAGAGTTAATCTAAAACAATCCTTAGTATGAATAGAAGATATTACAATAATAATTAAGAGATATTTCGGGACTCTTAAAATTTTCCACTGGTAAGCAAGTAAATTCGGATGAAAGAAAACGAGAACAATAATTGAAGATAAAGAAACATATATTCAAAAGGTACAAAAAGGGTTGCAAATTTGTGGCATTTGCTAGACATACTTATCTTGCTGAGGTTGAAGTGAAAGTAAAGGTAGTACTGGATGAAACCACTCGCTGGTTGACAAGGTAAATGGAGTGCTTGAAAATCGCGTCTCGTTGGTTGAAGGGCCCCATGATAAGTGACTTTCATCAAGGGGTTTAATTTAGGTGCCAATATCATATATTGGCGATTCGTCCTCTGTTGCCAGGGGCAGATAATTCAACTATAATTTTTCTGATATGATCCTTTGTATAAAATTATAGCTTCAAGTAACTATTCTTAAGACAAATAATTTGCATAATTATATGGTTTCAAGTATTCCTACAAAATTTTTAAACATTTCTTATTGTAATTAAATATCTCTTTACATGTTTGTAAATAAGATCCAAATTCTTCATAAATAAAGTCTTAACTGCCATTATTTCATGAAATAATTGTTGGATTTTGTAGCCTAAAGTCAAACATTTGAGGTTGTGCAAGGGTAATCCTAAAAGCAAGGTCTCCAAAGCACTGAAGACCTAGGGAAACTGTTCATGCGGCTATTGATTAACAATGTTGTGTTTGCTGCTATGTTTCAGATAAAAGCACAATACCTGGAATCTTGAGCCAGTGACAATTTTGGGCTGTGCTCTAATAAATAAGGGTCTGCTAAGAGAGGTATCTAATAGAGAATCTAATCTAATATGTAACATGACAAACACAGTGGAAGTAAGATTACAAGGTTTGAGTGGCAGTAGCTTTCACCCCAGGGTCAACTGAAGTGGGCCTCTGATTGCCTTGGAGAGTCACATGATTGGATGAACTTGGGAAAGTAAGATTTGGAATTAGTCAGAGTAGAGACTTGAAAGCCCTGCAGTGCAGATGTATATTTTATCTATCTGCTGCTTCCCCATGCATGTGTTAAAGAATGTTCAGGAATCAGGGAATAAATAATAAAAGTAACACCATAAATATATCTCTGTGTTTAAGATTAAATAAAAACAAAGATGTAACTCAGAGATTTTTACCAAGATTTTTACCAGAGGTACCCAAGACTTTTGCTCATATTCATTAAGATAAAACCAAACAATTAGAAATCAATAATACCAAGCACATATTTATTAAAATAAAATTCTTAATATCAATATGCAATTAGCCTTCCCATTCACATTGTAAACCGCTATTTTGTTGTATATATAAATACAATTGCATGTTATTAGTATGTAGATCCTTTGATTTAAATGGGCAGAGCTGGGTTTATTGTCCAGTGCCTGAGCCCCCCCCCAGCCTGAAGGGGAATGCCAACAGGATTGATGCATTTTTTGCACCTTCCACCCATGAGCTTCGGTTTGTGGGTGGTCCCACATTAACAGGGCCTTGTGCCTAACCCATACACGTGGGGTATGTGGTAAATATCTAGTATGTAGATAAGGCCAACAGTATTGATAATGTAAGACAATTTTATAAGTAATTGAGGTTTAGATAAAAGTAAAATCATGGAGAATGTGATGTAAATAACTAAGGGAATTGTGACTTGTGTAGTGATATAGTTTTGGTTACATACAGACAAACACACGCTCAAGATATGGATAAAAAATGTTTGTGTTTATATTTGTAAATATTTGACTTGACTCAGAGAGAGAGAGAGAGAGAGAGAGAGAGAGAGAGAGAGAGAGGGGGGGAGGGAGAGTTAAAGGGAGCAGGGGAGGGGGATATTGTTTTTAAGCAAACAAATGTTGGTGTATCTAATGAATATGATTTCTTGTTTTGACTTTCAGTGTAATGTCCATTTTTCTCCAGGCCTTACCCCTCTATCCATTATCCAGATTTATTAATAATTGAGGTTTAAATAAAATAAAATCATGGAGAATGTGATGTAAATAACTAAGGGAATTGTGACTTGTGTAGTGATATAGTTTTGGTTACAGACAGACAAACACACGCTCAAGATATGGATAAAAAATGTTTGTGTTTATATTTGTAAATATTTGACTTGACTCAGAGAGAGAAAGAGAGAGAGAGAGAGAGACAGAGAGAGAGAGAGAGAGTTAAAGGAGCAGGGGAGGGGGATATTGTTTTTAAGCAAACAAATGTTGGTGTATCTAATGAATATGATTTCTTGTTTTGACTTTCAGTGTAATGTCCGTTTTTCTCCAGACCTTCCCCATTATCCATTATCCAGTCATACAATTACTCATTACAGCATTTTTGATGCCCTATTGCTCATAGTCTATGACAGATCAGTTTAAAACTGAGAAGAATGAGTTATCACGGGCAATTATGTCATAATATCATCATCTTCATAACTCTCATCGTAGTTATCCTTATCATCAGCATGTTGCATAGGCGCCAAAATCAAGTTATAGTAGTAGTCGTTAGTAGTAACTACTACGTCATTAGCTCAAAGGAACAACTCACAAAAGTCGTATATTCAATAAAAGGGTTGTTTATTTATTTCTAAACTTGTGGGTTCTTTTTTCAGGAAGAAGGAGAGAGAGAGAGAGTAAGGTCAAGATGTTCTATCTAAATCCCGTTCATGCGTGCTTTTCGTTGCTACCCTAGATATGTCACGACAGAGCCCCAACAAACGCATTCGACCCTTCTCGAGTCTGGTGAAAAAGAGGCCGAATTTTCTTTACTTCTGTTTGCGGTCCCGGGGGTGGGGGAAGGTCACATCCACTTCCAGTTAAAGCCCGGAACTTCCATTTTTATTTTTAAATCTAGTTCCGGGGTCACTGGTCAGTCAATGGCTGGTCCCCTTCCAAACTGTAACCTCTTTTTGTTCTTATTTCTTTTTCTTCTCTTTCTCCAGAAATACGATTACCATTTTCTTTTCAATCCCCAAATTCTCCGTAGACCATAATAACTATGTTATATTCTCTAAGGATGGTGATTGCATAAATAACCCACTAAAGTTGATATGCCATTAAACAAAGTCAATGGCTAGCCCCCGTTGAGTGTTTACCCTTCAAAACTTTAACCTCTTTTTGTTCTTATTTCTTTTTCTTCACTTTCTCCTGAAATCCGATTACCATTTTCTTTTCAATCCCCAAATTCCACGTAGACCATAATAATTACGCAACACGGCAGCAGCATCATATTTATGATGTTTTTTTTAACTATCACCCCTCACACCCACAGAAAATGTTTTAAGTTTAATCTATTAAAATAATTTTCAATTTAGATATTATAAGTATAGTGGATATTTGTTTATAATCAACACTAAGTCCTTATAATGCATTAGTGCATCCATAGATACACTAACACTGAACATTTGGTAAGGAAAGACAAACAACTAACTTGTGTGAACAATGCATATATGAATATTAGATATACACTAGCAACTATAAAACACCCTCCGGGCACTGTAAAAATAATTTTTGAAAGATATTGTCTGAGGGGAGGGGGTTAAAAATTCAATATCAGAGTTTTTAAAGAAGAAGAAGAAGAAGAAGAAGAAGATGTAAGAGAAAAGTAAGTAGAAGTAGACTACAATGAAGAAGAAGAAGAAGAAGAAGAAGAAGAAGAAGAAGAAGAAGAAGAAGGTTTATTTTCACAATATAAACAATGTCACATGGAACAAAACAAAACAAAAAACAAAAACATAATGTTGGATGTTGTAGTAATGTATGGAAGATGATCACTAATTAGGGCTGAGCCTATTCTAGTAGTGGATATTATCCTCATACCCCACTTGTACTAGGTTAGGCACAAGGCCCTATTAACATGGGACCACCTACAAGCTGAGACTCATTGGTGGCGGGGTTAAAAATTGCGTCTATCCCCTTGGCATTCCCCTTCAAGGGGGGGCGCCTCAGGCACTGGGCAATAAACCCAGCCCTGCCCCTTTAAATCGAGGGGGCAGGTGTTGCCTGGGGGGATGGCCCCCTGGGATTGACGCTCGTGATTTTGACCCGGGGCGGGCACATACACCCGACCCTGTGGGGTCTAGTGACCACCTCAGTTGTTATTTGTTTTTTTTACATAGTTTGAAAGTTGATTATAAGTTTACTTATACGTATAAAAAAAAAATTTCAACACTAAACTGTATATTATATTTATCTTCTACTGTCATGACTGAGAACTGACTAGATGATCACAAGCTGTAATCACCTCAGTAAGTAATTATGAAGAAAATAGGTTGAATTTATTCCCTCTTAGACAACCCAATTATGGTAGGTCAAAAACAGGGGTTATAAGACATGACACATGATCAAGAGTTATGCTTTTTACCAATTCATTACTCTGAAGATTCTGTGGAATCTCAACACAGTTCATAAATTTTGTTTACCAAGTCATTACTACCGGCATCGATTCATATTTCCAAACTAGATTAAATATGATATTAGCTAATCATATCAAGTAATATTTTGGCGATAAATAGTTATTGACTAATCATTTAAATTCCTGTTTCTAAACTGAATTGCTCTCAGCCAATCATATCAATTTATACTTCCAGACTAAATACCTGGTGACCGATAATATTAATTTATACATCCTAACAAGATTTTTAAAAAGTATTCATCAATCAAGAAATCTTAGATATTTGAACAGGAAACACAATATTAAACATAAATATCAATAAAAGAACAGAAATAGAAGAATAATAAGCAGATAGGGAATAATAAACGGTAGAACTTATCCTGGGGATTAAAATAAGAATAAAATAAAATGAAAATGAACTCTCATGGGTCTTCACCAGAAGAACCTCCGCGCATGTACGAGAAAAAGGACTGACTTCTGACTCCCAAGAGAATATCTAGGCCATTCGAGTTTAGGCCTTAACTGGGCCTGGTCACTCCTACTAGCCAGAGAGATATTCCCTTGGTACAGGCAACTATGACTGGTCAATAAAGCCTAAGTCATAAAACCACTTTCTGCCTTTGTTTCTTTTTTTTTTGTTCTTTAAATTCCTTTCTTATCAGCATGACTACCAAATGAGATGGGGGTTAAAATCAAAAAGCCTAAGAACATGCACCAAGAATATCCAGTTACCTTTAACCTTTAAAACACCCAAACCTCTTACCACCCCATAGGTCCCAAGAGATACAACCTGCGGCCCAGCAGAAGATAGAAGATGTTAGAAGAACAGAAATACAACATTAGAAGACCTTAAAAATGACTTGAAACCTTTTAACTGTGTTTGAATTATTTGTATAAGATAAAAATACTTGTTGGAGGTGCATGGTGTAATGGTTAGGGTCGTGGGAAATGGGCTCGTCGACCTGAGTTCAAATCCTGGATGAGGCTAGTTCACATTTCAAACTAATACTCAATATTCTTATATATATTTACCAACCCCTCCGCACGAGCAGGATGTGACACAAGGTCAATTTCTTAAGCGGAGTTCAACAGGTTTGAATTCAGAGTTTTCCTTCTCCTAGACCGGTTGCCAAACCAAGGTTAAAGAGCCCAGTCTACCCTACTATTTATCCATAGCTGGAGGGAGAGTAGGATTCATACCTTTCCCAAGGGTATTAGTGCTAAGTGAAATGCAATTACCACGTCCAGGATTTGAACTCGGGGCGACGAGTCCATTTCCCATGACTTTAACCATTACACCACGCGCTTCCTTCAATATTACTCACTAATAATTAAAATCCAATTCATAAAAGTAACCATTATGTATTGATAAAGACAGTTTAATATTATGAACAATAAACAAGTTTTAAAAATAGGTAAACATTTGATGTGTAAAGAGATATAATGGTATTATTTGTATTATTCGGACTATTGTCCTCATCTTCATTGATATCTCTAGAATGTTTCAGCTGATGTGCCCTCTGGTCTTCTTCAGGTATTTCTTGTCAGACTCGAGAACCATCTTTTCGAACTTGGGAATATTCTTGTCATAATCGGGAGCCATTAACATTTTCATGTGTTCACATTTTCAGTGATGTTAGCTCTGTGTATAGGGAAATATTCTTTCAGAGGGGGTATGCGTGTGTGTAATTTTTTTTTTCTTTTTCTCAGAATTTTTGAGACGAGGCTTGATAATTAGTATTATTTGGATTATTCGGACTATTGTCCTCATCTTCATTGTTATCTATACAACGTTTTGGTAAATGTGCCCTCCGACCTTCTTCAGGTAGTTCTTGTCGGATTCGGGAACCTTCTCGGACTCGGGAATCATCTTTTTGAACTTGGGAACCTTCTTGTTGTAATCAGGAGCCATCATGGAACTTTGAACCTAACTCTTTATTCAGTCCATGGGGGTATCCTGATCTCATTCCGCTAACCATAGCTGGGGTACAGGTGTTAAGCTGTGTTAATTATTATTCTATGTTACTGCTGCCCCTGACCAGGATTGAACCTACAGTCTAGAGATAACTGTCACTTAGAACTGTCTTAACCTAACTCCTTTATCCACGAGGCTATGTGTCCAATTGGACAAAAATTCAGAGAAATAGATATAATGATATTATAACCCGTCGGTCGCTCCCGAGCTAAAGGGCTCACAGAATCTCCGAAATTGGCCGTCAAGATCGGATTTTCTGCATCAACCAAGGATTGCAGGGTCTCTATATTTGCGGGAAGTCTAGCCGAATGCCCCACGTTGTGCTAAGATCTCAAACGACTAGAAATCTGCTATAGAACTGATCTCCGAGGTTTAATGGCGGCCGATTGGTCACATACAAAAAAGAATAACGACTCTTTTTCTTCTTCAAAAATCAACAACATTTATATTCAAAAATACAGGAATACAAATAATTACTTCTCAAGGTTTGTGGGAGTGATGTGCCCGCAATTAAATACTTCTGGTCTTCTGCAAAGTATTGTGCAAAACAGTTCGTAAGTTGACTAAGTTTTCAAAATGGTCTTAGCTGAAGTCAGTTACTCTCGGCTCTCAGTATTGCGTTAATCTTGTCAGCTAGCCCGATTCTCAAGCGATCACAACTTCATCTGCCCGTTTGGCCTCATCTGCCCATTCGGCCTCTTCTGCTCCTCAAGCCAAAAACGTCTGAGTTAAATAATACTCCGATCGGAACAATTTTATTTCCGGCCGGCATAAAGACATCGGGAATTTTTCTGCTCCACCCACTCAAACAGGGTAACCGCCCCCTCTTGTTTCCAACCAGCCAATCAAATTTACTTCCGCTCACCAATCTGGGTGCCATCTCTTCCGGCCACTTGAATGTTTTTAAATACATTTGACTTTCTTTAATTTCGATTTTTAACAAGTTATCTCAATTCTCAAGTAGTAGGGAAACATAAAAACAATAGATTCTCTTTAATCCTGGTTTCTTCATGTTCCGGTAATCTATAAAACAAGATTTATCTTTTCCCCGCGACTAAAGTCTGGATACATCAAAGACTCGTCTAGGAACGGCTTCTCTCACTTCTGGAAGTTCCGACCTACTTGAGATTTTACTACTGATATGGGCTGCCACCATCCGCCTCGACTCCCCGGTCGAGGTCATTTCAGGATCGCCCATCTGTTTTGAATCTACGGCCGAAGTCGGCCAGCGAGTTATATTTCCGTTTTTTTTTCTTTCTTTCTTCTAATTTCAAAACCTAGATCAGGTCACATCACAATCGCAGCCTTGTAATTCTGACCCAAACGATCGGAAGATTTTAACTTCCGATTTTTTCTTTCTTTCTTTTTCTATCTTCTAAACCTGAATCAGGTCACAATATAAGCAAAATTGAAAATCAAAATTTGAAAAGAAAATGTTGAAAACAACTATGGGGTGTTGTTATGGTTGTCAGTTCTATGTGGTTTAAGCTCGCTCATGGTCATGCCTAAACCCCAATATAGTTGGTTCTTCTTTTCTTGTGGGCTGGTAAGCTGAAAAGGAATTTAGGAAAAGAAGCAAAAGGAACAAAAATAAGGGTAATTTAGGTAAGACTTTTATTCATTGATTCACACTATTTCTTTGAAGGGATATATTTTCCCAAGCAAGTCAATAGGTGTGTAAAGTTAAAAGTGATATATAATTGAAGATACAAACTCCGACAAGGGTTGTTAGACAAAACCTTTAATATGGTACAGCACATGGATAAACATAGTACATAATACATAGGTGTACATGAACATACATACATACGTAATACAAAGTTACATGTAGAAAGATAAACATAAAAGTACAGACATGAGACTAAGAATAGTCCATGCCGTATAAATCACTTACAGTAATGTAAGGGGGGGCCAGAGCCCCAACAAGAGGGGGGTAGACCAGAGTCTAACCCATAGTGGTGTCTCGTAGGTCAAGGAACAGGAAAAAAGAGGAAGAGACGTTCAAACCAGCCGCTTAAATAATCAAAGGCCACTAGTGGGAACCAGCGAACCAAATGGACAGACAACTCCCCAGGCAAAATACAAAAGTAACGCCACAGGTGTTTCTCCTTCAATGTCTTGGCATAAAAGGGCTGAGAATCCTCTTTTTGGCGTCAAGAATTTGGTATGTGTGCGTGTATGTGTGTGTGTGGGGTTCTGCACATGCCCTGAGGGCTCTTCCGGTTGCATGCCTTCTGGGAGATTTATTTTTTATTTAATTTAATTTTGTTTTATATATTTTTATTATTAATCCCCACATAACACATTAAAATGTTTTGTTCTGTTTTGGGAATCCATGTTGTTGATGATTATGCTGCTGCTACTGCTGCTACTGTTGATGATGATGATGATGATGAGAAGGAGGAGGAGGAGTTATTGTCAACCCAATATAAAACAATGATATCTAGTACTAAATATTGTTAACACAATATTAAACATTATTATCAAATATTAAAGTTGGAGGTGTGTGGTGTAATGGTTAGAGCCATAGGAAATGGATTTGTCAACCCAAGTTCAAATCCTGCACAAAGCTACTGTTCATATAGTGCTAATACCCTTGGGAAAGGTATGAATCCAACTACTCTCCCTCTAGCTATGAACAAATAGTAGGGCAGACTGGGCTCTTTAACCTTGGTTAGGCAACCAGTCTAGGAGAAGGAAAACTCTGAATTCAAACCTGTTAAACTCTGCTTGGGGTGGTCACTACTAGAATAGACTCAGTCCTAATTAGTGATCTATTTCACTGGGCTAAAGAGCCCTTGATCACTACTAGAATAGGCTCAGTCCTAATTAGGGATCTATTTCACTGGGCTAAAGAGCCCTTGATCACTACTAGAATAGGCTCACTCCTAATTAGTGATCTATTTCACTGGGCTAAAGAGCCCTTGATCACTACTAGAATAGGCTCACTCCTAATTAGTGATCTATTTCACTAACTTTTAAGTGAATTAATGCTGTCAAAAGTTGGATAAAAGCATATCCACAACATGAATTAAATGAAAGACTAACCAAAAGGGTAAATCAAATTGTGATTGAATAACACCCGTGTCTATTTTTAGTCGCTAAATAACCTAATGATTTTACAGCAGTGGGAAAAGTGTTCTCAGCAGGTGATAGAGATTTCTTTTTTTCTTTTTTCTTCTTTTTCAACTGTTCACTGATTAAATGGACTTGACAATATGGTGGGAAAAATTACATAATGGATAAATTCCAATTATGCAAACATTTTCTTTTGATGAAACAGCAAAGAATTCAGTTTTAGTTTGTTTTTTTTTTGTTGTTTTAAAAAAAAAAATCTTTTTTATAGTGAAGATATTGGACTGTAGGGTTTTTATTTACTAGTGGATTGGTGAGTTGTATAATCTCACTAGAAGCGGCTACCTGGCATCGCCTAGGTAGAGGAGGGGGTAAAAAGGTAGTCTCGCAGATCCATTATTGTTGAATCACGGGTTGGATCCTCGTAGGAGGCTCCATTAAAATCCTTGATCCAACCATTCTGAAAAGAAAAGTTAATGTCTCCTATTTAGAATACTAAATTTTAAAAAAAATCCATGCTGTTATCACTTAAATTTTATTTTATTAATTATCTTCACGAATATAAATCAAATCTTCATTATTTTTGCTCAAAAACCAAGCCCTGGTGATATTTAATGTTATCTACTGTTGATATGGCTTGAACAACACATGGTATCATCATCATCATCATCATCATCAAGTCATACTGACTGCACAGATACCCTCGACTCTCTCTTTTTCCCAGATGTCTTTATTAAACCCTAAAGCCCAAAAGGGTTCAACCGCCACGGTGAGAAGATGGCTTACTTGGGGACAGACGACCATTGCCCAAAAGGGTTCAACCGCCACGGTGAGAAGATGGCTTACTTGGGGACAGACGACCATTGCGTCTGCTCCCATCAACAAACTGACAAATTCTGCCAACTTTCACTCCCCTTTACACGGTTTGACTTTATCCAATAAGAAACCATCAACTAGGTCAGTGAAAGGTGAGCTGCTGTCAATCACTTCTATAATAGTCATGCTATGATTCAATGGTAATTTTCCATTTGTAAATACTGTTATTTACATTTTACTACACTACACTACAGTACATAATTTGTAGGCACCCACGATTTATGTAACAAAATTCCAAGATTAATATGTGTTATATCCTGAGATGGAGGAATAACAAATGATAATAAAAACAGTGAAATATGTTTAACATATAATAATATTTGTTTTATTTATTCTCACTGACTGGGAATACAGTTGGATGATTTGGATATAATTCAACTGTGTGTGTCATGTATGTGATCATCACATGGACCAAGTCCTTGTCTGCCTGACTTTCTGCTTGTCAGTCTTTGTTTGCCTCCTTGTCAGTGAGTATATCCGGTTGAATCGTTAGGGGGAGATAACTCTCCCTAACAATATGAATGATTTTATTTGTCTGAATTTTTGAAATGAGGTTTGATGTGTATTATTTTGATTTTTCAGACTGTTGTCCTCATCTTTATTGTGGTATGTAAAAAAAACACAATGTTTCGGCCGCTGTATCCTCCAGCCTTCTTCAGGTGTTTTCTGTCTATCCAAGCATAGCAATGACCCAATCTGGGAAATCATTTTGAAGAGCCTGACTGTTGATCAAACAAGGTGTCGAAGAACTTTTGAAGATCTCATTCAAATAATGATGTCATTGTTTTGTACTCCTATCAATCTGAGATGCGTTACAAGAAGCATCACAATCATTAAAAATCATTAAAAAAAAATTATATCATTTATTGGTGGTTGCTGCACAACTTAAAGCACAAAATCCAATTGCATCAGTTATTTTCCAATATTTTTATTTTTAAAGTAATATACTTTAAGAACAATTTGATTTAGCCTTTTCAATTATTGGTTCCCATATTGTGTTCATCTCTATACTTGGTCTACTCAAGAGGTCACCCGCCCTGTCTGCTGGGGCGTTAGAATGCACCGACTGCACCTCTGCAGAGGGGTAAGACTCCCCCAATGGGGCCACCTGTTGGCTGTTGGTGGCGACCCGTGATGCTTAAGGATAGAGCCTAGGTGGATGAGCAGTTCATGACATGCAATATTCCACTTTGGCCCTATCTTGGGCTAGACGGGCGGTCGGAGAGGACCCCTCCGATCAATTGGCTGGTCACGTCAAGCCCTAGCACCTATATGATTTTCCCAACCCTATTGCCCTTATGGCAAACCCCAATCCCTTTTTATCATATGGGTGCTAGAAGGCGGTGGCTGCGGGTCTACATGTCCTGGGAATGACGTTAAACTCTATCTGATGGTGAGGTTCCAGTTTTGGAGGTTTGGGGAATGTGGAGCACCCCATTCATCACCATTGCTCCCTGGTCCACTCTGACCCAGAGTGGTAGTACCTGTTAGGGTCCCATCTATGGGTTAAATAGAAAAATGTATTTATAAAAAAATTGTATTATCCATTAAGAATTGATTTATTTCAAAACTTTAAATGACCCACTGAGGTTGATATGCCGTAAAACAAAACAAACCAAACAAACCAAATCAAGAGGTAACTTATAGACCAACATATGCACTGCTTCTTTGAGATGTCTTCTTTTCCAATATCCTTCCCTATTATTTAATTAAATGATCTAATTTGAATGATTTAATAAAAAATGGTAAGAAGAAGAATTTACGAGGGCATCTTTTATGTCTTCTTTTCCAATATCCTTCCCTATTATTTCATTAAATGATCTAATTTGAATGATTTCAAAAAAATGGTAAGAAGAAGAATTTACGAGGGCATCTTTTATGTCTTCTTTTCCAATATCCTTCCCTATTTCATTAAATGATCTAATTTGAATGATTTCAAAAAATGGTAAGAAGAAGAATTTACGAGGGCATCTTTTATGTCTTCTTTTCCAATATCCTTCCCTATTATTTCATTAAATGATCTAATTTGAATGATTTAATAAAAAATGGTAAGAAGAAGAATTTACGAGGGCATCTTTTATGTCTTCTTTTCCAATATCCTTCCCTATTATTTCATTAAATGATCTAATTTGAATGATTTCAAAAAAATGCTAAGAAGAAGAATTTACGAGGGCATCTTTTATGTCTTCTTTTCCAATATCCTTCCCTATTATTTAATTAAATGATCTAATTTGAATGATTTAATAAAAAATGGTAAGAAGAAGAATTTACGAGGGCATCTTTTATGTCTTCTTTTCCAATATCCTTCCCTATTATTTCATTAAATGATCTAATTTGAATGATTTCAAAAAAATGGTAAGAAGAAGAATTTACGAGGGCATCTTTTATGTCTTCTTTTCCAATATCCTTCCCTATTATTTCATTAAATGATCTAATTTGAATGATTTCAAAAAAATGCTAAGAAGAAGAATTTACGAGGGCATCTTTTATGTCTTCTTTTCCAATATCCTTCCCTATTATTTCATTAAATGATCTAATTTGAATGATTTAATAAAAAATGGTAAGAAGAAGAATTTACGAGGGCATCTTTTATGTCTTCTTTTCCAATATCCTTCCCTATTATTTCATTAAATGATCTAATTTGAATGATTTCAAAAAATGCTAAGAAGAAGAATTTACGAGGGCATCTTTTATGTCTTCTTTTCCAATATCCTTCCCTATTATTTCATTAAATGATCTAATTTGAATGATTTCAAAAAAATGCTAAGAAGAAGAATTTACGAGGGCATCTTTTATGTCTTCTTTTCCAATATCCTTCCCTATTATTTCATTAAATGATCTAATTTGAATGATTTAATAAAAAATGGTAAGAAGAAGAATTTACGAGGGCATCTTTTATGTCTTCTTTTCCAATATCCTTCCCTATTATTTCATTAAATGATCTAATTTGAATGATTTCAAAAAAATGGTAAGAAGAATTTACGACGGCATCTTTTATATATCACTTTAATTAGGAGTGAAGTGTAAACCGGAATTTTCTGGAATAAACAACACAGATATATGTGTATATATATATCATACTCATTATCCATATTTTTTTTATTCATCTTTTTTTTATTCATCTTTTTTATTCATCTTTTTTTTGTTCATCTTTTTTTATTCATCTTTTTTATTCATCTTTTTTATTTAATTTTGATACTAATTACAATCCCAATATTATCTTATAGTTTCACAGTAATTATTTGTTGGCCACATATCAACTTCCTTTGCTTGTCTGTTACAATAAATACATTTGCTTTAAAATATGAGTAGCCTGTCCGCAGTGCTAAGAATACACTAACTGTATCCTCTGCAGTGGGTCAAGAATCTCCCCCTCCCCCCCAAAAAAAGGGATGTTCTAAGTCTGACATGAAACTACATCTGATGACAGGGCTCCAGTTCTGAAGCTCTAGGGAGTGTGGAGCACCACACCTACCATCAGCTCCTCACTTTACCACACAGATCCCTGTGTTACTCATATGCTGAGTTGGTGAGGGCTGGTATCAAACCTGGAACCTTGAGGTTCCTAGTCAGATGCTCTACCAACTGAGCTAAATGCCCATAAAGCTGATATATGTTCTCTATGTCTACTTTAAAAAAGATAAAGGAATTAAAAACAAAAGTATTACTGTCTTAGTCACTATTTTTGGCACAATTTCATTTTTTTTGCTATATCTTCAGAAATAAATGGAAAATAACCAAATCTATATAAACTAGCAAAATAAAAAAAAACGCCCTCTGGGCGACGTAAAATAAATATTGCCTGAGGGGATGGGAGTTGAAAATTTAACATCAGAGAGTTTGTATCACAAATAAAGTAAAATCATCGAATTTATTAAAGGAGTAAAAAAATAAAATAAATTTATCAAAGGAGTAAAAAATAAAAAATTTGAAATGGAAACTTAGTTCTGATAACTTTAAATATATATTAAAATGAAACAAACTATATATAGATAGATAATACCAGGTATGTATTTATTAAAACTTGTTTAAAAAACCAATGAGGACTGTCTAACATTGCATGCTCAAATGAGTGTATTTATTCTGTTATGACAATTTTAGGTAGCGTGACATAAGCAGTGACGTAGTTTTTGTTACAGACAAAAACCAGAAGCGAATCTCCATTATTAATAGATTTGTTGTTTTATCATTTATTATGTTAATTATGACTTCACAAATCTGCAACAGTATTTTGCAAAGTTATGGTAATTACGTAGACAAGATAATGATAAAGTCAACAGGTAATGAAACACAACTTAAAGGCTTTATACAAATGAAATATACAATATGTAATGTATGACATACAAAATGTGTGTGGTTTACAAACGTGTTATAAATTGAACAATTGTATAATGTAGATGTAGGGGGTATGGGCGGTTGCAAAATAATGCTCTTGCGAAACTTATCTGTCTCTGGTAAGAAAAGTGTCTCTTGCTTGCTTGAATAGTTTGACTTGTACAATGTCATTAGCTCCTGTGGTAAGCTGGGTTCATTAAGCATGTCTGTTTATGGTGGCTGGTCACAGCAAAAGAGGCAGGTTGATGGTATCAACCCTTGAAATTTGGCGGCTAAACTAAGCCTAGTAATATGTGTTTTGATTGGTCGCCGATAAAGGCCCTTAGCCAATCGGACAAGGTCTCTTATCAGACGATGGCTAAAGGAGAGGTAACTGTGTAAGGTCATGTTATTTCTAATATTTGCTGTTATTTCTCAACCATGAGTTGTCAATAGACCAAAGCTGTTTCACTAGATTCTTATTTTTTCCAGTAGATATTCTACATTATGTACTGAAACTTCATAGGTGCAAATAATTGTGACCAGAACTGGATGCAAGAGAATAATGTCCCACTGACCAGATCTTAATGTAAAATGAATAATAACAACATGTTATAAGGGGCCGGGTTAGCTCAGTCGGTAGAGCGTTTGGCTAGAAACCACAAGGTTCATACCAGCCCTCGCCAACTCAGTGTATATGAGTAGCACAGGAATCTGTGCAGTAAAGTAAGGAGATGATGGTAGGTGTGGCGCTGTTATGTATTACGAGTAACACAAAATTGATTGTAGAATGAAACTCGAAAGTTAAAGGGGAACACCCCAGAACATTCTTAAAACTCTGTGACGTCAGAGCTGAGGTACATGTCCCACTAAATGACCCCAATCTGGAGCAGAATTTCTTTGACCAGTATTGTCACATCAGCCGGTCTCTGGAGAAAAGGATGGCAAAGAGATGAACGGAAATACACCACCACCTCTTTTTGGGGGGAAGCAAAGAGATGTCTATGATTAGTTTAGTTTTCACTCCGGAGCCTCTTGGCAAACACAGTTGGAAGCTTCACCTTGTTGAAGGTGGACGAAAATCATCTTCATGCGGCCTAGAAGAAAATTTTACTACTATGGCCACTCGGAATCCTGATATCACTGAAAGTGCTTACCATTGTTGCCTATACCTGACCAGTGACATAAAACTCTAAAGGCTTGTACATGACTTTCCCTTACCCTTTTCTGTTCATAGACTGCAGAAACTAGTGCTCAGCAAAAAATGGTACTAATAAACCCATTTAACTACTCTAAATTGGATACTGTGGTTGTAGTTCATTTTTATAATCAAAAATAACTATATAAAAATAAGATATAATTAACAGGTCGGTTTAGTGGCAGTTAGAGTTTTTGCTTTAAGAAATTCTAATCAGTTATTTTCCAATATTTTTATTTTTAAAGTAATTTACTTTTAAAACAATTTGATTTAGCCTTTTCAATTATTGGTTCCCATATTGTGTTCATCTCTATACTTGTTCTACTCAATAGGTCACTATAGACCAACATATGCACTGCTTCTTTGAGACATCTTCTTTTCTAATATCCTTTCATTTAAATGATGTGGAGTGCCAGGTAATTGGTAGGTGTCATTGAAAATAACAATAAGATATCCGATAATGGAATTCTTATTTAACTCTTAACATCCCATTGAGAATTTTCCAAGTCCAGAGCCGCCCCATTCCTATAAGGATTTATCAATAAATGGCCTTTTCATTTCAAATTACCTGTTATTTCCCATATATCAAAGACTTCTAAATATGTTTAATATTACATTTAAACAAAGGCAATCATTTGGGGTAGATTAGGAAATGTGACTTCTGGCCGGGTGGAATGAGGCGGTATAGGAGGTTAAGAGTTAATGGTACAACAGAAAAGAAATCTCTGAGATTGAGATAAAAGGGAGACTTTTTGCTGAGAGTGAGAGACAAACCAGGAGAGAACTAGGTAAATATGAGACAAAAGTTCTGACCTCTTCATTTTGTGCAAGCTACACACAACTGTAGGAAATGGGCTACATATTGCTAATACCCTTGGGAAAGGTATGCATCCACAGAGGTTGATGAATATATATATATGTGCTCCAGTGACAAGATGACTCAAAGTCTCAAGTCAAGGTATGCATCCACCTACTCTCATTCAAGCTGTGGGTAAATAGTTGGGCAGACTGGGCTATTTAACCGTGGGTAGGTAACCAGTCTAGGAGAAGGAAAACTCTGAATTCAATCCTGTTAAATTCCACTTAAGAAATTGACCTTGTGTCACATCTTGCTCGCACAAAGAGGTTGGTGAATATATATATATCTGTGCAACAGTGACAAGATGACTCAAAGTCTCAAGTCAAGGTATGCATTCACCTACTCTCCTTCAAGCTCTGGGTAAATAGTAGGGCAGACTGGGCTATTTAACCTTGGGTAGGTAACCAGTCTAGGAGAAGGAAAACTCTGAATTCAATCCTGTTAAATTCCTCTTAAGAAATTGACCTTGTGTCACATCTTGCTCTAAACAAAGAGGTTGCTGAATATATATATCTGTGCACCAGTGACAAGATGACTCAAAGTCTCAAGTCAAGGTATGCATTCACCTACTCTCCTTCAAGCTCTGGGTAAATAGTAGGGCAGAGTGGGCTATTTAACCTTGGGTAGGGAACCAGTCTAGGAGAAGGAAAACTCTGAATTTAATCTTGTTAAATTGTAACGAGATAATGAAGGTCCTGACTTTTGTGAGCTAGAACTACTATATTAGAAAAGGAGGAAGAAGGAAATAAGTGAGAGATGATAAAGGTTTAAAAAATAGTGATGAGCCAAAACAGGATGAACGATGATTTGACCGTGGCGTGACCCCAAACGGAGAATTGAGTGTCAAGCGGAAGTTGGGTGTTGACCGGAACCGGAAGTTTCGGGTGTTGACCGGAAGTCACGTGGTGACGTGGAACAACGAAAAAAGGGACCGGCCTCTTTTCGATTTGGGACGTCGTAGGGTACGGACCTGACCTTGGGTCTCTTATGGGATCATAGTAATCTAGAAGTATAGTTCTCTCTCTCTCTGCCTTTCCTCCTCTCCAATACAGCACACGAGACGAAACTACCCTGGAAATAAAGGCTAGCCGTTGTGACTACGCGTTGTAATTTTTATCAACACCATTTTAGCACTGTGAATTTGGAGGCATGTGGACGAGACCCGCTATACAATATATACGCCACCGCCACGTTACAGTTATCATTTTAGTGCCGGAAAAAAAGGGGACAACGTTACAAAATTCCACTTAAGAAATTGACCTTGTGTCACATCTTGCTCGCACAAAGAGGTTGGTGAATATATATATATCTGTGCACCAGTGACAAGATGACTCAAAGTCTCAAGTCACAGGAACTGGAGAATTGCCACTTCATAAATTATCTATGTACCATGATAATGCCCTCATGATTTCCTTGATGAATGATGATAAGTCAATGCTATATTCATGTATGGTAATGCAACAGAGAGAATGGAAGAGGGTCCACTGGCCTGACCAGAAAATATCGTACTGAATGCTAGATAGTGAGGGGTAGAAGAAATCATGAGAAGCAACAATAGAATCAATAAATGGGGTGAAATTTATATTATATACAAAAATGTATAACAAGGTTTCTTTACTTTATGTTAATTCAGAGGGCTTACAAAGAAATTAAGTTGTTGAATGTGTAGTGTAATTAAATAGTGGTCTACAGAGAATTTTGGGGATTGAAAAGAAAATGGTAATCAGATTTCTGGAGAAAAAGAAGAAAAAGAAATAAGAAGAAAAAGAGGTTAAAGTTTGGAAGGGTAAACACTCAACGGGTGCTAGCCATTGACCGACCAATGACCTCAGAACTAGATTTAAAAATAAAAACGGAAGTCTCAGTTTCTGCGGAGAAGTGGAAGTGGATGTGACAAGACATCCACCACTGGGACCACAAACAGAAGTAAAGAAAATTTGGTCTCTTTTTTTCGCTGGACACAAGAAGCGTCAGACATGTTTGTTGGGGCTCTGTCGAGACATGTCTAGGCTAGCAACCAACAGTGCGTATGAATGTGATTTACAATAGAACAGCTTGACCATACTCTCTCACTCTCCTTCTCTCTGAAAAAGAACCCACGAGACTAGAAAGAAATAAACAACCCTTTTTTGACTATATGACTTTCGTATGTTTTTACGATGAAACCCCTCCACCAAGAAAATTATGATGCATTCCCAAAGATGAATTGGTTATGAGATCCCTATTGTGATTTTGTTATGAAATGACCCCTATGTAATAAAAAGCTTCCTCTGGAAAAAAAATTATGTTGTGTCTTGATGATGATGATGATGATGGCTGTGTTGAAGAAACACCTCTTAGAAAATAGATCCAGATGGAATCATAAATGTATGGATAAATTGGAAGTGACTCATGCATTTAAGAACTAATACAATACGCATTGCCATATCATCCCAACCCTTTGCAGTAGTGACTCAGGAATCTAAGAACCATTAAGATACTCTGCAAAGGGTTAGAATTGTATGACAATAAGATGTGCAAAATAAATAGGAAAAATGAATGGGGGGTGGGGGACATGAGTGAAGATAAGAATATGAATGTATGAATAGACAGGAAGTGACTCAGATATCTAAGGACCAATAAGATACTCTGCAAAGGGTTAGGATTATATGGCAATAAGATGTGCTAATAGAAAGACTGAATAGGGGGTGAGACATGAGTGAAGATAGAAATATGACTGTATGGATAGACAGGAAGTGACTCAGATATCTAAGGACCAATAAGATACTCTGAAAAGGGTTAAGATGGTATGTTGTTGGCATCCTTCTGTCTATGAGAAACAATGGAGTAGTGTCAAAGTTTTTTGTTGTTTTTTGGGCTTTTTTTCCTTTGAACTACATAGCCTGGGCGGGTTCATATGGAGGATGAGCTGTTGCCCATGCAGCAAATCCCCCCTCCTTCACACTGCCACTGTGATCCAAACGAAAGGTAAGGAACCAATGCAGTTTGGCAACAGTAGTGTCCCAGGAGTTGATGGGGGGCACTGGATTTCAGCATCACACCACCTTAGAGACTCCGGCTCCTGATTTGTTTTTGGAGTCTACTCTCCTAGCCTTTCCTTGAAAGGCAGCAGAGGTTTATGGTCATATTTTCCTTGACTTAGATGGGTCGCTAACCAAGGCTAAGGAGACCCTTCTAACCCATTTGGAGATTTATGTGAGTAGTAAGTACCCCAATCCTAATACTATCGGTGTTCCTGAAAAATGAAATGAGATTAGGAATATGGTGTACTTTGCATTTGTGTATAAGATAAGCAACAATACCAGGATGGCATGACAATAAGATATGCTAATAGAAAGAATGAATAGGGAGGAGGAGACATGAGTGAAGATAGGAATATGAATGTATGGATAAACTGAGAGTGACTTACATATGTAAGGACCAATAAGATACTCTGCAAAAGGTTAGGAAGAGCTTGTGGTGTAATGGTTATTGTCATGAGAAACGGACATGGCAAATCAAGTTTAAATCCTGGACAAGGCTGGGTAATTTATGAGGAAGTGCGTCCCGGTCTCCTGCCTCAGAAATTGCTACCCGGTGACTATTAAAATAACGTCCCCAGCTATGTCGGTGTTACTTGAAAGAAAACAACCAACTTAGGGCGTTAAATGTATTTTAGAGGGGGGGTCTATTTTTTGACGTAATTATTATTTATTTATTGTAATTTGTCGTAATTCTTGTTCATTTATAGAAATTTGTCGTAATTCTTGTTCATTTACAGAAATTTGTCGTAATTCTTGTTTATTTATTATAATTTGTCGTAATTCTTGTTTAGATATGAAGATGGATATATAGTTTGGAATAGACTGAGATAGATAGATAAACAAAATAATATAGATAGATATAAACAAATGGAGATAGATAGACAGATATTTTCTACAAGTAAATGTATTTGTGGGGTGTCACTTCTTTTTTGTCGTAATTCTTGTTTATTTAAACTAAAAACAAGACATTAAACAAACATGAATAAAAGAAAATCTGAGACGACATAGCTGGGGACGTTATTTTAATAGTCACCGGGCAGGAGACCGGGACGCACTTCCTCATAAATTACCCAAGGTTGTTTACATTTCACTTTGCTAAAACCTTGGGAAAAGTATGGATCTAACTTTTCTCTTTCTAGCTATGGGTAAATAGTAGGGCATATTGGGTTCTTTAACTTTGGTATGACAAATGGTCTAGAAGAAGGAAAACTCTGAATTCAAACCTATTATACCTTGCTTAAAAAAAACTAACCATGTGCCACATCCTGCTTGTGTGGAGGGGTTGGGTAAATATATACTCTACAAAGGGTTAGAATGATATGACAATAACATATGCTAAATAAATAGGAAGAATGAATGAGACACAAGTAATGATAGGAATGGGTGCCATTCGCAGAATTGTGTCCCGGCCTCTTGCCTTTAAAAACGCTAGGCGGTGATAGCTGAAAAAACAACCCCACCTACGAATGAAGTCCCTAGTTGAAGTGGTGCCTGCTGAAATAAACAACCAGTGCTTGAGGCGTTTTTTCCCGAAAAGTTAATGCGATATTTTTTTTCTAGTCTTTTTTACTGTAAATATTTAGCCCCCCCTCCCCCCCCCCCACACACACAAAAAAATATTTTAAGGAGGGGCAGGGTTAAATCATTTACATTTACTTGTCGAAAAAAGATTGGAAAAAATATCGCATTAACTTTTCGGGAAAAAACGTTGTAAGTGCTGGTTGTTTTTTTCAGCAGGCACCGCTTCAACTAGGGACTTCATCCGTAGGTGGGGTTGTTTTTTCAGCTATCACCGCCTAGCGTTTTTTTAAGGCAGGGGGGCCAGGATGCACCTAGGAATGTATGGATTGACTCAGGTAAGTAAGGATCAATATGATACTCTGCAAAGAGTTAGGATAAGATATAGCAATAAGGTTCGCTAAATAAATAGGCAAAATGATTATGTATATCTATATACCTCTGCTCGGCTACAAATCTCTAAAAACCACCAAGCATAAAGACATCTCAACAAGCTAAACAAAATCAATCACACACAAGAGAAATGTAGAACAAATTCCCCTGTGATTGTTTTCCAATAGAAATATGACCTTGAGCTCTTCAATTTCAGGATCAATGGATATCTTATTAGTTCTTAGATGCATGAGTCACTCAGGGCTGGTGCTAGGGTCTCATCACCCCCACCGGATCTATGATACTGCCCCCCCCCAACTCTACTACATATCAATTTTCATAAAGTACTATTCATACAAAATATGTGAACTCCCACTCTAAAAGTAAAGTCGTCGGGGTGGCCTAAAGTCGGTATCAACCAGACAGCAAGGGAGTCTATCCCCTTTTCACTAGCGTTAGACCAAGGAGATTATTTTAGCATCTGAGGTGGTGCGCCACACCTACCACCAGCTCCTCATTTGACCACACAGATCCCTGTGTTACTCATATGCTGAGTTGACAAGGACTGGTATCGAACCAGGAACATTGAGGTTTCCAGCTGAACACTCTACCAACTGAGCTAAACTGGCCCTATAAAACCCACCCACCAGGGCCCCCAAGCAGTTAGAATTAGAATTTAGAATTTAGAATTAGTGAAATAGATCACTAATTAGGACTGAACCTATTCTAGTAGTGACCACTCCAAATGGATTTAACAGGTTTGAATTCAGTTTTCCTTCTCCTAGACTGGTTGCCTAACCAAAGTTAAAGAGCCCAGTCTGCCCTACTATTTACCAATAACTGGAGGGAGAGTAGGTGGATGCATATATTTGCCAAGCGTATTAGCGTTATGTGAACTGTAGCTTTGTCCAGGATTTAAATTTGTGTCGATGAGTCCATTTCTTATGACTCTAACCATTACACCATGCACCTCCAGCAATCTTGCCCCCACCCCCACCCAGTCAGGTGGTTTGAGAATAGTACACACTGGATTTGGAGTCACTTCCTATTCATCTATGCATTCATAATCCTATCTTCACTAATGCCTCCCACTCCCTATTTATTCTTTCAGACCATATGACCTTTAGGCACCCCTTTTGCTTTGCTGATTCATAAGTACATTTTTTTATTTACCCTGTCAACATCTTGTTGTTTGTTAACAGACGATTTTTAGAGGTTTTTTTTAATTATTAAACTAACCCCTAACCCTAACCCCTAACAAACAACTGGATGTTGACGGTGTAAATGAAAAAAATGTACTTATGAATCAGCAAAACAAAAGGGGTGCCTAAAGGTCATATGGTCCATTCTTTCTATAAGCACATCTTATTGTCATACCATCTTAACCCTTTGCAGAGTATCTTATTAGTCCTTAGATACCGGAATCACTTCCTGTATTACATAATTTATAGGTAACCTATGAATTATGTAAGTAAGTGCATCTAGATTTTTGAATCGAAGTTCATTGAAGATTCAAATAACGAGGTTAAATGGAAAGTTACTGTTAGCCGTTAAAGTTATTGACAGCATTTAACCTCTTGCTGACCTATTCACTGACTTCTGATTGGCTGAAGGAAGGTGTAAGAACAAAAATTAAATTGTTGGCAGTAGTCAGAAGGAGCAAACACAGGGGTCCCTTACTCCAAGATACTGACATCTCATCAAAGTGGTTAGAAACCCTTTTGGGCTGGGGGGTTTTTTGTGATAAAGTCTATAGAAAACAACAAAGTCTTGCTTCGTTGTTGGCAGAGCAGTGAGCAGGCACCCAGCCCACAGAGAAAGAAATCTTCACTCATGTCTCGCCCCCTCCCATTCAGTCTTTCTATTAGCACATCTTATTGTCATACCATCCTAACCCTTTTCAGAGTATCTTATTGGTCCTTAGATATTTGAGTCACTTCCTGTCTATCCATACATTCATATTTCTATCTTCACTCATGTCTCTCCATCTTCATTTTTCCTATTTATTTAGCTCACCTTATTGCCGTATAATCCTAACCCTTTTCCGAGTATTTGGACTTGCTTAAGATGAGTCTTAGCAACAAAAAAAAAGAAACAAAAAAGAAACAAAAAAAACTAATATTCCTCCACTGCAATGAAAATAATCTGCGAACTTAATAAAATCATGGAACTTTGAACCCAACCCTTTATTCAGTCCACAGGGGTATCCTGTTCTCATTCCACTAACCATAGCTGGAGTACAGGTGTTAAGCTGTGTTAATTATTATTCTATGTTACTGCTGCCCCTGACCAAGATTGAACCTGCAGTCTAGAGATAACTGGCATTTAGAACTGTCTTAATCTAACTCCTTTATCTACTAGGATATGTGTTCAATTGAACAATCCAGTGTGAATTTTTTTCAATTGCAAAAGTTACAATTTATTTATAATAAATTTATGATAAAATCGGAATGAAAAAAGACAACTAACTCCCATGAGCCTTCACCGGAAGAACCCTCTGCACATGTGCAAGAAAAAGGACTGACTTCCAACCCCTGAAAGAATATCTCAGCCATTCGAGTTTAGGCCTGAACTGTGTCTAGTTGCACTAGTGGTCAGGGAGATAATCCCTTGCCACAGGCAACTATGACCGGTCAATAAAGCCTAAGTCATAAAACCACCTTCTGCCTTTGTCTCTTTCTTTTTCGTTCCTTGTATTCCTTTCTTTTTCAGTGCAACCACCAAATGAGATGGGGTTTGAAAACGAAAACCCTAGGAACATGCACCAAGAATATCCAGCTACTTTTAAACCTTTAAAACACCCTCAAATTTCTTACTACCCCATAAACTCCATCAAAGAATTCTATTTCATTTAAAGCAAGAGACCAAACATATTGATTGAAATATTAACCCACAAGTTTTAGAAACCTGTTATACTACTTTTCTAAAATCAAGAAGAATACCAGATGGTTAGAAATGACATATAATAATGCTGAATTGTATTTTTAGTAAAAATATAAACATAAATCAAAGTGAATTGAATAAATTTACCAAACAGACGCATCGGATATGCAAATATATGGGATAATATAATCATAAATTTATTTAAAACTTTTTGTTCACAAACATTTATTCTTATTTTCATTAGATGTCCAGGATTTTAATTTTAAAAAGCTACAAATATAATTAAGAATGTGGGAATTTTCATATCACAATTATATATATATATATATATATATATATATATATATATATATATATATGCCCCGATCATTACAAAGAGGTGACAAAGCACACAAGCACACATGGACAAGACCAACACACACACACACATACACACACACACACACACACACACACAAACATGCACATGAAGAATTTGAAAGAATACTAATATATTAAACAAGCATACAAACACATATGTTACTACTACCACAAACAAGTACAAAATACTAACGGAATGGATGCATACAAGCAGCTATGAGCATCCAATTTGTAGGACTCTGACCTTTTAGAAGTCTTCTGACAAAGGGATTTTTCATCCTGAAATATATAGAAAACCATAAATCATAGGTAAATGAACAACATCCTTTTTACCTCATCTTTCTTTATACTCACATTGTGATAGCTTCCAAAAACAAACCACAACACACATACACACACACACATACAAATACAAACACACACACACACACATATACACACACACATATATATATATACGTTGGCTGTCAACTCCTGCTCGCGTAAGACCATTTCCTGTTTTTTTCTGTTTTTCTCATAGTTGAGTGCCAGTAGCATTTGACACTGTATCCTTGTGTTTTCTCAGATGACTCACCAGGCCAGTCCTGGAGACACATACTCTTCCACATAGACTACATGTTGGAACTTCTCCACTTTGAATGTTGTTGGGCTGAAAATTACCCTTTCTAATAGCTCGCTTTAATTTTTGGTGTCTAATTCAGTTGGACACAAATTCTTTCACAGACAGGTAGATGGTGGTTCTCCAGCCAGGTCTATTACTAACAGCTATCATCATAGAAAATCGGTGACCTGAGTTCAAATTCTCA
Source organism: Doryteuthis pealeii (assembly GCA_023376005.1). Classification (NCBI taxonomy): domain Eukaryota; kingdom Metazoa; phylum Mollusca; class Cephalopoda; order Myopsida; family Loliginidae; genus Doryteuthis; species Doryteuthis pealeii. Next base: position 111,596,737 of record CM042147.1, on the reverse strand, counting down.
TTGAGGCTGTTTGCATTATATCTATTATTATACTAAAGCTGAGTGAATCAATGATTGTTTGCTAAAGGCTTTTTTCCTATTTAGTTTAATGGCACAAAATTCATATCAAAATATTCCTTACTTCTTGGATTGAGTTATGTTTGAAACAAATCCATTCTAATTGGTTCTAATTAGTCATAATTTGAAATTAAGTCAAAAACTGACCCATCTCTAACACACATTCTGCCTGTCACTTTCCCTATCTCTATGTATATCTTGATTACCTCTTCATTATATATATTAGTTTCTCTGTGATGGTAAATAGAGGGATTAGAGAGTGTGAAATATATTTGTATGTTAAGTTTCAGAAGCAGCTAGCCCATAGCTTCTCAACATCTTAATTGGGTCCATTTAAATTTAAATTAGGTCAAACGTTCCCTTTCTTAGAAATCTTACAAAATGATTTTAATGTCTTTTTAAAAATTCTCCATCCATATTTATTTTTAAAAAAATTCAATTCACTTTGCAAACTCACTTTTCGCTAATCCCAATTATCTACCCAGAGTTCAATGTGTGACCAAACGGGTTACATTTTGTCTACATTTTACCATCAACTCCCCACTTTACCACACAGATCCCTGTGCTACTCATACACTGAGTTGGTGAGGGCTGGTAGCGAACCCGGAACCTTGTGGTTCCTAAGCAGACACTCTACCGACTGATCTAAACCAGCCCTCTATTTTGATTGTATAATATTTTCTTAGAAGTAAAAAAAAATCACAAAAATAATTGGTAGATGGTTGGTTTGGTTCGGTTGGTTTGTTTTATGGCATATCAACTCCTTTTGGGTCATTTAATGCCAAATAAGTTTAATTTTGATAAATAAAGGACTCAGGTTGCTTACCGTACCTGTTTGATACATTTTTAAGGGCCATTCCTTGGCCTTATAGCAGAAGCACTTATCTGGTGTAATTGGATCCTTGATAAAGAGTCCATCGATAATGAATCCTCTGGCTACTAAAGTGTTCTCAGTTACTGGTATAAAGTCCCTCGATAATGAATCCTGTTGGTTACTAAAGTGTTCTCAGTTACTGGTAATCATATAAGTCCTTCGAGAGTATTGGTAAAGATCTGGCAATCCTATGTCTGTCCGTCCTCACAGAGTATAGTTTTAATTATGACCAATGTGGGGGGTTTAAGTATTCTATAAGGCCAGTAGTATTGCTAGTGATTGGTTACAAGAGTCAATCACATGACCTTGGCTAGTCTATAAATCTAAGTGGGTATTTATAGCACATCTTATATACCTAAATACAAGCGCGGTAGGAAGCGCGTGGTGTAATGGTTAAAATCATGGGAAATGGACTCATCGCCCCGAGTTCAAATCCTGGACGTGGTAATTGCATTTCACTTGACGCTAATATCCTTGGGAAAGATATGAATCCTACTCTCCCTCCAGCTATGGGTAAATAGTAGGGCAGACTGGGCTCTTTAATCTTGGTTAGGCAACCAGTCTAGGAGAAGGAAAACTCTGAATTCAAACCTGTTAAACTCCGCTTAAGAAATTGACCTTGTGTCGCATCCTGCTCGTGCGGAGGGGTTGCTAAATATATATATACCCAAATACACCAACACTGTGGTTGATCAAGTTGTCATCCAATTAAATATTGAACAGGCTCATCGCTGCTTAACTTATAATTAAACACTTTTTTGTCATTTTTATCATGAGATTTTCTAAAAGTATCTCAATAGAATTGCAGACACCAGGAAATATCCCAATCTTCCTCTTGAGATTACAGTGGAAAGTCACAATCCAATGGATCCACAATCCCAGATCCAGAAATCAAGTTATTTTGTGATACTTACTCAAGTTGCTGCTTGTGGCGTTGGTGTGTCAAACATTTTTGAATTCATTCGAGTGGTAAAGTTCATTGTATGATGTCAAAGGAGCGGTAGATCCTATGAATAAATGTGGGATAGGTGTTTTTTTTTTGTGGTTGTTACATTAACTTTATAGACAGGAATTAAGGTTTTATATCTTTTGAATGAAAGAAAAGAAGTTATTTATGAGACATGAGTTATTTATCAAGAAATATTTATTGGAACTTTATTTTTATAAGTTTTCATTTTCTATAAATGTTACGTAGTGCCTTTTTACCGGCACTATATATCTATATGTTATATACTTTCTTACGTCTTATTCTTCTCGTCTATTCTTCTGGCCGGATCTGGTATATCTTCTAAGGTCTTGTCTGGTCTTCTATTGAGGGTTCCGTGTCTGGTTCTGTTGGGGGTCACTGCTTATCAAAAGCCTTGTGCTATTGTTAGCTTTTAGTAATAACAACAAGACTTCGATTTACTTTTGATGTTACTTTATTCGTAGAACCCCAGACCAGACAATCACGCAGTGAGCTCACATCTTGCTAGCTTCGCTTCTAAGTCCTAACTGTCACTGTGTTGCTTACTCCTTAAACCGGAAGGGCTTCTATTGCCTTCCGTTCTCACGATCATCCCCAGACCGCAAGGTTAGAGTGAGGTCAAGCATTGTCACTCACTCTCAAGGCCATCAGCTGTACTGATCGCCATAATGATTTCTACACTACTGTCATAATCATTAGGTATCTAATGATTATGTAACACTTGATTTTTATAAGTTTTCATTTTCTATAAATAGTTCAACAATTATTTGTTGGTTTTTGTCATACAACAGTTATTTTTTTTGTTTTTTTGACATAGAAAAAATTTCACATTCATTTAAGCGTGGAACAAGAGTAAGTTAATAATCAGACACATTTACTCATTGTTATAAGCTGAATTTTGATCTGAAACTTTGACTGTATAATGTTCAATCTATGTGAATAATATTCACCACTGAATTGAGTGCATTGACAAGGAAGGAGATTATGTTGAAAAATAAATTTATGGCATAAAATATGTTATTCGTTCATCATTAACTATACACATACTAAGACATCTATCTATCTATCTATGTGTGTGTGTGTGTGTGTGTGTGTTCTCTTTGGCTTATAGCATGTTAACCATTGTTAGGTTATTTCTTTTTTTCTATTTTGCAAGCATGCTTCATGGTTTCAAGTCATTATTTCTATTTAATAATAATAATAATAATAATAATAATAATAAAGAATTTTGCCGTGCCGCAGAATATTCAATGTTGAAAATGAAAGAAAAAACTTAAAATTTGCTTCATTACAATAATTTATTTCAAGCACATTACTGCTTAACAAATGACTTTGCTCATACCTGAAGATGCTGCAGTAATGCGGTTGAAATAAATTATTGTAATGAAGCAAATTTAAAGTTCTTTCCTTCATTATTGTATATTATATATATATATATATATATATATATATATATATATATAGTATCCAATTGTCGCTTTAACTTTTCCGCCACAGTGGCATCAGTAAATAATCCAAAAGTGCTCAATATATTAAAAACACAGAGTAGTAATAATACTAATAATAATATTATTATTAGAGGAAAAATACTGATAATAATATTAGTAGTATATATATATATATATATATATATATATATAGAGAGAGAGAGAGAGAGAGAGAGAGAAGGAGACAGACAGATATAAAATACATTTTGTCCCAGTATTCGTTTTGTTTATGTTTATTCATCCTTGTATGTTATGAAATACATTCTTTTCTTACTAGTTGTTTATGTTATATTAAAGTACATTCCAGTGTAAACTTAAATAAGATTATGCATTAGTAGTATCTACATAATAATAAATATTTTGCATGCATCTAAATACTTCTTTCCTCCCATTATTTATGCATGTGTGGTGTATGTGTCGGTGTATGGTGTAATGGTTATTGTTGTTGGAAATGGACTCAGTGACCAGAGTTCAAATCTTGAATAACCTAAGGTAAGTATCCAAACTATTATCACTCTAGCTATGGATAAATAGTAGGGCAGAGTGGGTTTTTAACCTTAGTATGGAAAACTAACTTCAAACCTGTTAAACTCTGCTTAAAGAAATTGACCTTTGTCACATCCTGCTTATGTGGACGAGTTAGATATATATTATATATATATATTATATAATATATATATATATATATATAATTATATATATATATCTGTGTGTGTGTATGTGTGTATCTATGTATCCTATTATAGTATGTATGGTATGTGCTTTTAGGTATATATATATATATATATTTATATATAAAGGTCATTCAATAAAATAGGGGTAATTTTTTGAAAAGGTTAAATGAAGTT
>CM042147.1:111248611-111592404 GCA_023376005.1 Doryteuthis pealeii | reverse complement strand
AGGACTCCTCGCCTGTTTGCTGATACCAACTTTAGGCCACCCTGACGACTTTTTTATTACAGTATTGCTAATTAACTAGTATTACGCTAACAATTTTTTATAAAAAAAGTCATTTTTTTCTAAATCAAACTACCAGGATTTTATTATTTCTAGTTGAAATAATACATCAAAATGGATACTATAAAAATAAATAATACGTATTATCCATAAAAACACCGCTGGATACTGGATGCTGACAGAGGAACCTCCTGAAGCGACAATGAATAATAACTTTGGGAATATTTTCTATGATATCTGTGCTGCTAGCATGACATGATGCTGATGATGATGATTGTAATAGAAAAATGGAAAAGTCGCACGCAGATATTATTAACACAGTTAAGTTTGGATTTAAAAAATAACTATGACACAACTCACATCGTGTATAAGATAATACTATATATTACTATATATATATATATATATATATACTATATATATGACCCTACAGGTCACATTTTTGTCTGATATAATATATATATAATTATATATATAATGTACTAGACAAAATGTAACCCGTTGGGTCACACATTGAACTCTGGGTAGAGAATTGGGATAGCGAAAAGTAGTTTGCAAAGGAATTGAATTTTTAAAAAGACATTAAAATCCATTTTGTAGATCCCTTCTAAGAAAGGGAACGTTTGACCCTAACTTTAATTAAATTAGGACCCAATTAAGACTGTGAGAGCTAGGGCTAACTTGATTCTGAAACTTTAACATACAAATATAATTTCACACTCTCTATCCCTCTAATTTACCATCCAGGAGAAACTAATATATTATAATGAAGAGTAATTCAAGATATACGTAGAGATAGGAAAGTGAACAGGCAGAATGTGTGCTTAGAGATGGGTCGTTTTTTACTAAATTTAAATTAACGACTAATATAGAACCAATTAGAATGGATGTGTTTCAAACATTAACTCAATCCAAGAAGTAAGGAATATTCTTGCATATGAATTTTGTGCCATACTAAATTAGGAAAAGCCTTTAGCAAACAATCATTGATTCAACTCAGCTTTAGTATAATAATAGATTATAACGCAGACAAACCTCAATGAGAATTTGAACGTCAGGCCACCGATTTTCTTATGGATGATAGTGTAATAATAGACCGGCTGGAGAGCCACCACTCTCACCGGTCTGTGAAGAATTATGTGCTCCAACCGAATTTAAGACACCAAAAAATTCAAGCGAGCTCATTAGAAAGGCGTCATTTCCTCAGCCCAGCAACTTCAAGTGGAAGAAATTCCAACATTGTAGTCTATGTGAAGAGTATGTGCCTCCAGGGCTGGCCTGGTGAAGTCATCTGAGAAAATCAAGGATACAGTGTCAAATGTACTGGGCACTCAACTATGAGAAAAAAAAAAAAAAACAGGAAATGGTCTTACCAAGCAGGAGTTGACAGCCAACATATATATATTATGTTGTGTGTGTTATGTGTGTGTGTGTGTGTTTGTATTTGTATGTGTGGTGTGTGTGTGTGTTGTGGTTTGTTTTTGGGGGCTATCACAATGTGAGTATAAAGAAAGATGAGGTAAAAAGGATGTTGTTCATTTACCTATGATTTATGGTTTTTTATATATCAGGATGAAAAATCCCTTTGTCAGAAGACTTTCTAAAGGTCAGAGTCCTACAAATTGGATGCTCATAGCTTGCTTGTATGCATCCATTCCGTTAGTATTTTGTACTTGTTTTTGGTGGTAGTAACAATGTGTTTGTATTGCTTGTTTGATATATTAGTATTTCTTTCAAATTCTTCATTGTGCATGTTTGTGTGTGTGTGTGTGTTGTGTGTGTTGGTCTTGTGCTTGGTGCTTTAAGTCATCCTCTTTGTAGTGATCGTGGGGCATATATATATTATAATATATAGATATATATATAATAATAATATAAGTGTGATATGAAAATTCCCACATTCTTAATTATATTTGTAGCTTTTTTTAAAATTAAAATCCTGGACATCTAATGAAAATAAGAATAAATGTTTGTGAACAAAAAGTTTTAAATAAATTTATGATATATTAATCCCATATATTTGCATATTCGATGTGTCTGTTTGGTAAATTTATTCAATTCACTTTGATTATTGTTTATATTTTACTAAAATACAATTCAGCATTATTATATGTCATGTTCTAACCATCTGGTATTCTTCTTGATTTTAGGAAAAGTAGTAAAACAGGTTTTTTCTAAAACTTGTGGGTTAATATTTCAATCAATATGTTTGGTCTCTTGCTTTAGATAAAATAGAATTCTTTGATGGAGTTTATATGGGGTAAGTAAGAGATTTGAGGTGTTTTAAAGGTTTTAAAAGTAGCTGGATATTCTTGGTGCATGTTCCTAGGGTTTTTCGTTTTCAAACCCCATCTCATTGGTGGTTGCACTGAAAAAGAAAGGAATACAAGGGAACGAAAAAAGAAAGAGACAAAGGCAGAAAGTGGTTTTTATGACTTAGGCTTTATTGACTGGTCATAGTTGGCTGTGGCAAGGGATTATCTCCCTGACAACTTAGTGCAACTAGACACAGTTCAGGCGTAAACTCGAATAGCTGAGATATTCTTTCAGGGGTGGAAGTCAGTCCTTTTTCTCGCACATGTGCAGAGGGTTCTTTCGGTGAAGGCTCATGGGAGTTTGTTGTCTTTTCATTCTGATTTTAGTTTAGTTTTATTTTAATCCACACAAGTTCCATATTATTTTCATTGCAGTGGAGGAATATTATTTTTTCTTGTTCTTTTTTTGTTTCTTTTGTTTGTTTCTTTGTTGTTGTTGCTAAGACTCATCCTAAGCAAGTCTCCAAATACTCAGAAAAGGGTTAGAATTACACGGCAATAAGGTGAGCTAAATAAAATAGGAAAAATGAAGACGGAAAGAGCATGAGTGAAAGATAGAAATATGAATGCATGGATAGACAGGAAGTGACTCAGATATCTGACTAATATGATACTCTGCAAAGGGTTAGGATTATACGGCAATAAGATGTGCTAATAGAAAGAATGAATAGGGGTGAGACATGAGTGAAGATAGAAAATATGACTGTATGAATAGACAGGAAGAGACTCAGATATCTAAGGACCAATAAGGTCAGCAAAAGGTTTAGGATGGTATGACAATAAGATGTGCAATAGAAAGAATGAATGGGAGGGGGCGGAGACATGAGTGAAGATTTCTTTCTCTGTGGGCTGGGTGCCTGCTCACTGCTCTGCCAACAACGAAGCAAGACTTTGTTGTTTTCTATAGACTTTATCACAAAAAAAAACCCAGCCCAAAAGGGTTTCTAACCACTTTGATAGATCAGTATCTTGGAGTAAGGAACCCCTGTGTTTGCTCCTCTCTGACTGACTATTGCCCAACAACTTAATTTTTGTTCTTACACCTTCCTTCAGCCAATCAGAAGTCAGCGAATAGGCCAGCAAGAGGTTAAATGCTGTCAATTTAAACTTTAACAGCTAACAGTAACTTTCCATTTAAGCCCCGTTATTCGTTGAATCTTCAATGAACTTCGATTCAAAAATCTCAGCTGCATTTACTTACATAATTCATAGGTCACCTATGAATTATGTAATACAGGAAGTGATTCCGGTATCTAAGGACTAATAAGATACTCTGCAAAGGGTTAAGATGGTATGACAATAAGATGTACTTATAGAAAGAAATGGACCATATACCTTTTAGGCACCCCTTTTGTTTTGCTTGATTCATAAGTACATTTTTCATTTACACCATCAACATCCAGTTGTTTGTTAGGGGTTAGGGTTAGGGGTTTAGTTTAATAATTAAAAAAAACCTCTAAAAATCGTTCTGTTAACAAAACAACAAGATGTGACAGGGTAAAATAAAAAATGTACTTATGAATCAGCAAAGCAAAAGGGGTGCCAAAGGTCATATGGTCTGAAAGAATAAATAGGGAGTGGGAGCATTAGTGAAGATAGGATTATGAATGCATAGATGAATAGGGAAGTGACTCCAAGTCCAGTGTGTACTATTCTCAAACCACCTGACTGGGTGGGGGGGGGCAAGATTGCTGGAGGTGCGTGTCGTAATGGTTAGAGTCATAAGAAATGGACTCATCGACACAAATTTAAAGTTTAGCTCAGTTGGTAGAGTGTTCAGCTGGAAACTCAATGTTTCCTGGTTCGATACCAGTCCTTGTCAACTCAGCATATGAGTAACACAGGGATCTGTGTGGTAAAGTGAGGAGCTGATGGTAGTGTGCGCACCTACCATCAGATGCTAAAGTAATCTCCTTGGTCTAACGCTAGTGAAAAGGGGATAGACTCCCTCGCTGTCTGGTTGATACCAACTTTAGGCCACCCGACGACTTTACTTTTTAGAGTGGGAGTTCACATATTTTGTATGAATAGTACTTTATGAAAATTGATATGTAGTAGAGTTGGGGGGGGGCAGTATCATAGATCCGGTGGGGGTGATGAGACCCTAGCACCAGCCCTGAGTGACTCATGCATCTAAGAACTAATAAGATATCCATTGATCCTGAAATTGAAGAGCTCAAGGTCATATTTCTATTGGAAAACAATCACAGGGGAATTTTGTTCACATTTCTCTTGTGTGTGATTGATTTTGTTTAGCTTGTTGAGATGTCTTTAGCTTGGTGGTTTTTTAGAGATTTGTAGCCGAGCAGAGGTATATAAATATACATAATCATTTTGCCTATCTATTTAGCGAATTATTGCTATATCTTATCCTAACTCTTGCAGAGTATCATATTGATCCTTACTTACCTGAGTCAATCCATACATTCCTAGGTGCATCCTGGCCCCCTGCCTTAAAAAAATGCTAGGCGGTGATAGCTGAAAAAACAACCCCACCTACGGATGAAGTCCCTAGTTTGAAGCAGTGCCTGCTGGAAAAAACAACCAGCACTTACAACGTTTTTCCCGAAAAGTTAATGCGATATTTTTTTCCAATCTTTTTTCGACAAGTAAATGTAAATGATTTAACCCTGCCCCTCCTTAAAATATTTTTTTGGTGTGTGGGGGGGGGAGGGGGGCTAAATATTTACAGTAAAAAAAGAACTAGAAAAAAAGTATCGCATTAACTTTCGGGGAAAAACGCCTCAAGCACTGGTTGTTTATTCAGCAGGCACCACTTCAACTAGGGACTTCATTCGTAGGTGGGGTTGTTTTCAGCTATCACCGCTAGCGTTTTAAAGGCAAGAGGCCGGGACACAATTCTGCGAATGGCACCCATTCCTATCATTACTTGTGTCTCATTCATTCTTCCTATTTATTTAGCATATGTTATTGTTCATATCATTCTAACCCTTTGTAGAGTATATATTTACCCAACCCCTCCACACAAGCAGGATGTGGCACATGGTTAGTTTTTTTTAAGCAAGGTATAATAGGTTTGAATTCAGAGTTTTCCTTCTTCTAGACCATTTGTCATACCAAGTTAAAGAAACCCAATTATGCCCTACTATTTTACCCATAGCTAAAGAAAGAGAAAAGTTAGATCCATACTTTTCCAAGGTTTTAGCAAAAGTGAAATGTAAACAACCTTGGGTTAATTTTATGAGGAAGTGCCTCCCGTCTCCTGCCGGTGACTATTATAAAATAACGTCCCCAGCTATGTCGTCTCAGATTTCTTTTATTTCATGTTTGTTTAATGTCTTGTAGTTTAAATAAACAAGAATTACGACAAAAAAGAAGCTGACAACCCCGACACAAATACATTTACTTGTAGAAAATATCTGTCTATCTATCTCCATTTGTTTATATCTATCTATATTATTTTGTTTATCTATCTTATCTCAGTCTATTCCAAACTATATATCCATCTTCATATCTAAACAAGAATTTACGACAAATTATAATAAATAAACAAGAATTACGACAAATTTCTGTAAATGAACAAGAATTACGACAAATTCTATAAATGAACAAGAATTACGACAAATTACAATAAATAAAATAATTAATTACGTCAAAAAATAGACCCCCCTTCTAAAATACACATATTTAACGCCCTAAAGTTGGTTGTTTTCTTTCAAGTAACACCGACATAGCTGGGGACGTTAATTTAATAGTCACCGGGTAGCAATTTCTGAGGCAGAGACCGGGACGCACTTCCTCATAAAATTACCCAGCCTTGTCCAGGATTTAACTTGATTTGCCATGTCCGTTTTTCTCATGACAAATAACCATTACACCACAAGCTCTTCCTAAACCTTTTGCAGAGTATCTTATTGGTCTTACATATGTAAGTCACTCTCAGTTATCCATACATTCATATTCCTATCTTCACTCATGTCTCCTCCTCCCTATTCATTCTTTCTATTAGCATAATCTTATTGTCATGCCATCCTGGTATTGTTGCTTATCTTATACACAATGCAAAGTACACCATATTCCTTAATCTCATTTCATTTTCAGGAACACCGATAGTATTAGGATTGGGGTACTTACTACTCACATAAATCTCCAAATGGGTTAGAAGGGTCTCCTTAGCCTTGGTTAGCGACCATCTAAGTCAAGGAAAATATGACCATAAACCTCTGCTGCCTTTCAAGGAAAGGCTAGGAGGAGTAGACTCCAAAAACAAATCAGGAGCCGGTAGCTCTAAGGTGGTGTGATGCTGGAAATCCAGTGCCCCCACATCCTCCTGGGACACTACTGTTGCCAAAACTGCATTGGTTCCTTACCTTTCGTTTTGGATCACAGTGGCAGTGTGAAGGAGGGGGGATTTGCTGCATGGGCAACAGCTCATCCTCCATATGAACCCGCCCAGGCTATGTAGTTCAAAGGAAAAAAGCCCAAAAAACACAAAAAACTTTGACACTACTCCATTGTTTCTCATAGACAGAAGGATGCCAACAACATACCATCTTAACCCTTTTCAGAGTATCTTATTGGTCCTTAGATATCTGAGTCACTCCTGTCTATCCATACAGTCATATTTCTATCTTCACTCATATCTCACCCCCTATTCAGTCTTTCTATTAGCACATCTTATTGCCATATAAATCCTAACCCTTTGCAGAGTATCTTATTGGTCCTTAGATATCTGAGTCACTTCCCTGTCTATTCATACATTCATATTCTTATCTTCACTCATGTCCCCCCCCCCATTCATTTTTCCTATTTATTTTGCCAATCTTATTGTCATACAATTTCTAACCCTTTGCAGAGTATCTAATGGTTCTTTAGATTCCTGAGTCACTACTGGCAAAGGGTTGGGATGATATGCAATGCGTATTGTATTAGTTCTTAAATGCATGAGTCACTTCCAATTATCCATACATTTATGATTCCATCTGGATCTATTTTCTAAGAGGTGTTTCTTCAACACAGCCATCCATCATCATCATCATCCAAGACACAACATAATTTTTTTCCAGAGGAAGCTTTTTATTACATAGGGTCATTTCATAACAAAATCACAATAGGGATCTCAAACCAATTCATCTTGGGAATGCATCATAATTTTCTTGGTGGAGGGTTTCATCGTAAAAAACATACGAAAGTCATATAGTCAAAAAAAAGGGTTGTTTATTTCTTTCTAGGCTCGTGGCGTTCTTTTTCAGAGAAAGGAGAGTGAGAGAGTATGGTCAAGCTGTTCTATTTAAATCACATTCATACGCACTGTGGTTGCTAGCCTAGACATGTCTCGACAGAGGCCCAACAAACATGTCTGACGCTTCTTGTGTCCAGCGAAAAAAAGAGACCAAATTTTCTTTACTTCTGTTTGTGGTCCCAGTGGGGATGTCTTGTCACAATCCACTTCCACTTCTCCGCAGAAACTGAGACTTCCGTTTTTATTTTTTTAAATCTAGTTCTGAGGTCATTGGTCGGTCAATGGCTAGCACCCGTTGAGTGTTTACCCTTCCAAACTTTTAACCTCTTTTTCTTCTTATTCTTTTCTTCTTTTTCTCCAGAAATCTGATTACCATTTCTTTTCAATCCCCAAAATTCTCTTAGACCACTATTTAATTACACTACACATTCAACAACTTAATTTCTTTGTAAGCCCTCTGAATTAACATAAAGTAAAGAAACCTGTTTATACATTTTGTATATAAAATATAATTTCACCCCATTTATGATTCTTATTGTTGCTTCTCATTGATTTCTTCTACCTCACTATCTAGCATTCAGTACGATATTTTCTGGTCAGGCCAGTGGACCCTCTTCCATTCTCTCTGTTGATTACCATACATGAAATAGCATTGACTTATCATCATTCATCAAGGAAATCATGAGAGGCATTATCATGGTAACATAGATAATTTATGAAGTGGCAATTCTCCAGTTCCTGTGACTTGAGACTTTGAGTCATCTTGTCACTGGTGCACAGAAATATATATATTCACCAAACCTCTTTGTGCGAGCAAGATGTGACACAAGGTCAATTTCTTAAAGTGGAATTTGTAACGTTGTAATTTTTATCAACACCATAGCACTGTGGAATTTGGAGGCATGTGGACGAGACCCGCTATACAATATATACGCCACCGCCACGTTACAGTTATCATTTTAGTGCCGGAAAAAAAAGGGGACAACGTTACAAAATTCCACTTAAGAATTGACCTTGTGTCACATCTTGCTCGCACAAAGAGGTTGGTGAATATATATATATCTGTGCACCAGTGACAAGATGACTCAAAGTCTCAAGTCACAGGAACTGGAGAATTGCCACTTCATAAATTTATCTATGTACCATGATAATGCCCTCATGATTCCTTGATGAATGATGAAAGTCAATGCTATATTCATGTATGGTAATGCAACAGAGAGAATGGAAGAGGGTCCACTGGCCTGACCAGAAAATATCGTACTGAATGCTAGATAGTGAGGGGTAGAAGAAATCATGAGAAGCAACAATAGAATCAATAAATGGGGTGAAATTTATATTATATACAAAAATGTATAACAAGGTTTCTTTACTTTATGTTAAATTCAGAGGGCTTACAAAGAAATTAAGTGTTGAATGTGTAGTGTAATTAAATAGTGGTCTACAGAGAATTTTGGGGATTTGAAAAGAAAATGGTAATCAGATTTCTGGAGAAAAAGAAGAAAAAAGAAATAAGAAGAAAAAGAGGGTTAAAGTTTGGAAGGGTAAACACTCAACGGGTGCTAGCCATTGACCGACCAATGACCTCAGAACTAGATTTAAAAATTAAAAACGGAAGTCTCAGTTTCTGCGGAGAAGTGGAAGTGGATGTGACAAGACATCCACCACTGGGACCACAAACAGAAGTAAAGAAAATTTGGTCTCTTTTTTTTCGCTGGACACAAGAAGCGTCAGACATGTTTGTTGGGGCTCTGTCGAGACATGTCTAGGCTAGCAACCAACAGTGCGTATGAATGTGATTTACAATAGAACAGCTTGACCATACTCTCTCACTCTCCTTCTCTCTGAAAAAGAACCCACGAGCCTAGAAAGAAATAAACAACCCTTTTTTGACTATATGACTTTCGTATGTTTTTACGATGAAACCCCTCCACCAAGAAAATTATGATGCATTCCCAAAGATGAATTGGTTATGAGATCCCTATTGTATTTTGTTATGAAATGACCCCTATGTAATAAAAAGCTTCCTCTGGAAAAAAAATTATGTTGTGTCTTGATGATGATGATGATGATGGCTGTGTTGAAGAAACACCTCTTAGAAATAGATCCAGATGGAATCATAAATGTATGGATAAATTGGAAGTGACTCATGCATTTAAGAACTAATACAATACGCATTGCCATATCATCCCAACCCTTTGCAGTAGTGACTCAGGAATCTAAGAACCATTAAGATACTCTGCAAAGGGTTAGAATTGTATGACAATAAGATGTGCAAAATAAATAGGAAAAATGAATGGGGGGGGGGGACATGAGTGAAGATAAGAATATGAATGTATGAATAGACAGGAAGTGACTCAGATATCTAAGGACCAATAAGATACTCTGCAAAGGGTTAGGATTATATGGCAATAAGATGTGCTAATAGAAAGACTGAATAGGGGGTGAGATATGAGTGAAGATAGAAATATGACTGTATGGATAGACAGGAAGTGACTCAGATATCTAAGGACCAATAAGATACTCTGAAAAGGGTTAAGATGGTATGTTGTTGGCATCCTTCTGTCTATGAGAAAACAATGGAGTAGTGTCAAAGTTTTTTGTTGTTTTTTGGGCTTTTTTCCTTTGAACTACATAGCCTGGGCGGGTTCATATGGAGGATGAGCTGTTGCCCATGCAGCAAATCCCCCCTCCTTCACACTGCCACTGTGATCCAAACGAAAGGTAAGGAACCAATGCAGTTTGGCAACAGTAGTGTCCCAGGAGTTGATGGGGGGCACTGGATTTCAGCATCACACCACCTTAGAGACTCCGGCTCCTGATTTGTTTTTGGAGTCTACTCTCCTAGCCTTTCCTTGAAAGGCAGCAGAGGTTTATGGTCATATTTCCTTGACTTAGATGGGTCGCTAACCAAGGCTAAGGAGACCCTTCTAACCCATTTGGAGATTTATGTGAGTAGTAAGTACCCCAATCCTAATACTATCGGTGTTCCTGAAAAATGAAATGAGATTAGGAATATGGTGTACTTTGCATTTGTGTATAAGATAAGCAACAATACCAGGATGGCATGACAATAAGATATGCTAATAGAAAGAATGAATAGGGAGGAGGAGACATGAGTGAAGATAGGAATATGAATGTATGGATAAACTGAGAGTGACTTACATATGTAAGGACAATAAGATACTCTGCAAAAGGTTAGGAAGAGCTTGTGGTGTAATGGGTTATTGTCATGAGAAACGGACATGGCAAATCAAGTTTAAATCCTGGACAAGGCTGGGTAATTTATGAGGAAGTGCGTCCGGTCTCCTGCCTCAGAAATTGCTACCCGGTGACTATTAAAATAACGTCCCCAGCTATGTCGGTGTTACTTGAAAGAAAACAACCAACTTAGGGCGTTAAATGTATTTTAGAGGGGGTCTATTTTTTGACGTAATTATTATTTATTTATTGTAATTTGTCGTAATTCTGTTCATTTATAGAAATTTGTCGTAATTCTTGTTCATTTACAGAAATTTGTCGTAATTCTTGTTTATTTATTATAATTTGTCGTAATTCTTGTTTAGATATGAAGATGGATATATAGTTTGGAATAGACTGAGATAGATAGATAAACAAAATAATATAGATAGATATAAACAAATGGAGATAGATAGACAGATATTTTCTACAAGTAAATGTATTTGTGGGGTGTCACTTCTTTTTTGTCGTAATTCTTGTTTATTTAAACTAAAAAACAAGACATTAAACAAACATGAATAAAAGAAAATCTGAGACGACATAGCTGGGGACGTTATTTTAATAGTCACCGGGCAGGAGACCGGGACGCACTTCCTCATAAATTACCCAAGGTTGTTTACATTTCACTTTGCTAAAACCTTGGGAAAAGTATGGATCTAACTTTTCTCTTTCTAGCTATGGGTAAATAGTAGGGCATATTGGGTTCTTTAACTTTGGTATGACAAATGGTCTAGAAGAAGGAAAACTCTGAATTCAAACCTATTATACCTTGCTTAAAAAAAACTAACCATGTGCCACATCCTGCTTGTGTGGAGGGGTTGGGTAAATATATACTCTACAAAGGGTTAGAATGATATGACAATAACATATGCTAAATAAATAGGAAGAATGAATGAGACACAAGTAATGATAGGAATGGGTGCCATTCGCAGAATTGTGTCCCGGCCTCTTGCCTTTAAAAACGCTAGGCGGTGATAGCTGAAAAAACAACCCCACCTACGAATGAAGTCCCTAGTTGAAGTGGTGCCTGCTGAAATAAACAACCAGTGCTTGAGGCGTTTTTCCCGAAAAGTTAATGCGATATTTTTTTTCTAGTCTTTTTTTTACTGTAAATATTTAGCCCCCCCTCCCCCCCCCCACACACAAAAAAATATTTTAAGGAGGGGCAGGGTTAAATCATTTACATTTACTTGTCGAAAAAAGATTGGAAAAAAATATCGCATTAACTTTTCGGGAAAAACGTTGTAAGTGCTGGTTGTTTTTTTCAGCAGGCACTGCTTCAACTAGGGACTTCATCCGTAGGTGGGGTTGTTTTTTCAGCTATCACCGCCTAGCATTTTTTTAAGGCAGGGGGCCAGGATGCACCTAGGAATGTATGGATTGACTCAGGTAAGTAAGGATCAATATGATACTCTGCAAAGAGTTAGGATAAGATATAGCAATAAGGTTCGCTAAATAGATAGGCAAAATGATTATGTATATTTATATACCTCTGCTCGGCTACAAATCTCTAAAAACCACCAAGCATAAAGACATCTCAACAAGCTAAACAAAATCAATCACACACAAGAGAAATGTAGAACAAATTCCCCTGTGATTGTTTTCCAATAGAAATATGACCTTGAGCTCTTCAATTTCAGGATCAATGGATATCTTATTAGTTCTTAGATGCATGAGTCACTCAGGGCTGGTGCTAGGGTCTCATCACCCCCACCGGATCTATGATACTGCCCCCCCCCCCAACTCTACTACATATCAATTTTCATAAAGTACTATTCATACAAAATATGTGAACTCCCACTCTAAAAGTAAAGTCGTCGGGGTGGCCTAAAGTTGGTATCAACCAGACAGCGAGGGAGTCTATCCCCTTTTCACTAGCGTTAGACCAAGGAGATTACTTTAGCATCTGATGGTAGGTGCGCCACACCTACCATCAGCTCCTCACTTTACCACACAGATCCCTGTGTTACTCATATGCTGAGTTGACAAGGACTGGTATCGAACCAGGAACATTGAGGTTTCCAGCTGAACACTCTACCAACTGAGCTAAACTTTAAATTTGTGTCGATGAGTCCATTTCTTATGACTCTAACCATTACGACACGCACCTCCAGCAATCTTGCCCCCACCCCCACCCAGTCAGGTGGTTTGAGAATAGTACACACTGGACTTGGAGTCACTTCCTATTCATCTATGCATTCATAATCCTATCTTCACTAATGCCTCCCACTCCCTATTTATTCTTTCAGACCATATGACCTTTAGGCACCCCTTTTGCTTTGCTGATTCATAAGTACATTTTTTTATTTACCCTGTCAACATCTTGTTGTTTGTTAACAGACGATTTTTAGAGGTTTTTTTTTAATTATTAAACTAACCCCTAACCCTAACCCCTAACAAACAACTGGATGTTGATGGTGTAAATGAAAAAAATGTACTTATGAATCAGCAAAACAAAAGGGGTGCCTAAAGGTCATATGGTCCATTCTTTCTATAAGTACATCTTATTGTCATACCATCTTAACCCTTTGCAGAGTATCTTATTAGTCCTTAGATACCGGAATCACTTCCTGTATTACATAATTCATAGGTGACCTATGAATTATGTAAGTAAATGCAGCTAGATTTTTGAATCGAAGTTCATTGAAGATTCAAATAACGGGGTTAAATGGAAAGTTACTGTTAGCTGTTAAAGTTATTGACAGCATTTAACCTCTTGCTGGCCTATTCGCTGACTTCTGATTGGCTGAAGGAAGGTGTAAGAACAAAAATTAAGTTGTTGGCAATAGTCAGAAGGAGCAAACACAGGGGTTCCTTACTCCAAGATACTGACATCTCATCAAAGTGGTTAGAAACCCTTTTGGGCTGGGTTTTTTTTGTGATAAAGTCTATAGAAAACAACAAAGTCTTGCTTCGTTGTTGGCAGAGCAGTGAGCAGGCACCCAGCCCACAGAGAAAGAAATCTTCACTCATGTCTCGCCCCCTCCCATTCATTCTTTCTATTAGCACATCTTATTGTCATACCATCCTAACCCTTTGCTGACTATCTTATTGGTCCTTAGATATCTGAGTCTCTTCCTGTCTATTCATACAGTCATATTTCTATCTTCACTCATGTCTCACCCCTATTCATTCTTTCTATTAGCACATCTTATTGCCGTATAATCCTAACCCTTTGCAGAGTATCATATTAGTCAGATATCTGAGTCACTTCCTGTCTATCCATGCATTCATATTTCTATCTTCACTCATGTCTCTCCGTCTTCATTTTTCCTATTTATTTAGCTCACCTTATTGCCGTGTAATTCTAACCCTTTTCTGAGTATTTGGACTTGCTTAGGATGAGTCTTAGCAACAACAACAAAAGAAACAAAAAAGAAACAAAAAAGAAACAAGAAAAACTAATATTCCTCCACTGCAATGAAAATAATATGGAAACTTGTGTGGATTAAAATAAAACTAAACTAAAATCAGAATGAAAAAAGACAACAAACTCCCATGAGCCTTCACCGAAAGAACCCTCTGCACATGTGCGAGAAAAAGGACTGACTTCCAACCCCTGAAAGAATATCTCAGCTATTCGAGTTTACGCCTGAACTGTGTCTAGTTGCACTAGTTGTCAGGGAGATAATCCCTTGCCACAGGCAACTATGACCAGTCAATAAAGCCTAAGTCATAAAACCACTTTCTGCCTTTGTCTCTTTCTTTTTTCGTTCCTTGTATTCCTTTCTTTTTCAGTGCAACCACCAAATGAGATGGGGTTTGAAAACGAAAACCCTAGGAACATGCACCAAGAATATCCAGCTACTTTTAAACCTTTAAAACACCCTCAAATCTCTTACTACCCCATAAACTCCATCAAAGAATTCTATTTTATCTAAAGCAAGAGACCAAACATATTGATTGAAATATTAACCCACAAGTTTTAGAAACCTGTTTTACTACTTTTCTAAAATCAAGAAGAATACCAGATGGTTAGAAATGACATATAATAATGCTGAATTGTATTTTTAGTAAAAATATAAACATAAATCAAAGTGAATTGAATAAATTTACCAAACAGACACATCGAATATGCAAATATATGGGATAATATAATCATAAATTTATTTAAAACTTTTTGTTCACAAACATTTATTCTTATTTTCATTAGATGTCCAGGATTTTAATTTTAAAAAGCTACAAATATAATTAAGAATGTGGGAATTTTCATATCACACTTATATATATATATATATATATATATATATATATATATATATGCCCCGATCACTACAAAGAGGTGACTTAAAGCACACAAGCACAAGACCAACACACACACACACACACACACACAAACATGCACATGAAGAATTTGAAAGAATACTAATATATCAAACAAGCATACAAACACATATGTTACTACTACCACAAACAAGTACAAAATACTAACGGAATGGATGCATACAAGCAGCTATGAGCATCCAATTTGTAGGACTCTGACCTTTTAGAAGTCTTCTGACAAAGGGATTTTTCATCCTGAAATATATAAAAAACCATAAATCATAGGTAAATGAACAACATCCTTTTTACCTCATCTTTCTTTATACTCACATTGTGATAGCCCCCAAAAACAAACCACAACACACACACACACACACATACAAATACAAACACACACACACACACATATACACACACACATATATATATATGTTGGCTGTCAACTCCTGCTTGCGTAAGACCATTTCCTGTTTTTTTTTTTTTTCTCATAGTTGAGTGCCAGTAGCATTTGACACTGTATCCTTGTGTTTTCTCAGATGACTCACCAGGCCAGCCCTGGAGGCACATACTCTTCCACATAGACTACATGTTGGAACTTCTCCACTTTGAATGTTGCTGGGCTGAAAATGACCCTTTCTAATAGCTCGCTTCAATTTTTGGTGTCTAATTCGGTTGGACACAAATTCTTTCACAGACCGGTAGATGGTGGCTCTCCAGCCAGGTCTATTATTAACAGCTATCATCATAGAAAATCGGTGGCCTGAGTTCAAATTCTCATTGAGGTTGTCTGCGTTATATCTATTATTATACTAAAGCTGAGTGAATCAATGATTGTTTGCTAAAGGCTTTTTTCCTATTTAGTTTAATGGCACAAAATTCATATCAAAATATTCCTTACTTCTTGGATTGAGTTATGTTTGAAACACATCCATTCTAATTGGTTCTAATTAGTCGTAATTTAAAATTAAGTAAAAAACTGACCCATCTCTAACACACATTCTGCCTGTCACTTTCCCTATCTCTATGTATATCTTGATTACCTCTTCATTATATATATTAGTTTCTCTGGGATGGTAAATAGAGGGATTAGAGAGTGTGAAATATATTTGTATGTTAAGTTTCAGAATCAGTTAGCCCATAGCTTCTCAACATCTTAATTGGGTCCATTTAAATTTAAATTAGGTCAAACGTTCCCTTTCTTAGAAATCTTACAAAATGATTTTAATGTCTTTTTAAAAATTCAATTCACTTTGCAAACTCACTTTTCGCTAATCCCAATTCTCTACCCAGAGTTCAATGTGTGACCCAACGGGTTACATTTTGTCTAGTACATAATATATATATATATATATATATACTAGACAAAATGTGACCTGTAGGGTCATATATATATATATATATATATATATATATATTATATATATACTTATGCGTGTGAGTTGTGTCATAGTTATTAACACTTATGTGTTAATAATATCTGCGTGCAGACTTTCATTTTTTATTACAATCATCATCATCAGCATCATGTCATGCTAGCAGCACAGATATCCATGAAAATCTCCCTCCAAATGTCCCTATTATTCATTGTCCTCAGGAGGTCCTCTGTGCAGCATCCAGTATCCAGCGGTGTTTTTATGGATAATACTGTATTATTTAATAGTATCCATTTTGATTGTATTATTTTCAACTAGAAATAATAAAATCCTGGTATGTTTGATTTAGAAGAAAATGAACTTTTTTATAAAAAATTGTTAGCGGTATACTTATTTATAGCAATACTGTAATAAAAAAGTCGTCAGGGTGGCCTAAAGTTGGTATCAGCCAAACAGCGAGGGAGTCTATCCCCTTTTCACTAGCGCTAGACCAAGGAGATTGTTTTTTGCATCTGAGGTTAAACGCCACACCTACCATCAACTCCCCACTTTACCACACAGATCCCTGTGCTACTCATACACTGAGTTGGTGAGGGCTGGTAGCGAACCCGGAACCTTGTGGTTCCTAAGCAGACACTCTACCGACTGAGCTAAACCAGCCCTCTATTTTGATTGTATAATATTTTCTTAGAAATAAAAAAAAATCACAAAAATAATTGGTAGATGGTTGGTTTGGTTCGGTTGGTTTGTTTTATGGCATATCAACTCCTTTTGGGTCATTTAATGCCAAATAAGTTTAATTTTGATAAATAAAGGACTCAGGTTGCTTACCGTACCTGTGTGATACATTTTTAAGGGCCATTCCTTGGCCTTATAGCAGAAGCACTTATCTGGTGTAATTGGATCCTTGATAAAGAGTCCATCGATAATGAATCCTCTGGCTACTAAAGTGTTCTCAGTTACTGGTATAAAGTCCCTTGATAATGAATCCTGTTGGTTACTAAAGTGTTCTCAATTACTGGTAATCATATAAGTCCTTCGAGAGTATTGGTAAAGATCTGGCAATCCTATGTCTGTCCGTCCTCATAGAGTACAGTTTTAATTATGACCAATGTGGGGGGTTTAAGTATTCTATAAGGCCAGTAGTATTGCTAGTGATTGGTTACAAGAGTCAATCACATGACCTTGGATAGTCTATAAATCTAAGTGGGTATTTATAGCACATCTTATATACCCAAATACGCCAACACTGTGGTTGATCAAGTTGTCACCCAATTAAATATTGAACAGGCTCATCGCTGCTTAACTTATAATTAAACACTTTTTCGTCATTTTTTATCAAGAGATTTTCTAAAAGTATCTCAGTAGAATTGCAGACACCAGGAAATATCCCAGTCTTCCTCTTGAGATTACAGTGGAAAGTCACAATCCAATGGATCCACAATCCCAGATCCAGAAATCAAGTTATTTTGTGATACTTACTCAAGATGTAATGATAGCTGCTGCTTGTGGCGTTGGTGTGTCAAGCATTTTTGAATTCATTCGAGTGGTAAAGTTCATTGTATGATGTCAAAGGAGCGGTAGATCCTATGAATAAATGTGGGATAGGTGGCTTTTTTTCGTGGTTGTTACATTAACTTTATAGACAGGAATTAAGGTTTTATATCTTTTGAATGAAAGAAAAGATGTTATTTATGAGACATGAGTTATTTATCAAGAAATATTTATTGGAACTTGTGTTGCATAGTGCCTTTTCTTGGACGGCACTAAATATCTATATATTGTATATATCTTACTTCTTATTCTTGTCGTCTAGTCTTCTGGCCGGATCTGGTATATCTTCTATCATCTATCTTCTATCTTGGTCTGGTCTTGTCGTGGTGTTTCTTGGGGACTCCGGGTCTTTGTCGGAGATCATTTCTTATCAGAAGCCTTGTGCTATTGTTAGCTTTTAGTAATAACAACAAGACTTCGATTTATGATGATGTTACTTTATTCGTAGAACCCCAGACCAGATAATCTCACATCTTGCTAGCTTCGCTTCTAAGTCCTAACTCTCCAACTGACTAACTGAGTTGCTTACACCTTAAACCGGAAGGGGGCTTTCTATCGCCTTCCAGTTCTCACGATCATCCCCAGACCGCAAGGTCAGAGTGAGGTCAAGCATTGTCACTCACTCTCAAGGCCATTAGCTGTACTGATCGCCATAATGATTTCTACACTACTGTCATAATCATTAGTTAACTAATTATTATGTAACACTTTATTTTTATAAGTTTTCATTTTCTATAAATAGTTCAACAATTATTTGTTGGTTTTTGTCATACAACAGTTATTTTTTTTGTTTTTTCGACATAGAAAAAATTTCACATTCATTGTAGCGTGGAACAAGAGTATATCAGTAAGTTAATAATCAGTCACATTTACTCATTGTTATAAGCTGAATTTTGATCTGAAACTTTGACTGTATAATGTTCAATCTATGTGAATAATATTCACCACTGAATTGAGTGCATTGACAAGGAAGGAGATTATGTTGAAAAATAAATTTATGGCATAAAATATGTTATTCGTTCATCATTAACTATACACATACTAAGACATCTATCTATCTATCTATGTGTGTGTGTGTGTGTGTGTGTGTGTGTGTGTATGTGTTCTCTTTGGCTTATAGCATGTTAACCATTGTTAGGTTATTTCTTTTTTTCTATTTTGCAAGCATGCTTCATGGTTTCAAGTCATTATTTCTATTTAATAATAATAATAATAATAATAATAATAATAAAGAATTTTGCCGTCCCGCAGAATATTCAATGTTGAAAATGAAGGAAAAAACTTAAAATTTGCTTCATTACAATAATTTATTTCAAGCACATTACTGCTTAACAAATGACTTTGCTCATACCTGAAGATGCTGCAGTAATGCGGTTGAAATAAATTATTGTAATGAAGCAAATTTAAAGTTCTTTCCTTCATTTATTGTATATATATATATATATATATATATATATATATATATAGTATCCAATTGTCGCTTTAACTTTTCCGCCACAGTGGCATCAGTAAATAATCCAAAAGTGCTCAATATATTAAAAACACAGAGTAGTAATAATACTAATAATAATATTATTATTAGAGGAAAAATACTGATAATAAATTATAGTATATATATATATATAATATATATATATATATATATATATATATATAAGAGAGAGAGAGAGAGAGAGAGAGAGAAGGAGACAGACAGATATAAAATACATTTTGTCCCAGTATTCGTTTTGTTTATGTTTATTCATCCTTGTATGTTATGAAATACATTTCTTTTCTTACTAGTTGTTTATGTTATATTAAAGTACATTCCAGTGTAAACTTAAATAAGATTATGCATTAGTAGTATCTACATAATAATAAATATTTTGCATGCATCTAAATACTTCTTTCCTCCCATTATTTATGCATGTGTGGTGTATGTGTCGGTGTATGGTGTAATGGTTATTGTTGTTGGAAATGGACTCAGTGACCAGAGTTCAAATCTTGAATAACCTAAGGTAAGTATCCAACTATTATCACTCTAGCTATGGATAAATAGTAGGGCAGAGTGGGTTTTTAACCTTAGTATGGAAAACTAACTTCAAACCTGTTAAACTCTGCTTAAGAAATTGACCTTTGTCACATCCTGCTTATGTGGACGAGTTTATATATATATATATATATAATATATATATATATATATATATATATATATATATCTGTGTGTGTATGTGTGTATCTATGTATCCATGTATTTATGTATGTATGTATGTGCTTTTAGGTATAATATATATATATATATATATATATAAGGGTCATTCAATAAATAGGGGTAATTTTTTGAAAAGGTTAAATGAATTTTTTTTTCACAATTCTTTTCCATAAGAACTGGTTTATAGTAAAAATTATTTTAATCTTGCAAAAGCATTTCTTTTGAGGCTGTTCAAAAAGGTACAAATCAAACAGAGTACTCGTGGCTTAAACAGAGTTCTGTCATCTAAGTTTTGATGGCTGTAAAGTGCAAAGCATGTGAAATTTATAGAAGAATATCTTATGTGTATAAAAAAGCTTATTTAAGTCAAAAGAATGTTTACAAATGGGTTAAACATGGGTTTGCCAATAAGAGCCTGAGTTGAAAAGACAATCCATGGAGTGGAAACACGCTGACTCTATGGTAAAAGAAAAGGTTCCGGGCACAGAGGTCAGTAAAGAAGGTCATGCTGACAGTCTTCTGGGGCAGGAAAGGACCTATTACCATTGTTACATATTCATGGATAGCTAATGAATTATGTACATACCTGTAGTAAGAATATTTGAATAAAGTTTGTCAGAGTCAGAAGAATGGGGGTTCAGTGGAAAGTTAGTGTGGCCAATGAGTGTCAACAGTGACATTCCGCCTGACCTTCAGGTAGAGTGCACCATTACAGACATGTGAGAATTAGTTTCAGATGTGACCAGAGAATCCATAGTGAGCGGACCTCTAGGTCGTTCGCTCTGAGGGTTGGTCCCCCCTGCGACGGTTAATTAAAACAAGAGTTGACAGCCTGAAAAAGAAGAAAAATCAGCCCCCAGCAGAAAGATCAGCCCAACAAGAGAATATGGCGGCCAAGTTAGAAGCAGTAGAAGCAACAAGTAACAAGTACCCTCATTTCATCATCTCATCTATTATCTCTCAGTCTGTCTCTCTCCCCGTTTATATACCTGATGTTGAATGAGTATATAACACTATTGATTTTCTTGAAAAGGGTGCAATAGTAAAGTGCTTGGTTAAATCGAACTTAACGGACCTAAATTCCACTATTGTATGTGTTAGGGGCCAGAATAAAGACACAAGAGAGGAAATTAGTTAAACAAATATATTAACAAAGAACAGTAGTACAAACATATACAAATGAGAAGGTTACTCGCAAAGCTGTCTTATCAACTATCTGCTGAAATATTAACTCTCGCTAAAGTGCAGAACCGGCTGCTATTTATAGTTGGAAGAGTTCATGCATACGTGGTAAATTACCATAACAGTATGTCACCCCGCCAAAATAAAAAAAATACCAAAAATCAGGGAATTAACCAAATTTAATTTTATTTAAAAACTTTTACATTTTTTCAAGTCAGTTAACATTGAACTCTTATCTTTGAGGTGTAACACAGATTCTCAAAGATACATGGTTCAAAGTTAACTGACCTGAAAAAATGTAAAAGTTTTTGAATAAAATAACTGGTGCGTTATATCTTTTATTCATAAATATATCAACACTGAAAATTTCATTAAATTTGGTTAATTCCCTGATTTTTTTTCTTTCAGCGGGGTGACATACGATGGTGGAATTTAAGTCCGTTAAGTTTGGTTTAACCCAGTGCTTCTTATTATGAACTCCTCCAGCAAAATTTATCCTATTTTATCTTATTTTTTGAATGACCTTATATATATGTTGAGTGTTGATTACTAGAATTTTCATTGATTTCAAATAAACCATAATACCGATCTTTATAACATCAAGTTGTCATGTTTATATTTGTAGATGACATTTACAAATTTTGTTTTGATGATCTACAATTCCCTATTTTTATCACTGTTGTTTGTTCAGTGGAAAAGACAGAATCTGATTGGTTGATTCATACACAAATGTTTCCCAAGAAATGTTGAACACAAGGCTAAAAGAAATAACCACAATAAATAACGGTACCTGAAGAACTTGTCCATTTCCTACAACTGTAACCATTACACCATGTCTCTCTCTCTCTCTCTCTATATATATATATATATATATATATATATATATATATATATATATATATTATATATATTATATATATATTATATATATATATATATATTAATATATTATATATATATAATATATATATATATATATATATATATATATATATATATATATATATATATATAAATGTTGTTCTGGTTCCAACAGAGAAAATTCAATATTTTAAAAAAAAGAAGGTCCGCAAAATGTATTTTGTTCTCAGAAAAAAATTTAAAAAATTTTCTGAGAACAAAATACATTTTGCGGACCTTCTTTTTTTTTATAAAATATATATATATGTATATATATATATATATATATATATATATATGCAAGGTGTGTCAAAAAAGTATCAATTTTTTTTGTATATTATATTCTGAAAAACGAATAACCTTCCATTCATTAATTTTTTTCAGAATACAAAATGTGTCAAAAAAGTAACAAGTTTAAAGCTGTATTTACCAAGATAGAAATGAAGAATGAATGGATGGAACGTTATTTTTTTCCCCAGAATACAAGGTGTGTCAAAAAGTACAAAAAATCTCAATACTTTTTTGACACACCTTGTATATATACACACAAATAAAAAATAAAAATACTGGGTGTTTTTTTTTAATATGCGAGTGTAGGTGTTCAAACTAGACTAATATTTTTTTAAATACAAATTTGAAAGTAAATTTGAAAATTAGGATTAGAAGACAATTCATATATTATGGTTTATCAAAAATATTTTCATTTTTTTAATCAACTGTATATTTCATGCATATGTAATGATCGGAGAGGAGAGTAGCCCCGACAGCAAAGAGAGCCAGAAAGAGGGAAAAAAGCCAGCAGCCCCAGAAAACATCACAGTTGTGTGCATTCAGTGCACCAAAGACTGTCACTCAAGAATTGGCCTGCAAAAGTCCCTTGCGCAAATGCAGATAATTTTTTTTTTTTTGGACCCTACAAATGCAGATTTTTTTTTTTTTTTGGACCCTACGCTATCGTCCTTAGTGGACGGAAAGGTGCCAACAACAACAATGATCTACATATGTTGATTATCTTATTTCTTCTGAAATTTCTTGAGTGCTTGTGGTCAGAAAGACTAATTACTGCAGCCAATCACAGCAATTGCAACATATGGACAAACAGAAAAACAACATAAACTAAAAATGGGAAGAAAAATAACTATATGAGAACATCACTTATGAGTTCATCCTTGCTTCTCCAGCAGTGTCCAGCATGTCTTGTTCATCTTACTTGGATGGTATATGTGATAGGAGGTAAGTGGCCATACAGCTGCTTTTCTTTTTTGGATGCTGCTTCCAGGATTTGTTCAAGACAGCATGTAGCATCCTTGCATAGTTCCCATTTATCTTTTTCTCGAAGCGTTTTGTTTGTCCAAGTGGTATACCCATACGGTAGCACTGACATGGCTACAGCTTGGAAGAATTCTTGCTTTATCTTATCAGAGAAATCAGATTTCCATATAATAGATTCGTATATAAAATATAGACAATATATATATAAGGCCGTCGGCTTGGCCTAAAGTCAGATTCAGCCAAACAGCGAGGGAGTCTATCCTCTTTTCACTAGTGCTAGACCAAGGAGATTTTTTTTTAGCATTTCAGGTGGAGCGCCACACCTACCATCAGCTCCTCACTTTACCACGCAGATCCCTGCACTACTCATGCTGAGTTGGCGAGTGCTGGTATTGAACCAGGAACCTCATTGTTCCCAGGTGAACACTCTACCGACTAAGCTAAACCAGCCCATGTACAAAACATATACAAAATATGTATATACATGTAGAATTAAACAAAAGGCACGTGTCCTGTTTAACAATTTTATTAACAATCTTTTCGAGCTTTCTGGCCAACTTTTTTACATTTGGATGGAATCCGTAGATTAGTCAACAGAAGTTTTTATCCCAAGTAGTTTCAGCTCTTCAAAGTGCCATCATCAGGGGTGATTTGTTTGTGTTCCAGTTTTTTTCAAGTTAGTAGTAGTGAGAGTAATTAGGAAGGGAACTCGTAAAAATTATTTTAAGGGGCGTGGAGGTTGGAAGGAGGAGAATTGGTAGGAAAAGTGTTATAGGCATTTTAAAATGTGAGTACTGCATTCAAAATTAATCTTATTTAAGAATCTTGTTTAATTCTACATGTATAAATGAAAGAATGCTGCCCAAATACACATATTTCAAAACATCTATATATATATATATATCGAAGGAGCAGGCGATATCCCGCACAAACTGTCACAGATGCAGACTATGCAGATGACCTTGCACTTCTTGCAGATACACCAGTACAGGCTGAGTCACTACTACATAGCTTGGAGAAGGCAGCAAAGAACATTGGCTTCTATGTGAACTCTGATAAAACGGAGTTCATGAGTTTCAAAAAGAAAAGAGACATCTCCACACTTGACGGTAAGCCTCTCAAGATAGTAGAACAAATTCATATACCTAGGTAGTATGCACCGCCTGGACCCTAACGAAGTGCCTTGAAAATAAGCTAGATGGGACCTGCACAAGAATGCTGTGTGCATTCTTAAAAAAGTCGTGGAAACAGCACCCCACAAGGAGGCAGCTGTATGGCCACTTGCCCCCAATCTCCCAAACCATACGAGTAAGACGGACTAGGCATGCGGGACACTGCTGGAGAAGCAAGGACAAGCTCATAAGCGACATACTCCTGTGGAAGCCAACACATGGGCATGCTAGTGTGGGCCACCCAACCAGGACCTATATTGACCAACTATGTGAGGATGCTGGATGTTGTGCAGAGGAGCTCCCAGGGACAATGAATGATAGGGAGGGTTGGCGCGAGATTGTCATGGATATCCGTGCTACTTGCGCGACATGATGATATTGATATATATATATGTGTGTGTGTGTACAAAAATAGAATCATATTGAACATTATATTTTTTATATTTTTTTCCTTCTACCCTTAAGAAAAAGGTAAGCATTCATAAGTAGTTTTATTAATAAAAAAAAAAGAAAGTCTAGCGTTAACAGAACAAAAATGGAATGATCCTGGACTTTACCATTTTTAGCTTCATTTTCTACTTTCTCCACTTCACCAAATGATAAGCGCACATTAGTAGTTTTATGATGAAAAGTCTAGTGTTAACAAGAACAAAAATGGAATGATCCTGTCTTTACCATTGTTAGCTTCCTCTTTCTACTTTCTTCCTCCTTCCTTTCAGCAAAAATGTAAGGACAGATGCAGTTTCATGATAAAATATCTTTTTGATAACAGACCAAAAATGGAATGATCCTGGACGTTACCATTTTTATCTCTTTTTTTCTTGTTCTTCCTACCTCCTTCCCTTCAGCCAAAGAAAGCGCATATAAATAGATTTATAATAAAAAGTCTTGTGTTAACAGCAAAAAAAAAAAAAAAAGAATGGAATGATCATGAAATTCACCATTTTTATCTTTCTTCTCTTACTTCCTTCCCTTCAGTGAAAAATAATTACATATAGATAGTTATAAGTTAAGAGTAAGGAAATGAATCCGACGGTATAAGTATAGATAAAAGGATATGAAAACACACAATGCTGTTAAAATGAAAATATTTTATATCATATTCATAGCTAATATTGAACAATATTTCGATTTATAAAAATCATCTTCAGAGCTTGTTTTTAATCCGGACTCATCGAGAGAGAAGCAGAAAATGTTTTTCGTTTTGAATTTAAATTATTTTCTGCTTCTCTCTCGATGAGTCCGGATTAAAAACAAGCTCTGAAGATGATTTTTATAAATTGAAATATTGTTCAATATTAGCTATGAATATGATATAAAATATTTTCATTTAACAGCATTGTGTGTTTTCATATCCTTTTATCTATATATATAGAGATAGTTTTATAATTGAAAAAATATATAAAGTATACAAGCTTCTTTCTGTACTCATGAGCTGTGAAAGAATCACTGGACAACGTGAAAGCCTTTGAAACCATGAATGCATGTACACCTCTGTGCAAATTAATTGAAACAAGTATTATAATATCCGCAATCTCTCTGTAGGACTTACCAGTATGTTCATGCACTGTTACAATTTTCATACACTTCATTGGAGTAAAGTCCATTGCAGACAATGGTTCTAGGACAACCAATCAATAGTTTGAGACAATAGTGTCTGGGCATGATAAAAGAGCTTAGCTTCACAGAGCCACCCCCATCCAACAGGCAGAACCCACACCCTAATCTAAAAGGGGTAGGGTCAAGTTTATTGTTTTAGGCCTGAAGTGCTCCAAAAAGGGGATTGCTGATGAACTAAGTTTGGCATTGTCTTCACATGCATGAATGCAGGGTTAAGTATGGTGCCAAAAATAGCTGAGTTACTTTGGTATTCTCCTCAGCCATGCATCCACTTTAAGAAAGCCAACCTTGTGTCAAATCTGCCTTTAGTGGAGAGGAAGGTAAATAAGACTTATACAAGT
This sequence comes from Doryteuthis pealeii, assembly GCA_023376005.1. Classification (NCBI taxonomy): domain Eukaryota; kingdom Metazoa; phylum Mollusca; class Cephalopoda; order Myopsida; family Loliginidae; genus Doryteuthis; species Doryteuthis pealeii. The sequence goes on along the minus strand of CM042147.1, from coordinate 111,565,724 downwards.
ATATTCTGAAATTGTCATATATATATATATGAAAATACAGTCAGGAAATTAATCCGACAATATGAGAAGAAAATATTTTAAAAATATAACAAACACAGGATGTTATGATCATGGGAAACAATTTTATGTGTCAATACTTAAGCATTTCGGCATATTGTGCCATCTTCAGGACACTGTTAAGTAATGTTTATGTGAGGGACAAAATGAAAGATGTTAAGTGTATAGTGAATGTGTGAATACACTTAACATCTTTCATTCTGGAGGGCGGCGTCAGTAATGTCAATGCTTGGTTCCTCAGGGAGTTTCAGGTCTTACAACATCATACTCCCCTCACCAGGTGGACCCTATTGTTTTATAGCCTGCTACTGAACTTCAATGAAACCACAGACACATGTATATAAAAATATGACCCGTCTTTATTTTCTTCAGTTTGTGGGTGGTGTGGAGCGCAGAGCGTTCACAATGAAAATGCCCGAGCAGGTTGATGAGGGGCGGTGACGAGTGTTCACAATGGGAATGGCTGAGGGAGTTGGTGATGAGAGGCGACAGGTTATGCTCTCGGCTGCTCGCTGGGGACTGACTGCCGCCCTTCGGATCCGCTAGCCTTTATATCCGATAAACATGCCCACGCATTTTTATCTTTTGATCTGATAATGGACATTTTTTATATATTTCTTTATCTTTCTCTCCATCTCCTTCACCGGAAGAGGAGTTTCTGTTTTCCTTTTTTCTTTTATATATTTCTTCATCTTCTCCCTGCTTCTTGACTGGAAGACCTCTCTTCCGTTATCCCCCATTTTTTTTATATATATATATTTCTTTATCTTTCTCTTTTGTCTCTTGACCGGAAGATTCCTCTTCCGTTGCACTATATGCATGTTATTAGGCTGCCTCTGTTCCAAATTTGCTCTGTGTATTTTATGAATAGATCATAAATTCTTATATATTGGCCCAGGGATATGTAACAACCACACAGAGACTTGATCGGTACTTGTATACAATAGGAGACTTGAAGGAAATACTTAACTAAAAATTAGTCTTTAAATATGTACACCCTTAATTACATTTTGGAGGGCATCGTCACTGATGTCAATGCTTGGTTCCTTGGGGAGTTTCAGGTCTTACAACATCATACTCCCCTCACCAGGTGGACCCTATCAGAGAAGATGAAATTCTTTGAACGCTAGGATGCTTTGAATGCAGTTTAGAAGAATTCCAATTTTACTTTATCAGAGAGATCAGATTTCCATATTGTCATTAACCTGTCAATACAAGTCTATGCTTTACGTATGTGTATGTTGACATCGCTTTCTGTTTGGTGAGATATAATTAGCATAAAATAATCAGACAAGCTTAATCTAATCCTGTCTATATACAGACTACTTAATTTCAGTCTGTCTGCATCAATTAATTATTTTCTTTTAAATATTGCTTACGGTGCACTTTTGAGATAACAAAAATTATTTTCTAACAAATTATGATGTGTCAAAAAGGTATCAAGATTTTTGTACTTTTTGACACACCTTGTATTCTGAAAAAAAAAAATGTTCCATTCATAAATTTTTTTCAGAATACAAGATGTGTCAAAAAGTACCAAGTTTAATCCTGTCTATATACAGGCTACTTAATTTCAGTCTGTCTGCATCAATTAATTATTTTCTTTTAAATATTGCTTACGGTGCACTTTTGAGATAACAAAAATTATTTTCTAACAAAATATGTTGTACAAGATGTGTCAAAAAGGTATCAAGATTTTTGTACTTTTTGACACACCTTGTATTCTGAAAAAAAAAAAGTTCCATTCATAATTTTTTTCAGAATACAAGGTGTGTCAAAAAGTACCAAGTTTAATGCTGTATTTACCAAGTTAGAAATGAAGAATGAATGGAACGTCATTTTTTTTTTCAGAATACAAGGTGTGTCAAAAAGAACAAAAATCTCAATACTTTTTTGACACACCTTAAATACTGCTTCTTAATACTTCTATCATAGTTTTCTTTGTTCTATCTTTCATTGTCCATTGGTTGTTGTTCTTTTGTAGTTCTTTTTTTTATTGTGATCCCTCTTGAATTGTTTTTTATAACAATTATTTCTTATATCATCCAATTCAATCTTAAATGTTTTGTTTTTTACACTATTGCTGGTTTTGATCTGATTCGGCAATTTGTTTGAAAAATATATTACTCTATTAGCAAAAATATACAACTGATTAAATAGATTTAGTTTTTGAAATCTGCCTTGACAGTAAATTTCCAGTTCAAGGGGAAATATTTGAAAGCATGTGTGGTATAAGGGTTAGAGTTGTAGGAAATGGATATATTGGCCCACGTTCAAATCCTGGATGAGACTATTTATATATCACGTGCTATACCCTTGGGAAAGATATGCATCCAACTATTTTCCTTCGAGCTGCAGGTAAATAGTAGTGCAGACTGTTCTCTTTAACCTTAGTATTGCAAAAAGTCTAGGAGAAGGAAAACTCTGAACTTAAACTTGGCAAAATCCACTTAAGAAATTGACCTTGTGTCACATACTGGGCAGACTGTGCTCTTTCACCTTGGTATGGCAACCAGTCTAGGATAAGGAAAAATCTTAATTCAAACCTGGTAAACTCCACTTAAGAAATTGGCCTTATGTCGCATCCTGGGCAGAATGTGTTTTTGCACCTTTGGATGGCAACCAGTCTAGGAGAAGGAAAAATCTGAATTCAAACCTGGTAAACTCCACTTAAGAAATTGACCTCATGTCACATACTGGGCAGACTGTACTCTTTCCCCTTGCTATAGCAACCAGTCTAAGAGAAGGAAAAATCTTAATTCAAACCTGGTAAACTATGCTTAAGAAATTGACCTTATGTCGCATCCTGGGCAAAATATGCTCTTTCACCTTGGTATGGTAACCAGTCTAGAAGAAAGAACACTCTGATTTCAAACCTGTTAAACTCTTCTTAAAAAATAAACCTTGTGTTGTATCCTACTCATGCAGAGGGGTTGGGTAAATACATAAAGAAGAACTGACATTTACAAGTCACAATGTATTCTAACCCCCACTTTTCAGGAGCTACAACACTACTGCATATTTTTCTTTAGAAACGTATAGAATAACATTCCTGGAAAAATGTGCAAGTTTTTCATGTTTTCTTTGTATTTTGGATGACACTACACTCTGTTTATCAAAGAGTTAAATTTGTCTGACACAGTGTTGTTTTATATCAATTACTTAAGAGCTTATTTTCAAGGTCCATGCCAATGGAACCAAGTGACGCAAGTCCCAACAGGATTTTGTCTCTACACTGGTAGATCACATGACTCATGGAATAACCTTTTTTTTTTTAATCAGCGCATTCTTACTTAACCTAATCTCCTTTTAAAATTTCTTTGTTTACAGCGTTAATATTTTTTTTTCATGTCATTTAAAAAAAATTTCTAATCCCTTTAATATATTTCCTTTCGTTTATTTTTCTTTCTCTCTATTTCTGTTTTCTCTTCCTTTTTTATTTTCTTCTTAAGTTAAGCAAATGATGAGCCTGGTCACTATTTAAATTGGTGACCACTTAACAACAGCGTTAATATTTTTTTTCATGTCATTTTAAAAAAATTTCTAATCCCTTTACTCTATTTCCTTTCATTTATTTTTTCTTTTCTCTCTATTTCTGTTTTTTCTTCCTTTTCTTCTTCTTCTTAAGTTAAGCAACAATGAGCCTGGTCACTATTTAAATTGGTGACCACTTAACAACAGTTAATATTTTTTCATGTCATTTTTTAAGAATTTCTAATCCCTTTAATATATTTCCTTTCGTTTATTTTTTTTTCTCTCTATTTCTATTTCTTCTTCTTTTTCAAACATATTTTTTCTTAATTTTTTCACTTCCTTATCTTCAGCCTCATCAATTTCACTTGTTTCTTTTTCTTTTTCTTTTTCTTTTTCTATTTTCTATGCACATTCAGTAAAGTCGTCAGGGTGGCCTAAAGTCAGTATCAGCCAAACAGTGAGGGAGTCTATCCCCTTTTCCCTAGCGCTAGACCAAGGAAGATTGTTTTTTTTCACATCCGAGGTGGAGCGCTACACCTTAGCTCAGTCGGTAGAGCGTCGGACTAGGAACCATAAGGATCCAGTTTCGATACCAGCCTTCACCCACTCAGCGTATGAGTTGCACGGGGATCTGTGCGATAAAGTAAGGAGCTGATGGTAGGTGTGGCGCTCCACCTTCAGATGCAAAAACAATCTCCTTGGTCTAGTACTAGTGAAAATGGGATAGACTCCCTCGCTGATTGGCTTATACCGACTTTAGGCCACCCTGACAACTTTACTTTTTTTTTAATATATATTTACCAACCCCACCACTTGAATAAGATGTGACACAGTCAATTTTTTTTAAGCGGAGTTTACCAGGTTTGAATTCAGAGTTTTCTTTTCTCCTAGACCTGTTGTCATACCAAGGTTAAATAGCCCAGTCTGGCCTAATATTTACCCATAGCTGTAGGGAGAATAGCTTTTCTATTTTCTATACAAATTTTTTAACTTTTTTTTTACTTACTCTGTTTTCATTAATCTACTCCCTCTCCCTCTCCCTCTCCCTCTCTTTCTCTTTCTCTTACACACACACACACCCTTTATCTCTTTATCTGCTACTTGATGAGTTTTTGTCATTTAATATTTCTTTACTCTTTCTTTCCAAACTTTCTACTTACTTTGTTTTTTTTTTGTATTTTTTCTGTTGCTTACCCTCAAAATCTATTTCTTTCTTTTATAATTTTTATTTATTCTCTTTATATTTTCTTTTCATTTTCATATGTTTGATCATATCTTACCAAATTCTCTGTCTCTCTGTCTTTCTCTCTGTCTGTCTGTCTCTCTCTCTCTCTATCTATCCCTCTCTCTCTCTCTCCATCTCTCTCTCTCTCCCTCTCTCTCTTTATATATATATACTGATTATGTATAAACATTGTTTTTTGGTATTATGAAGCATGGAAATGATCAAGTGAACAAAAACAAAAAACAGAACAAAAAAACAGAGCTGTTGTTCTGTCCCTGGTTCGATTTATTCTGATATTTCGGGTGGACCTTCACCCTTTATCAATATATATATATATATATTGATGATATAGTTAGTGATATTTATAAATAAAGGGTGCTCAATATCATTTATAGAGCATGTATATCTACGAGTAATATAGACATAAAGTCAATGCCACTTGGTATCTCTCAGTTTCTTGCCTATTCGATATATATATATATATATATATATATATATATATATATATATTATATAGGACTGACAAAGAATCGGTTGAGTTTCAATCCTGGCCTGTGCCAGCCTGCAAGTCTAGCTGCACTGAAGAGCTGTGATACGGCTACCAACAGTGCTGATGAGTTTAAAGATTGATGAGCAAAGAATTTTGTTTGAACCATTATGAAACAGGATAGATTTTTTTTAGGTTTGGAGTGTCAGTCATTCAAGCGTTCCAGAGTATATAGTAAAGTAAGTAAAGTTGGCAAAATGACTTATTGTCAGTATCAGCAAGGGAGTCTATCCCCTTTTCACTAGCACTAAACCAAGGAAATTGTTCTTGCATCTGAGGTGGAATGCCACACCTACGATCAGCTCCCCACTTTACCACACAGTACCCAAGCCATGCTACTCATGCACTGAGTTGGCAAGGGCCAATATCCAACCCAGAACCTTGTGGTTCCTAAGAGGATGTTCTACTGACTGAGCTAAACTGAATATCAATTCAGAAAAAAAAACTATATAGACATTGGAGGAACTTCTTCAAATGAACGCAAATGTCTTTTTGGACAAAATCAGCACCTTTTTTCAAGCAGAAAGGAAATTATACTATCCAGTAAAAAAAAAAAAAAAAATGACATATCTAAAAGATATATTAAGTAACTCCCAGGGTTAAGTTGACTTACCCATCCCCTCTGCAGAAGCAGGATGTGACACAAGCAGAGTCTAACAGGTTTGAATTCAGAATTTTCCTTCTCCTAGACCAGTTGCCATACCAAGATTAAAGATCTCAGTCTGACCTACTATTTATCCATAGCTGGAGGGAGAATAGTTGGATGCATACCTTTCCTAGAGTATTAGTGCTATGTGAAAAGCTACCAGCCTCATCCAGGATTTGAACTTGTGTCAGCATGTCCATTTCCTACACTGATAACCATTACATAACAGGTGCCTCCCTATGCTTGTGTGACACTATAAGCACTGGATCTTGTCAGATTATCAAAATTAAGCATCAATGAGCCTGTTCAGTACTTAAATGGGAGACCACTTAGTAACAGTAAATACTGGAAGCGACTTCAAGACTGCATCGGATGAAGCAAAGCTTAATAAAACAATAAGTTAAGCAATGATGATCCTGGTCACTGTTTAAATTGGTGACCACTTAACAACAGCGGATACCATAAGCCTGTGTGCCAGATGAAGCATAGCTTAGTAAATATCAAGTTAAGCAATGATTAGCTTGGTTAGTACTTAGATTGGGTTACCAGTTAGTAACAGCAGGTACAGTAAGCAGCCTCTGGCCTGTGTACCAGATGAAGCAAAGCTTAATAAATAACAAGTTAAACAACAATGAGCCTGGTCACTACTTAGATGGGTGACCACTTAGTAACAGCAGGTACTGTAAGGGTTGATGAACTGACCCTCGTGTTATTAAAATATTGCAAAACTTTTAACTCATCCTGGTAATAATTTTCATGGCTAGGCTAATTTCCTGACATAAATTCTATCAAACATGTCTGGGCTATTTAAGATTTTGAAATGTTCAGAAAAGCCTTTTACAAAAAAAATTGCTTAACATAATGTTTTTTTTAGTACAGTCAGATCAGATATCCCATGAAAGAAAGAAGATAGCAGATCTAATATGCCTCATCGAGCAAAAACTTTAACATTTGCTCATGACAGGTCATCCACCAGATTTTAATTTGAATAATAAAAATATTCTTGAACTCTATAGAACATTGTATAGAACCTTTTGTTTGAAAACAGAGTTGTCTATTTGCTTTTGTTATATCTTTGTGCGAGTATGTATGTATGTATGTATACAAAGTTTATCAGGTAAGTAATGCGTGTCAGGTTCTTTATTATGGGCTTCTCTTGGAATGTTTTTTCATCTATATACCTATATATCATCTATATATTTACCCAACCCCTTCTGCATAAGTGAAATGTGACATAAGGTCAATTTTTAAGCAAAGTTCAACAGTGTTTTTTCTTCTCCTAGACTGGTCACCATACCTAGGTTAAAGAACCCAGTCTGCCCATCTATTTACCCATAGCTAGAGGGAGAATAGTTGGATGCATACCTTTCTCAAGGTACACTTCCATTAATTGGTGATGAATTTTAAAATCCGTTTTATGCCTTTTACATTCAAAAGCCGAATAATTGCGCAAACTTCACACTTAATAGTAGCATCAATCGGGAGCTCCATCAGAAACAATTGCCAAGCCAAGACTGAGTGAGGCAGCAAGGCGCATGTAGGGGCAGGCACATACGCAACAAACACAACAGTGTTACCAATAGCTGCACAATGGCATCTCCAGTGCTTCGGAGACCTTACTTTTAGGATTAACCTTGTATATTAAATATATATTCTGGTCATGTTTGATTTTAAATTATTATTTTTTCAGTTCTTTCTTGTTTTCTAGATGTGGGAAAAGATTTCCAAGGACGGATCTATTTTTGATTTCTGACTTAAAACAAAGAAAGTCTAGTGTATTGTTCTACTGGAGCTTTCATGCACACTTTACAGAGTTTTATAAAGTTTTTCCCTGAGAAATTGGCTGCAAAAATAAATGTGCAAAAAGAGACAGGTCAAAGATCAATGGTGACAATACTTCATCTAAGAAATTTGAAAAATTTCCTATCTTGTGTTGTTTGTGTAAAACAACATTTCATACATGTAAAGCAAATCACTGATTAACCCTAGGTTTCACCTGAATGGTCATACTGAAGAACCATTCGGGTGAAACCTAGGTAGATTGTGTCTGACTCATGTAGGTCCTTATAATCATGCTCTACTTAATGTATTGAGCACTTTTTACATATACAACTTAGAAAACTTAAAAAACGTTCGATACTGATGATTATTTTCAGAAAGTATGGATGTGCTGGTCTTTTCGTTTTTTTAAATTTTTTCCCCAGATGTCAGCTTGAAAAAATTTTTTTTATTTAAAAAAATTGAATTACTGGGTTTTTTCCACACCGGTAGAGTTTAGAAGTAATAAAATAAAAAAATATATATCAAATTGCATTGTTCTCCTTAAAACGGATGGAGCACTCTCTTGTGGCCTGATATGTTTATATCAGTGACTCCCCTTTCTAAAATATGGATGTGTAGATGGTACGGAGGTAAGAACTGATGACAAATCGTTCAAGTTTCAATCCTGGCTTGAAGCAACAGGCCTTGTCTAGTTGCACTAATGAGCCATAAAATGCCGAAACAGGACTGTATGTGAATGACAATATATATATATATGTGTGTGTGTGTGTGTGTGTGTGCATGTATATATATATATATATATATATATATATATATATATATATATATATAAAGGGAATGACTTACTGGTAAAAAAAAATATTGGGTTAATCTGAATATTTGGTTGATACAAGTATTAATAAAGTCTATGTGCAGTCTAGAAGGAAAACTCTGAATTTAAACCTGTTAAACTACACTAAAGAAATTGACCTTGTGTTTTTTTTGTATTTTTTTGGTTTTTTTTTCAGGTTGACAATGCTGATTGAAAATCAGCTGATCAATGTTTCAAAATATTCAGTTTAAGGCATTACCAACATTCTTAACCGCCCTGTCGGCTGGGGCGTTAGAATGTACCGACTGCACCTCTAGATAGGTGCCTAACATGTACTACCACACCAGGTCAAAGTGAACCTGGGAGTAATGGTGATAAAGGGGTACTCCTCACTTTCTGTAGCCCCAAAATTGGAATTTCACCACTTGATGCAGTTTACCCAGGAGTAAAATAAAATGGAATTAATAAGGAAAACCGCCCTGTCGGCTGGGGCGTTAGAATGCACTGACTGCACCTCTGCAGTGGGGTAAGACTCCCCTAATGGGGCCACCTGTTGGCCATGGGTGGCGACCCGTGATGCTTAAGGATAGAGCCCAGGTGGATGAGCAGTTCATGACATGCAATACTCCACTTTGGCCCTATCTTGGGCTAGACAGGCGGTCGGAGAGGCCCCCACCGATCAATCGGCTGGTCACGTCAAGCCCTAGCACCTATATGATTTTCCCAACCCTATTGCCCTTATGGCAAGCCCCAACCCCTTTTTATCATATGGGTGCTAGAAGGCGGTGGCCGCGGGTCTACATGTCCTGGGAATGATGTTAAACTCTATCTGATGGTGAGGTTCCAGTTCTGGAGGTTTGGGGAATGTGGAGCACCCCTTCATCACCATTGCTCCCTGGTCCACTCTGACCCGAAGTGGTAGTACCTGTTAGGGTCCCATCTATGGGTTAAATAAAAAAATGTGTTTATATAAAAATTGTATTATCCATTAAGAATTGATTTATTTCAAAACTTTATCGGCATTAAATGATCCACTGAGGTTGATATGCCGTAAAACAAACCAAACCAAACAGCATTCTTAAATGACCTTTTCATTAATTTTGTAATATAAAAAACATTAAATTCACTTCTATTTTACATTTTTTAATGGTAAACTTAAAACTAAGATTTGTAGGGGGTCGGTAAAAGTGAATTCCAGCCAGTGAAGATGAATTCTGACTGGTGAGAAACATGCCGTTAACAATATTTGGAATGACGATGAATGAAAAGATGCAGGTTAGACAGAAAATGGAGGAACATCAAACACAGGGTATATAGTTAATAACAACTGAATATTTTGAAACATTGATCACCTTGCCTCTCAGAATTCACATTCAGCTGAGCAATCTTGGACTATGATCGTTCGTCGGGTAACCAGTTTATAGTGGTCGTCAATTTATGGTGGTTGTCTGGAGTGAAGTTATATATATATATTTTTTATATACATATATATATTGGTAATTACAACAAACACACTATAAGGTTATATAAATAAAACAGAAGGAAAAACAAATAACTCATAAATTTAACAAGTAATATGTGTATTAAAACAAATAAATTACAGTAGTCAAAATGTACTGTTGAAGGTCCAGCAGAATATGCTTTTTAAAAGTTCAGTAATGCAGAGGAAGAGAGAGTTGAGTTCAGTCCAATAGAGGAAGAAAGGGTAAAGAAAGAGTATAATGCAGCAGTGGAAATTTTAGAGAAGATAAAATAAGTTGTACCTTAGTAGCAGGCAAGTAGTTTTAAGCTGAATGACGTGGAGTATTCAGACATCTGTTCGTCTTTCTGAACTTCTCTTGGAAAACCTTCCTTTAAATAGGTTTTACCTAGGCTGTAGATTTGGTCTTTTTGAGAATTTCTTTTTAGGTGTGAAGGCCTCTGATTGGTCCAAAATTATCATTTTTATTATTTCTATTTTTGCTTTCTACCTGCACTGATTCTATGTGCAGATTGCTTACTTTTTTTATTTTATTTCTGCTTTCAATGCATTAACTTCCGGCTCGCTTCTTCTCATATCACTACAGATTATTACAAGTTGTTTTTTTAATGGAAAAGTAACACAAGATCATAGGACAAGGCAACAGAAACAATTAACAAGTTAAAACAGGCTTATGGAAATCAAGAATTATGCTCGGCACTGGTTTGTAGGTGGCACATGATATTTTGGATGGCTGAGAGACTGGCTGAGAAACTATTATTTTACATCTATTGTAAAAACAAACTTTTGGGGTCTGAAATTCACAACTAAAAAAATGTCATTTAGGAATCTTCTTAGTTTTAGAAGTTTATTTAAAATTAGTAATTTTTTTCCAACAGAGAGAATATAAGTAGATTAAGAAAAGATATTAAAATTTTCAAGCTGAGAGAATGTAAGTATAACAAAGAAAAAAAAAGTTTTCAGAGAGAATATAAGTAGTATAAGAAAAGTTTGGCATTTTTGATATCTAAAAACTTTAAAATATCATATTAAATTCATTTAAGGGATTACCAGCATTCTTAAATGACCTTTTCATTAATTTTGTAATATAAAAACATCAAATTCACTTCTATTTTACATCTTTGAATGGTAAACTTAAAACTAAGATTTGTAGTGAATTCCAGCTGGTGAAGACGAATTCTGACAGGTGAGGAGCAGATGCTGACCCTGTTAACAATATTTGGAATGACGATGAATGTAAAGACGCAGGTTAGACAGAAAATGGAGGAATAACAAACATATGGTATATAGTTAACAACAAAGAAATTCATTCCATGGTCGTTGGTTGGTAGAAAACTGGATAAGTCAGGAAAGGTGTCAATTACTCACAACTTGAAGATGAATGTCTTGTTTGTTGGTTGAAATGGCCGGATGGGTATCATATTCAGATAGTGTTACATAATTATTGGATCCCTAATATCTTTTTAAGGTAGTGTAGAAATCATTATGGCGATCAGTACAGCTGATGGCCTTGAGAGTGAGTGACAGCATTTGACCTCACTCTGACCTTGCTTTCTGGGGATAGATCGTGAGAACGGAACCCCCATAGAAAGCCCTCTTCCGGTTTAAGGAATAAGCAACTCGGTTAGTCAGTTAGAACTTAGAAGCCGAGCTAGCAACATGTAAGCCTCATCTGCGCAGATTGTGTGGGTGGGGATTTGGAATAAAGTAACATCAACATAAATCAAAGTCTTGTGTTTATTACTAAAAACTAACAATGACACAAGGCTTCTGATAAGAAGAAATCCCAACAGAAACCAGACCCGGAATCCTCAATAGAAGACCAGATGAGACCTTAGAAGATATACCAGACCAAGATAGATGATAGACGATCAGAAGCAAAGCCGGCCAGAAGAATAGACGACAGAGTAAGAAGTAAGAAAGGTATATAACGTTATATAGATTTGGTACTGTGAAAAGACCAGTATATAACATATACCTATTTAGTGTCGGTAAAGAAGGCGCTATGCAACAATAGTAGTCAGCAGCCAGGTTGAAATGTTATTGCATCTCTAGAAGTTATCAGCATCTCTAGTGTTGGTCCGATTGGTGGAGTCACTGTTCATCAAAGTTATCATTCTACATGCCGCCGTAAAGGGTCGTCATGTACGGCAGAGACTAAAGTCCCCCACTGTGGTGGTGTGTGTTGATGTCCCTGCTGCTTACATGTTGAGTGGTCAGTCAAAGTCCCTACTACCGCGTGCGTAAGGGCAGACTGACTTGTTAATTTGTATTCCATTTTATGTACGTGACTACTGGCTCCGATTTGGTGTTTTTCTTTTTGGTGGTAACAACCCTCCTGGAAATTCAATGCACAGACATAACTGAATAAAAAGACGCAGGTTAGACAGAAAATGGAGGAATAGCAAACATATGGTATATAGTTAACAACAAAGAAATTCATTCCATGGTCGTTGGTTGGTAGAAAACTGGATAAGTCAGGAAAGGTATCAATTACTCACAACTTGAAGATGAATGTCTTGTTTGTTGGTTGAAATGGCTGGATGGGTATCATATTCAGATAGTAGTCAGCAGCCAGGTTGAAATGTTGTTGCATCTAGATGTTATCAGCATCTCTAGTGTTGGTCCGATTGGTGGAGTCACTGTTCATCAAAGTTATCATTCTACATGGCGCCGTAAAGGGTCGTCACGTACGGCGGAGACTAAAGTCACCCACTGTGGTGGTGTGTGGTGATGTCCCTGCTCCTTACATGTTGAGTGGTCAGTCAAAGTCCCTACTACCGCGTGGGTAAGGGCAGACTGACTTGTTAATTTGTATTCCATTTTATGTACGTGACTACTGGCTCCGATTTGGTGTTTTTCTTTTTGGTGGTAACAACCCTCCTGGAAATTCAATGCACAGACATAACTGTAAGCACCACTCATGACTTGCCTTATCCAATCAAATTCTTGTTTTTTTCTTTTTCATTGTTTAGTAAATTATAGGAGTTTATCCAATAGATTCAACCTTTGGTTTTAAATACCCTAAAGAATTTTAAGAACATATGACCTTTAGGCACCTCTTTTGCAATCTCGATTCATAAGGACATGTTTTTCATTTACACCGTCAAAATCCGGTTGTTAACAGATGATTTTTAAAGATTTAAAAAAATTATAAAACTAACCCCTAACCCTAAGCCTAACCCTAACCCCTAACAAACAACCGGATTTTGATGGTCATATGGTCCGAATTTTATGCCAAAAATTTTGTTTTTTTCAATAAATGTAAAATAATAAAGTAAAGTCTGAAAGATATGAAATAGATAAATTTTATACTTACTTCAATTGAATAATGGTAAAAGTTATCCCAAGTGTAAAAGTAAAACTTGTTTTGACTTTACCTGCATGAATAGGCCTTTTATTATAGAAAGCCATGCTCCTAATTTTAAAAGAAAATTTATATTTTCCTTATTAAACACTTTTTTCGTGGCTGGATTGCATCTTAAACACTTTTGATACAACTTGTATCTTGTATTACACTTTTACTTCAAACTTTATTGAATTTTTCTCAATGATGTTATTTAAAAATAAAATTTATTTTATTTTTAATCCAAAATTCGCATTTTTTAAACAAATTTTAAAAGACATTTCAGCCCAGCATGTGAGCATTATTTGAACCTCTCGTGCCAAATGGTTAACTATTCCTCCTTCTTTTCTTTCATCAACATAGTTGCTCTTGAAGAAGACCGTTTTTATAAAAGGTTGAAACAGATATCTGTCAGCGTACTAGTAACATTTGTTTTTTTCTATCTCTTTTCAATCATTTTCCTTATTTGTAAATTTTACCTTCTTCCTTGATTTTAGCTCTTTTGTGTGAGGGGTGAAACTGGTCAGCAAACTAACCAATTTTTTTTCTTAGCTTTTATTTCACTTAAAATTCTATAATAAATAAAACATTTAGTCTATTAATTGTTATCACTTAATTCTGTACCCAACATAAAATATTTCAATGTATATATGTATATATATATATATATATATATATATATATATATATATATATGTAATATGGTGAAAAATTTGAAAAAACACTGGTTCAAATAAAATGAGTGGTGTTTATTTAGCCAACACTGCAGTGTTTCAATCTGTTTAGTAGATCTTCTTCAGGGCTTTTGTTGATATAAGGAAAAGGAAAAATTTATCACAGAATAATAAGGAGACTGTGATTGGTTTGTTTACAAAAACATTGTAAACAAACCGATCACAGTCTCCTTATTATTCTGTGATAAATTTTACTTTTCCTTATATCAACAAAAGCCCTGAAGAAGATCTACTCAACAGATTGAAACACTGCAACATTGGCTGAATAAATACCACTCATTTTATTTGAACCTATGTTTTTTCAAATTTTTCACTATATTACATACCGTTGGATTCACTTCCATTTTTCTCTAATTCATTATTAATTAATTAATTTTCAAAATTAGGTACGACTCCAATTAAGCACATATTCTCCCAAAAATTGTCGGCAAAAAGCCATTCCAAACACACCGTGTTTACAACTTATCATATCATCGTGTAATAAAAGTCACTGAAGAGGAATATTAACCTACTCTAAACAAATCATAAAATCGAAGAAGTCCGTTTGGTGTAGGGGTTGTGGTATCGGCCTGTCAGCTTGGCAGTCCGGTTTCAAATCACGCACAGGGCGGCCTTCCTATCTATAGCTCTGCTGATGAGGCCTAATAGGCCGAAATGTACATACAGAGATTGATTTTTCTCGATTTGTTTAGCCATACATTTAAATAGGCATTCCCGCCTAATTCATTATTAATTAATTAATTTTCAAAATTAGGTACGACTCCAATTAAGTACATATTCTCCCAAAAATTGTCGGCAAAAAGCCATTCCAAACACACCGTGTTTACAACTTATCATATCGTCGTGTAATAAAAGTCACTGAAGAGGAATATTAACCTACTCTAAACAAATCATAAAATCTAAGAAGTCCGTTTGGTGTAGGGGTTGTGGTATCGGCCTGTCAGCTTGGCAGTCCGGTTTCAAATCACGCACAGGGCGGCCTTCCTATCTATAGCTCTGCTGATTAGGCCTAATAGGCCGAAATGTACATACAGAGATTGATTTTTCTTGATTTGTTTAGCCATACATTTAAATAGGCATTCCCGCCTAATTCATTATTAATTAATTAATTTTCAAAATTAGGTACGACTCCAATTAAGCACATATTCTCCCATAAATATATATATATATATATATATATATATATATATATATATATCCAATAGACAGGTAAGTTGGGGATGATTCTAGTTGGGATGTTCTTTATTCTCTGTATACATACAATGCATGCCCATGCAGATGCACAACTATAGATTTATACAACGATTGTTTCAAGTCCCTAGTAGAGCTCAATGTATGATAATTAATCAATTAATTATATAAAGAGTAATAATATTTACACTTCCAATAAGAGAGAAAAAATTCAACATTGTCATTTGGCTATTATAAATCTATTTAAGTTGGTAACTCTACTCAAAGAGCCCAGTTTTGTCAGATAGCCATCACACAATGAAGAAAACTCCATTGTGTGATGGCTATCTGATGAAACTGGGATCTTTTATAGAGTTACCAGCTTAAATAAATTTATAATAGCCAAATGATGGTCGAATTTTTTCTCTCTTATTTGAAGTCTCTCTCTCTCTCTCTCTCTCTCTCTCTCTCTCTCTCTATATATATATATATATATATATATATATATATATATTTATATATATATAGCTCAGTCGGTAGAGCGTTCGGCTAGAAACCACAAGTTCCTTGTTCGATACCGGCCCTCGCCAACTCAGCGTATGAGTAGCACAGGGATCTGTGCGGTAAAGTAAGGAGCTGATGGTAGGTGTGGCACTCCACCTCAGACGCAAAAATAATCTCCTTTGTCTAGCGCTAGTGAAAATGGGATAGACCCCCTCGCTGTTTCGCTGATACTGACATTAGGCCGTCCCGACGACTTTACTTTTACTTACTTTATATATATATATTTAAAAGGGAGAAAAAAGATGGAAATCATCTAACTGACCACTTTAAGTTTCATGATTTTTCATTAATTTACATACATATATATATATCTGTTTACATATGTATACATTTATCCAACCTTTCCGCATGGGCAGGGTATGACACAAAGTCAATTTTCAAGTGGTGTTTAACAGGTTTTAATTCAGAGTCTTCCTCCTCCTACACTGGATGCCATACCAAGTTTAAAGAACCTAGTCTACTCAACTATTTACCCATAACTAGAGGGAGAATAGTTGAATTCACACCTTTCCCAACGGTATTAGCACTATGTGAAATGATTTGAACTCACAGGCATTGTGTCCATTTCCTAAGATGATAACTGTTACACAACAAGAGCCTATAGATGCATACATATACATAAACACACACACACACACACACACACACACACACACACACACACACACACACACACACACATTTACAAACATATGTATATAGAAAAGCTATATTTTAGGAGAAATCTTCCTTGTAGATTAGTTTTTAAAGATCAAATTGTTTTAACAATTTTTTAGTTAATTTTTTTAATGCATCTTTTTGAGAAATTTATCAAAGAATTTTGCTTAGGAATTTAGTTCAGTTATATATAAAAATACTGAGGCCACCCTTGGATTTTTATCTATTTAAAAAAAAAGTGTTTACATGTTTTTTTTTATGGGAAGATTATGTGTGTTAGGTTCAGAATTGAAAAGAAATTGCCCAAAATTGAACTTTTTTGCATGCACACACAGGGAAGCACACACTTCGGAACAAAACTCAAGCATATATATATATATATATATATATATATATATATATATATATATAAAAGCCTTGTGAACTAGTGATAAACATAAACTATCAAAATAAATAAATAAATATATAATGTTTGGTATATTTATAAATTACATATATGTGTGTGCGTGTGTGTATGTGTGTGTGTGTATTTTCACAACACACACATACACGTTTGTGAATGAGCATTGTGTTCAACTGATCCAAAGAATGGGATTTGTGAATGTGCACATATTTAACTCTGCCCTTTCCTGATGATGACGTCATGCGCAGCACGGCTGCGCAAACGTCCCGCTCCTCCTTCCGCTACTATCACAACCCAACCACAGTGGGCCGCTGCCGTCACTTCAATTCATAACGGACGGCCGTCTACTTCCACACCAAAACTCATTTTTGGTTTATTTATTTATCATTACAACCATCATACTGTCAACAAAGAGTGAAAGTGGACCCTACTGGCCTTAATTCATTCAATTTTAAACCTTCTTTTTTAATTTTATTTTACAAGCATCATCAAAGAAGAAGGGAGAGAAAAAGAAAGATGGTTGTGGTGGTGCCGCCGTCAGCAAGAAGACGAGATGTAGCGGCCGCCACAAACTCAACCCGTCTTCTCGATCCGGTTCCTTTATTACTATTATTTTTATTAATATTGCCATTGCACAAATACAGACCGACTATCCAAGCCACACGGATTACTTACCAATCGGTTTTATGATATACGTTTGTGAAAATAGACACGAAAAAAAAAAAAAAAGTAAAAGAAGGACTTTAGTTCTGCTATATATATATATATAAAAAATGAGACCACCATTGGATTTTTTAAAAAGGGGGGACCGGTATAGTTAATTTTATTTTTATTTTATTTTCAAGAAGAAGAATATCATACAAAAAGAATAACTTTTTGAAAGGACAGAAAAACGTCAACCAAGGCAGTTCAGCACGTTTTTTCTACTTGTGTATGTAAAATCTAAAACGTTTTGTTGTATTTAATAATGTGTGATTTTTTTTGTCATTGAGTGACTGCAACTTTAAATAAGTCAAGTGTACACATTTATCATGCAAATATTCATTTTTGCAATACTTTATACTGTGCTTATTTGAATTTTAGTTACTTCTTTTTACATTATTATCTAAGTACTGAATCTCTGTAAGAATGTTAATGTCCGCTAGCGGTCTTAAAGTCAAGCTTGGGTTGCACTAAAAACCATAGTTAACTTTCTATTTTGTCTGTCTTACTTTTTTTTCCAAAACACTAGCAACACTTCAGTATTTAATACTTTATTATTCTTATATAGATTAAACCAAAGTATGAATATTTGCCCTCCCTTTAAATAATATCCAGAAAAAGAAACGTTATCTCTTTAAAATAATGTTTACTTACGGAACGTATCAACGTTACGTACTACAAATAATAATTGAATATAAGTAACTTTTATTTATCAGACTATTAGAAGTTGTAATGATTATCTTTCACGATGTTAGTATAAATTTAAAAAAATCACATTTAAATGTTATGTCTCATTAGAAATTAATCGTTGTGAAAGAGATTTATGATTGAAAATTTGCTTTTAAGGTGATATATTTTTAATAATCACACCCAGTTTTCAAATTGTGGACATAAATATAACAATATTGTTTATTTGATTGAAAAAAAAAACCCCAAAAAAAACTAAGTCAGATTTTTATGTATAAAGTGGAAAATAAAGTTGTGTTGATGTAAATTACTACAAGTAATAATTGAATATAAGTAACTATATTTATCAGACTATTAAAAGTTTTAACAATTATCCTTCATTATGTTTGTATAAATTTAAAAAGTCACATTTAAAGGTTACGTTTCATTTAAAATTAATCGTCGTCTAATGGATCAAGATATTTGCTTTTTACGTACATTTTTTAAACAATCACACCCAGTTTTTAAATTGCGGATATAAATATAGCAATATTGTTTATTTAATAAAAAGAATAAGTCAGAAATGGAAAATAAATCCCAAGTTTAAGTTATGTTGATGTAAATTTATCACTCTAAGAGATAATTGTATGTGGTGTGTAATAGTGTATTTTACTAACAACAACTGGTAATTATATTAGACTTAGTCTAACTTAATAGTGTTTATTTAGTATTAATTCATTCCACTGCAATTTTACGCAAATTAATATATTATCAATGATAATTTATCATTCATTAACTCAAAAGTGTCTGTACTTGTCTGCATTTATGAATCGAATCAGTAAATTATTTGTAACTTGTATAAATTATCCATTTTTTTGCTAAAAAGAAGGTATACATTTTATTTACAAACTATATGCATGTCAATTCCATACAATAACAGATACAATTTTAATTTCATTGTAAAATTAGAAACATTAACTCTCTCAAGTCTAAACTAAAATTTTTATTTGTTTTTTATTCTTTAAGTGTGATGTTTATATTTACTTCATTGCAGTGTTGGTTAAACTAGCTTTGTTTGTATAAATAATAATAATAATAATAATAATAATAATAATAAGCGTGTATAAATTAGAGTATAAGAAACCCTGTAAATCTAAGTTCATTTCAAAACAATGTTATCATTTTTTGCCTTTGGTGTCTACACCAGATTAAAAAAAATAAGATAGCCTAATTTAATTATCTTATTCTACATGGTCATTACAAATTTTTGTTTTGCTTTAAAAATTACTATTGCCACAATTGGAATTACTTCTTTTGTTATAGACAGTTTGATCATATCTTTAAAATAAAGTTATCATTATTTTTAAATACTTTTAAAATTCTTTTTACAAATATAATTATTGCTGTTTACACTTATTCCCAGCTTAGACTTACTTATCATTCCTTGAACTTTTTTTTTTCAAAATATTCATCTTTTTATCGTTTTATTTCAGCCATCTGTTGCCATCTCAACCCGTAAATCGCACTGTCTAACGGTGACATCATTTAAAAACAAAACAAAAACAATCTACACACACAAATACACAAAGTGTGTATCTATCATTTGAACCATCGTACCCAACACCGTATCATCATCATAATTATTATTTCTAAAGTATCAGTAACTACCTTTTATTCGTATATCATCCTCATCATCACCAATCACAAATGGCTACACGCAAACAACGTGGGGATTACGATCGTAAGATCGCAGGTCTATACGACCTGGAAGACACGATCGGTCGAGGCCATTTCGCGGTGGTCAAGCTTGCACGACACGTGTTCACGGGCGAAAAAGTGGCCGTAAAAGTGATCGACAAGACCAAACTGGATGAGGTTTCCAAAAACCACTTGTTCCAGGAAGTTCGGTGCATGAAACTGGTTCAGCACCCTAATGTAGTACGCCTTTATGAGGTGATTGACACCCAAACTAAACTCTATTTGATCCTGGAATTGGGCGATGGGGGTGATATGTATGACTATATCATGAAACATGACAAAGGTGTGGACGAGGAACTGTCACGTAAGTACTTCAAACAGATCGTCAGTGCTATCTCCTATTGTCATCAGCTACATGTGTGTCACAGAGACCTCAAGCCCGAAAACGTGGTCTTCTTTGAGAAATTGGGCATCGTTAAACTCACCGATTTTGGATTTAGCAATGTCTTCAAGCCGGGCAAAAAGCTAGAAACCTCTTGTGGGTCTTTAGCTTACTCAGCCCCCGAGATCTTACTAGGAGACTCCTATGATGCTCCAGCAGTTGGTAAGTAAATAATTTTCTTAATAATAATAATAATAATTTCATTGTTTTCTTTTATTTATTTCTTTTCTTTTTGCAATGCTTGAATCAATGAATGGATCGATATCTGTTGATGAACCTTGTTGTTCTTCAGTTTTAAGCATTTCCAGCTGGTGAAGAAGATCGTATTACATTTTTTTATTAGTAGTACAAATATGGTAATATTTACTAGCTGTTTTAACTCTAGGCCACGATTATGGAACACTAGGTGCGGATCGAACTCATTAGTAATGTTCTTAGAATCAATCTTGTTAACCGTTGAACCATGGCGAGGTACGTTGACATGGGCTTGTCTTGTCTTTTGATCCTAACAAATTCCTGAATAAAATTACGAAAGAATTTGTTTAGGTCAACATTAACATATCCCTTTTTTTCTTTTGTTTCTTTCTTTCAACCAACATTCAAAGTGAAGAGAAATTGTCTAAAATGAATGTTTTACTTTTTAGGGGGAGATAAAAGCAAAAACTATCAAGATTTTAATTTAGTTGTCAAATAACTTAATTCAAATTAATGAGATGCATTTAAAAAAAAATCTATTTCTTTTTTATTTTGCTGCAACGGTTAAATTAAACAGTGAATAAAACTGTTTTTTTTTTCTATTATTACGTCAGAAGATTGTTGCATGTTCGATTACATAAATTTCGGAAAAGAGAATTCTTGTGTAATTTTCATTGAAATATATTTTATTGCAAAGGAAAGATGTTAAACAGAACCAAGTTGACCCATTATACCCCAATTCTAGTACTTGGTTCTTGAGCTAAAGCGGATGTGACTGGCTATCAAAGTGAACATATGACGTTGTTGTGATGTCTCTTTTATTTTAATCGCCTCCCACAGTTTTGAACTCCATGATTTTTTTTGATTTTTTTTTTTCGCGTTGTTCTTAACATCTATGTCTCTTAGAATATTCCACTTGCCTTTTCAGGAAGCGTGGATTTCGAAGAAAACTTACTCCAAAAATAAGCACGAATTACATAAATATCTTTTTCTGGATATTATTGTAAAAATAAGTGCGGAATAATACAAATAAATAATGAATGAGATTTGTTTTATTGCTTTTTTCTTCGAATTTGACTCATATTCACAACTGTTTAGCAAATTTTAATCATTTTCTTACTTTGTATGACATTTAAAGATATAAAGTGTAAGATTCATGTGTTGTCATTTATTGTTACGTTTATATCGTAGCTTTATTTTGAATATATCACTCGCTAATTGACGAAGCCCAGGAAAGCATTCATATCACGTTCAATTTGTAGCCAGTTACTATTCAACTACTGGTATTTTTATTTATTTATTTATTTATTTATTTTAGAAACGTGAAACACCGCAGATTGTTCTTTCCTTTAATTTTGTATATTGTTACGACTTGGTATTGTAATAAAATACATTTGCCTGATGTCCATTGAAGGTTATGTTCACAATATAAACGAAGTTTAAGTTTTCATAGTAGTTGCTCCTCCTCGCCTTTCCGATTGCAGCTGTAGCATTTGCCAAGTCTAGGTCATTCATTCATAATTCCTTCCTTGTTTTCTGAGGAGGACAATTATTGGGATATTTTAGTTTCTTATTGGTTTCTCTGATTTTGAATTTTTTTTAAACGGCTCATTAATAATATTGCATTCACTTCATTATTGAGTCATTAATCTCCAAATGCTAATTTTTAGTTGATCAATACTTTTTGTCAAACTTGATATTGACACGGCAGGGTTTAAAAAAAATATTATTAAATCAAAAATAACAATCTATTTTAACAAATTTATAAAAAAACAAAAAAACAAATACAGCAAATTCCATTGAGTCGACTTTTACGATAGACTTGAAAGAGTTGAAAGAAAGTCATTATTAGGTCACATGACCGTATTACCGTGAATAGCTTCGTTCACAAGTTGGGCATTTTTGCTACTAATATTTGAATGACCCCAGCTCTTTCTCAGACTCCTTTTTACTAGTAAAATTTCGGCCTCATACAACTTAAGATTATCTTTTAAAGACGAAAATGCTGCTTAACTTTATTATTAAAATAAACAAAAAACCCAGAATGACTCATAGGATTACTGAATGATTTCGTTTTGTTCTCTCTTTTATGTCACATACGGATTCAATAACTATTTCAGTAGTATTAGTTAAAGGAATTTATACACTATACCTTAGTAACACGTTGCATTGACTAGGTAAATTTTATTGTTTACGTGTTGTCATTTATACACTAGGTTACCGAATGACTTAGTCGTAATAGTGGCGGTGAATTTTTCCCTACTTCAAGTGAGTGAATAGTAGCCTTGTTAAAAAAAAAGTAGTATGTTGGCACATTTAGTTAAAAAAAAAAAAAAAAAAAAAAAGAGGGTGGGGATTTGTTTGCGTGACATGTCAACAACAACGAACAAGTGTCATTGAATGACAGGAACCAATCTCTGCCAAATTCTGAAATGCCGAGTTTAGTGACAATTTATATCGAAATAATTAATCATATCGAGAAAGAAAGAAAGAAGAGACCTTGGTGCATTCAACGTGTTATTTCTTCTTTTTCAATGCTTACTACAACTACTACTACTTGTCACATTATTTATTTCACTTAGGTATTTTTACTTATTTCTCTTTCCGCCTTATGTTATATCATTTTTTTAAGAACCGAGAACAGTTGAATATTCTTTTGAAACCTTTTTAGTTTGTCTATTATTTAAGAAAAAAAATCATTTAAACAAGATTTTTTAAAGTAAGGTAGTTCGTTTATTTAAAAAAAATTGAAATACAGCCAATAATTCCAAATATCAATCAACAGTTACTTTACTAGTAAATAAAAATAATATTGTAGTATTTATTTACTTTTTTTAAAATTCTGTATCAAAATGTATGTATTTTCCCTGCCTTGTCCCGAGAGGCATAAAAAAGAAAAAGCACATTTTTAGCAATAGCATGATACACTGTGGTGTGATAAAATCGCATCTAAATTATTTATGATAAAAATTCAGTATTAGGTCGCCTTTTTTATGCCTTTAATTTTAACTAGTATTTTTTTGCCTTATTTAGTTTTAAGTAGTATTTTTATGCCTTCTTTGATTTTTAACTAATATTTTTTTTATGCATTTTAACTAGTATTTTTCTTAATCCCAAATTTGGTTGCTTTTGAATCTCAACTCACTCGAGTCGTTATCTCTACAAGGAACACAGCACATATCGGAAACAAACAACATTAATTTAAAGGATGAGGAGGAAAATGCTATTTTTTAACTGGTGGGGAATATAAAACTGAACCATGCATGTAAGTTTATTACAGAAATCCAAATAGAAATAAATGTCTATGATTTCCTTCCACCAGCTTCAATAATCTCCTTCCATGTCAACAGCTATTTTTTAATTAATATCTAAAAAATAGATGAACTATAGAACTGATATTTCTTTATAGATAGACTGTTAGTATAATGTCAATGACATTCTCATCTTTTTGAGAACTAACTAGTATATCCCCTAATAGCATAATATGACCATGATAAAAAAATGATTGCTGTGAATGAATACTTGTCTTAAAGGTTGTTTTACTTGGCATATATAGTCCCATCATAAAGATATTTACATTGCCGGTTAATTCCATATAAATTTAACTCTTAAAGTCCTATACCACCTCATTCCACCCGGAGGGAAGTCTCATTTGTTTTCCTAATCTACGCCAAATGATAGCCTTTGTTTAAATGTAATATTAAACATATTTAGAAGTCTTTGATTTAAGGGAAATAATAGGTAACTTCAGATGCAAAGATCATTTTTAGCCATTTTTTTATATATCCTTATAGGAATACTCTGGATTTAGAAAATTCTCAACAGGATGTTAAGAGTTAAGATAATTAAAAACAAATTTTTGAGATTTCATTTTTTAGCTAGGGATTCCCAAATCATTTTACTTGTAGCTCAAATATCAGATAAATTGACAAGAGAATAAGTGTTTTATAATGTGTGTGTGTGTGTGTGTGTATATATATATATATATATATATATATATATATATATATATATATATATATGACTCTTCTAATTTAAAAACAAAATAGATAAAAGAACAAGAAAAAGGGAAAAAAAGAACTAACACCGAGTCATATAGCTCTCTGATGACGATTGAAGAAACAGTCGAAAGCGCTCGGGCTGATAGTATGGGAAGAATCCTATTTCAACTGGTCCTAACATTAGAAAGATAGCCAGAAGACTGGAAAAGATACAAATCAAGATCATGAAAAAGAAATGTTCCATGTTGTTTAATAACACCTACTTACAATACACACACACACACACACACACACACACACACACACTATATTTCAAGTATAAAATAAGATAATAAAACAAGATAAAAACTCAGTTTCACGTTGTTGATCCTCAGGTGAGCTAGTATTCAAGATGTTTTGAATTCTAGTTCACCTGATAATCAACAATGTGAGTCCTGAGTTTTTTTTATCCTGTTTTATTATCATCTTATAATTATACTTGAAATATATAGGGATATTGCTCTGCATTTCCGTGCATTTACCAAGGTAAAGATTTTACAGATTAAACACTCTTTTAGTGGTGCCGTTATAGTATGTGGCCTACCCGGTTTGAATGTGTCCTACCCCAGTAAGAGTATATTTATAGATATAAGTAGTAGGCAATTTATTGAAACTAATTATTTTTTTACATATATTCAATTTTAAAAAGTGCAATTCAGTCATAAGCTGTATATAGTAATTAAGAATAATTAAAAAAGAATTTATCCATAATTTACATGAATCAGAGATCTATTTAATCTAAAATATTCTAAATTCTGAAATAGGGTTAGAGGGTAGGGTTAGCAGTTATTATTATAACCTTATAATATGCTTTTTATGGTAGGCCACTTACTTTAAGAGAGACATGATTTTGTAGGCCACATACTTTAAGAGAGACATGATTTTGTAGGCCACATACTATAATAGTACCCTTTTAGCTTTAAATTCCGATCATAATTGTATATATGGAAATAATCATCTCAAGATGACTAGTAACATTGATTCTGCTGAATAAGTAGCAAATTAAATATTTGCAATTGTCAATTCAATTGAATATTCTTTTCTGTGAACAACAAATTTATTCTTTCTCTATTTCAAATCATACACCAAAGAAATTATGTTCTTTTGATTTTTGAGAACAAAAGACTTTGATCCAAAATTTGTGATTATAAAACCAGTTTGTTTTATTATAAAGTCATAGCTGAGAACTATAATCAGTGGATGGTCACTTAAACTAAACAAATAGGCAAGAATATCTCATGGCTACTACAAAGTAATGGTAAAAATGTATATAGACTTTATAGCCAACCACTCTGCAGAAATAGGATGTGACATACGGTCAATTTTTTAAGTGGGGGTTTAACAGGTTTGAATTTAGAGTTTTCCTCCTCTTAGACTGGTTGCCCAACCAAAGTTAAAGAGTCTAGTCTGCCCTACTATTTATCCATAGCAGAAGAGAGAATAGTTGGATGCATACCTTTCCTATGTGAAATGCAAACAGCTTTGTCCGGGATTTGAACTTAGGCTGCCGAGTCCATTTCCTACAATGATAACCATTACCCCCCACCCTACATGCCTTTACATAGACTTTATAGAAATAGGTACTTTTTTATTTTAACAAAAAAAAAAATCATTTTTGATGCATTTATTATTTATCTAAAAACATTTCAATAAATAGAGCGTAATTGAAATTTTTCGAATTCATTCTGCACCATTTTTGTTCATTTTGAACAAATGAGGAAATAACTGAAATAGTTTTCCTTTTGGGATGGTAACTTTTTTTTAATTCTATTTTTTAACCCACATTTGTGAAATAAAACTCCAATTTTCATTCTTACTTTGTTCAAATGGTTTGCAGGAATAAAATAATTTCCCTTATTTTGTTCATAACATAAATTTACAATTCTTAAAACTTATAGCTCACGAAATTAAATTTACTCTCATCATCATTATCGTCAAGGTGTGCCAACTGCATGGATTCCCTTGACTCTCTCACCATCCATTCCTATCGGCCATTGCTCTTGACAAGTCCCCTAGACAGCATCCAGTGTTTGCATAGAGCTGACGAATGTAAGTTTTTGCTGGTTGGCTAACAATACTGTGTCCATGTGTAAAAATCCAATGTTGCTTATGCTGTTTTGTAGGGTGCTGCTTCCCAGATTTATTTAAAACAATATGCAGCATCCTTGTGCAGTTCTCATCTAGCTTTTTCTCCAATTAAAGTTCAAATGGTGCAACCATACAATAGTACTAACATGGTTACAGCTTGTAAGAATTCCTGTTTTATTTTATCAGAGAGGTCAGATTTCTATATGGTCGTTGACCTGTCAATAGCAGTCCATGCTTTACCTATGCATATGTTGAGATCGCTTTCAGTAGATGAGATATTGTTACCAAGGTATGTGAACTGGTCTATTAACAAATAGATTTACTGTATAATTTAGATAAAAAAATTCTTAATATTTTTATGCTAGCCTCTCAAATTGTTTTTTAGATATTAAACAAAAAGTGTGTCTACAGATATAGGCTACATATTACCAGCATAACTACTTTCAGATATTGAATTAGTGAATAATCCAGCTATATTTTGCTTTACAGATAGCATAATACTGGCTGAATTTCTAATTCTCTGGATATGATAGAAATAATCATGAGAAAGGATATTATTCTCTATCCCCTTTATCCTCTCCCCAAAAGCATTAGTGGATGTGGATTTTTGCATATAGCTCTTATCTAACTTTAGCTGTTATATCTGTACACAAGACTTCACATTCCAAAGATGGTTTTGCTCCGCATGTGTATGTATTTACCCAACCCCTCAGTTAGGGGTAGGGTGTGACATACAGTCAATTTTTAAGTGGTGTAAAGCTGGTTTGAATTCAGTTTTCCTTTTCGTAGACTAGTTGCCTAACCAAGGCCAAAGAACCCAATTTGTTCTTCTATTTACCCATAGTTTTTGGTAGAGACTAGATAGAATCAAGCCTTTCCCAAGGGCATTAGTGTGAAGTAAAAAGCAAACAGTCTCATCCAGGATTTGGGTATTGACTAACATACTGGACCACGACATTGTAATAAATGACTTCAAACTCCAGTTGCGCTATTATGTTCACATTTGAACTAATACTCTTGGGAAAGGTATGTACCCCCTCATCTCCCTAGCTATGGGTTAAATAATACTACTGTTCTTCTATAAGGATGGTTTTGGCATTAAGTAACCCATGAAGGTTGATATGCCATTAAACAAAGAAACCAAACCCTCATCTAGGATTTGAACTCTGGTTGCCAGTTCCATTTTCTATGATGATAACTATTATACTAAACGTACCTTTTATAATGTAAAGTAGCTTTAACTTCTGAGAATGGTTATTAGTGATAAGTACTGTCTTAGTTTTATTTGCTTTGTTGTATTATTTAAAATTTGACTATATCATTATATTCAGCATAAAGATGTCTAAGGGAATAGATATAAAATTGGTTTTAATTTGAATAATTTTACAAAAAATCTCTTAACTCTTAAATCCAAAGGCCTCTCACCTTGGACTCTTGGTTTAAAAATAGCTGAAAATGTTATGTTATTTAATTGCTTTCATCATCAAGTCATGCTAACAGCACAGATTCCCATAACTCTTTCTTGCCATCCGTTCCTATTGGTTGTCGCTTCTGACAGTTCCTCGGCATGGCATCTAGTATCTGATCATAGCTGTAGTCAGCCAACACTGGTGTATCCATATTTAGGTTTTCACTGGAGGATGTTACATTGAGTTCATCCTTGATTCCCCAGCAATGTCCACCTCGTCTTATTTGGATGGTTTGTGTGATAGGTTGTAAGTACTGTTAAATAACAGGTTACAACATTCTATAGACAATTTAAAATATATTAAGAAAATGATGAAATTATCTATAAAATTGCATTTTAAATTTATCTTTTATTGGCAATAGCGATTTAGAAGTGAAAAATCCACAGCTGGAATTCCGGCTGCCTAGGTTTATATACTTCCAGTTAGCAGCAGAAATAACAGCCGCTTGCATTCAATGGGTTAACAATAAAATATTCAATTCTTAAAAAGAAAACTGATTGAACTTAAATCTTTTATTTACAGTTTTCTTTGTTTTTGTTTTATTAATAATAGAGAATGAGAACATTTTAAACAAGATTGTTTAGTGATAAGGTATTTGCTTAGCTTAATTGTGGCACAAGGCCACAAGTATGGGGCACCCAATGAGAATCAAACTTGCCAAGAGAACATGACGACATAAGATTAAGAAGGCATCCTATTTTATTGTAAGCTTACAGTGATTCTGATAGCTTTTTGATTTAGTGTGTCCTAGGACACACATATTTGCTTTGAATAAGTCCTCAGGAAAATTTATGGGTCCCAACTAAAGCAGTCTAACTCTTACCTTGTAGCCTATCCTGTGTAATTCGTTTTCAAGAAACCATTGAAATGTATTTACAGTTAGCTTGAAATGTTGAGGGAAGAAAAAAGGAAAACACTGGGACACATGGATATGATTTTACTGTGTCCTTTTAGATTTTTATGCGTCAGGGACACAGGATGTGTACCTATCAGCATCTCTGGCTTACTTGAAATTAAAGACCGGTGCAAAGATGATTTGAAGCAGAAGAATGTACTACAAAGAATAATTTTAAAAAAAGAATGGCTGGAATAGATTTTTTTTTTTTTTTTTTTTTTTTTTCCAAATAACTTTTGATACCTTCGTTTTTGTTAAATAAATATACCTTTTAAAAAAGTATAACTTAGACTATACAAACAAAATTAACTTTATTATTTATGGCCCATAGGTTATGGGGGATCAACAGGATGGTGTAAAATCATAATGTAAGTTCTCCGTATTATGTTCAGGTTAGTTATGTAGCATGTATATATGTGAGGAGGTCCCTGGTGTGAAATATTCCAGTCTGGTGTAACTGAGGAGGTGTGGTGACAGGTAGTGCACAAGAATTGCAAATTCTATATTTATGTTTCTTCTTTCTATCATAAGGAATTGGGGCAGCTTCTGGAGCTGAGTGACTCTAGATATACAAGCAGTGGGCATGTTTTAATTACTTACCCTAACACATCTGTCATTTTCTTGTTTCTCACTCCTTCTATTCTTTGTAGTAGTTGCCATAAAAAGAGGATAGTCACTCACTCAGTCACTTAAAATAGCATTCTTCCTCCAGCTTTTTTTTTTTCGTCTTGTTTTTATAAAGCTTTTTTAGAGCAGGTTAACTGAAATTGGACTCTTCTATCGACTCCCCATTGATATCAAAAGTAAAGAAAGTTGTAGGTGTTTTATAGATTAGTATTAGAATTGTTTCCTCAAAAATTACATCTCCATTTATTTCATTTAACCTAATAAGTCCCTCTTCTATCCCCATTGATAACAAAAGTAAAGAAAGTTGTAGGTGTTTTATAGATTGGTATTAGAATTGTTTCCCAAAAATAAAGAGGGACTTATTATTCAAGTCCTGATGAAGGTTGCAAAAAAAACGAAACGTTATAATGTCGACTTCACCATCAAGAATAAAACAACTTTTGGAATACTTTTTTTTTTTTTCTATTTTCTACATACTTTCGGACTTAATTCCCTATTTTACTCCCAAACACAAGTTTATAAACGTGACGGCTGTTTTCTTTTTAGTGCTGTTTAGTATTCTATTTTGTCACAGTTAAAGATATCTACAATGCTCGACATTGATTTGTTTAAAATGAGCAAGGAGAGTGATTAGAATATGTATTGTGTAAACTGGATGTTATTGGATGTTTACAGCAAAGTGAAAAAAGTAACGTTTTTAAGGTGAAACATTAAAGTTAACATTTAGAAAATTCCATTCCTTTAGATTGGTCTTAATTGTCGAAACGTGATTCCTCGAAAAGAAACTTATTATTTCCTTACTCATGTTATCATATCTTAACAATGTTGCATTCTATAAAAAACATTAACCCTTCCCCTCCCTAAAAGAATTTTATTTTTTTCTTCTTAAATGAATTTTAAACTAGACGCTAGTTTGTAGAAAAAAAAAGCACCAAAAATATTTAAAAAAATAAATAAATGATTAAACATTGTTTTTTGTATCACACTCGAGATTATTTAATAATTTAGAAAAATTTTTTTTTTTTTTTTTTTTTTTTCAACTTTGAACTTAGATTAATATTCTTATTATTATTAGATTGATTTAACAGCAGGTCAACCCCTCTGGGGTTACTTTATAAAGATTTTATACCTAGAAGTTAGAGAATCACATACATTGTACATATATATTATGTGTAATTGTTTAATATTTTTTTGCACACAAATTTGTTAAGTATTCTTATCTAATACTAAGTTGTATGATTTCAAGTAACTATTTCTATTTGATAATTATTTGTTTTCTCACAGTTTTATGGTTTCAAGTAATAATAATAATCCTTAGAAAACAATTATTCAAGAAACTATTCTTAATACAAATAATTCATATACAGTTATATGGTATCAAGCATTCCTATCTCATACAAATACTTTTTAAACAGATCTATTTAACCCATACATGGACCCTAACAGGTCAGAGTGAACCTGGGAGTAATGGTATTGAAGGTGTACTCCACACTACCCTGGGCTCCAGAACTAGAGCCTCACCATTGGATACAATTTAGTGTCAAATTCCCTTTTTTTTTTTTTTTTTTTTTTTTTTTTTGTGGGCTCTTACTCTTTAGGGGACACAGCAAAATTCTAAAAATAAAAAAACTTATTTCTGTTCACTTTTTTTACTGTCTGAAATTTTATATTCATTATTAAAGTGTGTCCCTTAATGTGTTAATAGTAATTTTGTGTGTGTTTTGACTAAGCAGGAATGAGTGTTCTTTTTATGAACTTTTATATGTGACAGTGAAATGTTTTGCTCTTCATCTCTAAGAATTCGAGAGAAGAAATAAATAAATAAAAAATCTGACCTTCATGATAACAACATATAAGTAAGGCTCCGTAAAAGAAGCAGTTTCCACTGTTTTTAAACAGTAACTTTTTTACTGTATATCTAATGTATAATAAATGAATGGCTTTTTGTTTTTATGCTATTGAGTTATTCTACAGCATGGTCTGAAAATCTGAAATATAATTCCTAATTAATCAACTATAATTACATGAAATAAGCCTATGGAAATGATACAGAAAATTATATCATTATATATTATAATATTATATATCTTATTATTAAAACAAAATAATGAAAGTTAAAACAATATGCAGGGGTGGCACAACTTTTGTACCACATTGTACATCATTAGCACTGACTGAAGAATTATAAAAAAAAAAAAAACAACAATTTTTGCTGGGTAGGTAGCCCATTTGAGAGAAACTAATTAAACTTTATTAAAACCCTGGGATTAAACAGGCTTGAAATCTGAATTTGTCTTAACAAAATTAGACACATTCCCTAAATAATAGAGCAATCAACGAATATCCCTTTTAATCCAGACTGTAAGCTTTTATATTTAAATGTAATTATTGTTCATATTTATTCATTTGGTATAAGTTATAAATAGATGTAATAATTAAAAGAAACAATTCTGATGTGAATGAATGGATTTGTGGCCACGGATAGAATATGT
Source organism: Doryteuthis pealeii (assembly GCA_023376005.1). Classification (NCBI taxonomy): domain Eukaryota; kingdom Metazoa; phylum Mollusca; class Cephalopoda; order Myopsida; family Loliginidae; genus Doryteuthis; species Doryteuthis pealeii. Next base: position 111,533,514 of record CM042147.1, on the reverse strand, counting down.
AATTCATATACACAATTAAGTAATCTTTCAGGTTAAAAATAGCTATAACAATTATCATTAACTTTGGCTAATTTTGTTATTGTTGGCTACATTCTTAACTTCTGTATAGAATGGTACAGAATGGCTGTAATTGCACCAGATGGTCAGATGATCTATGGGAAGTGAATATTGATCTTGTTATATAAACCTTAAAATATCTGAATAAAAAGGAAAAAAATTATAAGATATTGTAAAAATATCACTTGTTAAACTTCATTGACTTTTCAGTGATTCTTTTGGTATAAGAAATTTATAAGATTTTCAGCACAAAACAATAAACTAATACAAATGAATAAATAGATTATATATATATATATATATATATATATATATATATATACACACACACACACACACACACACACACACACACACACACACACTGATAGGTATGTGTCCTGTATCCCTGATGCACAAAAATCTAAAAGGACACAGTAAAATCATATCTATACATCCCAGTGTTTTTCTTTTTTCTTCCCTCACCATTTCAAGCTAACTGTAAATATATTTCAATAGTTTCTTAGGAACAAATTACACAGGATATGTTACAAGGTTAGACGGCTTTAATTAGGCCCCATGAATTTTCCCGGGGACTCATTCAAAGCAAATATGTGCGTCCTAGGACGCACTAAATCAAAAGCTATCGGCATCACTATATATATATATAATCAGGTTAGTTGGTGTTAGGAATGATTCTAAGCAGGGCCTGAGAGCTCAATGTATAATTGGGGAATTATATACAGAGCAATGTATTTAGCAAAGAAAAATTTTAAATACAAGTCATATTAACAGTTATAAATTTATTTCCACCAATATTAATCAGCTTCATCAGACAGCAAATCATACAGAAAACCTCTTTCCATAGGATTCACAGTCTGATGAAGCTGATTAATATCATTGGAAATAAATTTATAACTGTTAATATGACTGGTATTTAAGCCTTTTCTTGTTAAATAAAATAATATATATATTAGTTAGAATATCATAAACAAAATCAACAGCACTTGGTGATTGTCAGTTTTATCTGTTTTTCTTAAATCAAGAAAGTGCCTAAAGACTGGCCTGGCATAAAAGAAATTATTTGACCTCCAGCATGTGTGTATATATGTATATATATATATATATATATATATATATATATATATAATCTATTTATTTATTTATATTAGTGTTACAAAGCTTCATGTATTGAAACCTGTCTGTATCTATTTACTCAACCCCTTTCGGCATGAGCAGAATGTGACATAGGTCAATTTAAGCGGAATATAGTTGGTTTGAATTCAGGGTTTACCTTCTCCTAGACTGGTTTCCTTACCAAGACTGAAGAACCCAGTCTGCTCTACAACTTATCCATAGCTGAGGAAGGAAGAGATGGATTTATGCACTTCCTGAGTGCATTAGTGTGAAGTAAAACACAAACAGCCTTGTTATGGATTTAAATTCTGGTTGCTCATTACATTACTTTACGCTAAGTGTGTATGTGTGTGTGTGTGTGTGTGTGTATATATATATATATATATATGAGAGAGGAAGATGCAATTATATCCTGTTCTATGATATTTAGTAGTTCTATTCAAAATTGACTATCTCTTATATATATATATATATATATATATATATATATATATATATAGAATATGTGCTTAATTGAAGTCGTACCTAATTTTGAAAGTTAATTAATTAATAATTAATTAATTAGGCGGGCATACCCATTTAAATGTAAGGCTTAAGCACATATTCTCCCAAAAATTGTCGGCTAAAAAAAGCCATATCAAAACACATCGCTTGTGTATTTACTTCTCATTATATATATATATATATATATATATATATATATATATATATATGAGAGAGAGAGATGCAATTATATCCTGTTCTATGCTATTTAGTAGCTCTATTCAAAATTGACTATCTCTTCTATATATATGTACACTGATATTTTTTTGCTTAAGAGAAATATATTGGCACCATGAATTTTAGATCTGGTAAACAGTATTTGATTTTCTTTTGTTTTTCTTATTTTTAAGAAAATTTGCATTTAAAAAATGGTCTAAAATCAGTGTTCTAATTTAACTAGAATATACAGTATTTTTCTTCGACTTTATAGATGTAATCTGAAAAATGATAAATTCATCCAAACATATTCCAAATATTTCTTTTACATTGATATTATTAGTCAAGGGAATACATCAGTCTTCCTTGTTTTAAATGTTAGAATATTAAGCTCTTTTTTTGTTGATTCCTACACAAAAGTTAAAAGGATGAATAGTGATGATAACAAATACAACATTTAAAGGTGATCTGGTATAATAAAGCCCCCACCATTTGACCTTATTTTCTTCATTGGCTTCATTTACATATTTAATGAATATGGAAATACATTTGAAACGGTATCAGAGAAATAAGTTTTATTTCCATTTATAAGCTTATGCTGTTAGAAATGTCACTGGACAAGCTGCTATACAAAAGGCTGAATTTAATAATAGAATATTTGTCTTTTGTGTTAAGAATTGTTGGTAAAGTAAAACAAATATTAGAAATATTTGCTTTTAATGTAAGGTAGGGGGGAAAAAAAAAAAGAAGAAATCTCGACTTGTCAGCTGCAAAGTTATTCTTAAATTTAGTGAATGCCTTTATTTTTATTATAGATAAGACTTCCTTTTTAGTATACAGGCTGAAAATACATCTAATCAAAAAAATTTACATCCTCTATAATATTTGTTACATTTGGTTTATAGAATTTATATGAAAATGTAAGGTAGTGTTTTTTCTAAATAAATTGATATAAATGTTCAGAGATGCTGATAGGTTTATGTCCTGTGTCTCTGATGCGCAAAAATCTAAAAGGACAGTAAAATCATACCCATGCGTTCCAGTGTCTTTCTTTTTTCTTTCCTTACCATTTCAAGTTAACTGTAAATACATTTCAATAGTTTCTTAGAAATGAATTACACAGGATAGGTTACAAGGTAGGAGTTAGATGGCTTTAGTTTTTTCACCAGATCATAAATAAAAACCTAACAATTTATTAAGAAACTTTAGTTGGGACCCATCAAATTTCCCGGGGACTCCTTCAAAGCAAATATGTGCATCCCAGGACGCAGTAAATTAAAAAGCTATCAGCATCACTGAATGTTAATATTCTAAAATGATATGCTATCTATTGTGTGTGTGTGTGTGTGTGTGTGTGTGTGTGTGTGTGTGTATATTTCACATTTTGGCCTGAAATGTTAATCATATTAATAATGTATATATGTATATATTTACTCAACCAGTCTGCTACAGGTAGGATGTGACACTGGTTGCTGTACCAAGGCTAAAGAGGCCAATCTGCCCTATTATTTAGTTATAACTTGGGGAGAAGAGATGGATTCATGCCTTTCCCAAGGGCAAAGGCATGAACATAAACAGCCTTGTCCAGGATTTGAACTGTGGTTACTAAGTCCATTTTCTACAATGACAACTGTTATGCTGTGTGCCTCCTTCTCTTATACATTTCTGTATATGCATTGGTGTGTATAAACATATGCTAAAAGAAGAAACCATAACTGAAACTTATTCATTTGTATATATCATTTGTGCCTGACTAGCTTTGCAAATGCTCAGTTCTCTTCCTTACAAACAAAATAGATTATCAAAAAAGTTTTATGTATTGATCTTCAAATATGAAAATTAAGAAAAGCAAATTATCTCTTTGTTCAATACATTGTTTTATTGTAAGTATTAGTCTCCATAGTAATTATCTACCTTTTTTTAACTACTAGTATCTCCTGCTTTAAAACCACCTTATGAGTTAATAATAGCTGTCATAAAATACTAAATAATTGCCATAATTGTATCTGGAGTCCACACCAGGTGATTAGAATGATTGAGGGAGGGGTGGTGGTTGAATATTCAATGTTGTGCACCATCTGAGACCTGGTACATATTAAGGTGCATTCAGCTTTTAAATCTGATCTCACTGACAAGTTAAAGTGACAATTCTTCCAAGCTGTGATTATATCAGTACTGATGTATTGGCTGTACCACTTAGACCCTAACAAGGTACTTTGAGAATAAGCTAGATGGGAGCTGTACAAGAATGCTGCGTGCAGTTTTGAACAAGTCGTGGAAACAGCACCCTACAAGGAAGCAGCTGTATGGCCACCTTCCCCCCATCTCACAAACCATCAGAGTGAGACGGACAAGGCATGCTGGAGAAGCAAGGACAAGCTCATAAGCGACGTTCTCCTGTGGAAGCCAACACATTGACATGCTAATGTGGGCCGATTACCAAGGACTTATATTGACCAAGCATGCTGGATGCTGTGCAGAAGACCTCCCTGGGACAATGAATGATAGGGAAGGTTGGCAAGAGATTGTCATGGATACCTGTGCTAATTGCGTGACATGATGATGATATCTGGCACCTTGATTCATTGAAGACGCCCTGTATTTTCTGTTTTTAAATTTGGCTGTTTCATGTTGCTGCTGAGTCAAGAAACAATGTTGTAATTGTGCAAAGAAAAATGCAGAATGAGGCTTGTATGCTTTTGTATGATGGTTGAGTGCATTAAATGTCTTTATCAGTCTTGCATCTGACAGAATTGATAGCCTTGGGTGTTAAACAAAAATAATAAAAGGCTTCTTATTTAAAAAAAAAAAAAAAAAAAAAAAAAAAATATGACTAGTGCAGAGATGCTGACAGGTATGCGTCCTGCGTCCCTGACACACAAAAATCTAAAAAGGATGCAGTAAAATTGTATTCATGCATCCTAGTGTTTTTCATTTTTCTTCCTTCACCATTTCAAGCCAATTGTAAATACATTTCAATAGTTTCTTAGAAACAAATTACGTGGGATAGGTTACAAGGTAGGAGTTTAACGGCTTTAATTAGGATCCATAAATTTTTCCAGGAACTCCTTCAAAGCAAATATGTTCGTCCCAGGACACACTAAATCAAAAAGTTATCAGCATCACTGCTTCATCCCCCCAGCTATGGGTTAAATAGTTCTACTACCATTCTTCTACAAGTATAGCTTTTGCATTAAATAACCTATGAAGGTTAATATGCCATTAAACAAAGAAACCAAACCAAAAAACAAAACTTTATGCTTTCTCAATGAACTTGAATTTAACTTGACCTGATTTAACTTTTTTTTAAAATTTTGTTTTAAATTACTATTTATATAGTTTTCTATTTAAGTACAATTACTAACCATGTTTTAAAATTCCAAATTCTCATGTCTTATTTTAGTACTAGGAATTATGAATTTAAAAAAAGAAAGAAAAGAAAAATACTTTACTAGTTTCACAAAAATGCAAGAATTTTCTACCACGCCTCCTTGAAAACAAAATAAATTCAACCTTGGTACCATTGTACTTGAGATAGCAAATGTAAAACAAACATTTCTGATGTCTGTGGGTGGTCCTGGAATTAACCAAGGCAAATAGAGATGAATTTGGAATAAGCTGCCTCTAGATATTGACTAGAAACTGCTTCAGAGGCAGAAGGCAAATAATCACTCAATGAATTGGGCAGTGCAACATAGGTGGGATGACAATAAAGAAACCTGGCTAAGAATAAGTGTTGCTATAGAAACAGACTGTAAAAAAATTGTAATATATATGTATATTTTTTTTATTCTTTATCATTCAGATTTCATATGAGTGATATTAGAAAATTTCTACATTATTTTAGAAAAACTTGTTTCGATTTATATATTTATTTTACCCTAAGTACATAATGAATTCATGTCTCCTTGGCTTCCTGGCACAATACTTAATTTGTTTTAAGGGACTGAAGTACCAGTGTAGTTCATAAATTGTATAATCTAATCAACACTGCTAAATACATTATGCTAATGGATAGAACATTTTTATGGTAGTGCCCACAAATTGCAACAATATTATGCTGATTTGTATTATTTACATTTTTTCGACTGTTGTCCTCAACTTTATTGTTATATTTCGGACAACATTTCGGACGATGTGCCCTCTGGTCTTCTTCAGGTATTTCTTGTTGAATTTGGGAGCCTTCATGGTACTTTGAAGTGAATCCGTTATTTAATCCATGGGGGGGGGGTAGATTGTTCTCATTCTGTTAACTATGACCAGGTACAAGTGTTAAGCTATGTTAGGTATTCTGTTATTTTTGCCTGTAGTCAGGACAACAGTCCAAAAAATCTAAATAATAAAAATTATCAAGCCTCATCTCAAAAATTCAGACAAATAATAATATGCTAATCTTGTGTATTTTGTACCAGTCACCTTTGTGTATTAGTGGGCAAGCCATTTGTTGGATATTTTAGTAATAAGATTTAATTTAAAAAATAAAAAAAATCAATTCAATGGATGGTTTAAATAAGTCATGGACAAACTGTAGCCAACAGTATTTTCTGAATGGCTCACCTAATTTCATGAGGTAAATAACATTTATTAAACAAGAAATGTTTTTTCTCTGGGGAAAGTTTTTTTTTTTTCATATTGTCAAATGAATAAATTAGAAACCAATCCTTACTACATTTATATAGATTTTTATCATGTGTTTTTATGTTGATGTTATCTTTCAATTTAAAAATTGACAAATTAAATTATCTAATTGTCAGATTGTTAAATATGCACCTGTAATTTAAAGAAGATAGTTTTTAATAAAATTTTGATTCATGGATTATGAAATTATTCATTTTTTTTTTTTTTTAATACATGGATCATGTTTATATTGAATATATTGATTTTTCAAGTATTCACTTAAAAAAAAAAGTATTCTGTAATGTCTCACAGCAGATATATGTATTAATCACATTGATATTAGTGATAATATTATATGATGGATTCAATTTTTTTTTTATAGGAAGAGAAAAAAAATCAACTTTTCCTTATTTCTAAGGCAGATTCTTATACATATGATCTTCTGTAGTGGAGATAATAATATGCTAATCTTGTGTATTTTGCACCAGTCACCATTGTGTATTAGTCGGCAAGCCATTTGTTGCATATTTTAGTAATAAGATTTAATATAATAAAATAAAAAAAAGGCAGATTTTTATACATATGATCTTCTGTAGTGGAGATAGTTGAGGAAATTTCAATAAAAAATTACTTTTAATTTTTTTTTAATTGTATGACCCGCCTGATAATGTTAACCATGTTTCATGAGGCTGCTTCCAGAAAAAAATGTTGCCTATGCCTGGTTTAAATGTTTTTCTTTTAATAATATGGAAAAATAATGATGTCCTTGTTGAAATATTTACCCAAATTGCAATTCATTATATCTGTTATATATATTTACCAAGCCCTCCGCATGAGCAGGATGCAACACAAGGTCAATTTTTTAAGTGGAGTTTAACAGGTTTGAATTCAGAGTTTTCCTTCTCCTAAGATGGTTACCTAGCCATTGTTAAAGAGCCCAGTATGCCTTGCTATTTACCAATATTTGGAGGGAGAATTGGATTCATACATTTCTCAAGGGTATTAGCGCCATGTAAAATGCAAACAGCTTCATCTAGAAATTGAACTCTGGTCGACGAGTTCATTTCCTATGACTCTAACTATTAGACAATGCGCATCCATTATATCTGTTATATAAAGCACTCACCATAGTCTAATAATCAGTTTGGTAGTCATAAAAGTTATTGATAATGACTGTTCATATGTACTGCATCCAGCAAATTCCTTGAGTATAGAGCAGCAGTGACACTTTATCTTTGATGGTGCAGTGGTTTCAGTGGTAAGTAGGTTTTTATAGAGTTGATAGCCTAACTCTACTGGTTTTGAATTTTGAATTTTTCCTTCTTCTAGATTGATTGCTGTACTGCTAAAGAGCCTAGTTTTCTAGTATTTACCCATAGCCAGGAGAAGAAGAAAAGGATTTATGCCTTTCTCTAAAGACATTAGTGTAAAGGGAAAGCTTTGTCAAATTCATTTCCTGTTGTGATAATAATTATGCTACACTATGCTTCTGTTTTGTCTACATCTAATTGTTCCATTTATGCACATTGTCTAACAAGTATCTAAATCATCTATTAGAAGCAAATTATATTATTTGGTCATTAAATGTTCTTTAACAATTTTTTGCATGTCTTAAATTTTCTTTTGCCCAACCCCAAATACTTGCCAGAATTATCAAAGGGAAAAGAGTTTTCCTTCTCCTATATATATATATATATATATATATATATATATATATATATGACAATTTCTGTAAATGTCTTGTATGTATTTACCCAACCCCTCTGCATGAGTAAGATGCAACACAAGGTCAATTTTTATGCAGAATTTAACAGGTTTGAATTCAGAATTTTCTTTGTAGACAGGTTGCCATACCATGGTTAAAGATCCCAGCCTACTCTATTTACCCATAGCTGGAAGGAGAATAATTGGATTCATATCTTTCCCAAAGGTATTAGCACTATTTGAAATGCCAACAGCCTTATTTAGGATTTGAACTCTGTTCGCCATATCCATTTTTTATGATAATGATTACACCAATAAATGAAATGGGTCACTCATTGGGTTAACCATTAGAGTCCCTCTTGCCATTCAGATTATTAATATTCACCCCCACCCCCAATATCAGATTGTTTTTCTCAATTGTTATCAGGGACCAAAGTGTCAGGTATGCAGGACATTGAATGATAATCCAGTTTTAAATATTCTAACTTGTATATACTTACATCATGCATCTAGCTCAAATGATACTAATTGTCTTACTTGGATGTTACTTAGTAACCAGGTACTTGATGAATTAGTTATTGTCCAAGGAACCTGTTGACAGATCAGTATTTGGGGCTGTGATAGCTTTGACATTTATGGTTCAGCCTTTGGTTCTAAGTTAGACACAATAATCATGACTAGAACTATTTTTTCTTTTTAATAAAGCAAGTAATACTTTTGAGCCATGAATTTTATTCCTTTGGTTGTAGGTTAAGATAAACCACATTTGTTATATATTCCAAACAGGATTGGTGTTTATGGCTTGGAAGATAGAACTACTTCTTAAAACATAATGAATAAGCAACACTTGACAGATCATTGGTGATCTATTATCTAGTAAGATTAAATATCCACCTACTTGTCTAATGGAACAACAAGTTCATTATTCTTACATGCAGAGAAGAATGCTTCTCTCTGTTTACTCGGAAAACTTGCAGTAGCCAATAAAAAAAAGACAACATAAAGACAATCTTATTTGAAGTAGTTTTTTTTTATGCTCATTGTAATATTTTAATTTTATTGCAATACTCAGGTAGCTTTACATTAAGTTAGCGGCATGGGCTGAAAATAAAGAATTTGCCTCTAATGAGATTTGAACTCTTATTCCATATCCTTGGCAACCCATTTGACTTGGATAATGCCTTTACTGATTTGGCCACAAAGACCAACCAGATAACCAAAATTAACCTTTCTGCAGGCAGTTCATTTTTTTTTTTTTTTTTAAATTCTTGTAAGGTGGTCTAAAGTCGGTATCAGCCAGTCAGCGAGGAAGTCTATCCCCTTTTCATTAGCGCTAGACCGAGGAGATTGTTTTTACGTCTGAGGTTGAGTGCCACACCTACCATCAGCTCCTTACTTTACCGCACAGATCCCTGTGATGAGTTGGCGAGTGGGCATATTATTTCCAGGAAAGTTGCAGGATATAGGGCATGTTCAAACAATTATTTATTTTAAATATTATTTTATTTTAGTTGAGGCTTGATATGTATCATTTTGATTTTTCGGACTTTTGTCCTCAACTTTATTGTAATATATAAAATCGCAATGTTTCAGTCGTTGTACCCTCCGGTCTTCAGGTGTTCCTTGCTTATCCAAGCATACCAATGATTCAAGTTGAAGTTTCCCCAAGTTGAATTATTGCTATGCTTGGATAGACAAGAAGCCTGGAGGGTACAATGCAGAAACATTGTGTTTTTAATTAATCGTGTATAAAAAAACAAAGAAAACAATAATTTGATAAGCAATTGTGTCATAGTAAAATAGCATGAAAAAAAAAAAGAACTCACTTTTAATTATATTTTGCAAAACAAGTTTTATACAATCCTACACCACATTGGGTCCTACTAGCTATATTTCTATACATTATCATTGAATTACTCAATGAGCAGCCAATAAGAAAATGCCTTACATAGAGCTACGATAAAAGACAAAAATATTGCTCTGATATATTCTTTTACAATAAAAATTATTCATCTAAGAACTTCAGACAATTAATAAATAAATAAATAAATAAAAAAAATAAATAAATGAAAGGAAGGAAGGAAAGAAATGATGCTTGGTGATATTTTTGGTAGCTATATAAGAACCATTTAATAGTTTATTAAAGAAATGTTATTAATAATTCTGACTAGTAATATCATTCATTTTCCTAATTCTAGTTGCTTTTTTACTGCATCTCACTCTGGTTGTCACTTTGACAGTAGTGAGAACATCACATTGGAATCAAGAATAAGCCTTTGATGCACAATGTTCCTTGCTGTCAGAGAAGTGACGATCTGGATGAATTGTGACAAAAAAGCTACCACAATTAGGAAGAATAGCAAAAAAAAAAAGCCCTCTGGGTGGTGTAAAAATTAATTTTTGAAAGGTATTGCCTGAAGGGGGTGGGAAAAAAAATGAAATAAAACGTTTGATATTTTAAAAGAATTAATTACTTAAAAAGCATCTTATTCACTCCACTGAGATATTTGTTTTGTTTTATGATAATAGGCACCTCCAAAACCACGACACATGATCAGTTTATGCTATATTGACGCACCTGTCAACACTTAAAAAAAAAAAAAAAACTATATATAAGTCAATAATACTGGGCATGTATTTGTTAAAACTAGTTTTAAAAAAATATTGTGGACTGTCAAATGTTGCATACCTAATTTCTGAGTATATATAATATAGGGTTGTTCTTTATTTTATGTATTAATGATAATTACTATAAATTGAATACTTATTGATAAACTTACTTATATTCCTGATGATATTGTGACATAAGCAGTGACGTAGTTTCTGTTACAGATAGATACTGAATCTCTATTATATATAGATAAAGGATAATACTAGTCAAAATTATCAATAATAATGATTGACAGAGCTTCCTCTTTAAAAAAAAAAAAAGTAAAGAAATGTTGTTTTCTTAATAAATTGGCTCTACTTCAAGCCTTGCTGACAATTAGATGCTGTAAAAGTCTTGTCTATGTCTAGTTCAGTCACTTGTTTTCTTATGTTCTTTGTAACTTCCCTGACTATTAATAAGCAATTTATAAGTATTAGTTTCAAAATGAATATAGAAGAATCTAGCCAGATTTAACCATATCATCATCATGTTGCACTGACAACACGGATTCTCCTGACTCTCTCTCACCACCCGTTCCTATCAGTCATTGTCCCTTAATGAAAACTTGTTCTTGAAGTCATGAACCGTTTCATACAAATAAAGTTTAATCTGATTCTATCATTGTTGACATCCTTCCTTTTACGAGAGACAATGGAGTTGTGTCCAAATTTTTTATTTTATTTTTTTTATAAATATGTCACCTGGGTGGATTCATATGGAGAATGTTGCCCAAGCAGCAAATCTCCCCTCTCCACACTATTGCTGTGATCCAAAGGAAAGATAAGGAACCGAATGCAGTTTGGTAGCAGTAGTGTCGCAGGAGTTGCTGGGTAATATTGAATTTCAGCATCACACCACCTTAGGAACCCCAGCTCCTGATTTGTTTTCAGGGTTTACTCCCCTAGCCTTTCCTTGAGAAAAGGTCAAGATATCTTCTTTAAAAAAAAAATTTTTTTTTTTTTTAAATTAGAATACTTCAGTCACATGAAGGGTTGATATGTGAGATTGGTAACTTGTCCAGTCTATCCTCTGCAAAACATCATGGAATTCCAGTAATGATAAAGTTATGATTACAAACATTTTTAAATATATCCATTTCAGCATTAAGTAACCCTAACGAGTTATGTGCCATTAAATAAATAACTGAAACTCAATGTCAAATATTAATTCTATCATTGCTGATGACTAATTCATATGGCATTTTAATTTCTCACAGATGCTTATGATTATGGTGATGGTGAGGATTTAATCATTTAAAGAAACTCTTATTCTAATCTATACATTTGATATTCTTTTATGATGGTGTCCCCTGGGGGACATATTCAAGAATTTGAAATATTCCCATAGAGTAAACGGCCCTATATCAGAATGTTGTAGGCTGATTGAGAGTTAATGTATTTGACATTTGTTGATTCCTAATCTAGGACTACATTGGTTTTAAATTGTTGGAAAATAATTGAAAATAAATTATTCCATTAGCTGACTGTTTTCAATCAATAAATACTCTAGATGGTTACAAGTCCTGTTGATTATTTCATTTCATCATGAAATGTTTTCATGATTTGTTTTATTTTGTTCGTCCATTATACTTCATACGCCATATTCTATACTAGCTGATTATTGCTACCTTTGTTGGGTATGTTATACTTCCTCCAAAGTCAGTGCATCTTATTTTTAGACAAATATCTTGAAAATGTAATCAGCATTGAAATAAAATCTATATAATATATATGTGGAGGGGTGTGGTGTAATGGTTATCGTTGTAGGAAATGGACTTAGCAACACTAGTTCAAATCCTAGTCAAGGCTGTTTGCATTTCACATAGTGCTAATACTCTTTGGAAAGGTATGCATTCAAATATTCTCTCTCCAGCTATGGGTAAATAGCAGGGTGGACCAGGCTCTTTAACCTTGGTTAGGCAACCAGTCTAGGAGAAGAAAAACTTTTAATTCAAACCTGTTAAACTGTGCTTAAGAAATTGACCTTGTATCACATCCTGCTTGTGCAGAGGATGTTGAGTGAATATATATTACTAAAATTCTAAGTACATTATCAAGTAAACTCTATTATTATAAAGGTAATGATATATTGTCAAATCTTTGAGAATTATTAAAAAAAAAATAAAAAAAATCACCTAAGAAATTCTTCTTGGTTTCAGTTTCAATTTCCGACTGGACAATGGCTCAAATGTACTCAAGATTTGTTTAGCTTAAAGAAAATTATACCTTTGAACTAGTCATGTAATGTGAAAAACTTATACCCAGTTATTTTTCATTGACTGCAGGGCAATCACTGAGGCACATAAGACTTCTGCAAAATAAATATTTGTCATGAACAAGTGAATGATTGTTCAAATGGTGTAGTTTTTTGCAAAACAAGTTATATGCAAAAGTAATTACTAAAAAGAATCCTACACTAATGCTTATTTTCTTTGTTCGGAAATTTTCCATGCAAAACGTTTTATTTGATGCAAAACATTACTTATTTCACAAAGATTTGTGAATAATATGCAATTTTGATAGTTTTAGAATTAAGTGTCAAATTTCGACATCTATTGTATATTAACAAAAACAAAAAGATTTTTATTTAACAAATGCAACTTGAAATCAAACTATAACCTGTGATATCTTTTTATTTCCTTTGGATCTCAGATTAGATGATAATTTATTGTATTTTTTTTCTTCTGTTCTTCTGCATGTAATTTATTTTTAAAAGTTTTCTTAAGAAAATTATTGGTAGTGTTGTAATTTGGTTTGAAATGTTCTAGCAACAGATGTTTCATTTCCTCATAAAATTTTTCACTGACTTCTGTGATGTGCAAAAATTCTCCAGAATTCTGTACATTTTCTCCCAGATGATGCTAAGTAAAATTGCCTTGCATTTACTTTCTGAGTGCTATGTGCAATGTCATTTGCTGTGAAGAAATATTTCCAGTTTCAGGGTAGTACTTGTCCAAACGTCCTAGCATTGCTATGTCTGGAAAAAAAAAAAAAAAAAAGAAAAGATTTCTTCCTTGTTGCCAAAAATATCACAATTGCTCAGGAAGGTAACAGTAATAAATTCAGCACAAGACTCCAGTCAGATGTTAACTGCCATGAGAGTCCTACCACTTTTTTTGTTTTGTTTTTGTTCTTTTAACAACTAATAATAGCTGGACTGGTACTTCCATTTTCCTTACACCGTGGTAGAAGTATTTGTGGATTTTAAAAACTCAAGAACCAAATTACAACAGATATTGTAAATGCATTGCCAGATCTTTGAATTTTTTTTTTTAGTACTTTGACTGTGAGGCTATTATTTGTCAATAAAATGTTGGTAAGACTCTCTCAGCAACTAACATTTGATTGGGCCGCTTGAAAAAATAATTTTATTAGGAATAGTTACTTGAAACTATAATTGTTTACTTGGGAAATAACACTTGGTAAACAATTATAGCTTCAAGTAACTATTCTTAATACAAATAATTATTATTAGTTATTTGAAACCATATAACTGGGTGTAAACAGATGATTATTATTAAATAAATAATAGTTACTTGAAACCATATAATTGTGTATTAATAATTAGTATTAGATAGGAATACTTGAAACTATACAACCATGTACAAATTATTTGTATTAGATAGGAATATTGATATCATAATTATATACAAACAGATTGACAAATTAATTAGTTATGATTGTAATGAAACATTTAGTAATTAATCAAATTTTGACATTAAATAACCCATAAGGAGTTTATATGCCATTTAAAAAAAAACAAAAAAACAAACTAGACCAATCAGACCTGGTGTAAATGTTCATTGGCTATATAGAAAAACTCAGGTTAGCTTATGTGCCGGTGATTATTGTAACTTCAGTCTTTTGTTTCGGGCAATACCAGGAAGTCCTGCTAGTCTGTAACAATTTTAAAATTGCCCTTGGTATTTATGTAAATTTGTTTCTATCAAACATAATATATTAGTTAAAAACATATCCTGTCCAGGACACCATTCAAGAATTTTATATATATATAATATATATATATATATATATATATATATATATATATATAATAGCACAGAACAACTTTAATAGCTTAAGGTTAGAAAAGAATCAGTGAAAGGCTTTCTAAACTATTCACACTTCTCAAAACTTTGCTAAGTTATGTTTTTCTTTGACATTCATAACAACAAATGTTTTCCTTCATAGTTATGTCTTAAAGATTTCCTGTTTTGTTATGCAGATCATGGGACAGTGTGATAGCTGTCAGGCTAAGGGTAACTTGGTGTTTTTCTTTTAAAAAAAAAAAGAAAAAAAAAAAAAGAAGCAACATCTCACTTGTCATATAATGTACTTGTGATAGGCAGACATTTGATATTATGAAAACATTTCTAAGACTTGTAAATAATGATGGCAAGATTGCATGTGGCATTTTGTTTTTAAATGACCACTTTCTTGTGGTCTATGCTCATTTATGTAAATGTAAAGTCGTTGGGGTGGCCTAAAGTCGGTATCAGCCAGACAGCGAGGGAGTCTGTCCCCTTTTCACTAGTGCTAGAACAAGAATTTTTTTTGCATCTGAGGTGGAGCGCCACACCTACCATCAGCTCCTTACTTTACTGTACAGATTCCTGTGCTACTCATACGCTGAGTTAGCGAAGACTGGTATCAAACCAGGAACCTGGTGTTTTTTTTTGGGGGGGGGGGTATGCTCTACCAACTGAGGTAAACCGGCCCATTATGTTGCTTAGAAAGAAATTGAAAAAGTTTTGTCCTCAGATTGGCAGAATTCTATGCAAATAAAAAGAAGAAAGAATACAATTTGTGATAGATTTAAAAAAAAAGAAAGAAAAAAGTGGGTGGTGATAAAATAATCTTGTTTGCAATCAAATCATCAACTCTTATACTATCAGAATATGCCAACTGCACCTCTGCAGAGGTGTAATAATTGATTAATAAATACCATAACTTGTGATAAAGATACTTTTCTTCCTCAAAAAATCACTCTGTGTCCAAGCTAGAAGTCAAACTTGAGATCTAGTTTAACTTGATAACTTTATCTGTCCAATATATACTAAATTTAGGTTGTAGCTTATATGGTAATTAACATAAAAATAATTGATGAGAAACATTTATTATATGATATTGGTTTGTTTTGTTTTATGGCATATCAACCTCAGTGGGTCATTTAATGCCGACAATGTTTTAAAATAAATTCATTCTTAATGGATAATCAATTTTGTTTATAAACTCATGTTTTTCTATTTAACCCATAGATGAGACCCTAACAAGTACTACTACTCTGGGTCAGAGTTGACCAGAAACAATGGTGATGAAGAGGCGTTCCACATTCCCCAAACCTCCAAAACTGGAACCTCACCATCAGATAGTTTAATGTCATTCTTAGGACATGAAGACCCTCAGCACAACCTTCTAGCACCCATATGATAAAAAGGGTTGGAGCTTGCCATAAGGGCAATAGGGTTGGGGCAATCATATAGGTGCTAGGGCCTGACGTGATGAGCCGATTAAAACGGAGGAGGCCTCTCCAACTACCCGTCTAGCCCAAGTAAGAACCAAAGTGCAGTATTGCATGTCATTGACGGCTCAACCAACTGGGTTCTATCCTTAAGCATCATGGGTCACCACCCAACGGCAAGAGGCGACCCCATTGTAGGAGGCTTACCCCTCTGCAGAGGTGCAGTCAGTGTATTCTAACACCCCAGCCAACAGAGCAGATTTATTATATGAAAGGAATTATATGAACACTTGATATTAAAATGTCTTTAAATATTTAGTTGAAACTAAATTACATGTTTTTTTTAGTGTTTTTTTTTAATACTGTTAAAAAATTTTGATATACTGTTTTTGAAATTGTGGCAATATTACATTATATCTAAAATTTATATATGTATATTTGTGTATATATATATATATATATATATATATATATATATTAGAGAGAAAGAGAGGGGGGATGTTTTTTGTTTGATTTTTTAACTGGATAATTATAACTGAATAACTCTTAAAAACAGATGGCAGAAATATCAAAAACTTAAAAAAAAAGAATATTTGTCATTTATGAACAAATGGAGATATCTCCTTGACTCAACTGTATCAAAATCCCTGTATATATTTTTATCTAAAAGTTTAATCATACTTTACTTGATGCCACTTTTTACAGTCACTGGTGTATGTTCTCACTACTACTTTTTAAATATTACTATGACTAATAATACTTTGTTAATAACTTAGTCTCTTCAGACACTAAGCATTTTGTTGGGATTATTAAAAGGTTATTATATAGCTGTATTGCTGCACTAAATCATAAGCCAGCCACTTGATGTCACCAGGTTTTTAAATTTTTTTTTATAGATTATAAATATCTAAATCTGTAGATGTCATGTCTTGTCTAACTGGAGCAACAGGCATTAGACAATTATAACTGTGCACCTGAGAACTAATTTATATGTTTTTATAATTATCAATAATAATGAAGTGTACTGAGAAATTACTCAGTAGAGCATTTCTAGTTGACATTATAAGAAGTTCTCTTAGAATATGTGATCCAATAGGAATAAATATATGTATTTACCCAACATATGGCCGGTTTAGCTCAGTTGGTAGAATGTCAGCCTAGGAACCACAAGGTTCGATATCGGCCCTCGTCAACTTAGTGTATAAGTAGCACAAGGATATATGCATTAAAGCAAGAAGCTGATGGTTGGTGTGGCACTCCAACTCGGACACAAAAACAATCTCCTTGTCCTGGCACTAGTGAAAAGGGGATAGACTCCCTCACTATCTGGCTGATACCGACTTTAGGCCACCTCAACGACTTTACCTAACTCCTCAGCCCTAAGGATGTGATATAGATTAATTTCTAAGCAGAGTTTAACAGGTTTGAATTCAGAGTTTTCATTCTCGTAGACCAGTTGCCATACCAAGATTAAAAAGCCCAGTCTACCCTACTAAATTTTGAATGATTGTATAGGTGAGAAACTGTCAGTAACCAAATGCCATTGACTCCATTTCCATGCTACCCTAATTTAGATATATGAAATCTCCTGTTAATCTCTATACAAAGGCCCAACAGTTCAGTTAAAGATGATTTGTTTATAGTAGTGAAATATCTACATACATACACACTTTCTAACCAGCTAATGATATCATTACACAAAATATTACAGAGCTATTTGTACAAGAAAAATGTTTGCAAGGTATTGGTTCTTAGAAAATAAACCAATTCCCTCTGCAATTTGCTACTAAATTGTAATACTAAAAGGTCTACATTCACACTCGCCCTGATCAGCATAATTTCTTAAGGCAGATGATTATTTGCAATTATAATATAAATTCTGGAAATATGATATTACTCAACAATGATGACCTAGAGTCACCACTAATATATATATATATATATATAATATATATAATATATATATCATATATATATATTATGAATTAACTTTGAAAAAACAATTAGTAATTATAATCTGCTGACAATTCTGTTTCGACCGTTTAGTAGGGTCTTCGTCACGAGCAAAACATATGAAGGAAGAAGGGATAAAAAACCTTTGAAGAAAATAGGTGGTACCACATGCTGGAATGCTTGAATTTTTTAAAAAATGGCATTCTGTATCAAAAATAAAATTAATTTTATTTTTTCAGAAGCATTTTTAATCATATTTGGTGTATATAAAAAGTGTAAAAGATTATCAAAAATGTTCAAAATATAATCCAGTATTAAAAGTTATTTACAATCCACAGCACAATTGGAAGAAAGATGTTAAGTTTCCAAAAGTTTGTGGTGTGGTAAATTTTTTGTAGTGTTCGTAGATAATCTTCGGAGGGTAAAAATCCGTATATTTTGTTTTTTCATAAGACAAATGTGTAAATAAATGGAAGTTAATCCGACAGAATGAATTTAACATTTTGAAAAAACAATTAGTAATTATAATCTGCTGACAGAATTCTGTTTCGACCGCTTAGTAGAAGTGTCTTCGTCATGAGCAAAACATTCTACTAAGCGGTCGAAACAGAATTCTGTCAGCAGATTATAATTACTAATTGTTTTTTCAAAATGTTAAATTCATTCTGTCGGATTAACTTCCATTTATTTACATATATATTAAATTCCACATGTAAAGATATATATAAAAAAAACTATATTCAGAAGATGCCTTTATTATAGTTAGTAGTATTAGCCAATGTTAAATGTTTCTGTTTATATATAAGGGTATTAGCATAAGGTGAAATTCAAATTGAAATTGGGATGCCGTGTCCATTTGTCATAAAAAAATAAATGTATATTCCTTTGTTTTAGCTGCAGATTTGTTAAACAAGGCTACCAGAAACTTTTGTTAGTTATGCAATGAACCCTTTAGCGAAAATGTATAAAAATAATAATATTGTCCTCAAATCTTGATTGTGATATATCTTAATATACAGTCACATTCAAATTCACAGAAGCATCTATTTTTTACAACCTGGTAGTCTTACTGTTATGTGTGTGTGTGTATTAATAGCTGTTAAAAGAATATATTTGACACCTAATGGGGATACTGATACTTACTTGCTTGCATAAGTCTGACTTGAAACCCTGTGCATGGCAGGGGTCTTGCCTGAGGTATTTAATAGCTGAACAGCAAATGTAGCTAAAGAAAATTCTTTTTGATGTCTTGAAAGGGTTTTCGGCTTCTCACTCTATAACTGTATATACATTTTTGCTAATTCACAATGGGTTTCTTTGATTGGTCAAAGACATATACAGAAAAAACAAACATTTGCATTTATTAATAATAGATACTAGGTCTCTATTTGTCTGTAACTTAAACTATGTCACTATTATATGTTGGTATTATATATAGTTTGTTTTATTTTAATATATATTTCAAGTTATCAGAACTAAGTTTCCATTTCAAATTGTTTTATTTTAATTTAATAAATTTGATGATTTTACTTATGGTACAAACTGACATTGAATTTTTAACACCCACCCACTTAGGCAATATCTTTCAAAAATTAATTTTTACACTGCCCAGAGGGTATTTTGTTTTTCCCTAATTACTGTAATAACCAAATACAATATTTTTTTTTAGTTCTCTTTATCCTGTTTTACTTTTTTTATGGTGTATTTTTTTCTTAATATCATAACCTATCATCTTAGAATTCTGAAATTTTATTAATAACTTAACTTCTAGTTAGAGATTATTATGAGACTATCCATACCTGGGATTTTGGCTAGATCTGGTTAGGTAAAGGCAAAAGTTCTTTAACCTTTGATTCAAGTCTTTCTAATTCTAATCCCTATAAAATGTGAATTTTGAGATGCAGATTATTTACTTTTAGGAGTAACCTGCAAAATGTTATTCTGCTCGTATGATGTCTGTAGTTACGGTTCTATGAGTGGTAAAATTCTTGGGTGTAAAAGCCTAAAGACAGTTACTAATTGTAGCAGGGTTTAGTGGCAAATTCTACTTGGTATGTAATGTTAGAGGTATCCAAGGTACACTGTTTTAAACAAACACTCAACTTGCTGACAGGTTTCTTTACAACTCTAAATGTTTGGAAATCTATATTTTATATTAGCTTTGTATAAACTCGTCTTGAAAAAAAAAGAAAAAAAAGGATATCGATGTGACACTGAGTTCCCTAAGTGTACATATTTAGGTACTATAATGCATATGTATATATATAAGTATGTGTGTACATATATGTATAAACATATGCTTGCATATATGTACGTATGTGCAATAGTATCAAAGGGGTAGAAAGTTGGGTTGGTAAATTTTAAGATAGTTAATAAAATAGAAAAAGAATTTCTCTCTCTGTATATGTATATATATATATAGAGAGAGAGATAGATATAGATATATATATTATAAAATGAAGTCTTCAGCGCTAGTATGGTCAGCAGATGAGAATCTCATTTAGTACTGAAGGATCAAAGCAAGACTGGTTATTGGGAGTCAAAGCCCTATATATTTAAAGACTAGAGAGTTGAGAGAAGCAGTTGGCATAGAGAAAGGGGACTACCAAGCCAAGCTGGGGTCTCATAACAGTTTAAGGAAAATCACCAATGCCCAACTTTGCTGTTCATATCACTATAGTTAGGGTCTGCTCCATTTAACTGATTAAACCCTCGGTTTGTTTTGAAGAGAATTCATCAGAAATAAAGACTAGAATATGATTGGATTCTTGGATTCATTTTGTTTCTTTTTCCTTTGTGAACCTGACCCTTGGCTTCTACAGTTTTGACTCAAACTGGCTGTTGACATTTTTTTTTTAAGGAGCACAATATGGGGAGAGATCAGTTAGCCAGCGAGATTGGAGAGGTTATAGATCAGTACTTGACATATCCTTGTCAAATTTCTATTCCATGGATTCCATAGACCAAGTCATTATACCAATTTTTAGAGAGTAAATTCAACTATTTTCCATACTTGAGCAATTGTCATCAATAGATTTAGTTTCTATCTGTATCATTAATTCATCTTGTTACTTCTGTATTATTTTTTTTTTTCAATGCTACTTAATGTATTATTGTCAAATAACCTTTACGTCTTTAACCAAACTTTCATTGAGGAATGACTTTACATTGCTTTCTAGTTGCAAACACCATAATGCTTCCTGCTCTTCTGTTCTTGGTCTTTGACACTCATTGGGAATTGTCATCTTTCTTCACTTTTTTTTTCTTTATTAGAAAAATCCACCCCTCATCTGTTTTTTTTTCTCTGCCAAAATGGCTAAAACTTTTTTTTTTTTTTTTTTTTTTAATGCAGCAGTTTCCCCTGGCAGCAGCACATACTAAGAATTTATTGGCATAGCTGCCCTTGAAGGTGACTGATGTACTGTACTTTACCATTGTGTAGCATCTCTAATGCATAAGACACAATCTCAAGAGTACATCTTCAGCTGTTGTTGCCCTACTTATGTATCTACTAGTCACATTTATGATGATAGCATCTCTTGGCAGCTTCTGTTGTAGTATATAACTTGTACAGATCACAGCTATATAACATGTGGCTGTGCCAAGATCTACAAGTCACCTTCCTTCTCTATTTACAATAAAAATTCCTAACTTTGATAATGTTCTTACTGTGACTAAAATGGTAGAATTTATAAACGAAAATAAAAGAATAAAAAAAATTAAAGACTTCATTCCATACATTCTTATAAAGAACTCTACCAGGAGGTTAGAATGTGTTTTTTTTAGCTTTCAGATGTAATTATTTGATAGGTGATAATTCTTGCTTCCAAACTGATTATTATTATTATTAACTTTTTGGCATTTTTATTCTAACTATATAAATAGATATTTTTTTCATAAACGGAGACAGGAAAAAATAGCATTCCCTAGCTTGTAAAAATTCAATGGCTGATTTAGTTTAACTAACAACAGTGGTCAGATTGATCAGTTTTACTTATTTTGTTAAATAAATGTATGAAGGCACTCGTGGTGTTATGGTTATCATAGAAAGTGGACTCTAGTTCAAAATCCTGAACAAGGCTGTTTGCATTTCACATAGTGCTAATATCCTTGGGAAAGGTAGGCATCCCATTTTGGTGCAATGGTTAGGCAAGCTAGTCTTGCAGGTCCATTACTACTGAAAAAAGAGATTGATCCTCACTGGATGCCCATACTTGCAACATTGTATCATCTTACCCGTGACGAACAGGTTGGGTAATTCCTACCCCTTGGAAAAGTATGAATCTATCTATTCTCTCTTCAGTTATCAGCAAACAGGACAGTTTGGGCTTTTGTATGGCAATTGGTCTAGGAGAAGGAATTTAAACCAGTTGTAGACCTGGAGAGGATGGGCTATGCAGGCTATTCATGCTATAGACATGCTATATGGGTAGTATCCCTATGACCAAACCAGGTTATGGAATATATTGTTTTGTTTTATGGTTTTAGTGGTATGAAAATGATAAAAATCAGAAATTTTGAAGTGTTTGATTTTATTAGAATAAACTTTACTAAATTGTATCCAGACTTTTTTCTCACTCTCTCATAGTTTCTAAGAGAAGAGGACACAGAATATTGTTACTTGAACCATTTTTCTATTGCGCCACCATCCAATAATGATGGCCCTCTTTCAAATCCTCTCCGTCCCAAGAGTTCAAAAGAGCGCATGTTTATAAAACAGATATAAAGCAAGCATTATATTGACTTTATTCTGTGCTTGTATTAATTTTAATACAAGATTATCATTACAGAGAGAAAGAGTAGTGAAAAACTAAAGATATAGATTATTTCTTTAACTACCTTTTGATTATTTGTAAATCTTATTATAATGGAGATTGTGTGTTTTTCTGTCTGTAACCGAAACTAAATCACTACTCAAGTCACAATTCCCTTAGTTATTGACATCACATTCACCATAATTTATCCTTATTTTTACCTCAATTATTAATAATTGTTTCCATATTTAATACTGTTAACCATATCTACATACTACACATGCAATTGTATTTATATATACAACAAAATAGCGGTTTACAGTGTGAACGGGAAGGCTAATTTGCATATTGATATTAAAAATGTAATTTTAATAAATATATGGCTTAGTATTATTTGATTTCTAACCGTTTGGCTTTATTTTAAATGAATATAAGCAAAATCTCTTCAATGAATCTTAAATGAATCATTAACAAAAAAGATAACTGTACTTTTATTCTTTACTTCTATTTTAAATACTAAATTAGAAAAAATAACAATGAAAGACGAGAGTGATGGGAAGAGTAAATTTCAGTTGTTCTATTTTTCAATTATATCCCCCCCTGTTTCAAATCTTTTTATCTGGCGTTCTTATTTTGTTTCATTAGCGTTCAAATTTAATATGATATTTCATTCATTAAACTTAAATACTTGCACCCAGAGGGTGCATATATTTGCTAGTTATAATAAATAAATTTTGCTAGAGAATAAAGGTACTGTAATAACAAGTGATTCAAATCAATTTTGGAATATTATTCTCACTAAAATAAATTCCTAGAAATGAGTAGAACATTTATTTTAAGAATTTTAGAGTACAGATAATCAAAATTATTGTAGAGGTTATTAAAAATGAAAGGTCATCTATACAGGAGTCAGAATAAAAAGCAGAAAAATAATTAGACATTATGTAAATTTTATATGCTTAGATTTCTTCTTTGAAAGGAGCCAGTTTATTTCTTTGCATAACAATATTTTAGATTTGGTTTGTTTTTTTTTACGGCATATCAACCTCGGTGGGTCATTTAATGCCGACAAAGTGTGAAGTAAATTCATTTCTTATGCATAATACAATTTTGTTATAAACTATGTTTTTCTATTTAATCCATAGATGGGACCAATTTTTAGTTCTATAAATTGGAGGTTTAAAGTTACAATGCACGTGATTAAATAAAAAACTATTTTGGACCAAGAAACATTGCTGACACCATTATTATAATAATAATGATAAGTGAATGCAGCAAACTGGCACAAAAAGAATACAAGACTAGGCATGACTGAGTGGGAAAGGTGATCCACTGGAAATTGTGCAAGAGATAAAATGCTGACAAATGGTATATCACACAAACTAGAGAAGAGACTCATAAAAAGGTTTAGACAAGAATTAATCAAAAGTTAATTCTTAAATTGCAATAGAAGAAAGTGTTTCAAGTAAACAATATTTCTGTTGTACTTTGTGTGTGTGTGGTGTGTTGTGTGTGTGTGTGTGTGCGGTGTGTGTGATGATATATATATATATCACCAAATAAATAACAGTTGTGTGTAGTTACTTAATCTTGAGTTCTTTTAATTGAAAACTCAATATCATTATTCTTCCCTAATAATAAATGCAACTTGTCAGTGTCATTTTTTTCAACTTTACTCCAGAGGCTGTAGCCTAACATACCATTTGGAATCAGGTCAACTGCAAAAAAAACATTCTGGTTCAAATCAGGCCCACAATCCTGAAATCTTGGATTCCCAAGTTTTAATTACTATGATTTAGCTAGTATGAAATGTTAAATGGATCCCAGTACAAAATTTTTAAAAAAAGGTTAAATTGCTCTATTTCAATATGTTTGCATATCTGTAAAATGCCAATAAAATCTGGTAGTTTATCAGAATATCTTATACTCAATTGAAAAGTTGGAGAAAAAAGAAGTCAGGGAAATAAAAAATCAATCAAATTTGAATTTATCATAATTATTGGTGTTAATACACACCCAAACTTTGTACTATGAAATTGTGGGAAAAAAAAATACTAGTGTATAAATATGCAGTCTTTTTAGAACTTGTAGGAACTAAATTTAACAAATTTAGTATTTCATCAATTTTTTATCAGTTTGTACTGACTAAAAGTAAAAATTTACATAGTTTACATTATGATTTTTAAATACAAAGCTGTATTTAGAGCAACACGCATGCTCACACAAAAATAAACAAGCTTGTGGTGAAAACAAGCTGACATTAGGGGTAAACAAAATTATAAACAAACACACCTTCCTGTGGAATATTTCTCTAATGGTGTAAAACACATTAGTTAGAACTATAGATATAAATTATTTTGGTCACCCCGTCCTGAACATGTGACTGGAAAAAAGGTTAATTATATAGTTATATATATATAAATTTGCACCCCTAGCTTTTGGGCTGAAAATCTAGAAAAAATAGTGTCTTATACACAAATAATTATGGTACCATTTACTATATCAAAATATCTTGATAATCATTTATCTTTTTATTTTAATAAATGATCATGAAAATAGATTTTAAAATATTTTTCAGTGCAATTGATAAAAATGTTTTTTAAGCCCATAAATATAAGTGACGTCCTTGCCATTCTAACTCAATTCACTCTACTTGACAGTACTGAATAATGCCTAAAATAATTCAGACTGCTATAATGAGATGAACAATTAAGACAAGAATGATATTCAAGAGAAACCCCAATGAACTGTAATAATACGAATCAGAACATCCAAGGATTTATCAGGTTGAATGGACATCATGTCAGGTACCTTTATCCTCATCAATAACGCAAGTAACCATGAGCAAAAGATGATGATGCTATTAAACCAGACAATGTAGCTTATATTCTAAGAAATAGAAAATAGATATAGTTCTTTCTGGCAGAAATATACAAGCAATGTTAGTGTGCGCCACCAAGCACTGACAAATACACTGCAAGGAAAATGATCTTTTCATGGTAAAAGCAATAAATCAAAGACATTTTGCCATAAAACATTGAAATTAAACACTTTACATCTATCTCGATTTTATCTAAAGGCTATTAAATCTTAATAGGGAAATTAAAAATAAAAATCTATCTAAATTTTATTTAGGAAACTTAATAAGTACTGAGTTTAAAGACTCCATGTATTCTTTAGATAAAAAATATAAAATATAATAAAGTAAGAGAAATATTNTAAAGTTATTTTCCTTCATTTATTATATTATTATCAATTATTAATTATTATTGTCTATTATATTTGCTGATAAGCATCTCAAATAAAAATAGTGTCAAACTTCAAGTGTTAAAACATTCTTAATTTAAACTGACACTTAGTTTAAATTTAGAAAACAAAAAAACTTTAAATGTCCGAACTTAGCATTCTAGTTGTTGATGACTCACTATGAAGGTGCTACTTAAACTCATTGCTGGTCACTAACATTCCTTATGTATTATGACTGTACAGTTATTATTTATAAACAAATTATACTTCTGATTACGGATATAAAAATGAATAAAAAGAAAAAAACTGTTGATAGAAGTATTTAATTTTTCTTTTAGTTGCAACCAATCTTCATTCATTTAGAAAACATTATCTTAGATTTAATATATATATATATATATATATATATATATTATATATATAAAATTATGTATGTTATGTTCTTGTGAAAACGTTTTTGGTTTGGTCTTTTGGAAGCATTGGAACAAAGAACAAAAACAAGAAAAACAGAACAAAAAATCAGAATGTTTTATCATTTCAACCGTTGCTCTGTTCCTGGTTTAATCTATCGCGATATTTCGGGTGAACTTCACTCCTTCTTACAAGGTATATCAGACGTTCTGTAGATTTATATATATATATAGTATATATATATATATATTTATATATATATAATATTTATACACCAATATTGGATAATATGATGTTATATTTTAAAAGACCAAAACAACATGGTCTTGCTTTATATTCGAGTGCTTTCATATTTATTTTGTTATGTACAAAACATAAATTAATGGTAATGCTTTTTGTTTACATTCTTGAATTAATATTAACAGTTTAACTTTTCTGTTTTAAATATATTAAAAATGCTTTTATTTCATTTTAGTTTGGGTTTCTTTCTTTAATGGCATATTAACCTTCATGGGTTATTTAATGCTAAAGCTATCCTTGTTTAGAAGAACAGTAGTGATATTATTTAAAAACCCTAGCTGAGGGGGGGGGCGGTCCAGACTTACCCAAG
Source organism: Doryteuthis pealeii (assembly GCA_023376005.1). Taxonomy (NCBI): domain Eukaryota; kingdom Metazoa; phylum Mollusca; class Cephalopoda; order Myopsida; family Loliginidae; genus Doryteuthis; species Doryteuthis pealeii. The sequence continues at coordinate 111,506,237 of CM042147.1, read as the reverse complement.
GGTAATAGTCAAAAAGTTAATGTAATAGTGTAAATTGAAGTTTGAACTCACTATGATTTCACAGTCCCAGCACGTTAGCTAACTACACAACGGGAAATCCCACTTAATTTTTGAAAAACAAGATTACACAGCACAAAAAGTAAAAACATGTTAGTTACATAATCTCATAAATGAGGCGGTTTTGGGTTAATATTTCTTCATTAACCAAAATTACTGGCTTAGTATCAAATGTTAAAAGGTAAAACCACCTGAAACTCATAAGTTGTTTTGAATTCAATGTACATAACAGTTAAGTCTTTCATCTATTTGGGAAATTTAGCTTATGGCTAAATATAAATTTCTGATGATATTATCATTAGTCGAATTAAAGAAAAAAATGACTTAAAAAACAAAACCTGATATATTATATATATATATATATATATAATAATCATGTCGCGCATTTAGCACGGAATATCCATGACAATCTCTCGCAACCCTCTATCATTCGTTGGCGGGGAGGTCCTCTGCCAGCATCCAGTATCCACAGAGTTGGTCAATTTAGGTCCTTGCATGGACATGCCCTGCGCCCACATTAGCATGTCCATGTGCTGCTTCCACAGGGGAACGTCAGAGTTCGTCCTTGCTCCTCCAGCAGTGTCCAGCATGTCTTGTCTGTCTCACTCAGATGGTCTGTGAGATAGGGGCAGGTGGCCATACAGCTGCTTCCTTGTGGGGTGCTGCTTCCATGACGTTCAAGACCGCACACAGCATTCTTGTGCAGCTCCCATCTATCTTATTCTCAGGTGCCTCGTAGGGTCCAAGTGGTGGAGCTATACAGCAAGCACTGACAAGTTAAAAAGACAATTCTTCAGGCTGTGGTTATATCAGTGAGATCGGATTTCCAATGAACTGATAATCTGTTTATAGCTGACCATGCCTTTCCTATTTGTGTGTTAACATCGAGATATATATATATATATATATTATATATATATATATATATAATAGATATATATATATATATATATATATATAGATATATATCAATACCTCTGTCAGGATTAGGATGCAGCACAAAGATCAATTTTTAAGCAGAGCACTACTGGTCTGAATTCATAGTTTTCCTTCTCCTAGACTCGTTGCCATACCAAGGCTAGAAATCCACTCTACCCTACTATTTACCCATAGCTGGAAGGAGAAGAGATGCATTCATGCCTTGCTCAAGAGTATAAGAGCAAAGTTTAAACACGAACAGCCTTGTCCAAGATTTGAACTGATTCCATTTCCTATCACAATAACTTATGCTAAGTGAGCCTCCTATAAAACACTATGTATCCATACACACACACACACACATTATAATATATATATATATATATATATATATATATATATATAAATATGGAAAATAAATTCAATATAAAGAAATTTGAAAAAAAAGTGTTCCGAAAATGGGATGAATTTAATTATCGATGTTTAAACATTTCGGTTTCATTGAACCTTCATCAGGATGTATCTTGGGTGAAGAAATTGATGGATGTTTTTTTTATATGTGGCAGGAGATGAAAATCTTTTTAGTTATGTAAATTTAGTTCATGTAAAAAAACTCATTATATATATATATATATATATATATATATATAAATGAGAGAAATAATATCTTGTAAAAAGTTCACATTTCTAGCAAGTACATATTTACCAACTCCTCAACAGGAAGTGACACAACACTAATTTCTTAAGCAAAGTTTAACAGGTTTGAATTTAGAGTTACCTTCTCCAAGACTGATTGCCTAAACAAATGCCCAGTCTGCCCTACTATTTACCCATAGCTGGAAGGAGAACAGTTGGATAATATGCTATGTGAAATGCAAACAACCTTGTCCGGGATTTGAACCAGGTCACCATTTCTAATAAAGATAAACATTACACGACACGCTTCAAAGCCTGTACATCTTATGGTGCTGACAGGCACTGTCTTATATACTATATTACATTAGACAAAGCAATGACAGTGGTGCAATGATTAATGAGTTTTGTCCCATTGAATGATCATGTATATGACCATGTGCCAAAGGTGACTTAGTTTAACAAATAATGCAGCAATTCACTGATTAATGAAAAATATGGCATTATGCCAATGTTGTCCTTGTCCAGTAAAAATTTATCCACTTGCACAAAATGCAATAGATACATATTAATTATACTAGCAAAATAAAAAAAATGCCCTCTGGGCGATGTAAAATAAATATTGCCTGAGGGGATGGGAGTTGAAAATTTAATATCAGAGAGTTTGTATTATAAGTAAAGTAAAATCAACAAATTTATTAAAGGAGTCAAAATAAAATAAATTTATCGAAATAAAAAATAAATTTATTAAAATGAGTAAAAATAAAATGAATTTATTAAATGAGTAAAAAATAAATGAATTTATTAAAATGAGTAAAAAATAAAATGAATTTATTAAAATGAGTAAAAAATAAAATGAATTTATTAAAATGAGTAAAATAAATAAAAAAATAAATAAATTTTATTAAAGGAGTAAAAAATAAAAAATTTGAAATGGAAACTTAGTTCTGATAACTTTAAATATATATTAAAATAAAACAAACTATATATAGATAGATAATACCAGGTAATGTATTTATTAAAACTTGTTTAAAAAAACAATGAGGACTGTCTAACATTGCATGTTCAAATTTTGAGTTTATTTTATTCTATGTTATGACGATTTTAGGTAGTGTGACATAAGCAGTGACATAGTTTTTGTTACAGACAAAAACCGGAAGCGAATCCTCCATTATTAATAGATATCCTATGCATTGCTTACTTAAACAGAAATATTACTAGATGTTTGAGAAGTGTAGGCCAGTTGATTGGGAGCAAATATCTTACTCTAAGTGTCTACAATGAAGTAACTACTTTTAGCTTCCTCAACTGTTTGATACTGCATTTAATTCTCAGTATATCTATCATAGACAAATTTCAGAACTAACAGTTTTTAATGTTTGATCATTTTCTGTTTAACAATGTTTCATACTACCTTCTTTTCATTTAACTTTTTCCTCAAAATCTATGAGACTAAAGCAACAGTTCTTTTAAGTCCACACTATTCTGAGTTGATTGAATGATTTTAATGGCATACAAACTAGAGGTTAGGGAATTGCATTCATTTACATTTTGTGTATAGTTGTTTCTTAACTCTTTGCCTACTTTAAACTGCTCACAGCATCTCTCCTAACCACTGCAACCTAATCATAAGCCCATGTATAAAAACTGATGGTTAGTTCATTATAACTGAGCAGAATGATTCGAATTAAAATAAAAAATAGGACTTAATTTGAATAAAATGAGTTCTGAGGTGAATAAATAGTGAACTTTGAAATCCCATCATACAGGTAAAAAATACCAAAGATTTTTGTACAGCCGTGGGGGTAGTACTACTACTCTGGTCAGAGTGGGACCTGGGAGTAATGGCAATGAAGGAATAGTCCACATTCCCAAGAACTGACAGAGCAGTCTAAAGTTTAAGGTTTAACATCACTCTTCAATTATTGGTATATAGGCTCTAACATTCATTTTGAGAGAGAGAGAAAATTAACCAAAAAGTTAGAAGGGATATAATTCCCTTAATGTTGTACTTGTAAAATCTATAACATCTCAGTAAGAAAAGTAATCGGTCCCTAGGTAGTTAAATAAACATTCATTTCATTCATAAAATTGTAGAATAATCATACTAAGTTCCAATTACCATCGAATTGGTAAGACAAGGCAACAAGTAGCTGTAACTTAATACAGATCTAACCTTGTTGCGATCCTACTGCAGAATGCCAGAGTATTTATGAAGCCTCATAACATCATAGAAACCAAGCAGCCAATCAGGACTCAAGGAATGGAATCCCTCAAATACATAAATGGACTATTCTTGAGTTCCATAAGTACCAGCTATTGTGGGCACTGGTTCATTTGTGCTTAGCCAGTTGCTATTGTCCAAACCAACAGTATACTGACTAAGCATATAAAAATATGATTATGAAGTAAAATCAGAATCCTGCAAAATAGCGTTGCTTAAAAATCAATTAAAATAGGATCCAGTAAATAAATATAAAATGTGATTCTATGCTGTCAGATTTGTTGGATACCATTTTCCAAGTAGCCATGAATATAAATATAGCAATCTCTGAAAATCTATTCACAGGCATACAGCAAGGTACAGCAAAAGAATAAAAGGGGTTGGCAATAACCAATCTTTGATAACATGTTACGTCAACTGCTTTGCCATATTTACATACACTAATATATAGTAGGATAAGTATACTCTGCAATCTCATGTCATCATAAATAAACAAACTAGCAAAGATATATAATATATATATATATATATATATATATATATATATGTGTATGTGTGTGTATGTGTGTTTGTGTGTGTGTGTGTGTGTGTGTGTGTGTGTGTGTTGCAGTGGCCAATATTGGAAGTTAGGGACATTTTAAATGTCAACCATCATAGAAATGTACTAATTCAAAGTAAATCATAATTAAATTCAACAAATTTTAAAAAAAACTGAACATTGCTATTTCCAATATTGGTTGTACCATTTACAAAAAAAAATTCTCATAATGTAGTACTACTTGCAAGTCCTATCTTAACAGTATGCTAATATAGGGGAAAAGGACTATATAAAAATGGCATAGTTATCATAAACAAAAATATAAATATTTCATTTTGATATACAAGTAGGAACAAATATACATACAATTCTTTTGTTTTTTTTTTCTCTTTATTCATTCAATTGGCATGTGTTCAATTTAAACACATGAAAATATCATTAAAAATCAAGTGAATAGTGTAAAAAAAAAAAGGGGGGGGGGTATTCTTGTGATATTTACATTAATTAAATCTTTGCTGCGATGGTAAAACCACTGTCCAAGGACAACATTACTCCTGCCAATATACAGGGTCTTTCAGAAAAAATATAAAATTTTGTAATCTAATAACTTGACCTATTCTCATTCAATTGGTCTCAAAATTTATCAGCATGTAGAGAAACAATTCAAAAATTCAATGTTTAATGTTTTCCTTTTCAGGTATAAAAATGCCATTCACTGGAAAAGAATTGAACATAGAATTTTGAGTTGTTTCTATATGTGCTGATAATTTGAATGAGAATTTGTCAAGTCATTAGATTACAAAATTATATCAATTTTTCTGAAACTACCTGTACATATCAAATGATATCAATTTTTTTTTTTAAACACTGTAATACGTGTTTAGAAATTCCCAGCACTTTTTATAAACTAAAGATGAAACAATTGAAAACTGGTTTATCCGCTGGAAACTTTTGCACACACACACCTAATACTATGATAACCTTTTAACAACCTACCACCTGGAAATTTTTCATCAACAACAATAAGTAGAGCTCACTCAGCACAGAGAATGAGTCAAAAGCTAATAATTCAACAAACAAGTTTTCTTTTTTTTGGGGGGAGGGGGGTTCTAAATCAGGAAAAGGAATGTCCTACATATTTCTAATGATATATACTTCCATGGCAAATTACAAGAAAATTAAAACAAATCACATTAAACCTTCCTTCATATAAACAAAATTGTGAATATCATTTTTTTTTTTTTTAAATACCATTATTTGTAATATTCATAGCAAAAAGGGGGGGGGGGCTGGCTTAGCCCAGTCAGTAGAGTATTCACCCAGGAATCGCAAGTTTGCAAGTTCGATACTTGTCCTTGTTACCTCAGCACATAAGTAGCATAGTTTGGGTAATCTGATCTGAGTGATAAAGCATATGGGAGCTGGCAGTAGGTGTGGCACTCCATTCCAGAAAAAAAATAAATAACAAAAAAAAAAAACAACAAACAAACAATCTCCTTGGTCTAGCACTAGTGAAAATGCGATAGACTTCCTTGCTGTTTGGCGGTTACCAACGACAGGCCACTCCACATGCTTTACTTTACTATAGCAAAAAACATATATATATATATATATATATATATATATATATATATAATAAATACTAGGAAACCATAGTTTAGGAATTTTCTGTTAGCAAATAATGAACTTGTGTGCAACATAGGTGAAAAGAGGGCTTTGTTTTTAAATGGAGGAGAAAAAGTGATGAATCATCAGAGCTGTTGATTGTTAGTGGTGACAAAGAAAATTGACTGATGACAGGTCTACAATAAAGTCAAATGACAGTGGAGGCTGAGTACAAAATGTAGGAGTAGTGGGGAGGAGGGGGTCATTGGACCCAAGTAATCAGTTAATTAGCTCACTAGAGGTGTAGTGGGAGTAGGAAGAGCATATAAATTAATCAATTCATGCACAGGCCATAAAAGTTTTCGATATTTTTTTACTACAACATTGTCACTATACAAAGATTAAAGATTCTATTTAAAAATGAAAATCTATAAAAACTTGTGGATCTTGTTGGGTGGCTGGGGCTCTGGAGGGTGTGGTGTCACCTCTTTATTGCCATTACTCTCAGATCCACCCTGCCAAACTGGTAGTACCTGTTAGGGTCTTATCTATAGGTCAAATAGATCTGTTTGCAATTTATTTGTAGTAAATAGGAATACTTGATATCATGTGTGCAAAAAGGGGGAAAACTCTTAAAAAGCAACCACACAAAAAAAAAAAAATGTAAATATAAATGTACAATGAATGTAATCCCCTAACCTCTAGGGATAAAATTACCTTAAATAGGTTGACATGCCATTAAAATCAATCATTTTCTGAAGTTACTGCTCTTTTAAGAAACCTAAAAACTCTTAAATGTCCAGAAAACTCTAGTAATAAGATTATTATATTCTCCACAACTATTCATCTGTTATTTCACACATCAAATCTGAGATTACCTAGATTATTACTGATTTGGTTTAATGGCATGTCAACCCATCTGGGGCTATTTTATGCCAGGCAGGAAATTGTCCGGTGGTGGGGGCTTAGATTTATTTTAATGTTTGTTTTGTTTGTTGTTGTTTTTTTTTTTTTTTTCAAGGATTATTCTTGATTCTTAAAGTGAATTGTCTGCAGTCATTTGTTGTTAAGTGGATATAAGGTCGCTTTTTTGAAGGGTAGGTTTGTAGGGTGAAGTTCAAAGGAGATTACTAGAGAAAATACTATTGGATATGCTTTAACCAGAAACAAGTTAACCAAAATAATTGCTACAGAATTGTTTGCAAGGAATAACTAAAAACAAAAACAATTCACCAATTTAGATTTAAAGTTTCTGGCTTAACTGCATAGCATTTGGTAACAATTTACCCACATAAGCATATATGTAAACAAAGAGACTTCTCATGCCACAGCTAGACATATTAGATTAGTTAAAGATGTACATTTGAATGCAGCTGTCCTAAGAGTTAATATGATTATCTACATCTGTCTTTTAACATGTACTGAAATAAGGAAGAACATTCATTAAGGAACAAAGATCAATGCAATAATCGATTTATTAATGATCAGAGAACACTATAACTATATAAGTATGAAATTAAATAGCAACAATTTTTTTTTTTTTTTTAATAATATTTCTCCTTGAAGTGGAAATGTACTGTCAAAAACTAAGTCTATTAACAATTTGGATTTTTTTGTAAATAGAGTAATATATATTTTTTGGAACAAATTGCCTAGCAAGTGTAAAATAAATTAAAGAGTAATTTAAATGATTTCAGAAATAATGGTAAAAAAGAATTTAAGATGGTATTTTTGGGATCTATCGGATAGGGCCGGTTTAGCTCAGTCGGTAGAGCATCCAACTAGGAACCACAAGGTTCCGGGTTCGATACCAGTCCTCACCAACTCAGCATATGAGTAGCACAGGGATCTGTGCTGTAAAGTGAGGAACTGGTGGTAGGTGTGACGCTCCATCTCAGACGCCAAAAACGATCTCCTAGCGCTAGTGAAAAGGGGATAGACTCCCTCACTGGGAGATAGACTCCCTCACTTTAGGCCACCCTGATGACTTTACTTATAGATACTGTATTAATAGTGAATATGTTCTGTACAAAGATCTTTTTCTTAAAGCTGATGCGAGAAGATAAAAAACAAAAAGGGGATATGCACAAGGAGCCATAACAAATAAATAATGAGGATTCACAAGTACTACCTACAGAATAACAATTAACTTGATAAAGATCATTTTTTGCTCACAGATTTATTTATCCTGAGATTTTCTATCTCATGAAAATAATCATAGAACTGTTTATTGCTTTGACAACCTTTTGTAATTTGTCAAATAAATATAACAAAAAAATATATCAGATATTTATATTTTCCACACAAGAATCAACATGTTTATACTCAGATTTGTGTTGTAATACACTTCTTTCATAGAATTATTTTACAGTAACTTAAGTTTATGGCCTCAAATTAAAATACGTAAGTACGTATTTACCAACTCCCCACCACGAGCAGGATGTGACACAAAGTCAATTTCTAAGTGGAATACAACTGGTTTGAATTCAGAGTTTTTATTCTCCTAAACTAGTTGCCTAACCAAGGTAAAAGAACCTTGTCTATACTGTTTACCCATAGTTGAGAGAGAGAGGGGAGAAACAGATGAATTCATACCTTTCCCAAGGCCATTACCGCTAAGTGAGACACAAACATCTTTGTTCAGAATCTGAACCCAAGTTGCCAATTATATTTCCATCGATGATAACCATTACACTAAACACACCTCAAATATATAATTAATACAGTTCCAACTAAATTGATTGCACAGAAAATTCTAAGTTGATAACTATCTTATTTTTTCTGTTCCTGAAAATTGAAACTTGAATCAGCAATTATTGAGAAAACAGACAAGTGCCTATCATGCAATTATCTGTTAGCTCAGTATCAATGGCTTATCTCCTAACAAAATCCACAAGGACATGGATGCCCTTTTCTACAGCATGTTTTAAAAGTAAGCTACTGAATGAATAATGGGTGATATCATGCTTTCTCTCCCAACAACTGCTGACTAAAGAAACAAAAATAATTCAAATTTTCTACATAATCATTCAAACAATTGAACTGTATATGAATTTATTTAAACCTGTATAATTCATATCTTTGTATGTTAGGCCACGCATTTCCCCCAATCACCATTATAAAAAAAATCACTAACATAGAACATTACAATACATTACAATGAATTTATTTGCAGTACTAAATGACCCTAGGAATTATCATGATTGATGAGAACACAGTAGGCTTTTTAACAACCGACAAATAAGTCCCTGATTACAAGGTACGATACCAACGGTAATGAGAGTAAGGGAGAACGATGACCAATTCCTTAGAATAAGGAAATGATTGCACAGTATAGATTGAGTAGATTGATCTTATAATTGTGTCATCTACTGAATATGCGCAAAGGAAATGCAAAAGAGGAAATTAATTCCTTAAAACATGATGAGTACAGTCCTAATAAAGTAGACGAAGGAAATGCAGCTTTTCCTCTTGGGCAAGAGTCCAGATTATACAACAGACCTAGTATGAGGTGATCAAACAAGCAAATACACACAGCACACAAGGAGAACTTGTGCTTTAGATTTGAGTTTTCCATTAAAAGGACTCAAGATTAAGTAACTACACACAGCAGCTATTTATTGTGATATAAAGAGAGAGAGAGAGAGAGGACAACAGAAATATTGTTTACTTGAACCATTTCTTCTATTGCGCCACATCCAATAATGATGGCCCTCTTTCAAATCCCTCTCCCGTCCCAAGAGTTCAAAAGAGCGCATGTTTATAAAACCAGATATAAAGCAAGCATTATATTGACTTAATATTCTGTGCTTGTATTAATTTTAATACAAGATTATTCATTACAGAGAGAAAGAGGTAGTGAAAAACTAAAGATATAGATTATTTCTTTAACTACCTTTTGATTTATTTGTAAATCTTATTATAATGGAGATTGTGTGTTTTTCTGTCTGTAACCGAAACTAAATCACTACTCAAGTCACAATTCCCTTAGTTATTGACATCACATTCACCATGAATTTATCCTTATTTTTACCTCAATTATTAATAAAATTGTTTCACATTATTAATACTGTTAACCATATCTACATACTAACAACATGCAATTGTATTTATATATACAACAAAATAGCAGTTTACAGTGTGAACGGGAAGGCTAATTTGCATATTGATATTAAAAATGTAATTTTAATAAATATATGCTTAGTATTATTGATTTCTAACCGTTTGGCTTTATTTTAATGAATATAAGCAAAAATCTCTTCAATGAATCTTAAATGAAATCCATTAACAAGAAAAGATAACTGTACTTTTATTCTTTACTTCCTATTTTAAATACTTAAATTAGAAAAAATAACAATGAAAGACGAGAGTGATGGAAGAGTAAATTTCAGTTGTTCTATTTTTCAATTATATCCCCCTGTTTCAAATCTTTTTATCTGCGTTCTTATTTTGTTTCATTAGCGTTTCTAATTTAATATGATATTTCATTACATTAAAACTTAAATACTTGCACCCAGAGGGTGCATATATTTGCTAGTTATAATAAATAAATTTTTGCTAGAGAATAAAGGTACTGTAATAACAAGTGATTCAAATCAATTTTGGAATATTATTCTCATTAAAATAAATTCCCTAGAAATGAGTAGAAACATTATTTTAAGAAGTTTTAGAGTACAGATAATCAAAATTATTGTAGAGGTTTATTAAAAATGAAAGGTCATCTATACAGGAGTCAGAATAACAAAAAGCAGAAAAATAATTAAGACATTAATGTAAATTTTATATGCTTAGATTTCTTCTTTGAAAGGAGCCAATTTATTTCTTTGCATAACGATATTTTAGATTTGGTTTGTTTTGTTTTACGGCATATCAACCTCGGTGGGTCATTTAATGCCGACAAAGTTGTGAAGTAAATTCATTTTAATGCATAATACAATTTTGTTTATAAACTCATGTTTTTCTATTTAATCCATAGATGGGACCAATATTTTAGTATCTATAAATTGGAGGTTTAAAGTTACAATGCACGTGATTAAATAAAACTATTTTAGACAAAAGAAACATTGCTGACACCATTATATTATTAATAATGATGATAGTGAATGCAGCAAACTGGCACAAAAAGAATACAAGACTAGACATGACTGAGTGGGAAAGGTGATCCACTGGAAATTGTGCAAGAGATAAAAATGCTGACAAATGGTATATACACACAAACTAGAGAAGAAGACTCATAAAAAAGGTTTAGACAAGAATTAATCAAAAAGTTAATTCTTAAATTGCAATAGAAGAAAGTGTTCAAGTAAACAATATTTCTGTTGTACTTTGTGTGTGTGGTGTGTGTGTGTGTGTGTGTGTGTGTGTGTGTGTGTGTATATATATATATATATATCACAATAAATAACAGTTGTGTGTAGTTACTTAATCTTGAGTTCTTTTAATTGAAAACTCAATATCATTATCTTCCTAATAATAAATGCAACTGTCAGTGTCATATTTTTTCAACTTTACTCCTAGAGGCTGTAGCCTAACATACCATTTTGGAACCAGGTCAACTGCAAATTAAAAACATTCTGGTTCAAATCCAGGCCCACAATCCTGAAATCTTGGATCCCCAAGTTTTAATTACTATGATTTTAGCTAGTATGAAATGTTAAAATGGATCCCAGTAACAAAATTTTAAAAAAAAGTTAAATTGCTCTATTTTCAATATGTTTGCATATCTGTAAAATGCCAATAAAATCTGGTAGTTTTATCAGAATATCTTATACTCAATTGAAAAGTGGGGGAAAAAAGAAGTCAGGGAAATAAAAAAATTTCAAGCAAATTTGAATTTATCATAATTATTGGTGTATAATACACACCCCAAACTTAGTACTATGAAATTGTGGGGAAAAAAAAATACTAGTGTATAATATGCAGTCTTTTTAGAACTTGTAGGAACTAAATTTAACAAATTTAGTATTTCATCAATTTTTTTATCAGTTTGTACTGACTAAAAGTAAAAATTTACATAGTTTACATTATGATTTTTAAAATACAAAAGCAGTATTTAGAGCAAACACGCATGCTCACACAAAAATATAACAAGCTTGTGGTGAAAACAAGCTGACATTAGGGGTAAACAAAATTATAAACAAACACACCTTCCTGTGGATATTTCTCTGTAATGGTGTAAAAACACATTAGTTAGAACTATAGATATAAATTATTTTTGGTCACCCCGTCCTGAACATGTTACTGGAAAAAAGGTTAATTATATAGTTATATATATATAAATTTGCACCCCTAGCTTTTGGGCTGAAAAATCTAGAAAAAATAGTGTCTTATACACAAATAATTATGGTATCTATTTACTATATTCAAAATATCTTGATAATCATTTATATTTTTTATTTTAATAAATGATCATTAAAATAGATTTAAAATTATTTTCAGTGCAATTGATATAAAATGTTTTTTAAGCCCATAAATATAAGTGACGTCCTTGCCATTCTAACTCAATTCACTCTACTTGACAGTACTGATATAATGCCTAAAAATAATTCAAGACTGCTATAATGAGATGAACAATTAAGACAAGAATGATATTCAGAGAAAACCCAATGAACTGTAATAATACTGAATCAGAAACATCCAAGGAATTAATCAGGTTGAATTGGACATCATGTCAGGTACCTTTATCCTCATCAATAACGCAAGTAACCATGAGCAAAAGATGATGATGCTATTAAACCAGACAATGTAGCTTATAATTCTAAGAAATAGAAAATAGATATAGTTCTTTCTGGCAGAAATATACAAGCAATGTAGTGTGCCACCAAGCACTGACAAATACACTGCAAGGAAAATGATCTTTTTCATGGCTAAAAGCCAATAAATTCAAAGACATTTTGCATAAAACATTGAAATTAAACACTTTACATTGTTTAATCTTGTGATAAATTTCTTCAGTTTTTGAGACAGTCTATCTCGATTTTATCTAAAGGCTATCTAAATCTTAATAGGGAAATTAAAAATAAAAGTCTATCTAAATTTTATTAAGGAACTTAATAAGTACTGAGTTTAAAGACTCCATGTATTTCTTTAGATATAAAAATAAAATATAATAAAAGTAAGAGAAACTATGAGAGAGTGAGAAAAAAGTCTGGATACAATTTAGTAAAGTTATTCTAATAAAATCAAACACTTCAAAATTCTGATTTTATCATTTTCATACCACTAAAACCATAAACAAAACAATATATTCCATAACCTGGTTTGGTCATAGGGATACTACCCATATAGCATGTCTATAGCATGGCATAGCCCATCCCTCTCCAGGTCTACAACTGGTTTAAATTCCTTCTCCTAGACCAATTGCCATACAAAGCCCAAACTGTCCTGTTTGCTGATAACTGAAGAGAGAATAGATAGATTCATACTTTTCCCAAGGGTAGGAATTTACCCAACCTGTTCGTCACGGGTAAGATGATACAATGTTGCAAGTATGGGGCATCCAGTGAGGATCAATCTCTTTTTTCAGTAGTAATGGACCTGCAAGACTAGCTTGCTAACCATTGCACCAAAATGGGATGCCTACCTTTCCCAAGGATATTAGCACTATGTGAAATGCAAACAGCCTTGTTCAGGATTTGAACTAGAGTCCACTTTCTATGATAACCATAACACCACGAGTGCCTTCATACATTTATTTAACAAAATAAGTAAAACTGATCAATCTGACCACTGTTGTTAGTTAAACTAAATCAGCCATTGAATTTTTACAAGCTAGGGAATGCTATTTTTTCCTGTCTCCGTTTATGAAAAAAATATCTATTTATATAGTTAGAATAAAAATGCCAAAAAGTTAATAATAATAATAATCAGTTTGGAAGCAAGAATTATCACCTATCAAATAATTACATCTGAAAGCTAAAAAAAACACATTCTAACCTCCTGGTAGAGTTCTTTATAAGAATGTATGGAATGAAGTCTTTAATTTTTTTTATTCTTTTATTTTCGTTTATAAATTCTACCATTTTAGTCACAGTAAGAACATTATCAAAGTTAGGAATTTTATTGTAAATAGAGAAGGAAGGTGACTTGTAGATCTTGCACAGCCACATGTTATATAGCTGTGATCTGTACAAGTTATATACTACAACAGAAGCTGCCAAGAGATGCTATCATCATAAATGTGACTAGTAGATACATAAGTAGGGCAACAACAGCTGAAGATGTACTCTTTGAGATGTGTCTTATGCATTAGAGATGCTACACAATGGTAAAGTACAGTACATCAGTCACCTTCAAGGGCAGCTATGCCAATAAATTCTTAGTATGTGCTGCTGCCAGGGGAAACTGCTGCATTAAAAAAAAAAAAAAAAAAAAAAAAGTTTTAGCCATTTTGGCAGAGAAAAAAAAACAGATGAGGGGGTGGATTTTTCTAATAAAAGAAAAAAAAAAGTGAAGAAAGATGACAATTCCCAATGAGTGTCAAAGACCAAGAACAGAAGAGCAGGAAGCATTATGGTGTTTGCAACTAGAATAGCAATGCAAGTCATTCCTCAATGAAAGTTTGGTTAAAGACGTAAAGGTTATTTGACAATAATACATTAAGTAGCATTGAAAAAAAAAAAATAATACAGAAGTAACAAGATGAATTAATGATACAGATAGAAACTAAATCTATTGATAACAATTGCTCAAGTATGGAAAATAGTTGAATTTACTCTCTAAAAATTGGTTTAATGACTTGGTCTATGGAATCCATAGGATAGAAATTTGACAAGGATATGTCAAGTACTGATCTATAACCTCTCCAATCTCGCTGACTAACTGACCTCTCCCCATATTGTGCTCCTTAAAGAAAAATGTCAACAGCCAGTTTGGGTCAAAACTGTAGAAGCCAAGGGTCAGGTTCACAAAGGAAAAAGAAACAAAATGAATCCAAGAATCCAATCATATTCTAGTCTTTATTTCTGATGAATTCTCTTCAAAACAAACCGAGGGTTTAATCAGTTAAATGGAGCAGACCCTAACTATAGTGATATGAACAGCAAAGTTGGGCATTGGTGATTTTCCTTAAACTGTTATGAGACCCCAGCTTGGCTTGGTAGTCCCCTTTCTCTATGCCAACTGCTTCTCTCAACTCTCTAGTCTTTAAATATATAGGGCTTTGACTCCCAATAACCAGTCTTGCTTTGATCCTTCAGTACTAAATGAGATTCTCATCTGCTGACCATACTAGCGCTGAAGACTTCATTTTATAATATATATATCTATATCTATCTCTCTCTCTCTCTCTATATATATATATACATATACAGAGAGAGAAATTCTTTTTCTATTTTATTAACTATCTTAAAATTTACCAACCCAACTTTCTACCCCTTTGATACTATTGCACATACATACATATATGCAAGCATATGTTTATACATATATGTACACACATACTTATATACATACATATGCATTATAGTACCTAAATATGTACACCTAGGGAACTCAGTGTCACATCGATATCCTTTTTTTTCTTTTTTTTTCTTTTTTTTTCAAGACGAGTTTATACAAAGCTAATATAAAATATAGATTTCCAAACATTTAGAGTTGTAAAGAAACCTGTCAGCAAGTTGAGGGTTTGTTTAAAACAGTGTACCTTGGATACCTCTAACATTACATACCAAGTAGAATTTGCCACTAAACCCTGCTACAATTAGTAACTGTCTTTAGGCTTTTGTACACCAAGAATTTTACCACTCATAGAACCGTAACTACAGACATCATACGAGCAGGATAACATTTTGCAGGTTACTCCTAAAAGTAAATAATCTGCATCTCAAAATTCACATTTTATAGGGATTAGAATTAGAAAGACTTGAATCAAAGGTTAAAGAACTTTTGCCTTTACCTAACAAGATCTAGCCAAAATCCCAGGTATGGATAGTCTCATAATAATCTCTAACTAGAAGTTAAGTTATTAATAAAATTTCAGAATTCTAAGATGATAGGTTATGATATTAAGAAAAAATACACCATAAAAAAAGTAAAACAGGATAAAGAGAACTAAAAAAAAATTGTATTTGGTTATTACAGTAATTAGGGAAAAACAAAATACTCTCTGGGCAGTGTAAAAATTAATTTTTGAAATATATTGCCTAAGTGGGTGGGAGTTAAAAATTCAATGTCAGTTTGTACCATAAGTAAAATCATCAAATTTATTAAATTAAAATAAAACAATTTGAAATGGAAACTTAGTTCTGATAACTTGAAATATATATTAAAATAAAAAAACTATATATAATACCAACATATAATAGTGACATAGTTTAGTTTACAAGACAAATAGAGACCTAGTATCTATTATTAATAAATGCAAATGTTTGTTTTTTCTGTATATGTCTTTGACCAATCAAAGAAACCCATTGTGAATTAGCAAAAATGTATATACAGTTATAGAGTGAGAAGCCGAAAATCCCTTTCAAGACATCAAAAAAGAATTTTCTTTAGCTACATTTGCTGTTCAGCTATTAAATACCTCAGGCAAGACCCCTGCCATGTACAGGGTTTCAAGTCAGACTTATGCAAGCAAGCAAGTATCAGTATCCCCATTAGGTGTCAAATATATTCTTTTAACAGCTATTAATACACACACACACACACACACACACACATAACAGTAAGAGTACCAGGTTGTAAAAAATAGATGCTTCTGTGAATTTGAATGTGACTGTATATTAAGATATATCACAATCAAAATTTGAGGACAATATTATTATCTTTATACATTTTCACAAAAGCTAAAGGGTTCATTGCATAACTAACAAAAGTTTCTGGTAGCCTTGTTTAACAAATCTGCAGATAAAACAAAGGAATATATATTTATTTTTATGGCAAATGGACACGGCATCCCTATTTCAATTTGAATTTCACCTTATGCTAATACCCTTATATATAAACAGAAACATTTAACATTGGCTAAAACTTCTAACTATAATAAAAGCATCTTCTGAATATAGTTTTTTTTTTTTTTTTTTTTTTTTTTTTTTATATATATCTTTACATGTGGAATTTATTCCTTTGTTTGGTTTGTTTTGTTTTACGGCATATCAACCTCAGTGGGTCATTTAATGCCGATAAAGTTTTGTAATGAATCAATTCTTAATGGATAATACAATTTTTTTATAAATACATTTTTCTATTTAACCCATAGATGGGACCCTAACATGTAATACCACTCCGGGTCAGAGTAGACCAGGGAGCAATGGTGATGAATGGGGTGCTCCACATTCCCCAAACCTCCAAAACTGGAACCTCACCATCAGATAGAGTTTAACGTCATTCCCAAGACATGTAGACCCGCAGCCACCGCCTTCTAGCACCCATATGATAAAAAGGGGTTGGGAAAATCATATAGGTGCTAGGGCTTGACGTGACCGGCCAATTGATCGAAGGGGGCCTCTCTGACCGCCCGTCTAGCCCAAGATAGGGCCAAAAGTGGAGTATTGCAAGTCATGAACTGCTCATCCATCTGGGCTCTATCCTTAAGCATCATGGGTTGCCACACTCCACTTTGCCCCTATCTTGGGCTAGACGGGCGGTCCCCCTTCGATCAATTGGCCGGTCACGTCAAGCCCTAGCACCTATATGATTTTCCCAACCCCTTTTTATCATATGGGTGCTAGAAGGCGGTGGCTGCGGGTCTACATGTCTTGGGAATGACGTTAAACTCTATCTGATGGTGAGGTTCCAGTTTTGGAGGTTTGGGGAATGTGGAGCACCCCATTCATCACCATTGCTCCCTGGTCTACTCTGACCCGGAGTGGTATTACATGTTAGGGTCCCATCTATGGGTTAAATAGAAAAATGTATTTATAAAAAATTGTATTATCCATTAAGAATTGATTCATTACAAAACTTTATCGCATTAAATGACCCACTGAGGTTGATATGCCGTAAAACAAAACAAACCAAACAAAGGAATAAATTCCACATGTAAAGATATATATAAAAAAAAAAAAAAAAAAAAAAAAAAACTATATTCAGAAGATGCTTTTATTATAGTTAGAAGTTTTAGCCAATGTTAAATGTTTCTGTTTATATATAGGGGTATTAGCATAAGGTGAAATTCAAATTGAAATAGGGATGCCGTGTCCATTTGCCATAAAATAAATATATATTCCTTTGTTTTATCTGCAGATTTGTTAAACAAGGCTACCAGAAACTTTTGTTAGTTATGCAATGAACCCTTTAGCTTTTGTGAAAATGTATAAAGATAATAATATTGTCCTCAAATTTTGATTGTGATATATCTTAATATACAGTCACATTCAAATTCACAGAAGCATCTATTTTTTACAACCTGGTACTCTTACTGTTATGTGTGTGTGTGTGTGTGTGTGTGTGTATTAATAGCTGTTAAAAGAATATATTTGACACCTAATGGGGATACTGATACTTGCTTGCTTGCATAAGTCTGACTTGAAACCCTGTACATGGCAGGGGTCTTGCCTGAGGTATTTAATAGCTGAACAGCAAATGTAGCTAAAGAAAATTCTTTTTGATGTCTTGAAAGGGATTTTCGGCTTCTCACTCTATAACTGTATATACATTTTTGCTAATTCACAATGGGTTTCTTTGATTGGTCAAAGACATATACAGAAAAAACAAACATTTGCATTTATTAATAATAGATACTAGGTCTCTATTTGTCTTGTAAACTAAACTATGTCACTATTATATGTTGGTATTATATATAGTTTTTTATTTTAATATATATTTCAAGTTATCAGAACTAAGTTTCCATTTCAAATTGTTTTATTTTAATTTAATAAATTTGATGATTTTACTTATGGTACAAACTGACATTGAATTTTTAACTCCCACCCACTTAGGCAATATATTTCAAAAATTAATTTTTACACTGCCCAGAGAGTATTTTGTTTTTCCCTAATTACTGTAATAACCAAATACAATTTTTTTTTTTAGTTCTCTTTATCCTGTTTTACTTTTTTTATGGTGTATTTTTTTCTTAATATCATAACCTATCATCTTAGAATTCTGAAATTTTATTAATAACTTAACTTCTAGTTAGAGATTATTATGAGACTATCCATACCTGGGATTTTGGCTAGATCTTGTTAGGTAAAGGCAAAAGTTCTTTAACCTTTGATTCAAGTCTTTCTAATTCTAATCCCTATAAAATGTGAATTTTGAGATGCAGATTATTTACTTTTAGGAGTAACCTGCAAAATGTTATCCTGCTCGTATGATGTCTGTAGTTACGGTTCTATGAGTGGTAAAATTCTTGGTGTACAAAAGCCTAAAGACAGTTACTAATTGTAGCAGGGTTTAGTGGCAAATTCTACTTGGTATGTAATGTTAGAGGTATCCAAGGTACACTGTTTTAAACAAACCCTCAACTTGCTGACAGGTTTCTTTACAACTCTAAATGTTTGGAAATCTATATTTTATATTAGCTTTGTATAAACTCGTCTTGAAAAAAAAAGAAAAAAAAAGAAAAAAAAGGATATCGATGTGACACTGATTCCCTAGGTGTACAAATTTAGGTACTATAATGCATATGTATGGTATATAAGTATGTGTGTACATATATGATATAACATATGCTTGCATATATGTATGTATGTCAATAGTATCAAAGGGTAGAAAGTTGGGTTGGTAAATTTTAAGATAGTTAAAAAAATAGAAAAAGAATTTCTCTCTCTGTATATTATATATATATATATATAGAGAAGAGAGAGAGAGATAGATATAGTAATATATTATAAAATGAAGTCTTCAGCGCTAGTATGTCAGCAGATGAGAATCTCATTTAGTACTGAAGGATCAAAGCAAGACTGGTTTATTGGGAGTCAAACCCTTATATTTAAAGACTAGAGAGTTGAGAGAAGCATTGGCATAGAGAAAGGGGACTACCAAGCAAGCTGGGGTCTCATAACAGTTAAGGAAATCCCAATGCCAACTTTGCTGTTCATATCACTAATAGTTAGGGTCTGCTCCATTTAACTGATTAAACCTCGGTTTGTTTTTGAAGAGAATTCACAGAAATAAAGACTAAGAATATGATTGGATTCTTGGATTCATTTTGTTTCTTTTTCCTTTGTGAACCTGACCCTTGGCTTCTACAGTTTTGACCCAAACTGGCTGTTGACAATTTTCTTTAAGGAGCACAATATGGGGAGAGGTCAGTTAGTCAGCGAGATTGGAGAGGTTATAGATCAGTACTTGACATATCCTTGTCAAATTTCTATCCTATGGATTCCATAGACCAAGTCATTAAACCAATTTTTAGAGAGTAAATTCAACTATTTTCCATACTTGAGCAATTGTTATCAAAATAGATTTAGTTTCTATCTGTATCATTAATTCATCTTGTTACTTCTGTATATTTTTTTTTTTCAAAGCTACTTAATGTATTATTGTCAAATAACCTTTAACGTCTTTAACCAAACTTTCATTGAGGAATGACTTGCATTGCTATTCTAGTTGCAAACACCATAATGCTTCCTCTCTTCTGTTCTTGGTCTTTGACACTCATTGGGAATTGTCATCTTTCTTCACTTTTTTTTTCTTTTATTAGAAAAATCCACCCCCTCATCTGTTTTTTTTTCTCTGCCAAAATGGCTAAAACTTTTTTTTTTTTTTTTTTTTTTTTTTAATGCAGCAGTTTCCCCTGGCAGCAGCACATACTAAGAATTTATTGGCATAGCTGCCCTTTGAAGGTGACTGATGTACTGTACTTTACCATTGTGTAGCATCTCTAATGCATAAGACACAATCTCAAGAGTACATCTTCAGCTGTTGTTGCCCTAACTTATGTATCTACTAGTCACATTTATGATGATAGCATCTCTTGGCAGCTCTGTGGTAGTATATAATAACTTGTACAGATCACAGCTATATAACATGTGGCTGTGCAAGATCTACAAGTCACCTTCCTTCTCTATTTACAATAAAAATTCCTAACTTTGATAATGTTCTTACTGTGACTAAAATGGTAGAATTTATAACGAAAATAAAAGAATAAAAAAAAATTAAAGACTTCATTCCATACATTCTTATAAAGAACTCTACCAGGAGGTTAGAATGTGTTTTTTTTTAGCTTTCAGATGTAATTATTTGATAGGTGATAATTCTTGCTTCCAACTGATTATTATTATTATTAACTTTTTGGCATTTTTATTCTAACTAATATAAAATAGATATTTTTTTCATAAACGGAGACAGGAAAAAATAGCATTCCCTAGCTTGTAAAATTCAATGGCTGATTAGTTTAACTAACACAGTGGTCAGATTGATCAGTTTTACTTATTTTGTTAAATAAATGTATGAAGGCACTCGTGGTGTTATGGTTATCATAGAAAGTGGACTCTAGTTCAAATCCTGAACAGGCTGTTTGCATTTCACATAGTGCTAATATCCTTGGGAAAGGTAGGCATCCCATTTTGGTGCAATGTTAGCAAGCTAGTCTTGCAGGTCCATTACTACTGAAAAGAGATTGATCCTCACTGGATGCCCCATACTTGCAACATTGTATCATCTTACCCGTGACGAACAGGTTGGGTAAATTCCTACCTTGGGAAAAGTATGAATCTATCATATTCTCTCTTCAGTTATCAGCAAACAGGACAGTTTGGGCTTTGTATGGCAATTGTCTAGGAGAAGGAATTTAAAACCAGTTGTAGACCTGGAGAGGGATGGGCTATGCCATGCTATAGACATGCTATATGGGTAGTATCCCTATGACCAAACCAGGTTATGGAATATATTGTTTTGTTTATGGTTTTAGTGGTATGAAAATGATAAAATCAGAAATTTTGAAGTGTTTGATTTTATTAGAATAAACTTTACTAAATTGTATCCAGACTTTTTTCTCACTCTCTCATAGTTTCTCTTACTTTTATTATATTTTATATTTTTATATCTAAAGAAATACATGGAGTCTTTAAACTCAGTACTTATTAAGTTCCTTAATAAAATTTAGATAGACTTTTATTTTTAATTTCCCTATTAAGATTTAGATAGCCTTTAGATAAAATCGAGATAGACTGTCTCAAAAACTGAAGAAATTTATCACAAGATTAAACAATGTAAAGTGTTTAATTTCAATGTTTTATGCAAAATGTCTTTGAATTTATTGGCTTTTAGCCATGAAAAAGATCATTTTCCTTGCAGTGTATTTGTCAGTGCTTGTGGCCACTACATTGCTTGTATATTTTTCTGCAGAAAGAACTATATCTATTTTCTATTTTCTTAGAATTATAAGCTACATTGTCTGGTTTAATAGCATCATCATCTTTGCTCATGGTTACTTTGCGTTATTGATGAGGATAAAGGTACCTGACATGATGTCCAATTCAACTGATTAATTCCTTGGATGTTTCTGATTCAGTATTATTACAGTTCATTGGGTTTTCTCTGAATATCATCTCTTGTCTTAAATTGTTCATCTCATTATAGCAGTCTTGAATTATTTTTAGGCATTATATCAGTACTGTCAAGTAGAGTGAATTGAGTTAGAATGGCAAGGACGTCACTTATATTTATGGCTTAAAAAACATTTTATATCAATTGCACTGAAAATAATTTTAAATCTATTTTAATGATCATTTATTAAAATAAAAATATAAATGAATAAGATATTTTGAATATAGTAAATAGATACCCATAATTATTTTGTGTATAAGACACTATTTTTTCTAGATTTTCAGCCCAAAAGCTAGGGGTGCAAATTTATATATATATAACTATATTAACTTTTTCCAGTAACATGTTCAGGACGGGGTGACCAAAAATAATTATATCTATAGTTCTAACTAATGTGTTTTTACACCATTACAGAGAAATATCCACAGGAAGGTGTGTTTGTTTATAATTTTGTTTACCCCTAATGTCAGCTTGTTTTCACCACAAGCTTGTTATATTTTTGTGTGAGCATGCGTGTTTGCTCTAAATACTGCTTTTGTATTTAAATTCATAATGTAAACTATGTAAATTTTTTACTTTTAGTCAGTACAACTGATAAAAAAATTGATGAAATACTAAATTGTTAAATTTAGTTCCTACAAGTTCTAAAAAGACTGCATATTATACACTAGTATTTTTTTTTTCCCCACAAATTTCATAGTATAAGTTTGGGTGTGTATTATACACCAATAATTTATGATAAATTCAAATTTGCTTGAAATTTTTTTATTTCCCTGACTCTTTTTTCCCCCACTTCAATTGAGTATAAGATATTCTGATAAAACTACCAGATTTTATTGGCATTTTACAGATATGCAACATATTGAAAATAGAGCAATTTAACTTTTTTTTTAAATTTTGTTACTGGGATCCATTTTAACATTCATACTAGCTAAAATCATAGTAATTAAAACTTGGGGATCCAAGATTTCAGGATTGTGGCCTGGATTTGAACCAGATGGTTTTTAAATTTGCAGTTGACCTGATTCCAAAATGGTATGTTAGGCTACAGCCTCTAGGAGTAAGTTGAAAAAATATGACACTGACAGTTGCATTTATTATTAGGAAGATAATGATATGAGTTTTCAATTAAAAGAACTCAAGATTAAGTAACTACACACAAACTGTTATTTATTGTGATATATAGATATATATACACACATACACATACACACACACACACACACACACACACACACACAACACACACAACACACAAAGATAAAGACAACAGAAATATGTTTACTTGAAACTTTCTTCTATTGCAATTTAAGAATTAACTTTTTGATTAATTCTTGTCTAAACCTTTTTTATGAGTCTCCTTCTCTAGTTTGTGTATATACCATTTGTCAGCATGATCAAATTTTTATCTCTTGCACAATTTCCAGTGGATCACCTTTCCCACTCAGTCATGTCTAGTCTTGTATTCTTTTTGTGCCAGTTTGCTGCATTCACTTATCATTATTAATAATATAATGGTGTCAGCAATGTTTCTTTTGTCTAAGATAGTTTTATTTAATCACGTGCATTGTAACTTTAAACCTCCAATTTATAGATACTAAAATATTGGTCCCATCTATGGATTAAATAGAAAAACATGAGTTTAATAAACAAAATTGTATTATGCATTAAAAATGAATTTACTTCACATCTTTGTCGGCATTAAATGACCCACCGAGGTTGATATGCGTAAAAACAAAACAAACCAACCTAAAATATCGTTATGCAAAGAAATAATTGGCTCCTTTCAAAGAAGAAATCTAAGCATATAAAATTTACATTAATGTCTTTAATTATTTTTCTGCTTTTTTGTTATTCTGACTCCTGTATAGATGACTTTCATTTTAATAAACTCTACAGATAATTTTGATTATCTGTACTCTAAAACTTCTTAAAATAATGTTTCTACTCATTTCTAGGGAATTTTATTTTAATGAGAATAATATTCCAAAATTGATTTGAATCACTTGTTATTACAGTACCTTTATTCTCTAGCAAAAATTTCTTTAATTATAACTAGCAAATATATGCACCCTCTGGGTGCAAGTATTTAAGTTTTAATGTAATGAAATATCATATTAAATTAGAAACGCTAATGAAACAAAATAAGAACGCAGATAAAAGATTTGAAACAGGGGGATATAATCGAAAAATAGAACACTGAAATTTACTCTTCCATCACTCTCGTCTTTCATTGTTATTTTTTCTAATTTAAGTATTTAGTTAAAATAGGAAGTAAAGAATAAAATACAGTTATCTTTTCTTGTTAATGGATTTCATTTAAGATTCATTGAAGAGATTTTTGCTTATATTCATTAAAATAAAGCCAAACGGTTAGAAATCAATAATACTAAGCATATATTTTTATTAAAATTACATTTTTAATATCAATATGCAAATTAGCCTTCCCGTTCACACTATAAACTGCTATTTGTTGTATATATAAATACAATTGCATGTTGTTAGTATGTAGATATGGTTAACAGTATTAATAATGTGAAACAATTTTATTAATAATTGAGGTAAAATAAGGATAAATTCATGGTGAATGTGATGTCAATAACTAAGGGAATTGTGACTTGAGTAGTGATTTAGTTTCGGTTACAGACAGAAAAACACACAATCTCCATTATAATAAGATTTACAAGTAAATCAAAAGGTAGTTAAAGAAATAATCTATATCTTTAGTTTTTCACTACCTCTTTCTCTCTGTAATGAATAATCTTGTATTAAAATTAATACAAGCACAGAATATTAAGTCAATATAATGCTTGCTTTATATCTGGTTTTATAAACATGCGCTCTTTGAACTCTTGGGACGGGAGAGGGATTTGAAAAGGGCCATCATTATTGGATGTGGCGCAATAGAAGAATGGTTCAAGTAAACAATATTTCTGTTGTCCTCTCCTCTCTCTCTCTCTCTCTCTCTCTCTCTCTCCTCTCTCTCTCTCTCTCTCTTTATATCACAATAAATAGCTGCTGTGTGTAGTTACTTAATCTTGAGTCCTTTTAATGGAAAACTCAAATCTAAAGCACAAGTTCTCCTTGTGTGCTGTGTGTATTTGCTTGTTTGATCACCTCATACTAGGTCTGTTGTATAATCTGGACTCTTGCCCAAGAGGAAAAGCTGCATTTCCTTCGTCTACTTTATTAGGACTGTACTCATCATGTTTTAAGGAATTAATTTCCTCTTTTGCATTTCTTTGCGCATATTCAGTAGATGACACAATTATAAGATCAATCTACTCAATCTATACTGTGCAATCATTTCCTTATTCTAAGGAATTGGTCATCGTTTCCCCTTACTCTCCATTACCGTTGGTATCGTACCTTGTAATCAAGGGACTTATTTGTCGGTTGTTAAAAAGCCTACTGTGTTCTCATCAATCATGATAATTCCTAGGGTCATTTAGTACTGCAAATAAATTCATTGTAATGTATTGTAATGTTCTATGTTAGTGATTTTTTTTATAATGGTGATTGGGGGAAATGCGTGGCCTAACATACAAAGATATGAATTATACAGGTTTAAATAAATTCATATACAGTTCAATTGTTTGAATGATTATGTAGAAAATTTGAATTATTTTTGTTTCTTTAGTCAGCAGTTGTTGGGAGAGAAAGCATGATATCACCCATTATTCATTCAGTAGCTTACTTTTAAGACATGCTTGTAGAAAAGGGCATCCATGTCCTTGTGGATTTTGTTAGGAGATAAGCCATTGATACTGAGCTAACAGATAATTGCATGATAGGCACTTGTCTGTTTTCTCAATAATTGCTGATTCAAGTTTCAATTTTCTGGAACAGAAAAAAATAAGATAGTTATCAACTTAGAATTTTCTGTGCAATCAATTTAGTTGGAACTGTATTAATTATATATTTGAGGTGTGTTTAGTGTAATGGTTATCATCATTGGAAATATAATTGGCAACTTTAGATCAAATTCTGAACAAAGATGTTTGTGTCTCACTTAGCGGTAATGGCCTTGGGAAAGGTATGAATTCATCTGTTCTCCTCCCCCCCTCTCTTTCTCTCAACTATGGGTAAACAGTAGTATAGACAAGGTTCTTTTACCTTGGTTAGGCAACTAGTTTAGGAGAATAAAAACTCTGAATTCAAACCAGTTGTATTCCACTTAGAAATTGACTTTGTGTCACATCCTGCTCGTGGTGGAGGAGTTGGGTAAATACGTACTTACGTATTTTAATTTGAGGCCATAAACTTAATAAGTTACTGTAAAATAATTCTATGAAAGAAGTGTATTACAACACAAATCTGAGTATAAACATGTTGATTCTTGTGTGGAAAATATAAATATCTGATATATTTTTTTTGTTATATTTATTTGACAAATTACAAAAGGTTGTCAAAGCAATAAACAGTTCTATGATTATTTTCATGAGATAGAAAATCTCAGGATAAATAAATCTGTGAGCAAAAAATGATCTTTATCAAGTTAATTGTTATTCTGTAGCTAGTACTTGTGAATCCTCATTATTTATTTGTTATGGCTCCTTGTGCATATCCCCTTTTTTGTTTTTTATCTTCTCGCATCAGCTTTAAAGAAAAAGATCTTTGTACAGAACATATTCACTATTAATACAGTATCTATAAGTAAAGTCATCAGGGTGGCCTAAAGTGAGGGAGTCTATCTCCCAGTGAGGGAGTCTATCCCCTTTTCACTAGCGCTAGGAGATCGTTTTTGGCGTCTGAGATGGAGCGTCACACCTACCACCAGTTCCTCACTTTACAGCACAGATCCCTGTGCTACTCATATGCTGAGTTGGTGAGGACTGGTATCGAACCCGGAACCTTGTGGTTCCTAGTTGGACGCTCTACCGACTGAGCTAAACCCGGCCCTATCCGATAGATCCCAAAAATACCATCTTAAATTCTTTTTTACCATTATTTCTGAAAATCATTTAAATTACTCTTTAATTTTTTTACACTTGCTACAATTTGTTCCAAAAAATATATATTACTCTATTTACAAAAAAATCCAAATTGTTAATAGACTTAGTTTTTGACAAGTACATTTCCACTTCAAGGAGAAATATTATTAAAAAAAAAAAAAAATTGTTCCTATTTAATTTCATACTTATATAGTTATAGTGTTCTCTGATCATTAATAAATCGATTATTGCATTGATCTTTGTTCCTTAATGAATGTTCTTCCTTATTTCAGTACATGTTAAAAGACAGATGTAGATAATCATATTAACTCTTAGGACAGCTGCATTCAAATGTACATCTTTAACTAATCTAATATGTCTAGCTGTGGCATGAGAAGTCTCTTTGTTTACATATATGCTTATGTGGGTAAATTGTTACCAAATGCTATGCAGTTAAGCAGAAAACTTTAAATCTAAATTGGTGAATTGTTTTTGTTTTTAGTTATTCCTTGCAAACAATTCTGTACAATTATTTTGGTTAACTTGTTTCTGGTTAAAGCATATCCAATAGTATTTTCTTAGTAATCTCCTTTGAACTTCACCCTACAAACCTACCTTCAAAAAAGCGACCTTATATCCACTTAACAACAAATGACTGCAGACAATTCACTTTAAAAATCAAGAATAATCCTTGAAAAAAAAAACAAAACAACAACAAACAAAACAAACATTAAAATAAATCTGACCCCCACCCACCAGCCATTTCCTGCCTGGCATAAAATAGCCCCAGATGGGTTGACATGCCATTAACCAAATCAGTAATAATCTAGGTAATCTCAGATTTGATGTGTGAAATAACAGATGAATAGTTGTGGAGAATAAATAATCTTATTACTAGAGTACATTTAAGAGTTTTTAGGTTTTTACTAAAGAGTAACTTCAGAAAATGATTGATTTTAATGGCATGTCAACCTATTTAAGGTAATTTTATCCCTAGAGGTTGGGGGATTACATTCATTGTACATTTATATTTACATTTTTTTTTTTTGTGTGTGGTTACTTTTTAAGAGTTTTCCCCCTTTTTTGCACACATGATATCAAGTATTCCTATTTACTACAATAAATTGCAAACAGATCTATTTGACCTATAGATAAGACCCTAACAGGTACTACCAGTTTGGCAGGGTGGATCTGAGAGTAATGGCAATAAAGAGGTGACACCACACCCTCCAGAGCCCCAGCCACCCAACAAGATCCACAAGTTTTTATAGATTTTCATTTTTAAATAGAATCTTTAATCTTTGTATAGTGACAATGTTGTAGTAAAAAAATATCCAAAACTTTTATGGCCTGTGCATGATATTGATTAATTTATATGCTCTTCCTACTCCCACTACACCTCTAGTGAGCTAATTAACTGATTACTTGGGTCCAATGACCCCCTCCTCCCCACTACTCCTACATTTTGTACTCAGCCTCCACTGTCATTTGACTTTATTGTAGACCTGTCATCAGTCAATTTTCTTTGTCACCACTAACAATCAACAGCTCTGATGATTCATCACTTTTTCTCCTCCATTTAAAAACAAAGCCCTCTTTTCACCTATGTTGCACACAAGTTCTTATTTGCTAACAGAAAATTCCTAAACTATGGTTTCCTAGTATTTTATTTATATATTATATATATATATATATATATATATAGATGTTTTTTTGCTATAGTAAAGTAAAGCATGTGGAGTGGCCTGTCGTTGGTAACCGCCAAACAGCAAGGAAGTCTATCGCATTTTCACTAGTGCTAGACCAAGGAGATTGTTTGTTTGTTGTTTTTTTTTTTTGTTATTTATTTATTTTTTTTCTGCAATGGAGTGCCACACCTACTGCCAGCTCCATATGCTTTATCACTCAGATCAGATTACCCAAACTATGCTACTTATGTGCTGAGGTAACAAGGACAAGTATCGAACTTGCAAACTTGCGATTCCTGGGTGAATACTCTACTGACTGGGCTAAGCCAGCCCCCCCCCTTTTTGCTATGAATATTACAAATAATGGTATTTAAAAAAAAAAAAAAATGATATTCACAATTTGTTTATATGAAGGAAGGTTTCAATGTGATAATTTGTTTTAATTTTCTTGTAATTTGCCATGGAAGTATATATTATTAGGAATATGTAGGACATTCCTTTTCCTGATTTAGAACCCCCCCCCCCAAAAAAAAAAAAAAAAAAAGAAACTTGTTTGTTGAATTATTAGCTTTTGACTCATTCTCTGTGCTGAGTGAGCTCTACTTATTGTTGTTGATGAAAAATTTCCAGGTGGTAGGTTGTTAAAAGGTTATCATAGTATTAGGTGTGTGTGTGCAAAAGTTTCCAGCGGATAAACCAGTTTTCAATTGTTTCATCTTTAGTTTATAAAAAGTGCTGGGAATTTTCTAAAACACGTATTACAGTGTTTAAAAAAAAAAATTGATATCATTTGATATGTACAGGTAGTTTCAGAAAAATTGATATAATTTTGTAATCTAATGACTTGACAAATTCTCATTGAAATTATCAGCACATATAGAAACAACTCAAAATTCTATGTTCAATTCTTTTCCAGTGAATGGCATTTTTATACTGAAAAGGAAACATTAAACATTGAATTTTTGAATTGTTTCTCTACATGCTGATAAATTTTGAGACCAATTGAATGAGAATAGGTCAAGTTATTAGATTACAAAATTTTATATTTTTTCTGAAAGACCCTGTATATTGGCAGGAGTAATGTTGTCCTTGGACAGTGGTTTTACCATCGCAGCAAAGATTTAATTAATGTAAATATCAACAAGAATACCCCCCCTTTTTTTTTTTTACACTATTCACTTGATTTTTATGATATTTTCATGTGTTTAAATTGAACACATGCCAATTGAATAAAGAGAAAAAAAAACAAAAGAATTGTATGTATATTTGTTCCTACTGTATATCAAAATGAAATATTTATATTTTTGTTTATGATGACTATGCCATTTTTATATAGTCCTTTTCCCCTATATTAGCATACTGTTAAGATAGGACTTGCAAGTAGTACTACATTATGAGAATTTTTTTTTGTAAATGGTACAATCAATATTGGAAATAGCAATGTTCAGTTTTTTTTTTTTAAAAATTTGTTGAATTTAATTATGATTTACTTTGAATTAGTACATTTCTATGATGGTTGACATTTAAAAATGTCCCTAACTTCCAATATTGGCCACTGCAACACACACACACACCACACACACACACACACACACACACACACACACACACATATATATATATATATATATATATATATATATTATATATATATATATTTTGCTAGTTTGTTTATTTATGATGACATGAGATTGCAGAGTATACTTATCCTACTATATATTAGTGTATGTAAATATGGCAAAGCAGTTGACGTAACATGTTATCAAAGATTGGTTATTGCCAACCCTTTTATTCTTTTGCTGTACCTTGCTGTATGCCTGTGAATAGATTTTCAGAGATTGCTATATTTTATTCATGGCTACTTGGAAAATGGTATCCAACAAATCTGACAGCATAGAATCACATTTTATATTTATTTACTGGATCCTATTTTTAATTGATTTTTAAGCAACGCTATTTTGCAGGATTCTGATTTTACTTCATAATCATATTTTTATATGCTTAGTCAGTATACTGTTGGTTTGGACAATAGCAACTGGCTAAGCACAAATGAACCAGTGCCCACAATAGCTGGTACTTATGGAACTCAAGAATAGTCCATTTATGTATTTGAGGGATTCCATTCCTTGAGTCCTGATTGGCTGCTTGGTTTCTATGATGTTATGAGGCTTCATAAATACTCTGGCATTCTGCAGTAGGATCGCAACAAGGTTAGATCTGTATTAAGTTACAGCTACTTGTTGCCTTGTCTTACCAATTCGGTGGTAATTGGAACTTAGTATGATTATTCTACAATTTTATGAATGAAATGAATGTTTATTTAACTACCTAGGGACCGATTACTTTTCTTACTGAGATGTTATAGATTTTACAAGTACAACATTAAGGGAATTATATCCCTTCTAACTTTTGGTTAATTTTCTCTCTCTCTCAAAATGAATGTTAGAGCCTTATACCAATAATTGAAGAGTGATGTTAAACCTTAAACTTAGACTGCTCTGTCAGTTCTTGGGAATGTGGACTATTCCTTCATTGCCATTACTCCCAGGTCCACTCTGACCCAGAGTAGTAGTACTACCCCACGGCTGTACAAAAATCTTTTGGTATTTTTTACCTGTATGATGGGATTTCAAAGTTCACTATTTATTCACTTCAGAACTCATTTTATTCAAATTAAGTCCTATTTTTTATTTTAATTCGAATCATTCTGCTCAGTTATAATGAACTAACCATCAGTTTTTATACATGGGCTTATGATAGGATTGCAGTGGTAGGAGAGATGCTGTGAGCAGTTTAAAGTAGGCAAAGAGTTAAGAAACAACTATACACAAAATGTAAATGAATGCAATTCCCTAACCTCTAGTTTGTATGCCATTAAAATCATTCAATCAACTCAGAATAGTGTGGACTTAAAAGAACTGTTGCTTTAGTCTCATAGATTTTGAGGAAAAAGTTAAATGAAAAGAAGGTAGTATGAAACATTGTTAAACAGAAAATGATCAAACATTAAAAACTGTTAGTTCTGAAATTTGTCTATGATAGATATACTGAGAATTAAATGCAGTATCAAACAGTTGAGGAAGCTAAAAGTAGTTACTTCATTGTAGACACTTAGAGTAAGATATTTGCTCCCAATCAACTGGCCTACACTTCAGCTCAAACATCTATTGTTAATATTTCTGTTTAAGTAAGCAATGCATAGGATATCTATTAATAATGGAGATTCGCTTCCGGTTTTTGTCTGTAACAAAAACTATGTCACTGCTTATGTCACACTACCTAAAATCGTCATAACATAGAATAAATAAACTCAAAATTTGAACATGCAATGTTAGACAGTCCTCATTGTTTTTTTAAACAAGTTTTAATAAATACATACCTGGTATTATCTATCTATATATAGTTTGTTTTATTTTAATATATATTTAAAGTTATCAGAACTAAGTTTCCATTTCAAATTTTTTTATTTTTTACTCCTTTAATAAATTTATTTTATTTTTTACTCATTTTAATAAATTCATTTTATTTTTTTCATTTTAATAAATTCATTTTATTTTTTACTCATTTTAATAAATTCATTTTATTTTTTACTCATTTTAATAAATTCATTTTATTTTTTACTCATTTTAATAAATTCATTTTATTTTTTACTCATTTTAATAAATTTATTTTATTTTTTACTCCTTTAATAAATTTGTTGATTTTACTTTACTTATGATACAAACTCTCTGATATTAAATTTTCAACTCCCATCCCCTCAGGCAATATTTATTTTACGTTGCCCAGAGGGCATTTTTTTTTATTTTGCTAGTATAATTAATATGTATCTATTGCATTTTGTGCAAGTGGATAAATTTTTACTGGACAAGGACAACATTGGCATAATGCCATATTTTTCATTAATCAGTGAATTGCTGCATTATTTGTTAAACTAAGTCACCTTTGGCACTGGTCATATACATGATCATTCAATGGGACAAAACTCATTAATCATTGCACCACTGTCATTGCTTTGTCTAATGTAATATAGTATATAAGACAGTGCCTGTCAGCACCATAAGATGTACAGGCTTTGAAGCGTGTCGTGTAATGTTTATCTTTATTAGAAATGGTGACCTGGGTTCAAATCCCGGACAAGGTTGTTTGAATTTCACATAGCATATTATCCAACTGTTCTCCTTCCAGCTATGGGTAAATAGTAGGGCAGACTGGGCATTTGTTTAGGCAATCGGTCTTGGAGAAGGTAACTCTAAATTCAAACCTGTTAAACTTTGCTTAAGAAATTAGTGTTGTGTCACTTCCTGTCGAGGAGTTGGTAAATATGTACATGCTAGAAATGTGAACTTTTTACAAGATATTATTTCTCTCATTTTTATATATATATATATATATATATATGAGTTTTTTTACATGAACTAAATTTACATAACTAAAAAGATTTTCATCTCCTGCCACATATAAAAAAACATCCATCAATTTCTTCACCCCAAGATACATCCTGATGAAGGTTCATATATATATATATGTGTGTGTGTGTGTGTGTATGGATACATAGTGTTTTATAGGAGGCTCACTTAGCATAAGTTATTGTGATAGGAAATGGAATCAGTTCAAATCTTGGACAAGGCTGTTCGTGTTTAACTTTGCTCTTATACTCTTGAGCAAGGCATGAATGCATCTCTTCTCCTTCCAGCTATGGGTAAATAGTAGGGTAGAGTGGATTTTCTAGCCTTGGTATGGCAACGAGTCTAGGAGAAGGAAAACTATGAATTCAGACCAGTAGTGCTCTGCTTAAAAATTGATCTTGTGCTGCATCCTAATCCTGACAGAGGTATTGGATATATATCTATATATATATATATATATATATATATATATATATATATATTATATATATATATATCGATGTTAACACACAAATAGGAAAGGCATGGTCAGCTATAAACAGATTATCAGTCATATGGAAATCCGATCTCACTGATATAACCACAGCCTGAAGAATTGTCTTTTTAACTTGTCAGTGCTGCTGTATAGCTCCACCACTTGGACCCTAATGAGGCACCTTGAGAATAAGATAGATGGGAGCTGCACAAGAATGCTGTGTGCGGTCTTGAACGTCATGGAAGCAGCACCCCACAAGGAAGCAGCTGTATGGCCACCTGCCCCCTGTCTCACAGACCATCTGAGTGAGACAGACAAGACATGCTGGACACTGCTGGAGGAGCAAGGACGAACTCTGATGTTCCCCTGTGGAAGCCAGCGCATGGACATGCTAATGTGGGCTGGGCAGCCACATTAGCATGTCCATGCAAGGACCTAAATTGACCAACTCTGTGGATACTGGATGCTGTGCAGAGGACCTCCCCGGGCCAACGAATGATAGAGGGTTGGCGAGAGATTGTCATGGATATCCGTGCTAATTGCGCGACATGATTATATATATATATATATATATATATAATCATGTTTTGTTTTTTTAAGTCATTTTTTTTCTTAATTCGACTAATGATAATTATCATCAGAAATTTATATTTAGCCATAAGGCATAAATTTCCCAAATAGATGAAAGACTTAACTGTTATGTACATTGAATCAAAACAACTTATGAGTTTCAGGTGGTTACCTTTTACATTTGATACTAAGCCAGTAATTTTTGGTTAATGAAGAAATATTAACCAAAACCGCCTCATTTATGAGATTATGTAACTAACATGTTTTTACTTTTTGTGCTTGTAATCTTGTTTTTCCAAAATTAAGTGGGATTTCCCGTTGTGTAGTCAGTAACGTGCTGGACTGTGAAATCATAGTGAGTTCAAACTTCAATTACACTATTACATTAACTTTTTGACTTATACCCTTGGGTAAGGTCTGGACCGCCCCCCCCCTCAGCTAGGGTTTAAATAATATCACTACTGTTCTTCTACAAGGATAGCTTTAGCATTAAATAACCCATGAAGGTTAATATGCCATTAAAGAAAGAAACCAAACTAAAATGAATAAAAGCATTTTTAATATATTTAAAACAGAAAAGTTAACTGTTAATATTAATTCAAGAATGTAAACAAAAAGCATACCATTAATTTTATGTTTTTACATACAAATAAAATATGAAGCACTCAATAATAATGCAAGACCATGTTGTTGGTCTTTTAAAAATATAACATACCATATTATCAATATTTGTGTATATATATATATATATATATATATATATATATATATATATATATATATATATTAATCTCAGAACGTCTGATATACCTTGTAAAAGGGTGAATGTTCACCCGAAATATCGGAATAGATTAAACCAGGAACAGAGCAACGGTTGAATATATAAAAATTCTGATTTTTGTTCTGTTTTTCTTGTTTTTGTTCTTTTTTCCAATGCTTCAAAAGACCAAACAAACAACGTTCACAAGAACATAACATACATAATTTTATATATATATATATATATTATATATATATATATATATATTAAATCTAAGATAATGTTTCTAAATGAATGAAGATTGTGCAACTAAAATAAAAATTAATAGTTCTATCAACAGTTTTTTTCTTTTTATTTCATTTTTTTATATTCCTGTAAATTCAGAAGTATAATTTGTTATAAATAATAACTGTACAGTCATTAATAAGGAATGTTAGTGACCAGCAATGAGTTTAAGTAGCACCTTCATAAGTGAGTCATCATCATAGAATGCTAAGTTAGGACATTTAAAGTTTTTTTGTTTTCTAATTAACTAAGTTGTCAGTTTTAAAATTAAAGATTTGTTTTAACACTTAATTTTTGACACTATTTTTATTTAGATTGTTATCAGCAAATATAAATAGACAATAATAATAATAATGATAATAATATAATAAATGAAGGAAAATAACTTTAAAATAACTTGAAAGACAAAGTTTATATAAATATTACAGTAGTACAATTGGGGTTTAATTTGTAATCTCCAATTTATACTGAGGAAAGTGTTAATTAGAAAACCTCCTTTTTGTACTTTTTCACACAAATGACAAAAATTGTATTTATTTTTAGATTAGTCTCTTAAAAACTGCTTAGTAAAAACTGGACAATTAAACTGTGTTTCTGTATATATTTAAATGTTTTTATTTTAATTTTTTAAAATTTTAATTCATATCCAAAAATAGTTTTACATTCTAAAATCTATTTTGAGGTTATAGCTAATAGATATACCCTATGTATGCATTTACCCAACTCCTCTGCCATGTGCAGGGTGTGACACAAGGGCAATTTTCAAGCAGGGTAGAGCTGGTTTGAATTAAGTTTTCATTCTCTTAGATGAGTTACCTTATGGCTAAAGAACCTAGTATGCCCTACTATTTACTCTTAGCTGGAGCAGATGTATTCATGCTTTTTCTGTGAAGTGAAATACAAACAGCTTCAATCAGGATTTGAACTTGAGTTTCCGATTTCATTTCCTCCGACGATAACTGTTACATAAGCATGCCTCTCATAGATATAACCCAATTTATATTGAATTAGTATCATAATAAATTTAGAGTGAAATAAGTACATACATATAGTTCTCTTAACTTTTTGTTCCAGAAAATGTACAAAAGTTATTTCCCAACTTTAGTTTGCTAATGTTTATTTAACTTCAGTATGGAGGGTGGGGTAGAATTTAACTTGGATGTTGCCTTTTTTCTTTTTTTCAATTTTTTTTTTTTAAGTTCAGTTTATGATCTTAAAACATTGATAGAGTAAGAAATAAAACTGCACAGACTCTCTCTCTCTCTCTCTCTCTCTCTCTCTCTCTCTCTCAGAAAAAAGTGAAGTAAAATCATGTTGAATAATAGTTGGTTTAATCAAGATTCTCAAAAGTCCATCTTATATGAAACGTATCAGAAACATCTGAAATTGTTGGAATGTTGGAAATAAAATTTCTACTGGGACATGTTTAGTGGCAAAGTTTCAGAATCAGATCAAAGAATTCAGTCTCAAAGAATTTCTTCCCGGATTCACACACACAAATACCAATTTCTGCCAAAATAAATTTGAGCTTTTGTTATAAAATTGTGTTTGAGACATTCTTTGACTATAATCAACATTTTGTATGATTTAACCAAGTATTTACATTAAGCCAAATCTGGATGAAGCTTCTTTTTTTAATATTTACTCTCTTGTGCATATAACTCTATTGTTATATTATTCTAATAATATGACATGACTGTAGAACGGAATTGCAAAGGGAAAATAAAAATTCAATCTTGAAGTCAGTTGATATCTAATGTTAAGCCCACAAAAAAACATGACAAGAATGATCTCTTGTTTGAACAATCAATATTTTTGTCCTCCACCACCTTTTAAAAAGGCTTTTTATTCATTTCATTGAGTTTTGTGTCTGCTGTACAAGTTATGGCTCTATTGGCTTAATATGTGTTCTGTAATATCGTGCATGTGCACCACCACCCCCACAATTTAATCAGTTATTCATTGGCATGCACATGCATATATATTCTAGTATAAAATCCAGGTCTTTGTTTTATTGTATTATAAATCAAAATTATGCAACTAAAATAAAAATTAAGAGTTCTATAAGAGTGACATAAAAAACGAGCAATTGAATAATGCATTAACTAAACACATTTTATTTTTAAAGAATCCAAAATGTCAGTTAGGATAAACAACAAAAAAAATAAGAAAAATTCTGGAATCTAGCATAATTTCGATTTATAATACAATAAAACAAAGACCCGGATTTTATAACTTGTCCCCTTACTTAGTTAAACCTGCACTTAAAATATTCTAGTATGTATATTTGAATACATGCACAGGTATACATTCATCATACTATAAGATCTCAGTTAGTAAGGCATCTGCCTAGGAATTGCGAGGTTCTGGTCTTTGTCAACTCAGTACATGAGTAGCACAGCTTGAGTAATTTGAACTGTGTGGTAAAGCAGCATTTGGGAACTGATGGTAAGTGTGGCACTCCACCTCAGCAAAAACAATGTCCCTGGTCTAGCACTAGTGAAAAGGGGATAGACTCTCTAGCTTTTTGGCTGATACTAACAATAGGACATTCTGCCGACTTTACTTATAATATATTGTAATTTGTTATATATACTAGCAAAATAAAAAAACGTCCTCCGGGCGATGTAAAAAATAAATTTTTGAAACATATTGCCTGAGGGGATGGCAGCTGAAAATTCAATGTCATAGAGTGTGTACCATAAGTATGTAGAATCGTCAAATTTATTAAAGAAGTAAAAAAAAAAAAGAAAAAGAAAAAAAGACAATGTGAAATGGAAACATTTCCGATAACTTTAAATATTATAATATGAGAATAAAACAATCTATATATAAATATATAACGTTGGATTATGTGTTGGGTAATGTGACGTAAGCAATGACGCAGTTTTTGTTACAGACAAAAACCGGAAGCGAATCTCCATTATTAATAGATATACATGCTTACTTTTTTTATGCATTTGTGGTCAAATATTTTATAACCCAAAAAGCGATGTCCTGAGTATGACACTAAATTGCATCTGATGGTGAGGAATTAATATGCTGTTAAAATCAATCAATAATTTTATAACCTATTAATTCACTCTTCTATAATACATATTCAAAGATATGTACATACACACACACACACACACACACACACACACATATATATCTTATTATATTGAAGCTGAGTGAATCAATCTTTTTCTTAAAGGCTTTTTTACTTTTTAGTTTAATGACACGAAAATTATACTAAATCATTCCTTAGTTCTAGGATTGAGTTATGTTTGAAAAAAATCCATTTTAATTGTTTTTAATTAGTCATAATTTGCAATTAAGTAAAAAAAACTAACCTGTCTCTCATTTTGCATCCTGCCTATCACTTTCTCCCTCTCTATGTATATCTTGATTACCTTCTTGTTATATATATATATTAGTTTCTAATTGAGAGTAGAGAGTGAGAGAGATTGGAGTGTGCGAAATGTTTTTGTATGTCAAATTTCATAAGCAGTGAGCCAGTAACTTCAACATCTTGGCTCTTGGTAAATTTGAATTAGGGCAAACTTTCCCTTTCTTAGAAATCTTATAAAATGATTTTAAAAATTTAATTTATTTTTTTATTTATTAAAATTTTTTTTAATTTGCTTTGCAATCTCACTTTTCCTTAATCCCAATTATCTACCTAGGGCTCAATGGGTCACATTTTGTCTAGTGTGTGTGTGTGTGTGTGTGTGTATATATATATATATATATATTAATATATATATATATATATATATATATATATATCTTATTATAATGGAGATTGTATGTTTTTCTCTCTGTAACCGAAACTATATTACTATACAAATCACAATTCCCTTTAGTTATCTGCATCCCATTCTCCATGATTTTATTTTTTATTTAAACCTCAATTATTAATAAAATTGTTTTACATCATTAAGACTGTTGACCATATCTACATACAAATAACATGCAGTTGTATTTATATATACAACAAAACAGCGGTTTACAGTGTGAATGGGAAGGCTAATTTGCATATTGATCTTTAAAATTTGATTTTAATAAATATATGCTTAGTATTATTGATTTCTAATTGTTTAGTTTTATCTATATTTATATGAGCAAAATTCTCTTCAATAAATCTTAAAAGAAATCCCTTAACAAAAAGAAATAACTGTAATATTATTCTTTACTTCCTATTTTAACTAAATAGTTAAATTACGAATAGAAGTAATTGAAAATGATGGAAGAGTTAGTTTCAAAGTTGTTCTATTTTTCAATCATGCCCCCTCTGTTCCAAATCATATTATCTGCATTTTTATTCAGTTTCATTGGCCTTTCTAATTTAATATATTTTATTATATTAAAACTTAAATACTTGCACCCGGAGGGTGCATATATTTGCTAGTATATATAAAGCAATTAAAAAAAATCAAACTGTTTAATGTAAAAAGAATAAAAATGAATCAAATAGAATTTAGAAATGAAATTGTTTTAAATTGTAATAAATATCCTACAATTCTTTTTATGATTTAAAAAAAAAAAAAAAAATAAATAAAAATTGTCCATTACTGGTGTTAATTTGATATACACAGGCAGTGCCGGGTATCCCTGCTAGTCTTCAATAAGTTATCAATCAATAGGTTATATTTATGATGTCATTTTTGAAATGCTGAAACATTATTTCAGAGTTATTATTTTCTATTGGAAATTTATTTTTCGAATAAAGTTATTGTTTTTTCATTCATTTAAAGAAATGCACACACATTTACATACGCACTCTTGCTTACTTACGTACGTTTCCATACATGCTTTAGTAGCTCATACAGAATCTTTTGCTCATTTTGGCTATTGGCATGTTGCCATCATTTATTGTAATACATTGATTTTCCTTTGTCTCATTTATCTATTTTCTGCAAATAATTTCACCCCCACCCTCCTCTTTGTCTACTGATCAACCAATTGCTGCTGCTGCTGCTGCCATTTCCAATGCTCTTCTTGGGCTGGATGGTTTTAATTTGCTGCCTGCCAATTACATAACATGTAATATTGTCTACATTGTGTCCCACTATTTGCAACAAGGGTGCATAGATTATACAGAATCTGATGGGAGAATTGTTCAATACAGATCAACTTGGATGTTCTCCTAATTTATTATTATGGATGCACATGAATAGAAAAAAAAATCCTTTTTTAATTAGGATTTCTAAAAGTGTTTGAAAAATTAATCATAAAAAAATGGTAATTACTCATTAGAAAGGAATTTAATAACTTGAAAAGTAATATGTAATTAAGTTAGAGCTTATGCAATGGTTTAATTACAATCCTTAATAATAGTAGCAGGCTAAAACTTGCATGTGGGCATATAAACTAAAATAACCCTACCACTAAATGTACTAATTGTATAAATAATCTATTTATTTTTCTCTTTGACATGTGTTTGTATATTCAGATACATATATATATATATATATATATATATATATATATATATATATACATATATATATATATACACACACACACACAGCTGTTTGTTATAGACATACTGTCTTTGATGGCATATAAGAATGCATCTCAATTTGGGCAGGTATTTTTTCTTTAGAAAAATGAACAAGCTGGTTGAAACTATGAATCTCAGATGAAGGGTTTTCACCTGACACTCATAGCTTTCCCATTATCAATTCATTTTCAAAGTTTCATATGTATTCAGAGCTTATTTACCTCTGTAGAGATGTTTGCAGTTTAATTCAAGGGCCACTGCTGTGCTAGAACTCCTAGCCAGTAATCCAAAACTGACATGTGACCTTATAAGACATAGGGTAATATTCTTGGACTTTTTTTTTTAAGTGCATATATATAAGTTAAGATAGTGTAGACAGTCAACAGCATTTGGTGACTATTGGTTTGTTGCCATCACCAGTCAGTAAATAGTCCTCAATATCATTGATAGAGCGTGTATATCTAAATTATAGATCTGGCCAACGCCAGGGGTCCAGTGGCTTCGGCCCTGGATCTTTACAAGTTAATAGCGTCGATCCCAGGGGTCTATCCCCCCAGGCAACACCTGCCCCCTTGATTTAAAGGGGCAGGGCTGGGTTTATTGCCCAGCACCTGAGGCGCCCCCTTGAGGGGAATGCAGACGGGATCGACACA
Source organism: Doryteuthis pealeii (assembly GCA_023376005.1). Lineage (NCBI taxonomy): Eukaryota > Metazoa > Mollusca > Cephalopoda > Myopsida > Loliginidae > Doryteuthis > Doryteuthis pealeii. The sequence goes on along the minus strand of CM042147.1, from coordinate 111,464,569 downwards.
ATTTTTCACCTGTCACCCATGAGCTTTGGTTTGTGGATGGTCCCACGTTAATAGGGCCTTGTGCCTAACCCGTACAAGTGGGGTACGAGGTAAATACAATGTATATCTAAATTGGGGTAGTATGGACACGAAGTCAACAGTGTTTGATTACTGACAGTTTCTTACTTATCTGATTTTCAAACACACACACACTCGACTTTTTATCAATTTAAAATGATTAGATTATGAAATTGTTTCCTAAAGTTGTCAACTGCCATCAAGTTTTTATCTCATATCTCTCTCACTCACAACTTGGCTTCAAGAATGGAAATTAAAAGGGTGGTCCACATTGACTGCAGGCATGTTCATAGCTGATAAGGCCTTATGTGGAAATAGGCAGGCATAGTCACAATGGATTCCTTGGTGCTTATCGCATCAATTATTGCCATCTTTGTAGTTATAAAGATTAATCAAATAGCTTCAATATTCATTTGAACATTTTTGTCTATTTTTACCAAAGTAGAATTGTTTTGTTTTATCTTTTCCTTTTGTTTTGTGACCAACTTATTTCCAACAGGATTAACTGAAATGTACTTTTCACATTTCTCTTCCTAAAAGGAAGGAACCTATTGATTTTGGTGACTTTCTAATCAAGAAATGACCGAGTCCAAAAAGAGAAAGTTATCTCTTGAGAAACAAAGTAATTACTGATTGTTGCTCGAGTCAGTGAACTGAGAAAGAACAAAGAGAATATGATGAGGTAGAATAAGATTCTTCTTTTTCTATGAGAGAAATACAGAAGGGATGACCTATTTCTTCTGTTTGCTATTAAGTGAATCTATTTAATCTTATTTTATATTAAGACTATAATCCAGGTTAAAAGCGTGGTAAGGGTAACCCAATCACAAACTTTTTTAGACTTTATTTTTCTGATGCAGGCATCATTGGGGAACGAGAAAACAGGCCAAATAAAAATTAAAAAAAGTCTAAAAAAAATGTTGTCTTTGGGTTACCGTTACTGCACTTTTAACTTGAACTATTACAGTGTGTAATGAAAAGTTTTGGTAAACATGTCAAAGATTGTTTTCCATTCATTGGCATTTCAGTCTTGGAAGACTATGATATACATTTTTGTGCCCCTGAAGTTACAGCGCCTCCTGTGACTGTTTTGCGAACATTGGACTTCACATTCTCGACCACAGATGTCGCATGTGAAGGCTGTCACTGAAGATGTTGATGTGCTGGTGCTTTATTGCCACTGCTTTCTTCTGGACCTCCTGGCTTCATGGTGTTGCACCAGGGTGGCTTCAGACATGAACATTCTGCTACGGAGAGCTGGCCGTCACCAAGAGCAGTCCCGCGCCAAATTTTTCCCACCTGGAAGGGGCAATGCCAAAGTACCTGAGATCATTCTTGCAGACATCCTTGAAACGCAGCTGGGGGTGACCAATCTGTCTCTTACCAGACGAAAGCTCTGCATTGTTTTCACTAACAAAGTAAATAATCATAATGAGTAACAAACAAAACATTTTGTGTTTCATTTTTCCCTAATGCCCTTGGGAAAGGCATGAATCCATTCTTCTTTCCTTAGCTCTGGGGTAAATAGTAGGGCAGGCTGAGCTCTTTAGTCTTGGTAAGGCAACCAGTTAGAAGGGTGATAACTCTGAATTTAAAACTCGGTGTACTCCACTTAAATTTTGACCTTGTGTCACATCCTGCCTGTGGTGGAGGGTTGGGTAAATACGTATATCTTTATTATTGTTATATGCTTGATTAGTAGTGACAAAGTTTCCATTATGTAAAACTAATCACTGCTTGATCTGCTATATATAAATATTGAAAACTAAATCTCTATTTAGTACTATTCTGTTTGTATAGTTGATTTGCCACAGTCAACCTTAATTGAAAGAAATCTGAAGAAAGCTTAAGTAGACTTCTATATTAGTAGTAGGCAGTGGAAAGACTTTCTATAATGCCTGAGAATTGTATATTGACTCATTATTTCTTTGAAGTGCTTGAAGGTACAAATTAGAATAAGTGTTGCCAAGTCATTAGAGCTGCTGCAGTAACCTACTTGTTTTAGGGATTTGCATTTTTATCTGCAAATATCAGGAATGCGAGAGACAGAACTAAAAAAAACCTTAACCACATAAATTTATGCATTCACTTACAACTTCTGTTAAGAATGGCTTTGCCATTAAATAACCCATGAAGGTCGATGTGTCATTAAAAAAAAAAGACCAAACCAGTCAATCTTATTCTTTTCTTGTATTAGAAGCTAAAGACTGATTTGTAATATAAAAATAGTTGATGAAAAATATTTGATCAGTTAGTGTTATCTTCAATTCTGGAAAATTGACTATGTATCTATGACTATGACAATTGACTATGTATCTACGTAAAAAAGAACATGGATAGGCTTAAGAAAGCTTTATTCTACTTAGAATAATGTTACAGTTTACTGAGAGCTTATATACTCTTAGAATCACCAAAGAGTTCCCCAATAATAAAATAGGGGAGCAACTCTCAGTTACTTATTACAATCTATATAGCCAATTTTCATAGTCATCTTTTTAAAATCTGCTTTTCTCTATGTAGAGAAAAGCAGATTTTAAAGTTTAACATTGATTATCTCTACCGTGATTATTCAAGCCTTAAGTGACAATACCAGATTAGAGGAATGATTTGCACTATGGGATGTGGCCTAACATTTTATTAGACAATTAGTAGTTTAGGAAGTTTCCTTTTTATGATTATTCTTTATATTTGGTTGTATATTCTTTAAATTTTGATAAGAAACACATTAGACGATCTAAGAAGAGGCACAGCTGTTTTTTTTTTTTTTTTGTTTTGTTTTTTTTTATCAAATCAGCTCTTTTGATGATGTGGTTAACTTCCACTTGTTCATGTAAAATACCACTTGTGATATTCTAAGATAAATGTCATGTTAAATGCAGTTTTTATCAAAAAAAAGAGGCTTCACTAATCATTGGATGCCAATGATAAAAAAAAAAGAAAAGAAAAAAAAGAAACATTTAAAGTTATAACTTTAATAAGTCCTTTTATTATGAACTAGTTTACTTGACCTATATAACAGGTTTCATTAAACAAATACAATAACACCTTGAGTTGTAAAAAAGTAAAGTTGGTGAAGTGGCCTATTGTCGGTATCAGCTGGACAGTGAAGGAGTCTATCTCCTTTTCACTAATGCTAGACCATAGAGATTGTTTTTGTGTCTGAGGTGAAGCACCACACCTACCATTAGCCCCATACTTTATTGCACCGATTCAAGCTGTGCTTACTCATGTGCTGAGTTGTCTAGGGATCTTCTCTTNAGCTATGTTAAGTATTGTGTTATTTTTGCCTGTAGTCAGGATTGAACTTGCAACCTCCAATGGATTAAATAAAGGGTTTAGTTTAGTTTGACAATAAACACTTGAAGGCCAGAATGGCGTGTATATAACAATAAAGATGAGTACAACAATCTGGAAAATACACCTTTACTCTGCTTAAAAACTGACCTTGTGTTGCATCCTGTCCGTTGGTTGGTTGGTTGGTTTCCTAGTTTAATAGCATATCAATCTTCAAGAGTTATTTAATGCTAAAGCCATCCTTGTAGAAAAATAGTAGTGGTACTATTTAACCCATAGTTCGGAGGATGAAGGAGTTCATATCTTTCCTAAGGGTATCAGTCTGAAACTGAATGTTTCTGATACAAGTTCAAACTGGAGTTTGAACTCGCTTATTATGATGTTGCAATCAAGCATGTTAGCCATTATGCAACGACGACCCCCTCCCCAATCCTGCTCATGGCATAGGGTTTGGGTAAATATATACAATAACTTGCTGAAACTTGTTAAAGCAAATATTCATAGTCAAAAACTGCAAAATCAGCTAGTTAAAAAAATGAATAAATTTTACAATGGAAATTTTTGGATGCAATTTATTTCCTGTATATATGCTTTCTATGTTTGCTATACATAATCGGTAGAGTGAAAGTAAAGATTTGATGTACAACATTTTAGTGCAGTTTTGATTTATTCAGGTTTTCATGTACTATAGTCGATTGTATTTTTTTCAAAAGAAAACTGTGTATGTGTAGGCAGTTGCTAGCAGAGACATCATTGAAAACAAAAAGAATGATGTAAACTATACTGAAGTATTATTTCTGTAGGAAATAAAGCCTTTTCAAATTGCTATTATTATATTGCTAATTTCTTTTTTTTTTTTTTTTTTTTTTTAAACAATTTGTTGTTTGTTACTCATGAATTATTTTTACTTCCTACACATGGAGACAGCAGTGTTGGCCAACCAGCAAAATCTTACATTCACCACCTCTATGTGAACATTGTATGCCATCTAGAGGACTTACGAAGAGCAATGGCTGATAGGGACGGATGGCAAGAGGGTGTCAATGGGATCTGTGCTTTTGGCATGCCTTATTGATGATGATGATGATGATGATGATGATGATGATGATGATGATGATGATGTATCAAATGGTGGAAGTTTTTTTTTCTCTATTTATTACCATTTTTGATTAGAAGGAATTACATTGAAACAAAATCTTGAACAGTGTAGTTTTGAATTTTGAATAATATGGACAAAATTTTTAGCGCAGTCAGCATCCACCTGCAAACCACAAAGTTCCGGGTATGATACTGGCCCTAGACAACTCAGCACATGAGTAGCACAGCTTGAATCGGTGCAATAAAGTATGGGGCTAATGGTAGGTGTGGTGCTTCACCTCAGACACAAAAACAATCTCTATGGTCTAGCATTAGTGAAAAGGAGATAGACTCCTTCACTGTCCAGCTGATACCGACAATAGGCCACTTCACCAACTTTACTTTTTTACAACTCAAGGTGTTATTGTATTTGTTTAATGAAACCTGTTATTATAGGTCAAGTAAACTAGTTCATAATAAAAAGGACTTATTAAAAGTTATAACTTTAAATGTTTCTTTTTTTTCTTTTTCTTTTTTTTTATCATTGGCATCCAATGATTAGTGAAGCCTCTTTTTTTTGATAAAAACTGCATTTTAACATGACATTTATCTTAGAATATCACAAGTGGTATTTTACATGAACAAGTGAAGTTAACCACATCATCAAAAGAGCTGATTTGATAAAAAAAACAAAAACAAAAAAAAAAAAAAAAACAGCTGTGCCTCTTCTTAGATCGTCTAATGTGTTTCTTATCAAAATTTAAAGAATATACAACCAAAAAATATAAGAATAATCAATAAAAAGGAAACTTCCTAAACTACTAATTGTCTAATAAAATGTTAGGCCACATCCCATAGTGCAAATCATTCCTCTAATCTGGTATTGTCACTTAAGGCTTGAATAATCACGGTAGAGATAATCAATGTTAAACTTTTAAAATCTGCTTTTCTCTACATAGAGAAAAGCAGATTTTAAAAAGATGACTATGAAAATTGGCTATATAGATTGTAATAAGTAACTGAGAGTTAGCTCCCCTATTTTATTATTGGGGAACTCTTTGGTGATTCTAAGAGTATATAAGCTCTCAGTAAACTGTAACATTATTCTAAGTAGAATAAAGCTTTCTTAAGCCTATCCATGTTCTTTTTACGTAGATACATAGTCAATTGTCATAGTCATAGATACATAGTCAATTTTCCAGAATTGAAGATGAACACTAACTGATCAAATATTTTTCATCAACTATTTTATATTACAAATCAGTCTTTAGCTTCTAATACAAGAAAAAGAATAAGATTGACTGGTTTGGTCTTTTTTTTTTAATGACACATCGACCTTCATGGGTTATTTAATGGCAAAGCCATTCTTACAGAAGTTGTAAGTGAATGCATAAATTTATGTGGTTAAGGGTTTTTTTAGTTCTGTCTCTCGCATTCCTGAATATTTGCAGATAAAAATGCAAATCCCTAAAACAAGTAGGTTACTGCAGCAGCTCTAATGACTTGGCAACACTTATTCTAATTTGTACCTTCAAGCACTTCAAAGAAATAATGAGTCAATATACAATTCTCAGGCATTATAGAAAGTCTTTCCACTGCCTACTACTAATATAGAAGTCTACTTAAGCTTTCTTCAGATTTCTTTCAATTAAGGTTGACTGTGGCAAATCAACTATACAAACAGAATAGTACTAAATAGAGATTTAGTTTTCAATATTTATATATAGCAGATCAAGCAGTGATTAGTTTTACATAATGGAAACTTTGTCACTACTAATCAAGCATATAACAATAATAAAGATATACGTATTTACCCAACCCCTCCACCACAGGCAGGATGTGACACAAGGTCAAATTTTAAGTGGAGTACACCGAGTTTTAAATTCAGAGTTATCACCCTTCTAAACTGGTTGCCTTACCAAGACTAAAGAGCTCAGCCTGCCCTACTATTTACCCAGAGCTAAGGAAAGAAGAAATGGATTCATGCCTTTCCCAAGGGCATTAGGGAAAAATGAAACACAAAATGTTTTGTTTGTTACTCATTATGATTATTTACTTTGTTAGTGAAAACAATGCAGAGCTTTCGTCTGGTAAGAGACAGATTGGTCACCCCCAGCTGCGTTTCAAGGATGTCTGCAAGAATGATCTCAGGTACTTTGGCATTGCCCCTTCCAGGTGGGAAAAATTTGGCTCGGGACTGCTCTTGGTGACGGCCAGCTCTCCGTAGCAGAATGTTCATGTCTGAAGCCACCCTGGTGCAACACCATGAAGCCAGGAGGTCCAGAAGAAAGCAGTGGCAATAAAGCACCAGCACATCAACATCTTCAGTGACAGCCTTCACATGCGACATCTGTGGTCGAGAATGTGAAGTCCAATGTTCGCAAAACAGTCACAGGAGGCGCTGTAACTTCAGGGCACAAAAATTATAATCATAGTCTTCCAAGACTGAAATGCCAATGAATGGAAAACAATCTTTGACATGTTTACCAAAACTTTTCATTACACACTGTAATAGTTCAAGTTAAAAGTGCAGTAACGTAACCCAAAGACAACATTTTTTTTAGACTTTTTTTAATTTTTATTTGGCCTGTTTTCTCGTTCCCCAAATGATGCCTGCATCAGAAAAATAAAGTCTAAAAAAGTTTTGTGATTGGGTTACCCTTACCACGCTTTTAACCTGGATTATAGTCTTAATATAAAATAAGATTAAATAGATTCACTTAATAGCAAACAGAAGAAATAGGTCATCCCTTCTGTATTTCTCTCATAGAAAAAGAGAATCTTATTCTACCTCATCATATTCTCTTTGTTCTTTCTCAGTTCACTGACCGAGCAACAATCAGTAATTACTCTGTTTCTCAAGAGATAACTTCTCTTTTTGGACTCGGTCATTTCTTGATTAGAAAGTCACCAAAATCAATAGGTTCCTTCCTTTTAGGAAGAGAAATGTGAAAAGTACATTTCAGTTAATCCTGTTGGAAATAAGTTGGTCACAAAACAAAAGGAAAAGATAAAACAAAACAATTCTACTTTGGTAAAAATAGACAAAAATGTTCAAATGAATATTGAAGCTATTTGATTAATCTTTATAACTACAAAGATGGCAATAATTGATGCGATAAGCACCAAGGAATCCATTGTGACTATGCCTGCCTATTTCCACATAAGGCCTTATCAGCTATGAACATGCCTGCAGTCAATGTGGACCACCCTTTTAATTTCCATTCTTGAAGCCAAGTTGTGAGTGAGAGAGATATGAGATAAAAACTTGATGGCAGTTGACAACTTTAGGAAACAATTTCATAATCTAATCATTTTAAATTGATAAAAAGTCGAGTGTGTGTGTGTTTGAAAATCAGATAAGTAAGAAACTGTCAGTAATCAAACACTGTTGACTTCGTGTCCATACTACCCCAATTTAGATATACATTGTATTTACCTCGTACCCCACTTGTACGGGTTAGGCACAAGGCCCTATTAACGTGGGACCACCCACAAACCAAAGCTCATGGGTGGCAGGTGAAAAATTGTGTCGATCCCGTCGGCATTCCCCTCAAGGGGGCGCCTCAGGTGCTGGGCAATAAACCCAGCCCTGCCCCTTTAAATCAAGGGGGCAGGTGTTGCCTGGGGGATAGACCCCTGGGATCGACGCTATTAACTTGTAAAGATCCAGGGCCGAAGCCACTGGACCCCTGGCGTTGGCCAGATCTATAATTTAGATATACACGCTCTATCAATGATATTGAGGACTATTTACTGACTGGTGATGGCAACAAACCAATAGTCACCAAATGCTGCTGTGACTGTCTACACTATCTTAACTTATATATATGCACTTAAAAAAAAAAGTCCAAGAATATTACCCTATGTCTTATAAGGTCACATGTCAGTTTTGGATTACTGGCTAGGAGTTCTAGCACAGCAGTGGCCCTTGAATTAAACTGCAAACATCTCTACAGAGGTAAATAAGCTCTGAATACATATGAAACTTTGAAAATGAATTGATAATGGGAAAGCTATGAGTGTCAGGTGAAAACCCTTCATCTGAGATTCATAGTTTCAACCAGTTTGTTCATTTTTCTAAAGAAAAAATACCTGCCCAAATTGAGATGCATTCTTATATGCCATCAAAGACAGTATGTCTATAACAAATAGCTGTGTGTGTGTGTATATATATATATATATATATATATATATATATATATATATATATGTATCTGAATATACAAACACATGTCAAAGAGAAAAATAAATAGATTATTTATACAATTAGTACATTTAGTGGTAGGGTATTTTAGTTTATATGCCCACATGCAAGTTTTAGCCTGCTACTATTATTAAGGATTGTAATTAAACCATTGCATAAGCTCTAACTTAATTACATATTACTTTTCAAGTTATTAAATTCCTTTCTAATGAGTAATTACCATTTTTTTATGATTAATTTTTCAAACACTTTTAGAAATCCTAATTAAAAAAGGATTTTTTTTCTATTCATGTGCATCCATAATAATAAATTAGAGAACATCCAAGTTGATCTGTATTGAACAATTCTCCCATCAGATTCTGTATAATCTATGCACCCTTGTTGCAAATAGTGGGACACAATGTAGACAATATTACATGTTATGTAATTGGCAGGCAGCAAATTAAAACCATCCAGCCAAGAAGAGCATTGGAAATGGCAGCAGCAGCAATTGGTTGATCAGTAGACAAAGAGGAGGGTGGGGGTGAAATTATTTGCAGAAAATAGATAAAATGAGACAAAGGAAAATCAATGTATTACAATAAATGATGGCAACATGCCAATAGCCAAAATGAGCAAAAGATTCTCTATGAGCTACTAAAGCATGATGGGAACGTACGTAAGTAAGCAAGAGTGCGTATGTAAATGTGTGTGCATTTCTAAATGAATGAAAAAACAATAACTTTATTCGAAAAATAAATTTCCAATAGAAATAATAACTCTGAAATAATGTTTCAGCATTTCAAAATGACATCAAAATATAACCTATTGATTGATAACTTATTGAAGACTAGCAGGGATACCCGGCACTGCCTGTGTATATCAAATTAACACCAGTAATGGACAATTTTTATTTATTTATTTTTTTTTTTTTAAATCATAAAAAGAATTGTAGGATATTTATTACAATTTAAAACAATTTCATTTCTAAATTTATTTGATTCATTTTATTCTTTTTACATTAAACAGTTTGATTTTTTTAATTGCTTATAATATATATATATATATATATATATATATATATATATATTACACACACAACACACTAGACAAAAATTGACCCATTGAGCCCTAGGTAGATAATTGGGATTAAGGAAAAGTGAGATTGCAAAGCGAATTTAAAAAATTTTAAATAAATAAATACTTCGGAGAATATAAAAATAAATTTTTTTTAAATCATTTTGTAAGATTTCTAAGAAAGGGAAAGTTTGCCCTAATTAAAATTTACTGTGAGCCAAGATGTTGAAGTTACTGGCTTATGAAATTTGACATACAAATACATTTTGCACACTCCAATCTCACTCACTCTCTACTCTCAATTAGAAACTAATATATATAACAAGAAGGTAATCAAGATATACATAGAGAGGGAAAAAGTGATAGGCAGAATGCAAAATGAGAGATAGGTTAGTTTTTTTACTTAATTGCAAATTATGACTAATTAAAAACAATTAAAATGGATTTTTTTCAAACATAACTCAATCCTAGAACTAAGGAATAATTTAGTAAAATTTTCATGTCATTAAACTAAACAGTAAAAAAGCCTTTAAGAAAAAGATTGATTCACTCAGCTTCAATATAATAAGATATATATATATATATATATATATATATATATATATGTGTGTGTGTGTGTGTGTGTGTCTGTGTGTGTGTGTGTGTGTGTGTGTGTGTGTATGTACATATCTTTGAATATGTATTATAGAAGAGTGAATTAATAGGTTATAAAATTATTGATTGATTTTAACAGCATATTAATTCCTCACCATCAGATGCAATTTAGTGTCATACTCAGGACATCGCTTTTTGGGTTATAAAATATTTGACCACAAATGCATAAAAAAGTAAGCATGTATATTTATTAATAATGGAGATTCACTTCCGGTTTTTGTCTGTAACAAAAATTACGTCACTGCTTACATCACATTACCCAAAATCATCATAACATAGAATAAATACACTCAAAATTTGAATATTCAACATTAGACAGTCCTCATTGTTTTTTAAAACAAGTTTTAATAAATACATGACTGGTATTATATATCTATATATTAGTTTGTTTTATTTTAATACATATTTAAAGTTTACATTTCAAATGTTTTATTTTTTAATCCTTTAATGAATTGTGATTTTACTTACTTAGGGTACAAACTTCGCTGATATGAATTTTTACTCCCCCTCAGGCAATATGTTTCAAAAATTATTTTTTTACATCGCCGGAGGACGTTTTTTATTTTGTACTAGTATATATAACAAATTACAATATATTGTAAGTAAGTCGCAGAATTGTCCATATGTTAGTAACAGCCAAAAAGCTAGAGAGTCTATCCCCTTTCACTAGTGCTAGACCAGGGACATTGTTTGCCTGAGGTGGAGTGCCACACTTACCATCAGTTCCCAAATGTGCTTTACCACACAGTTCAAATTACTCAAGCTGTGTACTCATGTACTTGAGTTGACAAAGACCAGAACCTCGCAATTCCTAGGCAGATGCCTTACTAACTGAGATCTTATAGTATGATGAATGTTACTGTGCAATGTATTCAAATATAATACTAGAATATTTTAAGTGCAGGTTTAACTAAGTAAGGGGACAAGTTATAAAATCCGTCTTGTTTTATTGTATTAAAAATAAAAAAATTCTGGAATCAGCATAATTTCGATTTTTAATACAATAAAAACCAAAGACCCGGATTTTATAACTTGTCCCCTTACTTAGTTAAACCTTGCACTTAAAATATTCTAGTATGTATATTTGAATACATGCACAGGTATACATTCATCATACTATAAGATCTCAGTTAGTAAGGCATCTGCCTAGGAATTGCGATTCTGTCTGTCTTTTCAACTCAGTACATGAGTAGCACAGCTTGAGTAATTTGAACTGTGTGTTAAAGCAGCATTTGGGAACTGATGGTAAGTGTGGCACTCCACCTCAGCAAAAACAATGTCCCTGGTTCTGACTAGTGAAAAGGGATAGACTCTCTAGCTTTTTGGCTGATAACTAACGAATAGGACATTCTGCCGACTTTACTTACAATATATTGTAATTTGTTATATATACTAGTTTACAAAATAAAAACGTCCTCGGCCGCGATGCTAGAAAAAATAAATTTTTGAAAACATATTGCCTGAGGGGTGGAGTAAAAAATTCCAATTATCAGCGAAGTTTGTACCCTAAGTAAGTAAAATCAACAAATTCATCTAAAGGATTAAAAATAAAAACATTTTGAAATTGAAACTTTAATATGTATTAAAATGAAAACAACTACTACTATAGATATATAATGACAGTCATGTATTTATTAAAACTTGTTTAAAAAACAATGAGGACGTCCTAAGTGAATAGTCAAATGGAGGTATCTAGTCTGTTATTGATGATTTGGGTAATGATGTAAGCAGTGACGTATTTTGTTACAGACAAAAACCGAAGTGAATCTCCATTATTAATAAGATATACATGCTTACTTTTTTATGCATTTTGTGGTCAAATATTTTATAACCCAAAAAGCGAATGTCCTGAGTATGACACTAAATTGCATCCGTATGGTGAGGAATTAATATGCTGTTAAAATCAATCAATAATTTATAACCTATTAATTCACTCTTCTATTATACATATTCAAAGATAATGTACATACACACACACACACCACACACACACACACACAGACACACACACACACACCACACATATATATATATATATATATATATAATATATATATCTTATTATATTGAAGCTGAGTGAATCAATCTTTTTCTTAAAGGCTTTTTTACGTTTTAGTTTAATGACATGAAATTTTACTAAATTATTCCTTAGTTCTAGGATTGAGTTATGTTTGAAAAAAATCCATTTTAATTGTTTTAATTAGTCATAATTTGCAATTAAGTAAAAAAACTAACCTATCTCTCATTTGGCATTCTGCCTATCACCTTTTTCCCTCTCTATGTATATCTTGATTACCTTCTTGTTATATATATTTTTCTAATGAAGAGTAGAGAGTGAGTTGAGATGGAGTGTGCAAATGTATTGTATGTCAAAATTTCATAAAGGCCAGTAACTTCAACATCTGCTCACAGTAAATTTAATTAGGGGCAAACTTTCCCTTTCTTAGAAATCTTACAAAATGACTTTAAAAAAAATTTATTTTTATATTTCGTCCGAATATTTATTTACTTTAAAATTTTTAAATTCGCGTTGCAACTTCTCACTTTTTCCCTATCCCAATTATCCTACCAAGGGCTCCAATGGGTCATATTTTGTCTAGTGTGTGTTAAATATTCCTATATATATATTATACCTATAATATATATATATATATAAGCAACTTAAAAAAAATCAAACTGTTTAATGTAAAAGAAATAAAATGAATCAAATAAAATTCAGAAATGAAATTGTTAAATTAATAAATATCCTACAATTCTTTTTATGACTTTAAAAAAGAAAAAAATAAATAAATAAAAATTGTCCATTACTGGTGTTAATTTGATATACACAGGCCAGTGCCGGGTATCCCTGCTAGTCTTCAATAAGTTATCAATCAATAGGTTATATTTATGATTTCATTTTTGAAATGCTGAAACATTATTTCAGAGTTATTATTTTCTATTGGAAATTTATTTTCGAATAAAGTTATTGTTTCATTCATTTAAAGAAATGCACCACACATTTACATACGCACTCTTGCTTACTTACGTACGTTCCCATACATGCTTTAGTAGCTCATAGAGAATCTTTTGCTCATTTTGGCTATTGGCATGTTGCCATCAGTTATTTTGAAATACATTGATTTTCCTTTGTCTCATTTATCTATTTTCTGCAAATAATTCACCCCCACCCTCCCTCTTGTCTACTGATCTAACCAATTTGCTGCTGCTGCCCATTTCCACAATGCTCTTCTTGGCTGGATGGTTAATTTGCTGCCTTGCCAATTACATAACATGAATATTGTACATTGTGTCCCACTTTGCAACAAGGGTGATAGATTATACAGAATCTGATTGGGAATTGTTCAATACAAGATCAACTGTTGGATGTCTCCTAATTATTATTATGGATGCACATGAATAGAAAAAAAAATCCTTTTTAATTAGGATTTCTAAAAGTGTTTGAAAAATTAATCATAAAAAAATTATGGTTATTACTCATAGAAAGGAATTAATAACTTGAAAGTAATATGTAATTAAGTTAGAGCTTATGCAATGGTTTAATTACAATCCTTAATAATAGTAGCAGGCTAAACTTGCATATGTGTGGGCATATAAACTAAAATAACCCTTACCACTAAAATGCTACTAATTGTATAAATAATCTATTTATTTTCTCTCTTTGACATGTGTTTGTATATTCAGATACATATACTATATATATTAATATATTATATATATATATATATATATATATACACACACACCACAAGCTATTGTTATAGACATACTGTCTTTGATGCGATATAAGAATGCCATCTCATTTGGGCAGTATTTTTTCTTTAGAAAAATGAACAAACTGTTGAAACTATGAATCTCAGATGAAGTTCACCTGACACTCATAGCTTTCCCATATTATCAATTCATTTTCAAAGTTTCATATGTATTCAGAGCTTATTTACCTCTGTAGAGATGTTTGCAGTTTAATTCAAGGGCCACTGCTGTGCTAGAACCCTAGCCAGTAATGCCAAAACTGACATGTGACCTTATAAGACCCATAGGGTAATATTCTTGCTTCTTTTTTTAAGTGCACTATTATAAAGTTAAGATAGTGTAGACAGTCAACAGCAGCTTTGGTGACTATTGGTTTGTTGCCCATCACCAGTCAGTAATAGTCCTCAATATCATGATAGAGCGTGTTAATCTACAATTATAGATCTGGCCAACGCCAGGGGTCCAGTGGCTTCGGCCCTGGATCTTTACAAGTTAATAGCGTCGATCCCAGGGGTCTATCCCCCCAGGCAACACCTGCCCCTTGATATTAAAGGGGCAGGGGCTGGGTTTATTGCCCAGCACCTGAGGCGCCCCCTTGAGGGAATGCGACGGGATCGACACAATTTTTTCACCTTGCCACCCATGAGCTTTGGTTTGTTGGTGGTCCCACGTTAATAGGCCTCTGTGCCTAACCCGTACAAGTGGGGTACCGAGGTAAATACAATGTATATCTAAATTGGAGTAGTATGGACACGAAAGTCAACAGTGTTGATTACTGACAGTTCTTTACTTATCTGATTTTCAAACACACACACACTCGACTTTTATCAATTTAAAATGATTAGATTTAGAAATTGTTCCTAAAGTTGTCAACTGCCATCAAGTTTTTATCTCATATCTCTCTCACTCACAACTTGGCTTCAAGAATGGAAATTAAAAGGGTGGTCCACATTGACTGCATGCATGTTCATAGCTGATAAGGCCTTATGTGGAAATAGGCACGCATCTAGTCACAATGGATTCCTTGGTGCTTATCGCATCAATTATTGCCATCTTTGTAGTTATAAAGATTAATCAAATAGCTTCAATATTCATTTGAACATTTTGTCTATTTTACCAAAGTAGAATTGTTTTGTTTTATCTTTTCCTTTGTTTTGTGACCAACTTATTTCCAAACAGGATTAACTGAAATGTACTTTCACATTTCTCTCCTAAAAGGAAGGGAACCTATTGATTTTGGTGACTTTCTAATCAAGAAATGAGCGAGTCCAAAAAGAGAAAAGTTATCTCTTGGAAACGGAGTAATACTGATTGTTGCTCGAGTCAGTGAACTGAGAAAGAACAAAGAGAATTGATGAGGGTTAGAATCAGATTCTTCTTTTTCTATGAGAGAAATACAGAAAGGGATTGAACCTATTCTTCTGTTTGCTATTAAGTGAATCTTAATTAATCTTATTTTATATTAAGACTATAATCCAGGTTAAAAGCGTGGTAAGGGTAACCCCAATCACAAACTTTTTTAGACTTTATTTTTTCTGATCAAAGCAGCATCATTGGGAACGAAAAACAGGCCAAATAAAAATTAAAAAAAGTCTAAAAAAAATGTTGTCTTGGGTTACCGTTACTGCACTTTTAACTTGAAACCTATTACATGTGTGTAATGAAAAGTTTTGGTAAACATGTCAAAGATTTTTCCATTCATTGGCATTTCAGTCTGGAAGACTATGATATAGGATTTGTCCCCTGAATACAGGCCTCCTGTGACTGTTTTGCGAACATTGGACTTCACATTCTCGACCACAGATGTCGCATGTGAAGGCTGTCACTGAAGATGTTGATGTCTGCTGGCTTTATTGCCACTGCTTCTTCTGGACCTCCTGGCTTCATGGTGTTGCACCAGGGTGGCTTCAGACATGAACATTCTGCTACGGAGAGCTGGCCGTCACCAAGAGCAGTCCCGCCCAAATTTTTCCCACCTGGAAGGGCAATGCCAAAGTACCTGATCATTCTCAGACATCTTGAAACGCGCTGGGGTGACCAATCTGTCTCTTACCAGACGAAAAGCCTTGCCATTGTTTTCATAACAAAGTAAAATAATCATAATGAGTAACAAAACAAAACATTTTTGTTCCATGTTCCCTAATGCCCTTGGGAAAGGCATGATCCATTTCTTCCTTTCCTTAGCTCTGGGTAAAAGTAGGCAGGCTGAGCTCTTTAGTCTTGTAAGGCAACCAGTTTAGAAGGGTGATAACTCTGAATTTAAAACTCGGTGTACTCCACTTAAAATTTGACCTTGTGTCACATCCTGCCTGTGTGGAGGTGGGTAAATACGTATATCTTTTACTATTGTTATATGCTTGATTAGTAGTGACAAGTTCCATATGTAAAACTAATCACTGCTTGATCGCTATTATATAAATATTGAAAACTTAAATCTTATTAGTACTATTCTGTTTGTATAGTTGATTTGCCACATCAACCTTAATTGAAAGAAATCTGAAGAAAGCTTAAGTAGACTTCTATATTAGTAGTAGGCGTGGAAGACTTTCTATAATGCCTGAGAATTGTATATTGACTCATTATTCTTTGAAGTGCTTGAAGGTACAAATTAGAATAAGTGTTGCCAAGTCATTAGAGCTGCTGCAGTAACCTACTTGTTTTAGGGATTTGCATTTTTATCTGCAAATATTCAGGAATGCGAGAGACAGAACTAAAAAAACCCTTAACCACATAAATTTATGCATTCACTTACAACTTCTGTAAGAATGGCTTTGCCATTAAATAACCCATGAAGGTCGATGTGTCATTAAAAAAAAAAGACCAAACCAGTCAATCTTATTCTTTTTCTTGTATTAGAAGCTAAAGACTGATTTGTAATATAAAATAGTTGATGAAAAATATTTGATCAGTTAGTGTTCATCTTCAATTCTGGAAAATTGACTATGTATCTATGACTATGACAATTGACTATGTATCTACGTAAAAAAGAACATGGATAGGCTTAAGAAAGCTTTATTCTACTTAGAATAATGTTACAGTTTACTGAGAGCTTATATACTCTTAGAATCACCAAAGAGTTCCCCAATAATAAAATAGGGGAGCTAACTCTCAGTTACTTATTACAATCTATATAGCCAATTTTCATAGTCATCTTTTTAAAATCTGCTTTTCTCTATGTAGAGAAAAGCAGATTTTAAAAGTTTAACATTGATTATCTCTACCGTGATTATTCAAGCCTTAAGTGACAATACCAGATTAGAGGAATGATTTGCACTATGGGATGTGGCCTAACATTTTATTAGACAATTAGTAGTTTAGGAAGTTTCCTTTTTATTGATTATTCTTATATTTTTGGTTGTATATTCTTTAAATTTTTGATAAGAAACACATTACGATCTAAGAAGAGGCACAGCTGTTTTTTTTTTTTTTTGTTTTTGTTTTTTTTTATCAAATCAGCTCTTTTGATGATGTGGTTAACTTCCACTTGTTCATGTAAAATACCACTTGTGATATTCTAAGATAAATGTCATGTTAAATGCAGTTTTTATCAAAAAAAAGAGGCTTCACTAATCATTGGATGCCAATGATAAAAAAAAAGAAAAAGAAAAAAAAGAAACATTTAAAGTTATAACTTTTAATAAGTCCTTTTTATTATGAACTAGTTTACTTGACCTATAATAACAGGTTTCATTAAACAAATACAATAACACCTTGAGTTGTAAAAAAGTAAAGTTGGTGAAGTGGCCTATTGTCGGTATCAGCTGGACAGTGAAGGAGTCTATCTCCTTTTCACTAATGCTAGACCATAGAGATTGTTTTTGTGTCTGAGGTGAAGCACCACACCTACCATTAGCCCCATACTTTATTGCACCGATTCAAGCTGTGCTACTCATGTGCTGAGTTGTCTAGGGCCAGTATCATACCCGGAACTTTGTGGTTTGCAGGTGGATGCTGACTGCGCTAAAAATTTTGTCCATATTATTCAAAATTCAAAACTACACTGTTCAAGATTTTGTTTCAATGTAATTCCTTCTAATCAAAAATGGTAATAAATAGAGAAAAAAAAACTTCACCATTCATATCATATCATCATATCATCATCATCATCATCATCAGCATCATCATCATCATAAGGCATGCCAAAAGCACAGATCCCATTGACACCCTCTTGCCATCCGTCCCTATCAGCCATTGCTCTTCGTAAGTCCTCTAGATGGCATACAATGTTCACATAGAGGTGGTGAATGTAAGATTTTGCTGGTTGGCCAACACTGCTGTCTCCATGTGTAGGAAGTAAAAATAATTCATGAGTAACAAACAACAAATTGTTTAAAAAAAAAAAAAAAAAAAAAAAAAAGAATTAGCAATATTATAATAGCAATTTGAAAAGGCTTTTATTTCCTACAGAAATAATACTTCAGTATAGTTTACATCATTCTTTTTGTTTTCAATGATGTCTCTGCTAGCAACTGCCTACACATACACAGTTTCTTTTGAAAAAAATACAATCGACTATAGTACATGAAAACCTGAATAAATCAAAACTGCACTAAAATGTTGTACATCAAATCTTTACTTTCACTCTACCGATTATGTATAGCAAACATAGAAAGCATATATACAGGAAATAAATTGCATCCAAAAATTTCCATTGTAAAATTTATTCATTTTTTTAACTAGCTGATTTTGCAGTTTTTGACTATGAATATTTGCTTTAACAAGTTTCAGCAAGTTATTGTATATATTTACCCAAACCCTATGCCATGAGCAGGATTTGGGAGGGGGTCGTCGTTGCATAATGGCTAATGCTTGATTGCAACATCATAATAAGCGAGTTCAAACTCCAGTTTGAACTTGTATCAGAAACATTCAGTTTCAGACTGATACCCTTAGGAAAGATATGAACTCCTTCATCCTCCAACTATGGGTTAAATAGTACCACTACTATTTTTCTACAAGGATGGCTTAGCATTAAATAACTCTTGAAGATTGATATGCTATTAAACTAGGAAACCAACCAACAACCCAACGGATAGGATGCAACACAAGGTCAGTTTTAAGCAGAGTAAAGGTGTATTTTCCAGATTGTTGTACTCATCTTTATTGTTATATACACGCCATTCTGGCCTTCAAGTGTTTATTGTCAAACTAAACTAAACCCTTTATTTAATCCATTGGAGGTTGCAAGTTCAATCCTGACTACAGGCAAAAATAACACAATACTTAACATAGCTTAACACTTGTATTCGTCATGGTTAACAGAATGAGAACAATCTACCCAATGGATTAAATAAAAGGATCTGCTTTAAGTTCCGTGAAGACCACTGAGTTTAACAAGAAACATTTGAAGAAAGCCAGAGGGCACATCAGACAAAATGTTGTGTATAATATAAATAAAGATGTGGACAGCAGTGAAAAAAAAATCTAAATAAACTGGTTTGAATTCAGAGCTCACCTTCTAGAATGAATGTGATTCCCAAACCTCTAGGCATATAATAACTCTAGACAAGTTGACATGCTTTAAAATTAACTTATAGAAGGAAATTAGTTATTAAAAAAAAACAAAACAAAAAAAAACACTAATATCATAATGATTGTATTTGAAACTACAGATCCAAGATGCCAGTCTTATTATTTTAACCTTGAAGAAGTTTCTTAAGTTGGAACCTGAACAAAATCCCTCACTTCCTCTAAACTGCCCCCAGACTTGTAAAATCTGCATTGTATAAAACACACACAAATAACCCTTCTTAACATTAGTGAGTAAATGTCAAGATTGCTGAACTTGTTGTGATTCTATAGTTATTTTAAGAAAGTTAACTCCTGCTGGGAAGTGACAAATGCTGATAATTTCAAGATGTTTGTAATTTATTCATTTCTTCCTGTAAGTGGCAATGAATTTGGCACCTGGATGCTTGGATATTTTAATGTCTTCAGGATCAAACTCTTTGTGCTATTCTTGGGCTCTGGCCAATCAACCAGCATGCAAAGCCGTCAGTACCTCAATTCATCACCCGCTCTTTTTCCCACTTACCTATATAACCTTCAGGCTGCATAACGTATCAATGTGCCGTCGTTATTGTTAGCTATTGAATCTATTGTTGACCAGGCATCAAGTCAATTGAGTTTTGATATCATCTTGCTCACCTGTATTAGACAATGGCATAAAAGAACCAATAGTTTAGAAAGGACAGTCGTCTAGTACCTTTAAGCATTGTTAATGTCTGTTAGACAATGCAGTCATTATTTGTTAGTCCATTGGCCTTTTGTTGTGCTGAAAGTTAGAAGTGTCTGTGCAACCTTTTTAATAGTATTAACCAGGCATGCTGCTCCTGACATACTATAAAAATAGATACTTTCTTGTTGTTCAGTGTAATCCCAAAATTCCTTAACCTTTTAGTAGTGGCCATATGAATGTTTTCACATTTTCTCTTATAGCTAAGATAAGCCAAAATATAATTGGCATTCGTGTAATGTTATGGAATGTAATATTTTGTTGTTAAATTATGGTAAGTATCAGGAAATAACTGAGAGAGAAGGAAGAGTATTGTGAAGTTCAAATTGCTAAATCTATCTTTGCAGTGTATGAATAATATAACTTGTGTAGGATTAATGGTTATATTGTATGATTGATTTAGGAGGCATGCTTGGTGTAATGGTTATCTTCATAGGAAATGGAATCGGCGACCCAAGTTCAAATCCTGGACGAGGTTGTTTTCATTTCAGTTTGCACTAATGCTCTTGTGAAAGGCATGAATCTGTCTGTTCTTCTTCCCAGCTATGTGGGCTTATGGTCAAGTCCTGTTGAAAGCACTGGTGCTTGCTAGATTACTGAAGATAAGCAGCAATGAGCATATTCAATACTTAGATAGGTGACCATTTAAGCAAAAACAGTTAATATAAGAAACTGAATATAAAAAAGTTTCAGAATTATATGACCCGAAAAGGGTTCATATGCCATAAAACAAGACAACCAACCAACCAATCAACCAATCTGCTATGGGTAAATATTAGGGCAGATTGGGTTCTTTAGCCTTGGTAAGGCAACCAGTCTAGAAATAAAACTCTGAATTCAAACCAACTGTACTCTGCTTAAAAATTGACTGTGTCACATTTTGCCTGTGGCAGAAGGGTTTGGTAAATGCATACTGTATGATTGATTAATTTCATCTTTTTAATTTTTCTTTCTGAATGACTAATCTTTTCTCTTGGGTGTCTAGTTGCAAGTTAACCAATACATAACTTATAACAAAACTTCTGATCTTTTACTGTTAAATGTATTAATCACCAGGTTGCTTTGCCATGGTGTAAGTAAGTAAAGTCGTCAGGGTGGCCTAAAGTCGGTATCAGCCAGTCAGCGAGGGAGTCTATCCCCTTTTCAATAGCGCTAGACCAAGGAGATTGTTTTAGCATCTGGGTGGAGCGCCACACCTACCATCAGCTCCTTACTTTACCGCTCAGATCCCTGTGCTACTCATACGCTGAGTTGGCGAGGACCGGTATCGAACTAGGAACCTTGTGGTATCTATCCGAACGCTCTACTGACTGGTCTATAAGATTATCACTACTGCGTATGTATTTACCCAACCCTTCCAGAGTTGTAGTACCTGTTAGGGTCCCATCTATGGGTTAAATAGATCCAAAAATTAATTTTAATAAAATGTGTATAAAAAAAGATTTAAATACTCAACAAGAATAAAAACAAAAACGTATTTGGCATAAAATAACCCAAGGGTTGACAATGCCATAAATTCCAACCAACCATGGGCAGGGTGTGACACAAGGTCATTTCTTAAACTGGTTTAAATCCAGACTTTTTCTTCTAGACTGGTTGCCAAGACTAAAGAGCCCAGTCTGCTCGACTATTTACCTATAGCTGAGGGGAGAAGAGATGAATTCCTGTCTTTCCAAAGGACTAGTGCATGAAAGTGAAACCCAAACGGCGGCGAACGCAATTTGAACTCTGGTTACTGATTTCATTTCCTATGACAATAACTGTTATGCTATACACCTCCAAAGCTATTACTACTGTGTAATGATATCAGTCCTCACTGGATACCCTACAAATGTGGCCTTGTGCCAGACAAAGCTTAGTAAATACCTACAAGGAAAACTCACCCTTTAGCTCAATTTTATTAAGTGATATAGAAATACTGCATTTTTGATAAAGTTGGCATAATCCAAATGAAACCTATGTTTTTTTAGGAGGGATAAATTTTCAGTTATTTGTGATGTATTATAGACTAGAAGTGGCTACCTGGTGTTGCTTGGGTAGAGGAGGGGGATAAAAAAGTTAGTCTTGCAGATCAATTGATTGTTTTGCTCTTCCATAATTGATTTGTTTATGTTTTAATCACAAACGCCACTTTCCCTTTTCTTACTTCTCAAATTTAATTTTTAAATATCTTCATGAATATAAATAAATTCTTCATTATTTTAGCACAAAAAGCAATCTCTAATAATATTGAATGTGTATATATATATTTACTTTGCTGTTAATTGTTTTTTTCCTCCGGACATACATACACACCAACTGTCCTTTATATATGTATAGATTTTTTTGCTTAGTTGATTAGAAGACTTTTATGCATTACAGAGGAGAATATTAATTATAAAATTAGTTCATAAAAATATGCTTGTATCCATTGTTAACTGAGATACCTAAGATGAATATATTGGTTGCTAAGTGGTGGTGATAATGATAATAATAATAAAATTCTCTGGGACTTTGAAATAAAAACAGATCACCTTATCCCAGCAAGAAGACCAGGCCTAGTGTTGATAAACAAAAAAAAAGAACTTGTCAACTAGTGGATTTTGCAGTGCTAGCAGATCACTGGGTGAAGTTAAAGGAAAATGAAAAAATGGACAAATATCTGGACCTTGCTAGAGAACTGAAAAAGTTATGGAATATGAAAGTCAAAGTGATACCAATTGTAGTTGGTGCACTTGGAACAGTACCAAAAGGATTAGAAAAGGGTTTGGAAAGTTTGGATATCAAAGGAAGGATTGAAACCATTCAGAACACTGCACTGCTGCAATCTGCCAGAATACTCAGAAGAGTCCTGGAAACCTGAGGAGACTTGCTGTCACTCAGACTCCAGTGAAATACCATCAGCTAACACTGGTGTGAAAACTCAAAAGGAGTGATAATAATAATAATAATAATAATAGTCATTTTGAAAAAGAACTAGTTCCATTAGGTTACTTAAAGCATAAAAAAGAATAGCTCTTTTTGAGCTGTTTGTCAAAATAATGCTACTTTAGTCATTTCAGTGAATAACACAAAAGTCTCAAAATCAATTTTGGACTGGGGATCTATCTCTTTGATGCACTGGCTATTAACATCCTATCAAGTAACTTGATTTCAAGATAGTCATCTTGTGTCAGACCAAGCTTTCTTCCTCATAAACAGACACATTGATATTTTTAAAATAGATTTATATTAATGTGAAATGGTGAAAAGTTTTAAGCCTGACCATGCCAAGAATGACACAAAGTGATGAAATGTACATGTTGTTATCTAAAATTATTATTTGTATTATTCAGACTGTTGTACTCATCATTGTTATCTGTACAACGTTTCGTCGATATGCCCTCCATTGTACAGATATCAATGTATATGAGGACAATAGTCTGAATAATCCAAATAATACTGATTATCAAGCCTCATCTCAAAAATTCTGAGATTGTTTTTTTATATTCATTCCTTCATCCTGAAGTTCAGTACACTTGGCACATAATTTGTCAAGTTTCTTGAATCCTTTAAAAAAACAAAAAAAAACCAGATTCCTTCTTGGTTGGGCCAAGAATTTTTCAGCATTTCCTCATTCTGTCCTTTTAGTATTTTTACATCTGAATGAGCAAAACAAAGATAAAATATCCTGCATGTCTTTTATCTTTGTTTTGCCTGTGGGTAAATGCTATAGTTTTAACATGTGGTATAAGGTTGAATAGAACTTCCCTGTATTAAGTGTATACACTGTGCAGTTTAGTAGAAACAGGAGAATAATGAATGCTAGTGATAATTCATCTAAGAAATATTGAATATATAATTGCTATATATTTTTTTATCCTTTTATAGCATGTATAGTAAATAAGTCACCACTAAGTATTTTCATAGAAAATTTATCATTTGTTTATAAAAAAATGTTTTTTTTTTTAAATTGAGTTTTAACAATTTTCTTTCAAACTATCACTACAAATTTTTTAAAACTTTGCCAGAATTAAATGACCCACTGTGGTTGATATGCTATAAAATAAAACAAAACAAAAAAAAAAACATATACAGAAAAGAAGTCACTGCTAAGAATTTCCATAGAAAATTTATCAGTTGAGCAAATGTAGTAAAAGTGGAATTTTATTTATTTTTTAACTTGTTAATTTTGCAGTTTTTGACTGGATACTTGCTTTAAGTTTTAGCAATTGGTTTGAATATATCTACCTGACCCCTATACCATGGGCAGGATGTGACACGGTCAATTCTTAAGCAGAGTAAAGCTGGTTTGAATTCAGAGTTTACCTTCTTGAATGAATGCATTTCCTTAACTATAGGCATAAAATAATTCTAGACCAGTTGACATGCCATTAAAATCAATGATTCATTATAGGTACTTATAGAAAAAAAATTAGTTATACACTGTGCCATTTAGTGGAAACTGGAGAAAAATGAATGCTAGTGATAATTCATCTAAGAAATATTGAATCTACAATTGCTATTTACTTAATTTTATCCTTTTTTTTTTTTGTGTCTATTTGTGAAAGCTGCAGACTAACCTATAAAAATACAGGTGCTATTGTTCCATCTTTGTTAAATATTACATATCTCTTTATTAATAATATTATATACTTAATCAGTAGTGGTAAAAAGTTTCCATTAATAAAGATGAGAGGAAGTTTTAGTTTTGCATTTTGCTGGTTGTTTGATTGGTTGTCACTAAAAGCTAAATGATGTGTGGATGGCATAATGGTTATTGGCACAGAAAATGGAAGCAGCTTTACTAATTTTCAAGCACTTATGAATATTGATACCATATATCATGAAAATGTACAAGCCTCTGCCAATACAATGTAAAAGACTTACCTAAGCCTATGTGCTCATAAGCTTCGGTTGACTGGTCGCTGTAACACAGAAAAATCTTAATCATCATCAGGTTGTGCTGGCATAATGGATACCCATGACTCTCTCTCACGAACAATCCCTATCGGTCATTGCCCCATCGCAGATTCTCTGCATGGCATCCACACAGAGCTGATTGATGTAGGTTTTTGCTGGTGTGTCTGTGTAGGTGTCAACAGGAAGACGTCACCTATGAATTAATTCTTGGTTCACCAGCATGTCTTTTTCATTTTACTTGGATAGTTTCTGTGCTCGGAGGCAAGTGGCTTCTTTTTTTTCCCCGTCAATTTTTGTTCAAGACAGCATGCAGCATCCTTGTAATACACAACCAAATTTTAAGACTAATTATTTAAAAAAATATCTATTGTTTAATATTTATTATTTGCAACCTGGAAAAACTTGTCTAATAACCAGAAATCAAATTTGCAATGAAGTTATAAAAAAAAATGTTATAAGTATTGTGAAAATAACATTGTCACTTTTGCTAACCCTGACAACATTCATCATTGAACAATTGTGAAACCACCAGAAATAGAATCTATTGCCTCTGTTGTATGATATAATATACTTGTAATTTTTCACTTATGATAGTTTTTATGTCTTTTTAGCATTTTTTGTTTATGAAAACAGAAATTATTTTGAAAATAACCATTTTCATATAATAAATATGAAAATCAAATCAATTGGGTTGAACGAAAAAATCTTTTTTTTTTTTTTTTTTTTTAAATCATTAAAAAAAAATCCTTTTCATTGTATTCTGACAGCTGTCATATATATGATCATTTATTTTCAATTGTCAAAATTGGCATATTTTTGTTTATTGATTCTATCAATGAAGATGGAAGAAATAAACATTTTTTGAATATGACTTGAGATTAAACAGTGTGGGAGATAGCCAACATACTTAAAATTTCTAAATCAAGAATTGAAAGTTATTTGAAGCATCTTGGTTTTGTTAGTTGATTTGATGTGTACCTTCCATTTAAGTTAAATAGAATTAGCAAAACAACTTCTGGAATGTATTTCTCTGTCTCATTCAGTCGATGTATGTGTAATATATATGTGTATTTGGGCAGCATTCTTTCATTTATACATGTAGAATTGACAAAAGGCACGTCTCCTGTTTAACAATTTTATTAACAATCTTTTCGAGCTTTCTGGCCAACTTTTTTTTACATTTGGATGGAATCCGTAGATTAGTCCACCAGAGTTTTTATCCCAAGTACTTTCAGCACTTCGAATTGCCATCATCAGGAGTGATGTATTTATGTTCCATTTTTTTCAAGTTAGTATATTAAGGGGTGTGGAGACTGGAAGGAGGAGAATTGGTAGCTCGAAAAGCTTCTTAATAGAATTGTTAAACAGGAGACGTGCCTTTTTGTTTAATTCTACATGTTATTATATATATATATATATATAATTAGCATAAAAGCTACCCTATCTATGTGGTAATTAAAGCTAGGTCTTGTAGAGGACTATTGATTGGTTCTTTCACCCAACAATGACACTTCATGCATTGAGTAAATATTAGATTTTATTAAACTTGAACAATATTTTTCATTGTACTATGAAACTTATCGTACAAAGAAATTTGGCACAAGAAAATTGCCAAAAACAATCGCAGCAATTAAAACTTGGGAATCCAAAATTTCATGATTGCAGGTCCGTATTCGACCTGGAATGTTTTTAATTTGCTCACAGTGTTGGCCTGATTCCAAAATGGTATGATATGTTTGGCTATGGCCTCTAGGAGTAAAGTTGAAAAAATGTGATATCTTGACATTTACATTTATTATTAGAAGTACACACACACACACACACATCTCTCTCTCTCTCTCTCTCTCTCTCTTTCTCTCTCTCTCAGAAACAAGGAAAATGGATACTTTACGGCAATGTGGAATAAATGGGATTGTAAGTGAAAGCAAAATGAACTACTGCTAACTGAAGGCCAGTTTTATCCAAAGAAAATAATGCTGTGGTGAACTCCTTCTGGAGAGAATTGAACAAGTATTACTCCCAATTATAGAAGAATTCAGAATTAGCTAAGATACAGTGTAATATTCAATAAGGATAATACTAGACTACAATTTTTGATGACCAAGCAAAACTTGAGTCAAAGTTATAATTATCCACTTAATGGCAATTTATTGCACTTTCAGTTAGTTATTTTATTTTGGTCTTTACACAATTCCTTCAATGAAAACAAATTACTTTCTCTAAAAGTATGGAAAAGACACCTCGGAGTTCTTTTTTTGTTTTCTCAGAAAGATAAAGTCCTGGAATGATAGAATTATGAAGTTTTCCGTAAGATATCAGAAGATAATGAATCAAACCAATAAATAAAGTTATGGTTGAAAAAATTCTTCTTTTACTTAATGAACAGAATGAATTTTTGGGCCAACCTAATGTATTGTATTCAATGCAAATTTCTTAATTATATTGATGATATAAATAGTAAAAAGTAAAGTTGTCGGGAGGCCTAGAGTCGGTACCAGCAAGGGGTCTATCCCCTTTTCACTAGCGCTAGACCAAGGAGATTGTTTTTTTTAGCATCTGAGACGGAGCGCCACACCTACCGTCAGCTCCTCACTTTACCGCACATATCCCTGTGCTACTCGTATGCTGAGTTGGTGAGGGCCAGTATTGAACCAGGAATCTTGAGGTTCGCCGCCAAACACTATACCGACTGAGCTAAACCGGCCCTATAAATAGCATTATCTTACAAATAGTTAACTAGGTTGTTGATCATATTAGAAAAACATGATCTGTGGGATTTCCTATTAGCTAAAACTTACTCACAAAATCTTATTGTTTATTAGTATGGTTACCCCTCCCCCAACATACTCTTAAAAATGTTTTAAAACTTGTTGCTGGCTATTTAATGGAACAGGTAGAGGCTTGAAATCATACTTGAACTGGTTTAGCCTGTAGAGCATACTCCTAGGAACCACAAGGTTCCAGGTTCTATTACTGGTCCCTGCCAACCTGGTGCATGAGTAGCACACAGATTGGATAATCTGATCTGTGTAGTTAAGCATCTGATAGCTAATGGTATGTGTGGCACTCCACCGCAGCAAAAACAATCTTCCCAGTCTAGCACTTATGAAAAGGAGATACACTCCCTTGCTATTCAGCTGATACCGACAATAGGCCACTCCGCAGACTTTACTACTTACATATAAAATTTATTTTATTATTAAAGCCTGTTTTAGTTTTAGAAAAGATATCAGTACTGTTTTTTTTTTTTTTAATGCACTTTAAGAATTACACTTGTTTTTCAGCTTTAAATCAAACTATAGAATCTATTAAAATCTTTTAATCTTTTAAAAGATTTGTGAAAGAATTTCTGAGTTAAAGAAAAAAAAAAAAGAATAGATAAAAAAATTGCCCTTCAGAAATATCTTCTGTTAATCAGTAATTAATTCAGGTTAAATCTTTCAAGGATTTTGGCTTAAAGGTGGCTTTTTCTTCTTTTTCATTTAATCTTTTGTGTAAATTTGTAGAATGTAAATTGGCTTTGATTTCATATATTTAGTTCCATTGTTATTAATAGTACATTGACAGCAGGAGATGAACATGAACACAGACATATTATGTGTGTCTTTTATTGCTTTGACGCTGGTGATTAATATACTAGTTTACATTTCATTTTATGAAATGTATATTTTTAAATACTTATTCACAAATGTACAAATATTTGTATGTATAATTGTATTCACTTGTATATTCACATATATTTGTGTGTGTGTGTGTGTGTGTATATATATATATATATATATATATCTCATTTGCATCTGATGAGTCGGGAGAGTTAGACACTTTGTCTAAGCTCCCTGAAATAGACTATAATGCTAAATCTCTAAGTCTTTTGTTATTTCTTTACTTATATATATGTATGGGAGTAAATATGGAATATATATATATATGTGTATATATGAGGCCCTATCCATTGTTTTTTTTACAGTTTATTTAGTTGAATTATTTTTTATCGAACATAACATAGTTTAGATATTTAAAAAATACTCTGATTTTAAAAGGGAATTGATAAACTATGAATACAGAAAAATTCAGCATTGTAAAAGGCCACAAAAAGACAGTCTTCTATGCAATAAAACATTTGTTGATATGAATGTTATTATTATAGAAAAAAAAAAGATATGTAGTTAATGTAGTAGTTCATATGTATAAAAGGAATTTTTATAGTGAAATATTCTTCCTGTTTAAACTGACTAGTCTTATCTACTAAACACTATAAATACAATACATTACTTCAATTTCTACATTATTGTGTAGTAATTCATCTCACAATATTTGCCTCTTGCAAAAATTCAGTGAACAGCAAAAAATCTATTTTTATTCCAAAGCTAACCTGCTTAGTTTCTTAAAAAAAAAACCCAACAAATACTGCATAGAGATATTATCAACAATAAAGGCATTTTTTTTTTTCTTTTTAAAAGAATATGATTCAGTTTTTCATACGTATATTCAAGTCATTTTTCTGATTTGTGCATATATGTCTATAAAAGGGCAAATGTTTTATAACATATGCCTGTCCCATCAATATTAAAGTGGGTATAATCTGAATCATTTTATTGATGTATTTCTTAATTTTTAACAATTCTCTATTTGATGTTAACACATTTTCATACATTTAGAAAAAGAAAAATCATTCTATCTTTAACCATTTCCTTGTTTGTCTAAGACAATTGAGCTCTGAGCTTACATTTGTGTAAGGTGAGCTCTCTTCTTCTCTCTTACTCATGCACCTGTATTGTTCATCAGCTGATTATGAAGACCAACTTGGATTCTAGATACTAGGCTTTTGTGGGGTGAATACAGTTTTAGATTATACTCTCAGTTTATAGAAGCTCTTTTTCACTAAGAAAAAGAAAACTGCCTTGCAATCTATGTTGTCTATAAAAACTCATTATGCATAAACAGGATAAGTAACAGCCATTTTTACTTAATGTTTACCAATTAAAGTATAAGAAATTTTTTTTATATTGTGTAGGATCATAATTCATTAACAACATTGGTTTTCAATTTATTACTGGAGTTAATGTTATATTCATCATTACTGAATATATAGGTAGTGCAATAAAAGATAGGATATGCCTTAAAGTTTTAATCTGTCTTGGAAATTTTTTGCTTCTATTCCTTGTTACAAGATGCAGGAACACTTGGATACTGGTATACCATCATTGCTTAAAAAGAAAAAAGAAATCAAGTTCTCGTGTTTTTAATGAAAAGTAGAAAAATGCTCAGATAAATTTTGAAAACTTTATCCAATGTACAACTAAATTTGTATACAAGTTTAAACACTATCAGACTTTTATTTAAAGATCAGAAATTAAATGAATTATTTCAATTTAAAAAAGAAAGAAAAGAAAGGCGAAATAAGTTAGAGAAAAGGCCCTTAAATTTCTCTATCTCCTTTCTTTTTTCTTTTTTTTTTTTTTAAATAGAAATAATTTGTTTAATTGCTGATATTTAAATAAAAGTATGATAGTGTTTAAACTTGTGTGTGTGTGTGTGTATATATATATATATATATATATATATATATATATATAATATAAGTAAAGTGCTCAATATTATTGATAGAATATGTATATCTAAGTTCGGACAGTGAAGCCATAAAGTCAATGATGCTTGGTAACTGTCAGTTACCAAGCGCTGTTGACTCCATGTCTTCCCTGCCCTAACATATCATGATTAACCTGAATAACAAATATATATTTTGTAAATGATGTATATACAAATCAGTGAAAATATATCATTAGTTAGATTTCATCTGTATAATGTAAATACAAATATATCATGGTTTTATCTTGGAATTTAATTTTCAAAGTTTATTTCACAGAATTAATGTTTCTTGCAGTAAAAATACCAATAGCAGATACTCACTGCTTGTAAATAGCTTTACTTATAGAGGTTGCTAATTAAATTTACAGTGATAAAATAGTACTTAATCATCACACACACACACAAAGAAACTGATAGTCAAAACAGAAACCTTTAAAACATACACACACACACACACATTTTTTTTTCCTGAAAATATTTAAACTGGACAATTATGAATAGCACAAACATTTGGTTAACTAATCATTGAGTTTGAATAAAACTTATGATGATGATTCTTATAATGAAAATGTCAACTGTATTGGCAGAACTGGACGTAACTAGATTTAAGTTGATAGTATAAAATAATAAGATAAAATGACATGCTATTTCATATAAAACTGATTTTACCTGTTACTTTTGACATAAGTTTTATATTTAATTGTATTAGAATCTGATATAGCTGTCAATGTTTGCTCGATATTGATAATATTGCGATGGTCTATAGTATTATAGATATTTCAAACAATTAAGTATGTATTTACCCAACCTGTTTGCCATGGGTAAGATATAACACTAAGTTGCAACCATTATCTCACAATGGGGCACCTTATTTCAAACAATCAATTGTTGCAGAGTTTGTAAGTCTTTGACTGGTTAGAAAATGGGTGTGAAAAATTTTGGTCTACTGTAAAGAATTTCTTCAGATATTGATGTTATAAATTAAGTTTGAACATCCAATCAAAGAGTCTTATATATCACTTGTTGTATATCGGATTTTACAAGCACATTGCTGGGATATCATTTGGATCAAGAATTAGATGCCTGTATTTTGACTTGTAACTGATTAAATAACAATACCTTTAACATCACTATTCTCAACGTTTATAATTATTAATTTTACCAACCTGATCGATCCGTAGAACATACAATCTCCTGTTAAGTACTCTACCATTGACTTGTATCCATACATGCAAAGTAGTCAGTACAGTACTTAACATATTATTGCAAGTCTTGTACCTCTTGTAGATCTTAGTATAATAACATGTTTTAGATGAAACAGAATCTCTCTGATTTGCAGCTCTGCCTGCCCAAATCTAGTCACATGTTTGGGATTGCTGCCTATGTTGAAAAGTATAGCACTTCATTTCAATGTGAGCTTTGTTATTTTATTTTTTATTTTTTTATTTTTTTAATACTTTTTTTATTTTTTACTTTTCCTTTCTATTCATTTATTTGTAAGAAGCATTGTTGCTAAAATTACCTTCATCTGCTTCTGTTTTTCTTCCTGTACAACTAACTGATGTACCTTTTTTGCAATATATCCCTGTTCACATACTAATGTCATATTGATTTGCAAACCAGAACAAAATACTGTCTGAACAACTCTGTTTATCTCAGAGAGAAACAATGTCAGATTTCTTTTCTTTTTTCCCCTTAAACACACCTGCTACTTAATTTATTACTTATTACAAAAAGTCTTTTCCTTTTCAAGATAGACAGGCATTTATATAGTCTTCGAAGTGGCCTATTGTCAGTATCAGCTGAATAGCGAGGAAGTCTGTCCTCTTTTCGTTAATGCTAGACCAGGGAGATTGTTTTTGTTGAAGTAGAGCGCCACACCTACTGTCAGCTTCCAAATGCTTTACTGCACAGATCAGATTACTGAAGCTGTGCTACTCATGCACTGAGTTGATGGAGACTGGTATTGAACTGGAACCTTGTAATTTCTAGGTGGATGCTCTACCGACTGAGCTAAACTGCTATTATATAAACACCAAAATTAGAGAAAATTAATCGTCAAAATTTTTACCAACTTATCTCTCTAACAAAGCGTATAAAACAAATTTAGAAAATTATAGCTAATTTAAAAATCAAAACAAATAGTTCTTTTGCCAAGGATGGTATTTATTTAAATGTCAGTAAAAAAAAATCAAAAAAAAAAAAAAATCTACTAATGTAATATTTTGTTTTTGCTTAAATGGCTGGAGAAGTTATCAAAAAAAAAAAAAAAATGTCTGAAAACTCTTTTTGTAAGTACTGCAAATACTTCAGCTATCTATAGACTTATATTATTTTATCTCTCTATCTTCTGTCATGAAGTATGTGGGATGTCATTTGAATATCAAGAATAAAATCTCTTTAATGAAAGTATTCTTGGCTATGCTTAGTCTTGGTCTGTAGTTATTTATTTATTTATTTTTTAATAGTTGATTAAAGGGTTGAGGAAATGACTGTAAAAGATCTCCACCTTGATAATTGCATAGAAATTTGTGCCCAAAATAGAACAGTTTTATCTTTCAGTCTTTATTTTAAAAATTGGATGGCTAGGTGGAAAATGCCATGTCCTTTCCAGGACTTGGACAATCATGGCTTTCATGGCCGTTTCTTTTATAACTGCGCATTATCATAACTGCTCTTGGAGAGATAGTAGAACGGTTTCCCCATTGCTTTCTTTGTAGTTTTGAGTTCGGAATCTATCTTGTCTTAGGTTGCCCCATCACAAAGACTAGAGAGCTCAATATGCCCTGCTATTTCACCTATAGCTGGGAAGGGAAAAGTGGATTCATGTCTTTCATCAGAGCATTTGTACAAAGTGAAAAGTAACAGGCTTATAAGTGTTGTTTGTTATGCTAAAATTAGTCAAATATTGAAGATAAAGAAAAAGATTTGCTGATAATACATCTGTTTGACTTATTTATTTTGCTCTTCAAATATCTTCTTTTAAATCTTCTTAAAAACCTGTCTGATACTTGGTTCTTCTCCAGTTAGTCTCCTTTGATCATCTATAACCACATCTCATCCTGATGTTAACAACTCAAGAAGCACTCTGTGTTGAATCATAATTAAATGATAATAATAATAACAAAAAAAAACAAACATCTTAAGTGTGTATCTTCATCTGAAATAACCTGTCTCGAGGTATATCTCATTGATTTTTATTATTAAGTCATTAATTTTTGTTTTTACAATCACATCAAATATAATAGATTTCCAAACTTTTGACACTGAAAGGCTGCAAGATGAACTGATGACTTGAGAACACTTCCTTTTTTGATCATCTTTGTAAAGGTGTTGGATTATGTTGGTATATAAGTTGCCAGAAACCACCCCCTAAACTTATAGACTTAGCGTGGTCACGTGGATTAAACCCCAGCCAATCAACAGCTCGAATACGTGGTTAGTTAACTATTTAATTGCCGATATTGACAGCCGTTCATTTGCACGTTATTCGACATTGACGAACCGACCTGCAAACAAAGGATCATACCCAACACTAAGGGACACCAAGGAACAACTAAAGGTTTCTTCACTAAAGATCGTGCTCTGCTTAACACAAGGGATCTCCACTGTAAAGTGTTCCCACTTGAAGCCTATAAATGGCCACAAAAATTGTATACCACTTTTGACTCTTGCGGAATGGAAATTGGCTAGTATTGCCAAAATTAGATTTTTCCCAATACGACAAAAACAACTGATCTCTTAGATATATCAGAATAATACTTATTGTATATTTGTTTTGTTTTAGCTTCAATAATTTTAAGAATTCTAAAGTTGATAGAGAAGATTAATTTTATTTTTCCATTGTATTGATACATTATTAATTTGTATAACTGACCTTTGTGGTGTAATGGTTATCATCTTAGGAAACGGACACAGCTAACAGTTCTAATCCTGGACGAGGCTGTTTGCATTTCACATGGCACTAATACCTTTGGTAAAGGTATGAATCTAATTATTCTCCCTCCAATTATGGGTAAATAGTAATGTAGATTGGGCTTTTTAACCTTGGTATGGCAACTGGTCTAGAAGGAGGAAAAACTCTGAATTAAAACCTGTTAAACTTTGCTTAAAAAATTGTGCAAAGGGTTTGGGTAAATACATAAATGACAATTTTTGAAAATAATACTTTTTTATTTACCTCTTTGTTTTTAGTTTTTATTTAATTCTCTACATAGTTTTTCCCCCCTATCAGCTGACTGTTTCTCCTTGCAGAAGTGTAGACCCCCCCCCCACCTCAAAGGCATGTCCTGGGTATGACACTAAACTGCATCTCATGGTGAGGATCTAGCTGTGAAGCAACTCTTCATTACCATTACTCCCAGGTCCACTCTGACCATTGGAAAATCAAACAGAACTTTTGTTACAATTTGATACATATATAAATATTATGTACATTTTTAAAAACATTAATCCATATAAAGATTCTCTCTGAAATCATTATTATTTCATTTTAACATATGAATACACTGGTAATTCTTTAAAAAAATCAGAGATGTTTCTTGTGTGCGTGTGTCATTATTCACTTATCTTTTTATCCATTTACTTTTTTGTTTGTTTAAATTGATTATGGTATGTTCCATCAGAGATGCTAATAGGTATGCATCCTGCGTCCTTGACTCACAAAAATCTAAAAGGACACTGCAAAATCATATCCATGCTTCCCAGTGTTTTTCTTTTTTCTTCTCTCACCATTTCAAGCTATTTGTAAATATATTTCATTAGTTTCTTAGAAACGAATTACACAGGATAGGTTACATGGTAGGAATTAGATTGGTTTTTGTTAGGACCCATAAATTTCCCCAGGGACCCATTCAAAGCAAATAGATGCCTCCCAGGCCACACTAAATCAAAAAGCTATCAGCATCACTGTTCCATCTATACATATATAAAGGGCAGTTGTGTGTATATTTATGTCCAGAGGAAACTTAAAAAATAAAACAAACAATGACAAAGTAAATATATATACAAATTAAATATCACCAGGGCTTTGTTTTTGAGCAAAAATAAGAGATTTGATTTATATTCGTGAAGATAAGTAAAAAAAAAAAAAAAAAAAAATAAAAAAAATTAAATGATAACAGCATGGATTTTTTTTTCATTTAATATTTTAGAGAGTAGACATTAACATTTCTTTTCAGAGTAGCTGGATCAATGTAAGGTCTATTTTTTTACATAGGGATTCAAATGGGGCATCCCACGAGGATTCAACTCACGATTCAGTAATAATGGACCTGCGGGACTAACTTAAAAAATCCCCCTCTGCCCAGGCAACGCTGGGTAGCCGCTGCTAGTAATTACTAAATATAGATTTATGTGTACATTGTTTCCTCAGATTGATTGACGTTATAATCTTGGTTCTGCCCAGTTTGATTTTGTTTCTATTGAATCTTCTACACATCATAATTACAACTGTTACAATAACTGCTTGCCAAATGGTTGCGTTTGTTTGGGGGTTTTTTTGTAATAAAAATCAGATGCCAGAACCTTTAAAATCATTTGCTCATTGCATTTTCTGTCTTAGATCTTATACATTACTGAAATAGATTTTCATTTCGCCATTCTTCTAAAATGGATTTTTTTTTTTTTATCTTCCTCTTTTTCAGCTTACTTCAGTTATATCTGCCAATTCATACAAATGTATTACTTTTATTTATATTCATAGCCATATATATAGCTTACATTAAGCAGCTTTGAAAAGTTGGTTAATGTAACCCTTATTACATTTATTAAAATAATCAAAACTATAACAATTTTTGTTGAAATGATATATCTGGTATTTACTTCTAAATGACCAAGGATGACTCGAATCAGTAATGTCCATTAAATTCTTTCATCTTTGTGTCTTTGATTAATTAAGACCTCCTCCATGGAACTAGAAAATCTAGATAAAACTTTATTTTAGAAATCGACATAAAATCTCAAGTGTTAATAGTTGCCAAAGTAAATTAGAGTATTTTATTTCACTTTCATCAGGTGACAGGTGATAAAGACATTTTATAATTGACTTGTATTTGTAGGAATTTGATTAGTTTCTTAATTGATTTTTCTTTATCCTTTTTTTTTTTTTTTTTTTTTTTATCTTTATCTTTGAGGATGTTATGGTATTTAAAACTCTGTGAATGTAGGCATTGCTTAAGTAATCACCCATTCAAATAATTGTGAATACAGGCATTGCTTAACCCAGGTTGTTTAAAAATTAGTGAACTCAATCATTTTCTTAGAAAAATTCATTGAATGTAACAACTGAAGAGAGAAAAAAAAGCAAGGATGCAATTATGACAAATCTAGAAATTGTTGAACCCCCTTATATATATATATATATATATATATATATATATATATATATATAATGTTAAATTTTTATTATTATTGGAGAAAAAGATTATAGAGGGCTCAATTACTTCTGTAAGAGCTGTTTTAAAAATTTTAAATCATCATATAAACACGAGACCCAACGACGACAAATAGTGATGCCGGTGAATGACAAAAGCAAAATGCAAGAACGAATAACGGATCACATAAACACAAGCCAAAAAATGTAAAAACTGTCCATTTTTTTTCAAAAGTCAACGTCTCTGATGACGAATAACACCGAAAAAGTGATATTCAGAAACCAATGGTTAGACAGACTTTTCATTTGTATTAGTTAAATTGAATAAATAAATAAATAAATAAATAAATATATATAATATATATATATATATATATATATATATATATATATATTCTCTGTTTGTACAACAACTGAACACATCCTTTTATAAAGGAAAATTAGTGGAGATCAGCAAAGACCAAAAGTTCAATAAAATCAACACCCTACTTTTGTCTGAGAAGAATAAGAAAATTTTTACTTCTCATTTTCCATAAGAAAAGCTAAATAAAAAAAATATAATAAGGGTATAAATCAGTAGTATAGTAAAACATATTTTAAAAAATAAAATAAATTAATAAAGAATAAAACATGATAAAAAGCAACAAGAATATATAAAGAACAAAAAATAGAACAAATATATAGAAAAAATAATCTTTATTGCTCTATATAAAAATAGATAAGATTTATTTTTAACTTTTTAAATCCCGGGCAATATTGGGTAACTCTGCTAGTCATTTATAAGTTATCAAATGTAAAAATTTTCTATTGAATGAAGAACATTTTTAGAAGTGTGTGTGTGTGTGTGGGGGAACCAACCAAGTTGCTTCAGTACAACATGCTCAAAGAAAAAAATAACTTGATACACGAGTCTCCTCAGTCGGTAGAGCATTTAGCTAGAAACCACAAGGTTCCTAGTTCGATACCGGCCCTCGCCAACTCAGCGTATGAGTAGCACAGGGATCTGTGCAGTAAAGTAAGGAGCTGATGGTAGGTGTGGCGCTCCACCTCAGACGCTAAAATAATCTCTTTGGTCTAGCGCTAGTGAAAAGAGGATAGATTCCCTCGCTGTATGGCTCATACCAACATTAGGTC
Organism: Doryteuthis pealeii; assembly: GCA_023376005.1. Classification (NCBI taxonomy): domain Eukaryota; kingdom Metazoa; phylum Mollusca; class Cephalopoda; order Myopsida; family Loliginidae; genus Doryteuthis; species Doryteuthis pealeii. The sequence continues at coordinate 111,426,259 of CM042147.1, read as the reverse complement.
GCCCTGACGACTTTACTTACTTTTACTTTATATATCTGTATATTTAATTAGTAACATTTTCTAAGATTTAATGATAACTATGTGTACTTGTGTGTACATGTAATTTCAGGCTCTCAAAATGAGTAAACTGTAAAAAGAATGTTATCATGAAAAATGTATCCTTTTTTTCCATAAAGCATATCACTCGGGTTATTTTGTTAATGAAACTAATTGATTGATTAATTAATTTTAATGGCATGTCAACTTGTCTGGGGTTATTTTATGCCTAAAGGTTAGGGAATTGTTTACATTGTACATTTTATATTTACATTTTTGTGCCATTGTTTCTTAAGAGTTTTTGCACACAGTTATATCAATTATTCCTATCATAGTATCTCTTACAAATAATTTGCAAACAGATCTATTTAATTCAATTAATGGGACCCTAACAGGTGCTACCACTCTGGGTCAGAGTGGATCTGGGAGTAATGACAATGAAGAGATACTCCACATTCTTCAGAACTGAAGCCTCATCATCAAATGCAGTTTAGTGTCATACCCGGGACATCCCTTTAAAGGAAGTGGGTGGGTGGAGGTCTTAATCCTCTGTTGCAGATACAGTCAGTGTATTCAGGGTATTAATGAAACTAATGCAGCTGCTACTACTAATAATGATGTTTAGTTTGGTTTTTAGTTTAATGGCATATCAACCTTTGTGGGTTATTCAATATCAAAGCCATCCTTGTAGAAGAACAGTAGTGGTACTATGTAACTCCTAGATAGATGGGGGTTCATACCTTTCCTAAGGGTATTAGTCCAAAAGTGAATGTAATATCATGATGAGTGGAGTTCGATCTAGTTTACTATGACATTGCAGTTCAGTACATTAGCTACTATACCATGGGGAGACCCCTACCTCCATAATGTGTTGTTAACCTCAGCATTATCACAGTTGATAAAGGGGAAAATGTTTTTCTTTTAATTTTTAGCAACTTTAATATACAAGCAAAATAATTTATAGCCCTCCAAAAATGTATCTTCTAATAGAAGCCAAGTATGAAAAGTTTTTTTTATATTTAGATCGCTGGATGACAGGAACTAATCTTTGAGATGTGATGTACAACTGCCAACAACCGATAAAGATTTTTGATATACATGAACAAATATTCTAAGAGATAAGTTGGTGGGGGGGGGGTGAAAATTATATACAGACTACCAAATCTTTTTTTTTTTTTTTTTTTTTTTTTTAAATCAAAAATAGTATAAAATATTATGATATGTAAGGATACTGGTTTATATGGTTTTTATATTCTCTGTCTTGTTAGAGTATAATCCTGTCAGCTCTGTGTTGTCATGTTATGGAAGAAGAAATTATTGTGCTTGGAAGGCAGATTTTGATTCACAGCAAGCGCAATACAAAAAGAAACGTGAACACTGGGGAGAGATTTAGTAATGTGTATGCATTGATTTTTTTTCTTCTCCCCCGCCTCCAATGTTAACAAGGTCAAAGCAGCAGTACACGAGGGTGGGTGATCAAACTACTGAAATTGCTTTTCTTAGCAATAAGAGATTTGTGAACACTGCAAGAAACAATGTTTTGGAAAAGCAAGGAAACTGCACTATTAAAAAAAATAAAAAAATTTAAAAAATTAAAAAATTAAAAAAAAAAAAATTATATATAGTTGTTAGATTAAATTTACGTCCTGCATGTTGAGGTAGTGGAAAACAGATTATTCTAATTGTTCTTTGATCTTAAAAATTGTGGTTTCCTCGAACCCATTCAAATGTCTTTAATTTCTATTTCTCTGAATTTTTAGTATGAGGCTTGATAATTTGTATTATTTGGACTATTGTCTCATCTTATTGTTATCTGTACATAATAATACAAAGTCTTCAATTTCTCTAACATTTTTGTGTGGATAAGCTCATTCATACTAATCAAATACGATGATGGTTTTGGCATTAAGTAACCAACAAATTTTGATATGTCATTAAAACAAAGAACCCAAACTAATCGAATAAATGATCCTCCTCAATCTTCCAATAAATATTAGTTAACTGATGAATTTATGATGTATAGATAATAAAGGACAGCTACTCTGAAAAGTAAAAAAAGATTCTGTATCTATATCAACAATAATAAATTTTTTAAATTTTTTTAACAAAACTGGAGAAGCAAGTTTTCTTGTGGACACTTACACATGGACACAGTGTAGGGCAACTAACAAAAACTTACATCAATCAGCTCTCTGCAGATTTTGGATGCTGCACAGAGGATCTGCTAGGGGCAATGAATGTAGGGACGGTTGGCAAGAGAATCATGATAATTAGAATTTAAAATCTATTGCAAGTTGGATTGGAAATTTTTATTCTTTGAATTAAAGCAATAGTGTTTCAATATTATAACAAAATCTCACTATAATGTATGTATTTACCTAACATCATGAGCAGGATGCTGCAAATGGTTAATTTTTAAACGGACCCTGGCTGGTTCAAATTCAGTTTTTCTTCTAGAGTGGTTGCTTTACCAAGGCTGGAGAACCCAGTCTGTCCGACTATTTACCCATAGCTAGAAGAGAACAGATGGATTCATACCCTTTTCCAAGTGTGTTAGTGTGGAGTAAAACACAAGCTGCCTCATCCTGGATTTGAACTCTTGTCACTATGATGTATTATTTTGCTGTAAAACAGTCATTCTAATACATATTTTACTTGGTTTTTATTTATGCTTTCATTTGTTTGTGTGTCTCAAGGGATGCACACACACACACACACACACACACACACACACACATATGGAGTGTGCATATTTGTATATAAAGCATTTGCTTGGGTTATGATTTTGCCAAATGTAGATAGTTGTTTTTTTTTGTTTGTTTTTTTAATCTTTATTGCTTTGCTAAATAATAAACAATAATGCATGACAAACACCTGGCAGTGATGAGATGATAATACTTATAAAAAATCACATCCAACACCAAAATACCATCATGTTGTATGATATAAATCTCTAGTTAGGATTTTGCCTGTATACAACATATCTTGTTAGCTCCCTAAGCTAGAAGATAGAAATCACCCAGGAGGATATTTACTGATTACTTTGCAAGGGACCATCATTTTACAGAGGAAGGAGCTAAGATTAACAGTAAACATGCACATACACAATCTAACCAATTCAAAATAGATGCTGAGGTATTTATTTATGTAAGAATTGTACTACACTTCATCTTTTTTTCTCTCTTCTCTCATTATAAAAGTGACAAGACAAGGTCAGGATGATTGGTGTCAGAAAAAAGCCCAGTGGAATTGATATTCATTCTTTTCTTTCACAATGACACATTGCTTACTGTCAAAATTTGAAAGCATTTTTTAGTATCTGGTATCATATATATTTTTCTTTTTGCCTTGATTTATTTTACTTTTACTTTTTTTTTTTAATTTTAATTTTATAGCCTAAAACTGTTTAACTTAAGGGAACTATTTTACTTTTACTTTTTTTTTAATTTTAATTTTATAGCCTAAAACTGTATAACTTAAGGGAACTATTTTACTTTTACTTTTATTTCAGTTTTATATATAACTTAAAACTTTTACTTTTTATTTCAGTTTTATAGCCTAAAACTGTATAACTTAAGAGAACTAAAAAAATAAGTAAAGTCGTCGGTCTGGTCTAAAGTCAGTATCAACCAATCCACGCGGGAGTCTATTCACTAGCGCTAGACCAAGCAGATTGTTTTTGTGTCTGAGGTGGAGCGCCACACCTACCGTCAGCTCCTTACTTTACCGCACAGATCCCTGTGCTACTCATACGCTGAGTTGGCGAGGGCCGGTATCAAACTAGGAACCTTGAGGTTTCTAGCCAAACACTCTACCAACTGACCTAACCCGGGCCCTATTACTTTAAGGGACCTATGTACATTTATTTAACTGTTTCAGATGATGACTTGTATGAGCTTCCCTTGTAATGTACTGTTTCATTATCATACCTTTTGGTTAGATTTTTCATTAAATTTTGAGGGATATGAATAGAGAACTAGAAAAATAATCTATTTCTATGTTAGGTAGGAGAAAACAAATAGCATAAAAAATAGAAGATGAATAGAAGTATAACTACAGATTTGTACTTCTGTAGCTCAGCAGTTAAAATGACTTCCATGAAAGACAAGCTACCAAGATATTGGCTAAAGTTCCATCTCATTTAGAAGATACTTCTTTATCTCTGATTTTATCAATGGAGTAAAAACTAGTGACAATGATAAAGAGTAAATATTTGACATTGATATTTTGTTTTACAAAAGTTTAGCAACAATTTTTATTAAAAGCCTTACAAAAAGGGGATAGACTCCCTCACTGTCTGACTGCTACTGACTAGAGGCCACTCCACCGACTTTACTTTTACTTACTATTTATAACACCTGTGCATATATGTATAAATATTATAAATAGTAAACAAAGTTACATAAAAATGTCATCATCTTAACTAAAAGCTTATGATTAGCTAAGTCTAGACTACATTGTTTATTTACAGTATTGCATTGATTTTGATTATATTACAGTAGTTTCAAAAGTATAAATAAGTGTTTGAATGTTTTCTCTGTCATTGGATATTTTTGTAGGCTGATATGCAATATGTGATAAAAATGACTTATTGTGGCTAGAAAATAGGGATCATTCACTACATAAAGTATTTGAGTATATACTGGTATGTATCAGATTAAAGTAAGCAAAAAAAGATAATAATTTAAAAAAAAATTTAGGCCCAGTTAGTTATCTTTCTTGCTACACTGCGATCATAGTAGGCAAGTTTGGTTGGTTGGATTTTACAGCATGTCAACCCTTGTTGGGTTATCTTATGTCAAAGACGTTTAGTTTTATTCATTCTTGATGGTATTCAAATGTTTTTTTTTTGTTTTTTTTTTAACTCAATTTTTTAAAACACATTTTTAATACTTCTTTTTTTTTTTTTTTATCTATTTAACCCATAGATGGGACCCTAACAAGTACTACCACTCCGGGCCAGGGCAGACCTGGGAGTAATGACAAGCAAAGGGTACTCTACATTTCATAGTTCCAGAATTGGAACTTTACCACTAGATGCAGTTTAACATCATACCCCGGACAATAAAACACCCAGACACCACCTTCTAGCAGATATGATAAAAATAGTTGGTGGTTTTGTCATAAGGGTAATAGATTTGGGACAATCATATAGGTACTTGGGCTTGATGTGACCAGCTGATTGATCAAAGGGGGCTTCTCTGACCATGTGTCTAGCCTAAGTAAGATCCAAAGTAGTGTTGCATGTCATGGATGGCTTAGCCACCAGGATTCCGTCCTTAAGCATCACAGGTTGCCATCACAGCAACCATTGAGAGATTTTACCTCTCTGCAGAGGTGTAGTTGGCTTATTCTACAGCTCTAGCTGACAGGAAACGAGTTTGAATTCTAGTTGCATTCACTTTCATACTAATTCCCTTAGGAATTTACCTATATGATTTTCCCAACACTATTGCCCTTATGGCAAGCCCCAACCCCTTTTTATCATATGGGTGCTAGAAGGCGGTGGCTGCGGGCCTACATGTCCTGGGAATGACGTTAAACTCTATCAGTTTTGGAGGTTTGGGGAATGTGGAGCACCCCTTCATCACCATTGCTCCCTGGTCCACTCTGGCCTGGAGTGGTAGTACCTGTTAGGGTCCCATCTATGGGTTAAATATAAAAATGTATTTATAAAAGAATTGTATTATCTATTAAGAATTGATTTATTTCAAAACTTTATCGGCATTAAATGACCCACTGAGGTTGATATGCCGTAAAACAAAACAAACCAAACAAACCTTAGGAATTTCTTTCATTATCAGTTGGTCACCTTTTTTTTTTAACACCTGTTTTATTTCAATTCATGGATACAAATAAATTTTGATATACTTATGGACACTTAATTCTTTTTTTAATTTTTTTTTTTTATATTATCTACCAATTAGTAAATGATTAGATTTTTGACCATTTAATTCTAATGATTCAACTTGATTGGTGGAATGTAATTAAGACTAATTAAAATAAAGAATGAAATTCTTCTCTATGAAACTCTTTCCTGAAAGGCAAAAGGGAGGATCTTTCAATTAATAGCCTGAAAAGTGATTAACATTTTTTTTATATCACAGATATAATTATTTGAAAAGTTATGAATAGTATACTAAAAAATCTATTGAATATCTTAAGTAGCTCACTACTGTATAATCCAGGTTAAAAGTGCAATAAAGGTAACCTGAAGAAAAACATTTTAGAACTTATTTTTCTGATGCAGGTTTGGTAAACTGGCCAAAGCTTGGCCCATTTATCAAAACTTTTCTAGTTCCCTAATAATACCTGCATCTGATGAGTATCTTAAAAAGTCATTGTTTCCAAGTAATAAAATAATCATAAAAGTGCATTGTTTTAAAAAAAAGAAAAGTGGATTAAAAAAATGACTTTAGCCTATTATTATGAGTAGGATAACAAAAGTGGTGCAAAGAACTGCAAAGTGTTGGGGGCGGGGTACCAGAATTATTATGGACTAGTGCTCGGTTTAATTATCATATTTCTGTAGCTGTTAAAGTATGGAATGTCAGTTGGAGTCTTGTAAGAAGCTTCTTGCTAATTTTGTACTATTTAAAAAAAATTTATTTTAGTGGTCAAAGAGTGAATAGTGATTTTATTATTTATTTTTTATTATTATTATAGATTTTAAAATTTTTAAAATGATTTTAAAGCCACAGAGAAAAACTAGTACTCTTGTGACTCTTATTTTGCAAGATATTAAATAGTAAGAATTTTGTTGATCGTTTTAGCTCAATCGGTAGAACATCTGCCTAGGAACCACAAGGTGCCGGGTTCAATACAGGCCCTTGCCAACTCAGTGCATGAGTAACACAGCTTGGATCTGTGTGGTAAAGTGTGTGGGTGGGGCGATGGTAGGTATAGCACTCCACCTCAGATGTAAAAATAATCTCCCTGGTCTAGTGAAAAAGTGATAGACTCCCTCACTGTCCTGCCTATACCGACAATGGGCTAATATGTCTATTTACTTTATTCTAGAAGATACATTGAAATGATATTTTGTATTTACATCTTTCCTTCCTCTATTACATTTAACTTACTAAAATCGTTAATAAGTATAAAAATATTTTGTAAATAAAAACTGTATTTTTATTTAAATAAACAATTCATTTCTCTTTTGATTAAGTAAAAACTATTTTAGTATAAAAACGTCTTTCGTCTTTTTTTAAATCGTTGTAAAGTGATGAAAAATATTCATAAATTTCTGATTAAAAAGTATCTATTTAAAAAAATATTTTGCTATTGAATTTTAATTTGATTATGTGTACCAACCATCTATTTATTTAATTTATTGTGAGTTCAACATCTCCATAAACTTCCGCTTCCAAATTTTTGTAAACAAATAATTTTAATCAGAAGTTACCGGTGAGGAGTTAAAATATGAACCTTTCATTAAGTTAATGATTTGGGGTACTTATTGGTTACTTGGTCCAACAAAAATTATTATACAGGATAATATAGATATATGATGATACAGATTTCATCTGCAGTAATTGCAAGTTTACATAAGTAAAAATACACTAGAATGAGAAAATATGTGATAAACACATGACAGTAAAAAAGAAAATTTTAAAAAATGACATAACATTTGATAAAGGAATTTTGTCAGTTCTCAAGTATTTATGTAGTAATAAAATTCTGGAATGCTCCAGAAGTTTCACATGTTGAATGTTCATGAACCTTTTCATATACTGAGGGTGTAGATAAAATAGTTCTTGGCTTTCACTCACATGAAAGCATTCACAATGTCAGAGAAAAGAAATTGATTTCTTGCTAGCATTTGAGAATATATCTACTGCATGACTTCAAAGTGGATCACAGTTAAGTCAAATCAATGCCACAAATCAACCAGGCATTCACAGAAATTACTCTTGGCCACATGACTGCTTATAAGATATTCACCAGATTCTAGGAATGGTGAATTCATGATATTCGATGAATTTTAAAGTGAACAAACATTGCAGCTTGATCAGAATGAATTGCATCAGATCAGAGAGGCCAATACACAGTTAACCAGCAGAGAAATGGTAAAGCAATTTAACAGCAATCAAAAATAAATAAATAAGAATTCTTATAATTGGGTTGGGATGTTTTGTGCTACTTCCCCTCTCCCCCACCTGCATGATTGGAGAGTCCCATGGCATAGTGGCTAATGTGCTGGAGTGTGACACTAGTAAGCGAGTTTGAACTCCAAGTGCACTATTATGTTCACTTTTAGATTATTACCTTTCAAAAAGATATGAACCTCCTTATCCCCCCTGCTATAGGTTAGATAGTACCACTACTATTTTTCTACAATGCATTATTTTGGCATTAAATAACCCATGAATGTTGATATGCTATTAAACCAAGAAACCAAACTGAACCTACCTGATTACCACCTTTTTTTCATTCTGTACAGAACTTTTAAATATTGGAGACTTCTGTAATAACATCAAAACACTGCTGCAAACCATTTTGATTCAAAACTATTATATTTCAAACAAGTCTGTGATTTGCTTACATCAACAAAAAAGGATAAATAACTGTGTTTGTTGAAGGATTTAAAAAAAAAAAATAGAATTTTCTTTACTGCTAAAGTATTTGAAAACTTTCTTACTAACCCAATATTTAAAAAATCCTGCTCTGTCAGTGGGGCTTGGAATTCACTGACTGTATTCTCTGCAAAGAGATAAGCCCCCCCTCTCCCCCCCAAAAAAAGGGAAGTGGGGTGTCCTTGGTATGACACTAAACTACATCTGATGGTAAGGTACCAATTCTAGAGATCTGAGTAGTGTAGAGTACTCCTTCACTGCCATTATTCTCTGGTCTACTCTGACTTGGTGTGGTTGTACCTTTTTAGGGTCCCATCAATGGGACGAATAGATCTATTTAAAAATTATTTGTACTCAGTATGAATACTTGATGCCATATAACTGAATTATTTGTATAAATAGTTACTTGAAGCTATAATTGTTTACTAAGGATTATTATTAGTTCTCTGAAACCAATAATTGTGTACAGACAAATGATTAATATTAAATAGAAATAATTACTTGAGACCATATAACTGTAAATTATTAGACAGGATTACTTGATATCATGTAACTGTGCAAAAAACTCTTAAGAAACAACTACACAAAAATGTAAATAAAAATGTAGAATGAATGTGATTCCCTAACCTCTGGTCATAAAATAACCCTAGACGGTTTGGCAAACCATTAAAATCAATCAATCAATCATACTTATTCATTCAATAATCACTAAGTGAAGTTCACTTCATATGGATATTTACACAACTAAACTAAAGTTTGGTGCAGGAAGATTGTTATTGCATCAATCGTACAAGTGGCGAGTGCCTGTCTCCCTTCAGAATTGGCATTTATAATCTTGAAATGTACTTAAACTTGAATATTGATTGTTGGTGCCAATGAGAATTATGCAAGTAATATTGCCATCAAATAAAGTTGTGTATAAAACACACACTAGTATTATCTGCGTTATTCGGACTATTGTCCCCATCTTCATTGTTACTTGTACAACGTTTCGGCCGATATGCCCTCTGGCCTTCTTCAAGTATTTCTTGTTGGACTCGGGAACTTTCTTGTCGTATTCGGGAGCCATCACGGAACTTCGACAAGAAAGTTCCCGAGTTCGAAAAGGTTCCCGAGTCTGACAAGAAATACCTGAAGAAGGCCGGAGGGCATATCGGCCGAAACGTTGTACAAGTAACAATGAAGATGGGGACAATAGTCCGAATAACGCAGATAATACTAATCTTCAAGTCTCATCTCAAACATTCAGAGAAAACACACACTTTTGGAGATGCTGATAGGTATGCGTCCTGCATCCCTGATGCACAAAAATCTAAAAAAGATGCTGTAAAATCATACCCATGCCTTCCAGTATTTTTCTTTTTTCTTACCTCACCATTTCAAGCTAACTGTAAACGCATTTCAATAGTTTCTTAGAAATTAATTATACAGGATAAGTTACAAGATAGGAGTTAGACGGCTTTAGTTGTTTCCCCAGATCATAAATAAAAACCTTACAATTTATTAAGAAACTTCAGTTGGGACCCATAAATTTTCCTGGGGACTCCTTCAAAGCAAATATGTGCATCCCAGGATGCACTAAATCAAAAAGTCATCAGCATCACTGCACTTTTAACATGTATGCTCTTTCATATAATATACAAAATTCCCAGTGAAATTAGAAGAAAAACAAAGAAATGTCCATCAGACAATTTTAAAATAAAAGGATATCTTAAGAAATAAATATGTAATCAATATTCTGTTAACAAACTCGTTTCTGACCCTTGTTTTTTTTTTTTAATTGGATATTGATTATCTATAAGTATGTTTTTGGAGAATTAACCTTCATCCTAACAACACAAGTGGCAGCTTTGTTCAACTCTACATCAATTCATGAATAATATTAACCTTTTGAGTAAGAAGATTAATTAACTTGAAAATGCTCCTGAATTCCATATGGATCAATAAAAACAGTTTTCATCTCTTTAATTGGACGAGTCTTTTATAAATTTCTTGAGTTTTAAATGCTTGTAGAAATAAAGAATATTTCTTTTGTCAATATCAGTCAATAAAGTAATAAGATAAAACTGACACTGCAGCTAGAAAGTTTGTGCATAGTAAGAACTGTACTGTACATCAGTTCAATGGTATTATGAGTACTATAGGTGGGCCAGTGTTGATGCTTTTATGTGAGTGTTTGAATAATTTTCATAATCAAGAAAACAGTAAGAATTTAGAATAATCTTTCTCTTGGTCATTTTATGGTTATCAACAGCCGCTGTATGTCTAGAGTGATCTGATGTAATTAGTATTATTTCTGGGCAATAAAATTATTCATCACCCTTTTTACAGGCAGAACAACATTTTGCTCAATGTAAGGCATTTTCCCATTGGCTGCTCAATGAATAATGTATTGATATAAAGAAACATTGCTCGGAGACCCCCACTGTATTGTAGGATTGTGTAAAGTGTTTTGCAAAATATCATAATTAAAAGTGGGCGCTTTATTTTTTTTCATGCTATCCTCTGCAGAGAAGTAAGACCCTCCTACCCCCGAAAAGGGGTGTCTGAGGTATGACACTAAACTGCAGATCTGGGGAGTGTGAAGTACCTCTTAGAAATAATTACTTGAAACCATATAATTATTATTATTATGCCAATCATATTTATTATTATTTATTTATTATTATTATTGCTGATCAAATTATCATGTTTTGTTTTTTATGTTGTTTTTTTTTTTTTTTAATTATTATAAAGCTTTTATATATGATTAATTTACTTGTTTGAACATACACTCTATTTTGCAAATTTTCTGAATATTATTTGCCCACCTGACAAGGATTTAAAAAAATTATCTGCCAGCAAAAGGGTTAAATAAAGATGATTTAAAATAAATAAATAAACAGTTCAGCTGATTATGGACTAAGAGTAGACATATACTTTTGACTAGTTTTCTTGCCTTTAGAAAAATTCTTTCTCACTAACCTTACCCACACACATACAGCTTATCTGATAAAAAGTCTGATTCTAAATAATAATAAAAAAACAACAACAAAAAAACAATTGGCATTTGTACCTTAAGCAAGTATTTCACTTTTTTTTCTGGCTGTGCTTTATGTTAAAAAAGAATTAAATTTAAAAAGAGCTGAAAATGGCATAAGTATCTGCTGATGCTACCATCACTGCAGTAGATGGAAGATCTCTCTGAAAGACTCAAAAATCAGTCTGTGCTATATCCTGCTAACATTCCTCCACTTCTAGATGGAAACTGAATCCAGAAATTCTATAAGACTGGTATGTTGGGGGAGGCTTTTTTTTTTTTACAGGAGTGTAAATATAGCTTCAACATTAGGACAGGTGCCCATACTTTCTCTCCAGAGGAAGAATGGCAGGTAGCAGGGTTACTGTTGGGGGGTTTAGATAAGTTCATTCAAAAGTTGTATTTTTAACTACTTGCTTTTCTTGTGGGTGGATGGGTAGCTGATTGGTCGGTAGGCCAGCCCACCTGTCTGAACTACTGGACGTCATCATCATCATTAATATAATCAAAAACATTAGCAGTAAGAGTTTTCTTCTAACATGTTTGTTCTGAAAATTACAACCACCATTCTAAATACTTTTATGATATTTGTTTTGTTTTGTTTTTTCTTCATTTCCCTGTTTTTTTTTTCCTCTTCAAGAGAGCAGGGAAGAAACCTAATGTTAGTTGCACTTGGTGTGTGGGCAGAAGAGACCATGTTACAATACTTTGTGCAAGCAAATTTCTCTTGTATTTCCTGAATAACTTTAGCTTAAAAGGCTCCCCTTCATCTAGCTGTACAGACAGGATACCTGATCCTATAGTCCTCTAATCAAGCCCAAGAATTTAAATCATAAGAAACAGATGATTTTTTTTAAATAACTTATTGTCAAAACTGTTTTTAAAACTTAAGGTAGGTTTACACTCTTTGCAAAAAATAATTTTTGTAATGAGAGCTAGAATTAATGTAACAATTATCTCTCATGGTTAAAATAGGTACTTTTTTAAATTATCTAGTTTTGTAACAAATGTTGTGTAACAATTCTGCTTTTGGGAATACTTCAGTCTTAATTCTTTGAAATTATCTTCTTTTTTTTTTTTCATTAAAAAAAAATTAACTCCCTCCCACAACTCCTACAATCATGGAAAGATTGTCAGTATAATCAGACATTTTTTTTGTTTGTTTTGTTTTTAAGTATTTTTTTTCTCTCTAATTAAAAACTTTTTTTCTTAAATTCAAGTAAGATAAAAATCAATTAAAAAAATATATAACCTACATAAAATCTTGGATTTAGATTATATATAATTCTGGTTTAATTCATTGGTTTTTCTAATTCTATTGATCTGTATTCCAATTGCAGGATAATTATAATTATTTTTATTGATTAAAGACCTAATTGCACTTCCTTTCCATTTGCGTGTTTCATTAAAAGGTGTGTGTCTTCCCCCCCCCCATGATACACGAAACTTAATCATGAGACATGAGAAAAAACATTTACCTTATGTTTTATCCTGCTCTACTGGTCAGTATTTGAGCTTTCTGATATTTAAAAAAAAAAAGTTTTATAATGATTTATTAATTTCACTATATAGTGAATGTTATAAAAATGCTTTTCTTACCAATACTTTTGTTTTAATAATGATTTGTTCATTTCAATGTTTGTGTGTGTGCCTAATAAAAATGAACCATGTAAAAGATTTTGATTGCAATGGATAAACTGACCCATAAAAGAAATAACAGAATAGCTTTTCTTTTTTTTCTCTTCTTCTTTTCATCTGTTTCAGTGACAAATTCTTAGTACTCAGCCTATCTTGTGTTTGGCAGTATGTTTACAGCAAAGAAATTTGAGAGATAAAGTATGAATACTCACTTCAAAACATTTCTATATACATTTTTAGCATAGTGTTGGTTAGAAATAATTATAGATGTCTTTGATCTTTTGGGACACTTTTTTTTTTTCCATTGAATCTGCTTTTTGCATCAATATAATATCTGAGTTTTCTCATATATTTTGATAGCAGTATTAGTTGTATGTAATGAGATTTTTCAAGAGGCACTTCATAGCCTGGTATGTTCTAACAGCAACTTATCATTGCTTGTTAGGTGCTACACTGTGTTTAAAAGTCCATTCTGCTCTTGTTTTTAGGTCAGATATTTCCCATATAAATCAGTTAACATCTCATTGAACATTAAGTTCAAGATTCCATAGACTGACTTGAAACCTAAAATTAATAGATTCCTTCATACAAAATGGCAACATCACTGGAATAACAACATCCACAATAAACTCTTCCTAATCAAACCCACTTTGGGAGACTGGAGACCAGCTTTAAGAAAGTCTAAAAAGGAACAAGTCATTGTGTCCCAAATACGCATTGGTCACACAGTGTGAAACATGTCAAACACCTTTGACTGTTAAACATTTATTCATGGAATGCAGGTTTTTTGCTCACATCAGAAACCGTTGTTTTAATAAAAACAATATGAAAGATCTATTTGAAAATGTCAACATAGAAGACATTCTGTCCTTTTTGAAGGAAATAAAATTATACCATAGAATATAGACATGAACCCAATCAATACCATACAACATGATCCCCAATGGTGCTATACATTGTTAAAACCAATTACTAAAAAGTATAAATATAAATACACAACATATATTACTTCCTAACTGTTAGGCATGACATAACCCCAGACGGGTTATGCCGTTAAAACCAATCAACCAACCATTGAAATGATTTCAGCTGAATGTAGTTGGCCTAAGTTTTGAAAATAGATTGTAATGTGTTCACTTTCATTTAAAGAATTTTTTTTACCAATGGGCCAAGAAAACTTTTTGGATAGATCATCATAAACTCCAATGCTTTTGAGTAAATGATGTCTCAAATCTGATTCTGCTCTCTCAGTGAGGCTTAGAATATGCTGATTGTATTCTTTCCTGAGGGATAAGACCCCTCCACACACAAACACAAAAAGGGGGTGGTGTCTGGGGTATGACACTAAACTGCAGATCTGGGAAGTGTGAAGTACCACTTAGAAATGATTACTTTAAACCATATAATTATTAGTATTAGATAAAAAAAATATACTTGAAACCTTACATCTGTGTGCAAATTATTGGTATTAGATAGGAATACTTAATATAACTGTGTACAAAAAAAAAAAAAAACTCTTAAAAACAACTGCACAACAAATGTAAATATAAATATTCAATTCATGCAATTCCCTCACATCTTGGCATAAAATCACCCTAGACAGTTGATGTACCATTAAAATGAATCATTCAATACTTGTTTGATTTCTTTAGCAGTCTGCACAGCCTATTTTTAAACGTGGAGATTTTTGAGCATTTCTTGTGTGGTTTTGCGTGGTCTCAAAGAAAGTTAGCAGAAACAAATACTAGGTGAAGAGAGGATGAGTTCACATTAGGAAAAAGTCAGACATGTGGTCTCAGAAAAATATCATTCACTTTATTATCAGTGTAGTAACATCCCTTTGGACTGGTTTCAAAAACAGAGAGATGTGAAGTCGTATTCTTGAGTTAAAGGAAGATTTATTGTTTGCTAAATTGTAGCTCATTCTTAATAGGTGGTGCTAGCCCCAAAATTTAAGTTGTTGTTGCTCTTCCAGTTACTGACTTTTAAAAATAAAGAGTTGAATATATATATATATATATATATATATATATATATATATATATAGGCAGAAATACCCCCCACATTTTAAACTGTCACCTGTGTGGTGCAAGTGAACTTAGGCAAGTGGTAATGGTAGTTATATCTAGCTAATGCTTTACCATAGTTTTTTTGTTTTTTTTTAAAATAAAGATATGATCTGTTTGTACTCATTTCTAGTTATGTCAGAATGATGCTGTTTCAGATAGAAAACCGATATTGCTATGGATTGAAAATTCTTTCCAGAACTGCATCAATCCAATGTAACATGAAATAAACACAAAAAATTCTCAGTGTAGCAATTACAGATTCATTAGTTTAAAAAAAAAAAAAATGTTTCATCATCAAATGCACAATGTGCACTAGTCCAGTCTATGATCATATCTAAAGAAAAATATATATAAATAGTAACACATTAACTAGATGGAGCTAATACCATTGCCACTTCCCTAAGTTCACTTGTACTACACAGATGACATTTTAAAATGTGGTAGGTATTTCTGCCGCACCCTGTATATATAGTTCTCATGATTGACCCTTTGTTATCAGTCACATCAGGCTGGGCACCAGGTTCACTGGTGGTGGAAGTAGTGGTAACATCATTACACTTGTTTCCCTTTTAATTCCCCCCAAAACTTTGCTAATTACCTGTATCAAATGCTGTGAAGAATGTTTTCTTTTCTTTTGAGCAAATCCAAGAGGACATTTTCAACATGGTTCTCAGCAGGACTGTGATTAGATGAATTTCCTGGCTACCTGCCAAATCCATCCATTTTGGGGTGCTGTGCTGTGGGGGTTGTGAAGTGAAGCTTTCCAGTCTCTATGTCTCTGAACACAGCACATGCAATCTATTTCTTCACCAATGAGTCAGCTATCAAACTTCACAAACAAAAGAAGATGCAATATATTTATTTGTGCACAACTCATTAAAAAAACATCAGGAAAATTCAAGACCATATGTACAATAGTTAAACTTGTTGAGTTCCATCAAAAGTAGTGTGCCTCCCGGCTGACTATATCCCCTGCAGATAGCTAATACCCCACCACAAAAAGGGAGAGAACCTGGGTATGAGACTAAATTGCATCTGATGGTGATGCTCCAGTTCTAGAGACCTAGGGAGTGTGCAAGTAGCCCTTCATTATCATTCTGCCATTACTCCCTGGTCAACTTTGACCTAGAATGGTCATACCTATTAGGGTCCTGTCTATAGATCAAATAGATCTGTTTATAAATTATTTGTAGGAATACTTATTGCCATATAACTGTAAATTGTTTGTATTAAGAATACTTGAAGTTATTATTATTATTATTATTTATTAGTTACTTAAAACCATGTAACTGTGTGCAAACAAATGACTATTATTGAATAGAAATAATTACTTGCAACCATATAATTATTAGTATCAGATAGGAATACTTGAAACAATATAACTGTGTGCAAATTATTAGTGTTATATAAGAATACTTGATATCATACAACTGTGTGGAAAAAAAACTCTTAAGAAACTACTCAAAAATATAAATGTATTCCCTAAATAATTGTGGTTCATTGGCAGATGCTCTACTTACTGAACTAAACTGGCCCTCCATGTTGTAAACAATGTTAAATATACACAATTATATATATATATATATATATATTATATATATATATAATCTCTGTAGTTCATATAATTGATTAGCCTGAGTTTATCAACAAAATAAAAGAAATGCTTTATAACCTGCTTATTAAAAACTACATCAGTTTTTTTTTTGTTTTTTTTTTTTTTGTTTTTTTTATCCTTTTTTTATATTCAGTTATACTTTAGAACTACTTTCTCACTATTGATCCTTCAAAATTCAACACACAGACTTTGCAAGACTTTTAGTGGAGATTGAAAACAATTATAACTTATATACTTTCTGTATATTCACAAGTTTAAAAGTCTTGAAAGATAAAATATTTCCAGTTAGCATATGTTCATTTACTTGGAATTACTGTGCTGTGTCTAGTATGATTTCTATATATAGTACTAAACAAGTATCCTTTTCATGAAGATAACAAACAGTAGCTTCATAAAGGAAAAATTGTGTACAAGTTGAAACAGTTTATTAACAGATGCAGTTTTTACTTCATTATGGTATACTTCTTTTTCTTTAATGTCCTTCATTTATATAGCCAACTTTCTTCAAAATGTATTTCTTTGAAATTGAAAAACATCCCTATCTATCTAATATATATATATATATATATATATATATATTATATATATATGTGTGTAAAATGGAAAAGGAATTGAATCCGACAATATGAGGAAAAATGAGTAAAGAAAAGAAAAGTAAATGGATACAATGAATTTAATCGATTACTTACACATGTGTTTCGGTCAGTTTATGCGTATGAAAATATTTCGCATACATACAAGAATCGACCTTCATCAGAGTGAATATTTATTTTTATATAAAAATAAATATTCACTCTGATGAAGGTCGATTCTTGTATGTATGCGAAATATTTTCACACACATAAACTGACCGAAACACATGTGTAAGTGATCGATTAAATTCATTGTATCCATTTACTTTTCTTTTCTTTACTCATTTTTCCTCATATATATATATATATATATATATATATATATATATATATATATATATATAAGTTAGGGTAGGGTGGGCATGAAATCAATGGTACCTGGTAACTGAGAATTTCTCACCTATGTAATTTTCAAACCAAACTTGGTTTGAAAATTGTATAGGTGAGAAACTGTCAGTTACCAAGTGCCGTTGATTTCACGTCTCCACTACCCTAACTTAGATGTTCATGCTCTATCAATGATATTGAGCATGCTTTACTTATGAATATAGCTACCTATATTATCAATATGTATATTTTTAGTTTGGCACAAGGTCAGAAAGATGGAGTATCCAGTGGTGAGACTCAAATTTGCTAACAATAGTCTGCTATCATAGCTTGCTGACCATTACACCATGTGAGGTGCCCTAAAAAAAATTTGGCACAAGGCTGCAACTATAGGACACCTAGTGAGGACCAAACTCACTTATTCCATAGTAACATTAACTTGCTAATAATTGCTCTATGATGGGATGTCCATTTTTAGTTTGGTTGTAGCTGGCTAAATATGTCTGCCATCCGTTCCTGATATTTCTGCTCATATTTCACTGATTTGAATATTATTTAGCCACCTAGGAACAGAATAGGATAAGCTTTATAGTTACTATATTTATCTATAAGCTTGACAATTACACATTGTTACTGTAATTTTTCTAGGAAAACTATTGAGGTAAATTTACTTTTTATGAATTTGTGTCCAGTAGACATGAGCTGAATATCAGCAAGCGTGTGTGTATGTGTGTGTATAATATATATATATATATATATATATATAAGTTTGGATAGTGTAAATACAGTCAATGGTGCTTTATGACTGTCATTTTCTTGTTCTGGCAATGTCTATGATACCCTAACTTAAACCTACATATATTCTATCACCAATATTGAATACTCTTTGTTTATATATATATAGCAAATTAAATATATATATATAGGAAATGCAAATAACCCTGACAGTATGTAAATATATAAAATATGGGGGGGGGGGGATGTATTTAGAGGATAATTCTATTATAATGAAAAGTATTAGCCAGTGTTAAACATTTCAGTTTTTGTTATATTAAACCATTATCATGGCATTGTCAATATGTGATGTAACCCCTGAATATTATTCAAATTAACCATTGAAAGAAAAATAAGAAAAACTTATTGTATAGCCATTAGTAGCATTCTGTTTCAAAACTGTGTGTCATAATTCATGTTCGAATAACAGCAGGTACTGTTAGCAACCAGATATCAAAATGACTTGATTTGGCATCAAATGACCCAAAAAGGGTTGATATGCCGTCTGATAACCAACCATCATGTTCAAAATTATCAAGAAGGAAAAAAAAAAAAAAAATGTATTTTCTAAAAAATGTATACATATTCATTTATTTAAAATGTTGCTCATGTAAGTAAAGTAAAGTCGTCGGGGCGGCCTAATGTCGGTACCAGCCAATCGGCGAGGGAGTCTATCCCCTTTTCACTAGCGCTAGACCAAGGAGATTGTTTTTTGCATCTGATGTGGAGCGCCACACCTACCATCAGCTCTTTACTTTACCGCACAGATCCCTGTGCTACTCATACGCTGAGTTGGTGAGGACCGGTATCGAACTAAGAACCTTGTGGTTTCTAGCCGAATGCTCTACCGACTGAGCTAAATGTGGCTAAACTAAACATTTGCTAGTAAGATTAAAGATGCATTTCATTTACCACTGTTGAAAATCAATTTTTCTATTTATATTATTTGTAACTAATATTTGAAAAATGTTTAAATTTAAGTTCCATTTTCTTATTTTTCAACTAATGTATTTGGTTATAATATTTTTCAGTCTGTCTTAAATATTGTAACCTTGGTAAAATAACTTACACAATTTTTATTAATATAATGTTGTTATTTAATAGGTCTATAATCCAGTAGGATAATCATATTAAGTCATTTATTTAGCCTTAATCTGTACTAACTTCTCAAAATAAGAACTCAACACCCGATCACAAGTTAAATGTGTAGTCTTTGCTTATATTTTTGTTTATAATGTCATCTTACATCGTTTCTATGAAAAAGTCGTCGGGGTGGCCTAAAGTCAGTATCAGCCTATCAGCGAGGGAGTCTATCCCCTTTTCACTAGTGCTAGATCAAGGAGATTGTTTTTGTGTCCGAGGTTGGAGCGCCACACCTACCATCAGCTCCTTACTTTATAGCACAAATCCCTGTGCTACTCATACGCTGAGTTGGCGAGGGCCGGTATCAAACTAGGAACCTTGTGGTTTCTAGCTGAATGCTCTACCGACTCAGCTATGAAGATACATTGTATATCTACAATATCATTAACATTTTAGCTTTTCATCTTTTTATAATTCCTAATTTTCCATTAGCTTTCGCTAAAGGAATAGATTATTTTAGTTGTACAGATTTCACTTTTATGAAAAGGATGTTTTAACTTTAGATTTGTAAGTGGTTTTTACACTTCCCTTTTAAAAGATGGATTTCCCCATGATTCTATTCTCTTGTCAGGTGGAAAATGAAGCTGTAATAAAAACCTGGTAAATGTTCTGTTGTCTGTAAACATTTAGCCAAGAGGTCAACAAAAACTTGGCAACAATGAATGACTGCTGCCTAATAACATTGTACACTTGACTTGAATCCATTAAAGATTCTATCTTCTGTTTGTCCTAGTGGCAATTGGCACTTAGCTCTTTTCAGTTATTTGTTAGACCAAGCATTCATTCTATTCCATGTCCCAGTTCTTTGTTGTTCAGAGGAGACCATCAATAGTTTGGGGCAACAGAAAACTTTGCATTTTTTTTTCTGTGTCAAATAGCACATGAGATGAACATAAATCTAAGAAGCTGTTTGTGTAATGATGTTGCCTATATCTATTCAAGATTGTGCAGAATTCTGTAATATTAACAAACTCCACTTTGATTAGGTCTGTTAGATTCTAATCAAAATTAACATACAAGTAAGAGTTCCATTATAGTGGCCTACAAAATCATGTCTCTCTTATAGTATGTGGCCTATCATAAAAAGCATATTATAAGGTTATAATAATAACTCATAACCCTAACCCTATTTTAGAATATTTTAGAATTAAATAAATTTATGATTCATGTAAATTATGGATAAATTCTTTTTTAATTATTCTTAATTACCATATACAGCTTATGACTAAATTGCATTTCTTAAAATTGAATATATGTGAAAAATAATTAGTTTCAATAAATTGCCTACTACTTATATCTATAAATATACTCTTACTGAGGTAGGACACATTCAAACTGAGTAGGACACATACTATAACAAAATCAAAAAGGTAGGTCACATACTATAATGGCACCTAAATAAGTTCACCTTCATTAGTGAAGTCACAGCATAAAAACTTAGTGTTGTGAGTATACCACTAAACTGCATCTGATGGTGAGGCTCCAGTTCTGGAACTCTGGAGAGTGGAATACCCTTCATTGCCATTACTACCAGGCTCATTCTAACCTGGAGTGGTTGTACCTGTTAGGGCCCTTTCTATGAGTCACATAGATCTGTTTAAAAATTATTCCTATTCATTAGGATCATGTGCAAAAACCCTCTTAAAAAACAACTACACCAAAAATATGTATGTACAATGAAGGCAATTTCCTAACCTCTAGGCATAAAATAACCCTAGATGGATTCACATACTTAGCATTAAAGGGGGGGGTTCAATGGCAAGAAGTTATAAATTATAAGAATTATGGAAATGATATTTATCACTTGAAACAATGGTTACCATCTTATGAAATCGACAAGTCAAGTTCAAATTCTGGACAAAGCTGTTTAGATTTCTGTTTGTGCCAATGCCCTCAGGAGGGAAGCATGAATCTGTCTGTTCTCTCATCAGCTATGTATTTACCAACATCTCTACATGAGCAGGATGAGATGCAAGGTCAATTTTCAAGTGGAGTTTAACAGGTTTAAATTCAGTGTTTTTCTTCTCCAAGACCAATTGCAATACCAAAGTTAAAGAGCCCAGTCTGCTTTAGTATTTACCCATAGCTGGAGGGAGAATAGTTGGAGTCATACCTTTTCCAAGGGTATTATCGCTATGTGAAATGCAAACTGCCTTGTCCAGGATTTTAACTTATGTTACCATGTCCATTTCCTACAACAATAACCATTACATCATGGGTAAATAGTAACACAGACTAGGTTCTTTAACCTTGGTATTGCTATCATTCTTGGAGAAGGAAAACTGAATTCAAACCAGCATTACTCCATTGAAAGAATTGACCTTGTGTTGTATCCTGCTCATGGTTGCGGGTAAATACATACTGTCATTTAAATTATTTGATGCAAATAATGCACAGTCTTTGCAGCGGAGGGAGGGGGTGACTTTGTAATAATTAATGTTGTAGGCAAGAATGTTTTTATACAAGTTTCTAAATGGCTAACAATAATTAAAAAAAAGTTCCTGCTCATTATAAAAATATCAATGCAAAAGAATACATTGTCAAACCCAAAAGAAATGATGCCCGATATTACATGATTCGCGAGTTTCTACTCTTATTTACAATCATAAGCTTTCCAATCAATATCCAATGGTTTACTCACCTTGATTTCATGTGAAAACAAAAAGTAAAATGTAATTATGAAAACACAATAAGCATTTATTTGGAATCAGTGGCATCTTTATTTAAAAACAATAATAAAAAAAAATTGTACTAGAGTAATTTAGCTAAACACAAATCGAGAGCTGAGAATGAAATAAATTGAACACTCTGAATTAATAGTGGAAAGCAGTTTGCTCTTGTAAATTATTGATTATAGGTTTATCTTCTGGTTATTGGAAACTGATATGTACTTTTCAAGTTTTACTTCTATTTCTATACCAATGTCATTTTTTGTTCTTAAACTAAATTAAAAAATTAAAAAATAAAAGATAAAAAATCTTTCATAAAGAAAGAGAAATAAATGGAAAAATTGTTCTGGCATGTATAATTCTTATATTCCATTATTGACATTTAATTTAATTTTCATTAGAAAAAAAAAAAATAAATTCTGACATCACAAATATGAATATGACTCAGTAAGGGGTGTGATTGAATCTTTCATTTGTTGTTATTTATTAAGGTTAGAATGATGATGATGATTCTGATCATCAAGGCTTGCCAACAGTACAGATTCCTTTGACTCTCTCTTGCCATCCATCCCTACTGGCAAAGTCCTCTAAGTGGTATCCAATGTCCACATTCAATTGGTGAATGTAAGTTTTTGTTGGTTGGCCAGTAGGAACCATAAGAGATTGTTGCTTATGAGTTTGTCCCTGCCTCTCCAGCAGTGCCCAGCATGTCTTGTCTATCTTATTTGGATGGATTTTGTGATGAGAGGTAAGTGGCCATACAGCAGGTCTTTTGTAGATTGTTGCTTCTAGGATTTTTTCAAAACATGCAGCATCCTTGTGTAGTTCCCATCTACCTTTTTTCTCTAAGCATTTCATTAAAGTACAAGTGGTGCAGCCATATAGTAGTATTGACACAATACAGTTTGGAAAAATTCCCATTTGTGAAGCACTTAGTAAGGATCATACTCACTACAGTACATGGTCTGTGGGACTACCTTGCTAACAATTGATTCATTTATGACAAGGAGTCTAAAAGATTGATTTATTTGTATACTAGCCGTAGGTTCCCAGCCTTGCCTGAGTTATATAGTATCTGACTAACTTTAAGTTTCATGTTGCTCACCATTGGATAGCAGTACCTATTGCTTATTGTGAAAATGTTACAACAGAAATTTATGTACATTAAACCCCCATTTATCAATGATGCAATAATAATACTTTTTGCAAGGGAGTGAAATGCAATATTAAGTGTTATCATTAATGCAAGTGATCCTAATCAACAAAATTCTTGATATGGAAATTCATTAAATTTGCAAATCTATTGGAGTTATTCCTCTTAGCCTATTTATTTTTTCCCTATTTTCTCATTCCACAGTCTATCATTTGGTCCATTATGACCCCAAATAAATTCAAGGGTAAATATAAATACCCTAACTGTGGATTCCTCATAAAATTCTACCCTAGAAAAGATTTTTTGATCTTGGTACAGGGCTTTGTTTTCTGTTGCATCCCTGGACAGGCACCACAAATACAGATTCAAAATGTAACAAAAATGGCAATTATAAAAATGTACATAAAAAGTAAAACTAAAGAGTTGAACATTCATATGTTTTTATGAAATAATTCTATCATTTGTACAACGTGAGTTATTAAGTTTTAAATTTTAGAACTGCTGCAAGATTTTATGAACACCCTGTATATTATAAGATTTAGTTGTATTTTGGAGCATCCATTGAAGAATAAACTAATCATGGGTTATTAGATCAGTATACTATATTTTTTAATTGCCTAAGCTGATACTATCTTTTTTTAATTGCTTAAGCTGATTTTAGATAGGTGTTGTAAGATGAAAAGATGCACTGTCAAAAATTAAGAGTTCAAAATTATTTCTGATTGTGATATGAATATAACAGCAAATTTCCTGTTATTTCTTAAACATAGCAGTACTGAATATCTTGCTTAGTATACCAAAGTATACAGAGACCAGTGGTATCATGTAGAGGAGGGGGAAGAGGGGTTGTTTTTTTTAAATAATTTTTGTTTTTTATATAACGAATATGACAATTCAATAGCATTTTTATCTTTCTTCATTCACAAAGCTACCACAAACAGAATAGCTATTTTCATTATTGATGTTGCAACTGGCCTGCCATCTTGTAGAGTTATGCCATTATCATCATCCTGTAACTTTTAGACTGCTTCTTAGTAATTTTTTTTCTTCTTTTCTCTTGAAATTCCCATCTGCTTTATCAAGCCAACATTCTACTCCAAGTGTTTCATCTAATTCTTTTTATTTGTTGATTGCACTGACCTAAAAGAAAAAATGGTCTCTCTGATTCTCTGCAGTTTATAAATATTTGCTGTTTGTTTTTTTTATGTTTTAATAATTAATTCTGTTGTTTAATAATGGACCTGCTGTAGGGAATGGTTAGGTGCAGAATGATACTGTCTTTTTGTTTTCTTTGTGCTTGGTTGTAGGCTTTTTCATTCATTAATTTTCTTGGAATTTTTTTATTATTAATAGAACACTATTTTTAGCATCAAATATTTTATTGATGTAAGAACCAATTTTCAGGAATCAACCAGTCTACTCACTTCTCTTCTTTGGTGCTGAGTAGATGTTTAATACATTTATAATTTGAGAGTTTGTTTTTCGTTTTGCATACACATAATAATAAGACGAGTCATGACTGTGTGGGATAGGTGATCCACTGGGAATTGTGTAAGAAATTAAATTCTGACCATGCTACTAAATGGTATATGCACAAACCAGAATATGTTCTAGAGAATGAGACACATGAGATTCTCTGGGACTTTGAGATACAGACAGATCCCCTAATCCTGGCCAGAAGACCAGACCTATAATTAATTGACAAGAAAAAGAAAATTTGTCATCTAGTGGATTTTGTCATCCTGGCCGACTACAGAGGGAAAATGAAAGAAAGCGAAAAGATAGACAAATACTTGAACCTTGCCAGAAACTGAAAAAACTATGGAACATGTGGGTGAATGTGGTACCAATTGTAGTTAGTGCCCTTGGAATGGTCCCCAAGAGTTTGGAAAAAACAAAACAATGGAGGAATTGGAAATCAGAGGAAGAATTGAGAAAATCCAAACAGCAGCATTGTTAAGTTTAGCTGGAATACTTAGTAGAGTCCTGGCGACTTGAGGAAATTTTTGTCATTCAGACTTCAGTGAAAAACTTACATAGAGTGAAAATAATAATTTTGTCAGTAATGTTTGCCTTAATTTTTTGCCAACAACATTTTTTTTTCTTTCCTTGATTTTAATGCAAAACATATAGTGCTAAAATATGCAAAACCAACATTTTTTTAAAGGTGGGGTAAAATCCAGAATTTAATTTTCTTTTCTTTCTATTGCCAAAAACAATTAGTTTGTTAGTGCAGCCAATGCTTAAAGTTAAGTGTTAGAGTATTAGTAAAGTCAACCAATAGTGATAAAAAAAAAAGTGGCAAACCCTTGCTTATGTATACTGGATTCAACCATATATTTATCAATAATGAAATATAATCATGATTGTTTTATTTTCCTCACAAGTCACTTAGATATAAAATGCTTACTAAAAGATAAAATAAAAAAGTTGTGATGTATTTGTTTAATCAATACTACTTGTGATATAGGTTCATATAAATAGCTAGATATTAATAATTTGTACCCAAGTAATTCAATTTACTTTGATTATACTATTGTGACAGTGGAAATAAATATAAAATTTACAAATTTTATTTCATTAAAATAAATTATAAAATTATGTATTTTTTCATTATTTGGTCACTATTATTCGGTAGAGCGTTCGGCTAGAAACTACAAGGTTCCTAGTTCGATTCTGGTCCTCACCAACTCAGCGTATGAGTAGCACAGGGATCTGTGCGGTAAGGTAAGGAGCTGATGGTAGGTGTGGCGCTCCACCTCAGATGCCAAAAAACAATCTCCTTGGTCTAGCGCTAGTGAAAAGGGGATAGACTCCCTCACTGATTGGCTGATACCGACTTTAGGCCGCCCCGATGACTTTACTTACTTATGTTGTGGACAAAAACTGCTATGACATCACAAACAGATCTTGCTAGTGCTTACCTCCTGGACAAGACTTGAAAACTGTCAGTTGTTATTCGTGTCCTGGTGATGAAAACAAGTGAAGAAATGCATATATATATCATCATCATCAGGTCACACAGCACATATTCCCATGACTCTCTCACCAACCATCCCTTTCAGTCACAGTATCCAGAATCCATGCAGAGCATATTGATGCAGGTTTTTGCTGGTCAGCCTACACTAGTGTGTCCAGATTTAGGTGTCCAAATGAGAATGTCACTTATGAGTTCATCTTTGCTTCTCTAGCAGTGTGCAGCATATCTTGCTTGGATGGTTTATGTGATAGGAGGCAAGTTGCCATACAGCTGCTTTCTTGTGGAGTGCTGCTTCCAAGATTTGTGCAAGACAGCATGCAGCATCCTTATGTAGGAAGCTTTTCCTCTAAACGTTTTATTAAGTCCATGTGGTGCCGCCATTCAGTAGCACAGATATGGCTACAGCTTGGAAGAATTCTTGATTTATCTTATCAGAGAGATCAGGTTTCCATATGATTGATAATCTGTCTATAGCAGTCCATATATATATATATATATATATATATACTATTATTCATGCTGTCTCTGATACTGGGTTGCTGCAACTGTCATTAGAGAAGGGAGGAGAAATTCTTTTATATGGTGGCCCAGAAAGGCCTCAATCCTCTCAAATTATGTCTCCCTGTTTTGTTTGCAACCCTCTAAATAACTGAAAAGTCCAGTCTTCTGCCTTTTACTCAAGTGTTCTTATTAATCAATGAAACTATCTTTTTTTTTTAATTTTTTTTATTTTTTATTTTTTAAATTTTTTATTAAACCTTTGTTTTATGTTTATGGATCTCATATCTTTGCTGAGGTCTCACCTGACACATTCACCAAAACGTTTCAATCATTAAACTGATGTCGAAACAAATCAACTACATAGTGTCCTCACTCACTATAATAACTGCAACTTCAATTCCAATAGGAACTAAAAAAAATCTTTTTTCAAAAATCTATTCTTTGATATATATATATTTTATTCCTTTGTGAGTAAATGTTCTTTGGGAATTCTCTGCAGGTTTGGGAGGTTAAGGAAATTAAGCAAGTTTTGCTCCTTTTTATTGTCTGCTAAAATCATTGATTATTTGTTTAATGATTTGTATAGGCGGTTCTTAAATCAATGCTAGTAAATGGGTTTTACACTCACTGCAGCCAATTGACGAATCAACATTTTCTGATGTCAATATGAATGTTGTGACACCCCCTCCCCCCCTTAGTGGTTCTGCTTACCATTCTATTATGCATATACTGATTCACAAAATATTTGCCTCTAGAAATTCTTGCAAAGAGATTCTTTTATTGTCCCTCCCCACCCTCATTTTAGAGACTGTTTCATTGGTGCATTGTATGCCTGTAAAATCCATCATGCAATACCAAACATTTTTTTTTTTTCCCATTCATATTAAGTTTGTACCTTACAGCAATGATTTTGTGTGTATGCACGAGCACGTGCATGCATGCGTGTGTGAAATCTTGCCAGTTAGCGGAGTTGTTTTTCATAAAGTTGATCATACATTATTTATCATAGGCCGACTTATAATGAGATAGAAAATGTTGTCTCTCTATTAGAATGTAAGAGAACTCAGCCACCATTTTAGAATGTGATTTTCTTTATACATTTATCTTTGTACATTTCGCAGTGTATGTGTAGACATACACACATACTTTTGATTCTAGTCAAAACTGGTGATGCCACAGTCTTTTTTACTCTGTTATTTTCCATCCACCCAATGCAATTACAGAGCAGAGCAATACATGATAGAAATCATAGGAAATGTTTATTTCTATCTCTTTCCATTCTCTGTGATTGGACTATTGCCAATATTTAGCGCTTTACTCAATTTTAGTCAAGTTTTTTTTCTTTCTAATTCCTATGTTTTAAAATGGTTTACATGATATCACTTGAGACTTGAATATTCAGCTGTTAATGTTAAATATTGATAGTAATTTTTTATTTTTTATTTAAAAAAATTTTATTTTGCAAAAATTAGATCATGCATAATGTACATGGGTATCTTTTTAATTCAACAATAAGAATTAATCTTTTCTTTTGATTGTTATTTTTTTTCTCTAAATCTATTTGAAATTGCAGGAAATGTGTGCAAATAGAGCAATGTACAGACAAAAATCTTTTTAAGAACAAGCCTGTGTATTTCGGCTTCAAGATTTTGGCTGCATACCAAAAGTTGGGTAGTTGACTGCATTCTCCCTTTACTTTGTATAGGTTATCTTGATCCAGAAAGATATATATATATATGTGTGTGTGTGTGTATATGTATATATAATATATATATATATATATATTCCAACTAGTTTGGGTGACAAAGGGACAATATTTCCTATTCAAGTCTCTAGACTAATTTCATTCTAAATGACCAATTTTTTTGCTTTGATCTTTCACATAAGGCCCCAAACCATTTTTATATTGTAACAATAGCAAATAGCAGGATATTATTTTACGAGACTTGTTTATAGCAAACTCGCATATTATATATATATATATATATATATATAATCATGTAATATTTTTTTCTTTCTTACATGTTTTGTGACTTTTGTGAGCCACTAGATTTAAAATGTTGGATAAATGAACATGTTGTAGAATACATTTTCACGCTATTAATTGCTGCTTCTTTCTCTTCAATTTACCACACACACACACGCATACAATTTTATATTGTATGGTCATGTTCTTGTGCATAATGTCATAGGCAATAAATGTAAAACTTGTAGTTTAAATAGATTATATAAACATCACTGTTAGATGACAGAAATACAGCAATTCACTAATTATTGTGGTTTTCAGGTTATTGACCTGACATTGAAGTATATTTATCTGCTTGTTACTGAAATAATGAATAACCTAAAGGATGTAGTTTTATTCTCCCGATTCTTTTGTCAAAATCTTTCTGAATCTGAATATTTATTTACTTTAATGAACACACAAATTCTTACTTTTTATACTAATGTTTAGTATGTATTTAGCCAACCCCTTTGCCATGAGTAGGATTTAAACCCATAACGGAGGGAGGTGAAGATGGATTCATGGATTCAAGAGCATTAGCATGAAGTGAAACACAAACAGCCTCGTCCATGATATGAACTCTGGTCGCTGTGTCCAATTTTTTAAGATGATAATTGTAAGACTACGCACCTTAATGTTTAGTAATGTTTTCTCAGCTAACTCCTAATTTGGTTAACTAATAGAACTCAAGTAGCTGCATGCCTTTCCCAAGCATATTAATGGTATGTCACATAGCATTAATATGCTTGGGAAAGGTATGCAGCTACATCCAGTATTTGAACTCATGTCGCTGAGTTCATTTTCCTAAGAAAATAACCATTACACCACAAACACATACTAAATAACTACATAGGATACCTGGTGTTCAAAAAGTAAAACCTAATTTTATTTATCCTCACCCCCACTTTGTATTTGGAAATTTTGCATAACTTTAATTCATAACATTTTTTGCTTAACCAAATTCTCTTTATATATACATGATCAAATGTTAATGGTCTACCATTATTTCAAGTTAACTCCGTACAAACTTGTGTATGCGTGCATGCGTAGAGAGAGAGATAGAGATATTAAAGTTGGTCTAAAATAGCTGAGGTCAGTTCTAATCAGCAGTCAAAGCACAAAAATAGCCAGTTAAGCAACCCACAGATTTTTCATGTCCATTTTGCCATTGTTGAAACTACAGAGATTTATATAATTATAAAATGCTACTTTTTTTTTCTTTTTTTCACACACACTACCCACATAAGAATAAAACTGTTTTTATGTATTTATTTATTTACATTCTTTAATTTATTTTTGGATTTTATATTAGATTCTAAGACTGGAGAGGAATTAGAGTGTTGGGTGACTGGAGATTACTTTCTGGTGACCTTGTTTAGGCTCCTCCTGTTAAATACTTTAGATAAGTTGTTATTTATAAATCTCCTTTCCTAAAGAGAAAAAGATAGTAAAGGAAGCTGTAGGTAAATTATGTTACTATACTAGGTCAGTATGTACACTGTATTTCTCAACCCTATACCCCTTTTTATCTAAAGATAACTTTGGTCCCCTCTTTTACCTTATATGAGAACCCTTAAAAATTATTATGATAGGCTTTAGTTTCTAAGTTAACAATTTTCTGTGTTTTATGCCACAGTGCATTATTGTTACATAATTTGACTAATTAATGTTTGTACTTATATAATTCTATACTTTTAAGAAAAACCTTCTTTTTGATTTTAACCCAGGTCACTGTGCTTAGTAGGTATTTACCTGTCTGCCATACTTAGGATGTGACAGAAGGTTGCAAGTATTGGGCATCTAGTTTAGATTGCACTCGCTACTCAGTAGTCATGGATCTGTGAGACTAGCTTGCTAACTATTACACCATGATTGTAGTATACTGTCATTGTTATTCTGCAAAGGTAGTAGTTTTGTAGTCACAATAATTCTCTGTAAAATTAACTAATTATTGAACAACATAAAAAAATTTAAAAAAAAAAAAATTTTAAAGAAAAAAAAAAAAAACACTTAAAAAAATTCATTCTTTTTTTTTTTTTCGTTATTTTTTAAACTTCTAATCTCTCTCTCTCTCTCTCTCTCTCTCTCTCTCTCTCTCTCTCTCTCTCTCTCTCTCTCTCTCTCTCTCTCTCTCTAAAATCTAACTAGGCAGCTTCTGCTTTAAAACATGAATTCAAATTAAAATACTTTATTTTGCTGATCATTTCATTTTAGTTTGTTGCCCTGTTTTCTCATTCATGAAGTCATCTTACATATATATTTTATTTTCACTTTTTTTCTTCAACAATTCTAAAATTAACTTAATCTGACAGGAAGTAATTATTTGGAAATAGCTTAATTAAAATCAGTCTAGGCATCTCAAAGGGAGAAGATGAACTTGTATCCTATTTTTTTGTGTGCATATTGTTTTTAGTTGAAGGTAATGAATGAATGTTTATTTGAAAAAATTTCTAAATTGCTTTTGCCATTCCAAGAACTTTGTGATGATGACATTTAAAATAATTAAAAACAATCATCTCAGTTTTTTTATTTGTTTTATTTTTTTCTAAATTAGATTACTTTTTTTTTGGGGGGGGGTCCTTTTTTGTCCTTGTCTTGTCCTGCTGACAGTAAAATTAGCATACTTACTAAAGCCATAAATCCCCAAATTAGCCCTGGTCGTCAACCCATCTAGGACCAGGAAGAGTCTGTTATAAAACCATCACCGCTGAGCGGCTTACATCATCCTAAAGGAAAGTTTGGGGAGTAAACCCTGAAAAACAAATCCGGAGCCGGAGTTCCTAAGCTGGAGTAACACTGAATTTCAGTGCTACACAGCAACTCTTGTGACACTGCCGTTGCCAAACTACATAGGTTTCTTACCTTTCCTTTAGACCACAGCAGCAGTGTGGAGAGAGGGGTATCTGCTGCATGGGTAACCCACCCAGGCTACATAGTTTAAAAAATAAATAAATAAATAAAATTTGGACACTATGCCATCGTCTTTCGTAGACGGAAGGATGCCAACAACAACAATCCTGTCCCACAAGAATACATATATAGATTTATCTTGTCTCCTGTATTTAATAATAGTTGATTATGTAATACATGATATCCTAGGTAGAATTTATTTAGCAAACTTATATTCACTGTCATGATTAAATATGTAAGGATAGTAATTCAGCTCCTTGGACAGGACAAAAAAAAAAAAAAAAAAAAAAAAAAAACAGTCATAGTCATATTTTAACTCTGACTGCATAAATTCAGTATACCTAAGCACAGTCTCAGTTTTCTTTTCTTTTCTTTTTTTCTTACTCACAAAATCTTTCTGGCAGTTGTTGTGACAGCATTTATCCAGGGTGGGTTGAACCGGCTCCATCTATTGAATTTACTGAGTCCCTCACAAAGGCCGACCATGCTTGGCAATCAGATCATTTTCCTTCTCTTCCTATCAGAAATCACATCGGAAGAAGAGAAGAAAAATGAATTTGATGATTGACCAGAAAATTTTTCAGTTTTTACCTAAAACCTGTTTTAGCAATTTTCAGCATTCATTCTGTTGTATATATTACCAGTAGTCAGGCAAGCATTACTCACAGACTAAATTTCTAATTGTCCAATCTGCAGTTTTGATATGAAGGAGTGCTGAATAGTGAATGATCTAGGATCTTGGAATATATTAATCCACATATTCAACATATGTGCTGCATTAGTCTTCACTTTCTTTAATCCTTAAAAAAAAAAAAAAAAGATCTAAAAATTTCAGAGCTGAGAACTTATCAACCAGTAAATGTTTTTTTTTTTTTTTTTTTTTTTTTGTTTTTTTTTCCCCCTACCTGATGAATATAGATTTTAACATGGCAAAATAAATGGCCTATTTGATTTTCAACTTCCAACTGTATTTATTATGCTACTTTATGGTGAACTGATCCCTAATCAAATTGATATAATCAGCACAGAAGAAAATTAATTTTTAGCAGTACATATACAGTGATGCTGATAGCTTTTTTTTTCTAGTGTGTCCTGGGACACACATATTTGCTTTGAATGAGTCCACAGGAAAATTTATGGGTCCCAACTAAAGTTTCTTAATAAATTATAAGGTTTTTATTTATGATCTGGGGAAACAACTAAAGCTGTCTAACTCTTACCTTGTAACCTATCCTGTGTAATTCATTTCTAAGAAACTATTGAAATGTATTTACAGTTAGCTTGAAATGGTGAGGGAAGAAAAAAGAAAAACACTGGGAGGCATGGATACAATTTTACTGCGTCCTTTTAGATTTTTGTGCATCAGGGATGCAGGATGTGTACCTATCAGCATCTCTGCATATATAATAAATTCGACTGTCAGTGTATCACATTTTTTCAACTTTCCTCCTAGAAGTATACCATTTAGAGAATTAGGCCATTTTGTGAGCAAATTAGAAATATTTCAGATTTAATCCAGACTCAGCAATCCTGAAATTTTGGATTCTCACATTTTAATTATATTGTTTACAATTTTTTTTTTTTTTTTTTTAATTTTTTTTTTAAAGAGGATTTTTTTGTACAATAAGAATTTTTATAACGTGGAAATGAATTTGTGAATAATCGAAATTCATTGGAAATCCAGTGAAAGTCACCCATTAAATAGAAATGATTGTTTGTGTGGAAAGTAAGGACCTATGTACATCAAATTGTCTTTGAATTAAGTGGTAGCAGCAGAATTATCATTGAACTTTTAAAAGGTAAGCTTAAATATTGACGTGATACTTAAATGCAGTGATCAATGTAGTTTATTGTGGCCTATCGCAGGAGCTAGCTTTTAAGCGAGTAGCACAGATATGTCAATGTAAAAAAAAAAAAAAAGAAAAAAAGTGATTCCTGTATACCCTTATACTTGTACTTCACTCAATATCTCATTGACTTCTGATGCATGATCATGATAATGGTGATGATGATGCCCGCCAGCCAGCTCAATGTTTACACTTCTTTGATTTGTATCTCATGGAAATTGATAGAATCAATCAATCAGAGACTAAAAGAGCAAACTGAAGATTTACTCTTTCCAGAACAGATCAATGTCTCATCTTCTGCCCATGACAGTTGTTTGCTTCCACTCTAATTTTCATTTATTCTTACCAGTCACCAATGCATGTTAGTGGCAACTGTCTATAATACTACTAGTTTATTGCTTGCTCATCTTTCTCATTGGGAGATGGATGAGAACAAAAAAAAGTTGTAATAAATATTAATTCCTATCATAAACACAAGGATTACATTTGCTCAACTAGAAAATACAAAGATATTTTAAATTTTAAAACTTGATTTGTATGTACTTTTCACAGAATTAAAAAATCTAAACTTTGTGTGTGGTTTTGTGTCCATATGTATATATAGTTGCGTGTGTGGGGAAAATATATATATGGGGCCGGGTTAGCTCAGTCGGTAGGTTCCTAGTTCGATACCGTTCCCCACCAACTCATCGTATGAGTAGCACAGGGTTCTGTGCGGTAAAGTAAGGTGCTGATGATAGGTGTAGCACTCCACCTCATATGCAAAAACAATCCCCTTGGTCTAGCACTATTGAAAAGGGGATAGACTCCTCACTGATTGGCTGATACCGACTTTAGGCCATCCTGACGACTTTACTTTTAATATATATATATATATGTGTGTGTGTGTGTGTATATTTTGGCCTTAGTAATATGGACTAATCAAATATTGGGAACAATAATGGATTAATCCATGAAAATAAAACATTTTAGATAAATAAACAGACAATTAGATAAGAATTTTTTTTTTTTTTTTTCAGTTATAAATTCTTTCTAAGGAGACCCTAAAAATAAATGAGGTGGGGGAGATAAGTAGAAATAGTCCAGATGCAAACAAAATTAGACTTGTCAAAAATTTAAGTATTTTGATTTAATTCCCCACTACCAGAACAAATTTCAACTGGAGAAGAAAAAAGTGTGTGTGTGTGTGGGGGGGCTGCAATTTCAGTTTCTTTTCTTCAAAACAAACAAAATGTTATTTTGTTCAATCTTTTGAAGATATATTCTTTTGTAATTTGTGGCTAATAGTAATTGGTACCGACGAAAGAAAACCCAAAGTGTGTATGTACACAAGCATGTACACCTACATACAAAGAGAACATAAATAAAATAGTTTTGTGTGTATGAGTATCTGCTTGTGCAGTGTAATAAGAAATGCCCCCCCCCAAAAAAAAAAAAAAAACCCACAAAGTTATGACACCAATATAAAATTTTTTTTTTTTTTATTATTATTATTATTTGTCTGATTTTTTTAGATGAGGCTTTATGTGTATAACCAATCATTGAAAAGGCTAAATCAAATTGTTTTTAGAATAAATTACTTTAAAAATAAAAATATGAAAAATAATTCATTCATATGTCATTAAATTTTATGCCTCAAGTTTTTTTTAATAGTTTTTTTATAATGATTATGATGCTTCTTGTGATTCATGTTGGAATGATAGGTGTGTAAAGAAAACAATTTCATCATTTGAATGGGTTTTTTGACACCTTGTTTGATCAACAAACTATTCAAAATGATTTCCCAGGATGGGTCATTGCTATGCTTGGATACACAGAGGAGAAGGCCACCAGAGGACACAGTGGCAGAAACATAATTGTTTTTAAAATTATATATCCAAACAAAACACCAATATTGCAAGTAAAAGTTCTTCAAATTGTAAATAAAGAAACATTTAGTTCATAGTCTTTTGGAAGATAGATAAAAAATGTAGTCCTTTCAAATTAGTTATCTAACTTTATATAATATACTTTTTGTTTCCACTATGTCTCGTACTAAGACAGACCATGTTGATGCAACTTCACTTAACATGGTGTCCCTCCTCTCCCCTATTTTCTGACTTCCTCAGTCAGTAGCTTCTTTAATTGATATCCTTACTTGAATACCCACTTGGAACTTAACTGCCCTTAATCCCTCTCCCTGATGACCATGTTTCATCCCTTATATCAAAGTTGTTTCCCCCTATTTATTGGCTAAACTCTCATGACTCAGCACTTAAAACTGCCCAATACCATGGCAACACACCATTCTCTTGATCCTGGAATTACTACTAACAATCCCTCAGTTGCAGGACATTACCCTTCCTGGGCAAGCATATCTGCTCTACATTCATAATATTAGGAGTGTTTTTTTTTTTGGGGGGGGGTGTTCATTATATAATATCTATATTTCTATTTATCATTTTAGGAATAAGAGAACATAGGAAGAAAGATTCTCATTTGAAAGTAAAACAATAAAACTCTAATTTTGTTATTAGATATAAGTATTAAAGAATAAGTAAAAGTCTGTGGAGTGGCCTATTGTCAGTATCATCCGAACAGCAAGGGAGTATATCCCCTTTTTGCTTGTCTTGTTTATATTACTTGGATGGTTTGTGTGATAAGGGATAAGTGGCTATACAACTGATTTTTATGTAGTGTGCTGCTTCCAAGATTTGTTCAAGACAGCACATAGTATCCTTGTGTAGCTCCCATCTAGCTTTTTCTTTAAGTGCTTTATTAGAGTTAAAGTGATGCAGTCATACAGTAGTATTGACATAGTTACAGCTTGGAAGAATTCTTGCTTTATCTTATCAGAGAGAACAGATATCCATATGACCGATAAGATATAAATAACTAGTATTATTAGTAATCTTAAAAAAAAAAAATATCATTAGGACTCACAAAAATCTGGCTTCAAACCAATGCAAAATAGGTCCCTGTTTGTTGCAATATATCTTACCCTACTTTATTGTCATTTATATTCAAAAATTGATTTTAGGCTAGAGCAGGAAGCCCTTTGTGTGATATATTAGTTCTAGGAATAACAAATTGGCACCAACCATTCCTGACCAATGATGCGACACCTCTATGCAGTACTTTCATTTGTCATTGTATTATTAGTAATCTTTAAAATAAAAAGTGTATTATTAGTAATCTTTAAAATAAAAAAATTAAAAAAATATCATTAGGACTCACAAAAATCTGGCTTCAAACCAATGCAAAATAGGTCCCTGTTTGTTGCAATATATCTTACCCTACTTTATTGTCATTTATATACAAAAATTGATAAGATATAAATAACTAGTATTATTAGTAATCTTTAAAATAAAAAAAATATCATTAGGACTCACAAAAATCTGGCTTCAAACCAATGCAAAATAGGTCCCTGTTTGTTGCAATATATCTTACCCTACTTTATTGTCATTTATATACAAAAATTGATTTTAGACTGGAGCAGGAAGCCCTTTGTGTGATATATTAGTTCTAGGAATAACAAATTGGCACCAACCATTCCTGACCAATGATGCGACACCTCTATGCAGTACTTTCATTTGTCATTGTATTTTGGCTTTTCTCCCAAGATTCCTTGATATGCATTTTATCTCACTGTTTATAATTAGTTTCTTTCTTTGATTCTCATCTATTAATATCTTGAGGCTTTTACCTCAAAGTATGTCACAGCCATCATCTTCAACTTCCAAATTAATGAATTCACTTATATGATTCAGAGATGCTGATAGGTATGCGTCCTGCATCCAAAAACCTAAAAGGACACAGTAAAATTGTTATCCCAGTTTTTTCTTCTTTCTTCCCTCACCATTTCAAGCTAACTGTAAATACATTTCAATAATTTCTTAGAAATGAATTATACAGGATAGGTTACAAAGTAGGAGTTAGACGGCTAAATTTTTACCGGGGACTCCTTCAAAGCAAATATGTGCGTCCCAGGATGCACTAAATCAAAAAGCTATCAGCATCACTGTGATATGCCCAACCCATCTGCATGGGCAGGAGGCAACATAAGCTCAATTTTTAGGCAAAGTTTAACAGGTTTGAATTCAGTTTTCCTTCTAGAACAGTTGCCATACTAAAGTTAAAATGCTCAGTCCTGAACCTGACCCTTTTTCAATACTTAAAAGTTTAATGGTACAAATATTAGTTGGTTTTCTATTATATATATATATATAT
The DNA here is from genome assembly GCA_023376005.1 of Doryteuthis pealeii. Taxonomy (NCBI): domain Eukaryota; kingdom Metazoa; phylum Mollusca; class Cephalopoda; order Myopsida; family Loliginidae; genus Doryteuthis; species Doryteuthis pealeii. Next base: position 111,388,156 of record CM042147.1, on the reverse strand, counting down.
ATATATATATATATATACACACACACACACACACACACACACACACACCAACTCCTCTGCACAAGGAAATGGTGACATCTGGTCAATTTATTTAATGGAGTTTAACAGTTTTGATTGAATTCAGAGTTTTCCTTCTCCTAGACCAGTTGCTATACCAAAGTTAAAAAGCCCTATCTGCCCTACTATTTACCCATAGCTGGAGGGAGAATAGATGGATTCATACCTTTCCCAAGGTTAATGCTATATGAAATGCAAAAAGCTTTGTACAGGATTTGAACTCTATTCACCATGTTCATTTTCTATGATAACCATTACATTACAAACACCTCTATGATTTCAATTATAAAAGCAATTTTTTTTCCTGTAATCTATTAACAGTATCTAGGTTTTGGTAGATAGGAATGGTGGGGTCTTACAGACTTTATGCTTACTGTTATTAGTTCAAATGTGTATTTACAAAATCAACAGTGCTGAATAACTTAAACAATTTTGCAATGAAATTGAATTAACTCTCTAGTATTAAATAAACATGTCTGTAAATGTTGATCAATGCACTATAAAGCATTTAAAGCTAGTATGTAGGATATAGGCTAAATCTGATATTGAAAGAGTTAATTTTTTTTTCTTTTTTCCCTTAAAAAAATTTTTTTTTTTTTTTTTTTCAGTCATTAGTTGGTATATGATAAAGATGAAGTCATTTACCACATTTTAGAGTTTGTAATTCTCTTTATAATGAATTCTCTATAATTGCATGATTACATGTAATTTATTTTTAAAAATCAATTTGTTGAATGCAAGAGTGTTCTTAGTTCTTACCAATGTAATGATTATGCAATTTGTGTTGTTTTTCAAAACTTCCATGCTTAGACAATGTCTTTCTTTGCTGGCAGTACCTTTCAAATTGTTAACTTAAAGCAAAAACCTGACCCTTTTTCAATACTCAAAAAATAGTTACCTTTGATGATACAAATATTACTTGGTATTATTTGGATTATTCAGACTATTGTCCCCATCTTCATTGTTATCTGTTCAACGTTTTGGCCGATGTGCCCTCTGGCCTTCTTCAGCTATTTCTTGCTGGACTCGGGAACGTTCTATTCGAACTCGGGAACCTTGTTGTAATCGGGTGCCATCATGACAAGTAGGTTCCCGAATCCAAAAAGAAGGTTCCCGAGTCTGACAAGAAATACATGAAGGAAGCCGGACATAACAAGGAAGATAGTCTTAATAATCCAAATAATATTAATCATCAAGCCTCATCTCAAAAATTCAGAGAAATAAAATATTACTTGGTTTTGTGTTATGTATATTTACAAACCCCTTGCATGAATAGGGTGTGACATATAGTCAATTCATTTAGTGTAGTTTAACAGGTTTCAATTCAGAGTTTTCCTTCCCCTAAACTAGTTGCCTAACCAAAGTTAAAGAGCCCAGTCCTCCTTAATATCTAACCACAACTAGAAAGGGAATAATTGGATTCATACTGTTTCCAAGGGTATTACCTAGAGATGGGTGGTTTAACTGAAAATACAATTTTTTTCCAATTTCATCTTTATACAATAAAACTGCACCAAAATATCTTACAAAACCATTCTGTGCAGAGATGCTATTAGGTACATGTCCTGCATTCTTGATGCACAAAATCTAAAAGGACACAGTAAAATCCTATCCATGCATCCCAGTGTTTTTCTTTTTTCTTTCCTCACCATTTCAAACTAACTGTAAATACATTTCAATTATTTCTTAGAAATGAATTACACAGGATAGGTTACAAGGGAGGAATTAGACTGCTTTAGTTGGGACCCATAAATTTTCCCAGGGACTCATTCAAAGCAAATATGTGTGTCCCAGGATGCACTAAATCAAAAAGCTATCAGCATCATTGCAGTGTAGTGCTATTACTACTGAGTTACCATTTATGAGGAACTGGTTGAGGCTCTGAAGAATTAGTGCAAAATATACAGCAGGATGGATGTCCCTGAAAGTCCATATCTTTGATGACCATCTTGATAAATTCAAGGTGAACATGAGAGCATACTCAGAGGAACAGGGGCAACATTCTCTCAAAGAAATACTGCTACCAAGGAGCATATAACAAAAACATGATGGAAGACTATATTTGGGGGCTGATACAACAAAGTGATTTACTTTACAGTTGCAAATCTCAAAAAACTACTTAATTCTAAACATTTTTGTATAACTTAGTATCAGGTATGTGTAAATTTAGATTCATGTGTTTTATTCAGTCTTTATGTAAATGAAAGTTTGCAAATTTTCCCCAAAATAGGTTAATCTCTAAATTTCATTATCCAGGACACAAAAGCAATGTTTGAATGAAATAATGGCCATTTTCTGTCCTTTTTACAACATTTTACAAGTAATTAAGAAATAATACATACTATCAAGAAAAAATAGTGTTACATTGTGTAACTATTGATTAGGTCTCTCATTCTGTTGAGGACATGTTTGTCCAATTTGAGCTTTTGTGGAATGGAGCCATATGTATTCGTCAGTTTGAGCCACAGCACTAACAGGCTGTCTCTGTTTTCTCTAACCTCCCTGATAAGCTGTTGTCACCACATAAATGTGGTTTAGATAGCCCAGTATATTCAAAATACCACTCTTTATGTAGAAAGCTCATGAGTTAGGCCAAACAAATATGCTAAGTCATCTCTCGTCTTTTTTTTATTGGAATCACTAGTTAGAACTAGTGTCAAGAAAAAAAGAAAAGGAAAAAACTGTGTGTGTGTGTGTGTATATGTATGTATGTATGTATGTATGTGTGTGTGTATGTATATATATATATATATATCTGCCCAAGCAGTATGTGACACAAGATAAATTTTTTAACAGATTTGAATTCAGAGATTTCCTTCTTCTAGACCAGTTGCCATACCAAAGTTAAGAAAAGCTGGAAAGAGAATAATTGGATTCATACCTTTTCTAAGTGCTATCTGAAAATGCAACCAGCCACATTAAGGATTTGAACTTGGTTTGCCATGTCCATTGCCTACAACAATAACCATTACACCACAAACACCCCCAAGCTTATATCAGCTTGTCGGAATATTGTATAGCCTTGCTGTTACATGATCCCCAAATTAAAGCTACAAATTATTACTTGCATTGATAATGATGATTAGACCTTGCTTCTGCATTGAAGTCCTATTAGCTGCAGGCCATTTGATCCACCTCCATAGACTTGATGTTAGATGAATCAGTTTGTAACACTTGGAGGTTCCATGCACTATGGAGTGGCTCCAGGCTTGGCCTCTCCTGCATCTCACCTGGTTGGACACCTGTGTATTGTACTACTTTGGCAACTATCAGACACTTCATCCTGGCAAGTCTTCGGCACAGAGCTGATTGATGTAGGTTTTTGCTGGTCGGCTTACATTGGTGTGTCCACAGGAGAACTTTACTTATGAGCTTGTCCTTGTTTCTTCAGCAATGTCCAGCATATCTTGTTCATCTTACTTGGAGATTTTGTGTAATAGGAGGCAAGTGGCCATACAGCTGCTTTTTTGTGTATTGCCCAGCGCCTGAGGGGGAACACCAATGGGATTGACACAATTTTTGTTCTTTCCCACCCATTAGCTTCAGTTTGTGGGTGGGCCCACATTAAAACAAGGCCTTGTGCCCAGTCCATACAGGTGGGGTATGAGACAAATAAATGCCACCAACCCGTCCGTTGGGACAGGTGTTGCTTTATCTTATCAGAGAAATCAGATTTCCTTATGATTGATAATCTATCTATGGCAGTCCATGCCTTCTCTATGCGTATATTGACATCGCTTTTTGTAGAGGAAATATTACTACCAATGTTTATGAACTAGTGTACTAATTTGTGAGGCTTACTATTGAGTGTGAAGATGTCTCAGTGTTTGTTTGTTTTTTTAAATAATTGCTGCCAAAACCAAGCATTTAAGTTTAATGATCTTGAAATCTATTTAACATGGGCAACAGCAGGTAGCCTTGCCAACATTAAGAAATATATAAAAATAAACCTCAAATAGAAAATTATCTTATAACCTACTTTTTTTTCATTTTCTCGTAAGTATATAATCATACACACTACTATAATTAGAATAATTTTCTGCATATATACCTCTGCACATTTTGCAAGGCTGGATGCAGAAAGCAGGTGTGTACAGGTAACTAACCAGAACATAAACATCCTCCTCACACAAGCTGCATATTTGCCTGCACATACAGATAACATCTGGGAAAAAAATATGATTCTTAATTGTATATACATTCTCATTGGTGGTGCTAAGCAGGCACATATTCTAAACTGTACTGTTTTTGTTATTTTTGTACTATTTCTGAATGAAACGTCTTACAGCTGACCAATTTTACAGTTTTCTTATATTCAAATTGTTACTTTTTCATCATAGTCTCACACCATTACTTTTTATTATTCTGCTCTTTTTCATCACCACTTTTAATACAACTCTACCACCATCATCACCACTGCTTTCATCTATATCATCAATTTCTCCACTAACTTCTATATATTATTTTCCTCCCCCAACCATTACCTTTACAATCAGTCAAAATATAATGACATCAGTATTTCAATTACACTAAGTGACCTGAGTAGAATATGCTGCCTGTAAGACCCAGAAATACTGATAGGTATGCTTCCTGTGTCACTGATGCATAAAATTTAAAAGGACGCAGTAAAATTGTATCCATGCATCCCAGTGTTTTTTTTTTCTTCCCCCACCATTTCCAGCTTACTGTAAATATATTTCAATATTTTCTTGGAAATGAATTACACGCTATGTGATATAAGGTATGGGTTTAGACGGCTTTAGGTGTTCATAGATAAAAAACTTTACAATTTATGAAGAAACTTTAGTTGGGACCCATCAAAATTCCCGAAGACTCATTCAAATCAAATACATGCATCCCAGGACGCTCTAAATTAAGAAGCTATCAGCATTACTGAAGACCCCCACAAAAATGGGTGTCCTGGGTATGACACTAAACTGCATCTGATGGTGAGGCCCCAGTTTTGGAGCTCTGGGGCATGTGGAGTACCTCTTCATTGCCATTAATTCCAGGTCCACTCTGACCCTGATGATAGTACCTGTTAGGGTCCCATCTATGGGTCAAATTGAACTGTTCAATCATTTATTAAGGATTATTTTTATTAGTTACTTGAAACCTTACAACTGTGTAGACATTATTTGTATTAGTCAAGAATATTTGATATCAGATATAGTCTGTGTACTAAAAAAACAAAACAAAAAAACCCACTTAAACAACTACACAAAAAATGTAAATATGAATGTACAATGAATCTGATTCTCTAACCTCTAGGCATAAAATAACCCTAGATGGGTTCACATGCCATTAAAATCGATCAATCAACATTACCATCATCTTTATTAATTCTGCCAACTCCAGCAAATATATATTATGGAGATTGTTTTGTTTGTGAACATTTAATTTAGTGTGAAGCTAAATTTCCTATTATGACAATGTCTCTTGTGTAATTGAAATAAACATTTATTGATATTCTCTTCTGCAACTGTTTCTGTTATAACTTACAATTCTTTCTCTTTTCAGATGTTTGGAGTCTAGGAGTTGTGCTTTATATGTTGGTATGCGGTACTCCTCCATTTTATGAAGCTAATGACAGTGAAACGCTAACCATGATTATGGATTGTAAATATAAATTTCCAAATCACATCTCCAAGGAGTGCCAGTCGTAAGTATTCTACCAAATATGATGACTTTATTATATTTCTTTCACTCTCTCAAAAGTAATTTTAATCAGAATTAGCCGACGATGGTGTCCCACGTCTCCTTTTAGTATTTATATTTACCATTTCTTTAGATTAAGTAAAGTCGACGGGGCGGCCTAAAGTCGGTATCAGCCAGTCAGCGAGGGAGTCTATCCCCTTTTCAATAGCGCTAGACCAAGGAGATTGTTTTAGCATCTGAGGTGGAGTGCCACATCTACCATCAGCTCCTTACTTTACTTTACAGATCCCTGTGCTACTCATACGCTGAGTTGGTGACGATCGGTATCGAACTAGGAACCTTGTGGTTTCTAGCCGAATGCTCTACCCCTTCTACTCTTCTAAAATAATCACAAGATCCATAAAAAAATATTTATAACCTATAGAATACTAGCTAAGCTACCCAGCAGCATTGTATCGAATTTAAAAAATAAAAAATAAAAATCTTAAATTCATTTAAAAAAAATAAAAATAAAAATAAAATGTTTCTTGTATTATCGTTTTGAAGTTCTCCAGTTGACTTGAAATGGAATATTGGAAGACCTAAGTGCTTACATCTACCTGCATTTGTCTTGGAGATTATTGTTAGTCCTTGTGTTGTATAGCCGTATATACCCAACATTGGGTATACAATCGAGAGAGGAAACTCTGCTGATAGAGTGAGAGACAGAGACTTGAGACTTGCTTCATTTGTGCTTTATTGCTTCTGCTAACTTGTTGTCTGACTGTCAACTTGTTGTCTTCTAGTTGCTCTCTCTAACTAAAGGCTTCTTCTGGGCTAACTCTAGTCAGTGTAATTAATTAAATGCACTACAAGACTTTTATTTCTTGATCAAGATTTTATTTAGCCCATTCTTATTCACTGCGCAGGTGAGATTCAACCTCAGAAGAAAGAGGCATGTTCTCTCTGCTTCAATGCCAGGTTGAAACTAAAATCTAAACTATCTAATCACATGACTCTGGGGTCAGGGTTACCAACAGTCCTGCTATTTTTCCACTGGCTGATCTGAAAGCCAATGGCCCCTTATTCAGCTACAGTGTTTGTCAACAATTCATGATACCATGAATTGTAACACTTGTTATAAAGATATTAGAAAAATATTTTTAAAATGGCAAATTTTTAAAAATTCCATAAAATATATTCAATAAACTAAAACATAACTTTGTTTAAATCTTAAGACATTTATTGAGGCAATTCTATTCATTGTTTGGTATGAATTCAATAATAATTAACAGATTGAGTAATTTAGTTTTTAAGATTATATTTGGAAATTTTAATTCTCTCTCTAAATGGGGTTTTGTTAGCTTTTTTTCATGGGTTTATAAAACACAGACTATTTAGTTAAGTAATCAATGCTGGCTATTATCTTGAGACTATAACTAATGTCATTTAATTAATTATAGTCACAAGATAATAGCCAGCATTAAGAAGTAGAAGAAGGCTATAAAATATGAGTGTTTTTTTCTCCCTCCGACTAAACTAATTATAACTATATCACACTTATCAGTAAAACTATTATTGCAAAAATGATTTCATTTAATTTTACACATGCACACAGCTGTGAGTCCATCATTATCAATACATGCAGGCAAAAAACTCAATGCAGTCAACTTATGAAAAAAAATGTTACAGAAGTACACACACGCACACACACACACACATAAATACATACATATATATGTGTGTGTGTGTGTGTGTGGTTTGCTAGATCTATAAATAAAGAATGGTTAATATTATCAGTAATAGGGGATATATAAGTTAGGATAGCATAGACACATTCAATGACACTTGGTAACTTATTTCTTACCTAGCCAAGAAATTGATAGTTACTAAGCAACATTGACTCTGTATCTACAGTATCATATATATATATATATATATATATATATATATATATATGTATATGTATCTGTATCACACACACATATATATATATAAAAACAAACAGACATCAAAGAGTAAATTGATGTATTTTTACATGTTCTCCATTCAGTTATATCTCCTTTGTCTTATAATGTTGTATCAACTCTGAAGCCTCCTCCAAACCCAACAAAAACTTTATAACTCAGGCTAATGCTATAAGATCAAATACCTGACTCCTCTCTCACCAGAGCATGACCTTTTAAATAAATAAAAAAAACTGTGAATGAATAAGAGCAATTATATAGGCTGGTTGAATTTCTCAGCAGGTCTAAACATCTTTGTATTGTCATGGCTTCTCTTCTTACAGAATATGCTTATAACTATGAAAACCAATGGGAGAGGCAAGAGGAGGGGGTCGGGGGCAAATATTTACATTATGCTGAAAGTCATGACATCATGGACACTGGGCAAATCTTAACTGGTTCTACATTCCTATTTATCAAATAAATGTGAATATTTGGCATTATCAACTTTAGAAATTTGTTTATTTATTCGTTTATTTATTTTTATTTATTTATTTATTTTTATTGCCACTTTGATATGGCTCATTGAGAAGAAGAATAACAAGCAATCATTTTATTTTAAACAAGATTGACTTATTGTGACCTTTTAGAAAGATTAGACTTGATTCTTTTTCTTTTCTTTTTTTCTTGTATTCCTGTTGAGATTAATTTGATGATGCCTTTTAAAGTGACTTATACTTGAATGAAGAGTAATTTTCAAAATATATGATATTAGAAATAGGAACTGACCACTTTGAATAATATACTTAGAATAATCACCCATGAAGCAATAAACTGGTATTTATATAAATCAATGGACACAATTATATAGATATCTAGATATGAATTTAACATTTATGAAAAAACAAATGATGTTTATAATTGCTGACAGAAATCTGTTTCGACCGTGTTAATAGATCGGTCATCATCAAGAGCAACATATGAGAGAAAGACGGGGAAAATAATCGTTAGAAGAAAGGGTACAAACAAAACGCTATTATTCAATGCTGGAGTTTTAAAAAAATGCGTGTTCTGTGTTAAAAATAAAATGAATTTTATTTTTAAAAAATCAGAAGCATTATAGTTCATAATAAAACTCAAAAGAGTTTGATGTAAAATTATATAAAAGTGTATGCTTTGATCACTCATGGAACTTCAGTAGTTCCAATGATTCCATTTGTTGCCTATCAAAGTATTTCTCTTTTTTAAACTTTGGTTAGGGTTAAAATTGTCAATAATCTCAGGATCTAGATCAACGCTAAAGGCAACCAGGCAATAAGATAGACTTCAGAAATGGGAAGTTATTTTATTTCAAAACTTTAATTTAGTATTTTTGCTATGAAAAAATAATATATAGAATTCATTTAAAATAAAAATATTCGTATTTTAAGTTTAAAATGTTATATTTTTAGATTCTAGAAAAAAATATCTATTTGATGCAAACCTTATTTTAGATACATAGAGTAATAAGTTTTGAAGAAAAACTCGATTGAAAATATACCCCCTCCCCTTTTTAAGTAGAAAAAATATCGAAGTATAATTTTTTCTTTTATAAGATAATAGCCAATTAAATAATTATCAAAATGAGTAAAAAAATCTCAAAAAAATTAATTATTTATTATTTTTTTACATTTTATTTTTCAATTTTCGGTACTTATTTTCTCATAGAACAGCAACCGTAAAAAAATTTTCTAACCCTTTTTATCATATGGGTGCTAGAAGGCAGTGTTTGAGGGTCTTCATGTCCTTGGAATGACGTTAAAATCTATCTGATGGTGAAGTTCCAATTTTGGAGGTCTGGGGAATGTGGAGTGCCCCTTTATCACCATTGCTCCCTGGTCTACTCTGACCCGGAGTGGTAGTACCTGTTAGGGTCCCATCTATGGGTTAAATAGAAAAATGTGTTTATAAAAAAAATTAAGTATCCATTAAGAATGAATTCATTTCAAAACTTTATCGGCATTAAATGACCCACTGAGGTTGATATGCTGTAAAACAAAGCAAAAAACAAAAAAAACAAACCAAACATGAACCTTTTTAAATAATATATCATTCTGTTTCTGTTGTTGTTTTTTATTTCTTTAAAGTTGAATGTGTTAAGTGACTGGGAGTGTTGTTCAACCCTACCTATATTGTTGTTATTATGTTTTCTTGATGTTTTGACCACTGTAAATTGGCAACCTTTTGCTTGAGGATGTAGGCCATTTGATTTCATATCTGCTATGCAAAATCTGCCCCAAGAAAATACTAAAGACAGTATACCTTCCTGCCATTCCCTCTATAACTTAATAGCATGATGACAGGGCATTACAGAAGAAGATAGAATATTGCTTTTCATGTTTGTCACCCAACCCCTTCACTGTTGGTAGGATGTGATTAGGTCTATTTGAGAGAGATGTGGGGTAGGGGTCCTGCGTATGAGGCTTCCAGTCCACTCTGACCCAGAGTGGTAGTACCCATTTGGATCCTTTCTATGGATTTAATAGATCCACTTGAAATTAATCAGAATGAGGTAGGAATACTTGTAAACAAATTATTATTGTTCTTATTTATAAATACAAATCATTAGTTGAAACCGTTATTATAAAATCAGGATAGTTGAAACATTATTACTTTCAGATTATTAGTATTAGGAATGCTTCTATATATTTACACAACCCCTCTGCCACAGGCAGGATATGACACAAGGTCAATTTTTAAGTAGAGTAAAGCTGGTTTGAATTTGGAGTTTTCCCTTTTCTTAGACTGGTGGTTGCCTAATCAAGACTAAAGGACCCAGCTTGCCCTATTTACCCATAACATGCTCACAGATAAATCAATCCACACTTTTCTCAAAGGCATTAGCATGAAGTGAAATACAAATAGCCTATTGTTTTTTTTCCTGTTGGTTCTTTTAAGTCTGAATTGGTAAATTTTAAAATAATTCTTGCAGGCATCAGTCAAAAGAAATGTAGAACCACAAGCCACAAATTATGAAACTTCAATTCGGATTTTTCACCTGACCAGATTTCAAATGAAGTTTTCTATTAAAACATCTCACTAAAAACTTACCCAGAAGAAAAATTACCCATTTTAAACGAGTGCTAAGATCCATTTAAGCCCCTATTTATTTTCAAAATCTATAAGATTAAAATTAACTTTTGCTAAAGCTTTAAAGAAATGAGAGAATTTACACTGACTCTTTGGTAATTTGTTGTGTATGTTTGTTGTTTGCTCTCACTCTCATATATAAGCAGATCTTATTGAAGTCTACAGGAAAGATTTATTGAACATTTTAGCAATTTTCTCTTGTTTTTGTTCAGTCTTTTTTTTTTTTAAATTGTCAAAAACAAATCATCATGGGTTTTCAATAAAACCAGCTTAAATTAAAAATTGTTACCTTGTGTGTGTGTGTGTGTGTGTGTGTGTGTGTGTGTGTGTGTGTGTGTGTATGTATATATGTATATATATATATATATATATATATATATATATATATATATATAGTTCAAATCCTGGACGTGGTAATTGCATTTCACTTAGCACTAATACCCTTGGGAAAGGTATGAATTCTACTCTCCCTCCAGCTATGGGTAAATAGTAGGGCAGACTGGGCTCTTAAACCTTGGTTAGGCAACCGGTCTAGGAGAAGGAAAACTCTGAATTCAAACCTGTTAAACTCCAGAAATTGACCTTGTGTCACATCCTACTCATGCGGAGGAGTTGGTGTGTGTATATATATATATATATATATATATATATATACACACACACACACACCACACACACACATAATCATCATGAGGTCCCTATGATAGCACTGATACCCGTGACTCTCTTACCATCCCTGTTGGCTCTGATAAGGTCCCCTGCACAGCATCCAGAATTTGCAAAGAGCTGATCAATCTAGGTTTTTGCTGGTTGGCCTACACTGGTATGTCCATGTGTAGGTGTCTACAGGAAAACATCACCTATGAGTTCATTCTTGCTTCTCCAGCAGTGACCCGGATGGTTTGTATGATAGGGGGCAAGTGGCCATACAGCTGCTTTTTTTCTGAAGTGCTATATAGCTAATATTTACCATTGTTGGAGATGCAATCAACAACCCAAGTTCAAATTCTGGATGAGTCTGTTTACATTTCACACTAATGCCCTTGGGAAAGGCATGAATCTATCTCTTTTTCCTTCCAACTATGGGTTTATAGTAGGGCAGGCTGACTTCTTTAGATTATTTCAGGCATTCAGTCTAGGAGAAGGAAAAAAATTCAAACCAGCTGTAATCTGCTTAAAAATTGACCTTGTGTCACATCCAGCCCATGGCAGAGGGATTGGGTAAATACATACTCACTGGAATTTACTGTTTGGTAATAAACAGAATTTTAGTTAATGAATATAAACATTTTAAGAGTGTACTTATAATTATGTGGCAAATATTGCTCCCCCCCCCAAAAAAAAAAAATTTCCTATAGACTTATATCTTATATAAAAATTGTATAAACATAGGTATTTCCTTGTGTCCAAAATCCTGATTTTTGCTTCCTATTGTTTTTAGTAGTGGAGAAATTCCTAATTTGGTCAGGTGAAAAATCCAAATTACTCTGCAACCGTTCAATGAATTTTTTATATTCAGAAAGCATTTTCTTTTTTCAATGAGTTCTATCCCCAAAACTAACTTATATATATAAGCATTGCTACATTCAACACCCACCAACTTCAGATTCGAACATGAAAAGTTACCACAGTACTTTCTCTAATGTTAGGAAATTATGACTCACTAAAATCAAAGCTGTTTCACTGGCTTCATTTGTTTAGACTATCTTCAATTTTTATATTGATATATGAACTATTTACTGCACCAATTACAATTCAAATAATTTTTTTATTCTAATTCTATTATGTTCTGCCTCTCAACACTATTTTATAAGCTGTCCCTAGGAAAATTTATGGGTCCCAAATAAATCCATCTAACTACTACTTTGTAACCTATCCTGTGTAATTCATTTCTAAGAAACTATTGAAATGTATTTACAGTTAGCTTGATATGGTGAGGGGGGGGGGAATAAAAAACACTGGGATGCATGGATACAATTTTACTGCGTCCTTTTAGATTTTTGTGCATCAGGGACACATGTACCTATCAGCATCTCTGAATATCACAACTAACTGCACTATTAAGACTAGTATTTTCATCTTTGTTCTTTATACTAACACTATTTAATGATAATCTTGCATTTATTCAGTTTTTGAATAGTAACAGTAGAAGTGTAGCAATTAGTGTCAAAAACCTATACTAATTATAGTATCAGTAGGAGCTTTACTAGTGATAATATCAAGATTCAAGTACTTTTTAATCAGATTGACATTCTTATTTTTCTCGTATTTCCTTGCAAAGTGCTTTATATGAATGTTATTTAAAAGCCATGGCAATAACTGAAATATTAACATTACAAGAATCAAGAAAGATGTAAAAGTTATAATAGATGATTTACCTGTATCCTATTATAATTCACAGAATGTTTGCCCATTTGTCATGTACACTAAGGCCCTGTCATATTCATGAATTGTTAGAGTAATCCCAGGAAAGGTTTTAAAACTATATTTGGCCAAGATTTTTTTTTTTTATTCCTCAAAATGAAACTTTTTCTTATGCCAATAAAATGTTAAGTAATCACAGGGTAGCCATGATTTGCAAGGGAGATAACTAAAATACTTGACATTAATAAAATAGATATGATTTTCAAAATTCAACAAGATCTTTAACAGATATAATAGGGAAGTGATTATTTATCTAATTATTTATTATATTCATCATTTATATTAATTAGTATTTTACCTTAAATTTTACCTAATTTATGTATTTATTTTCATTTCATATATATATATATATATATATATATATATGAAATGAAAATAAATACATAAATTAGGTAAAATTTAAGGTGAAATACTAATTAATATAAATGATGAATATAATAAATAATTAGATAAATAATCACTTCATAATCTCCATATATATATATATATATATATATATATATATATATAGGGAGATTATGTGCTTAATTAAAGTCATACCTAATTTGTTAATTAATTAATTATAATTAAATGAATTAGGCGTGCATATCGGTTTAAATGTAAAGCGTAAACAAATCAAGAAAAAGTCGATCTCTGTATGTACATTTCAGCCCATTAGGTCTCATCAGCAGAGCTATAGACAGGGCAGTGCTTTTGACCACTTCATATATATATATATATATATATATATATATTATATATATATAATCATTATTACATATCTGCCTTTCTGATTTTTTATTGAAAACAGAAAACAATTTAAGAACAAGAAATATTTTCATCTGAAGATTTATCTACATGTGAAAACAACATGAAACCTAAAGATTTTGTGTAAATTCTACATTTTGGACAAAGAAACTTACAATTTGTAGAATAAATGCAGACATTTTTAAATATAAAATATAAAATTAAATTTATTTGCACCACAACTCATCAAAGTCTCATGTCTGGTACATAGAATAATGTATTAGTGTCAGGAATATACTGCCAAGTTACAGACACTTTCAGGAGTGTAATGAATAAAAATAATAATAAGCAGATAAAATTAGAAAGAAACAAAATAAATTACATAGAATCATCTGACACTTTATTCTAAAGAGAAAAAAAAAGTTTTTTTTTGTTTGTTTTTTTGTTTTTTTTAGATTTGTTGATAAAAGTTAACATAGAATTGGAATTTTTTTGTATTATTTATATTTTTCGGACTCTTATCCTCATCTTTATTCTTATATACACAACATTTCGACCAATGTGCCTTCCCACCTTTTTCAGGTCCTTCTTGTCTATACCTGTTAGGGTCCCATCTATGGGTTAAATAGAAAAAATGTGTTTATGAAAAAAATTGAGTATCCATTAAGAATGACTTTATTTCAAAACTTTATGGGCATTAAATGACCCACTGAGGTTGATATGCCGTAAAACAAAACAAACTAAACCTTCTTGTCAAACTCAGGAGCCTACATATCATAATGGGGGCATTCACGGAACTCTGAACTAAACCCTTTATTCAATCCACCAGGGTAGACTGTTCTCACACCAGTTAACCATAACTGGGTACAAGTGTTAAGCTATGTTATTTTTGCCCATGGTCAACATTGAACCTGCAACATACAGATGATTGTCCCTTAGAACTGTATTAACTCAACCCTTATATCCATTGCACCATGTGTCTAACTAGACATAAAGATACAGGCAACAGTCTGAAAAATCTAGATAATACAAATTATCAAGCCTCATATAAAAAAAAAATTCAGACAAATAGAATTTGACTATTTTTATAATTTGGGCTTTTCAAGCAAAACCAAGAAAGAAAAAAAAAACAAAAAAACTACAGGATAAGATTTTAAAAATTTTAATTAAATATGAATAATATTTTAGTTAGACAACTAATCTGTTACATTTTTCTATAGAAGTTTTGTCTTTTGTTAATTAAAGATTCATGCCAAACCATTTGTTACAATTGTGAATTGTTATAAAAGGCAAATCCACATGAAAAGATGATATATCATAGATATCTAATCAAGTTAATATTCTTCTGTGAAAAATTTCTTTATAGAGATATATTTTTTATGCAAGTGCAACTTCAAAAGATTTGTTTACATTTTTATTTTGTTCATCCTAAGTCATACCATCATGCTTATGAACATCAGTGACCAGCTTAAAACCTATAGGTAATACAGATAAGTAATGCTAGTTATTAATGATCTTTAATAAATATTTTCCGTCATATTTAACTTTTTGTTGCTTTTATCATAACTCACTTGGGCCATCAATCTATATGAATTGAGGAACAGTACAGCTTTAAAATAATCAAGGATTGAGCTTTCAGTGATATTTGAACTCTCATCGCCATATTAAATGCAGCAGCTGCTCTACCAACTGAGCTATTAAAGACTCCTTGGTTTGTGGAGCTCAAAGCTTTAAACCCATCTCTTAATCTGTTCTCAATCTCCCTTGGTGATATACTGTATATACTCATGTATCATCCTACTATTTGTTGACTTTTACAGCTGGAAAATTGTAGGCATACCAGTTGGACTTGGCCAACTATTTACTCATACAAAGTTTGTATCTTGTGTATGGTGTTTACCCCCCCCCCCAATATTAGACTAAATTTTTAGGTCTCAGAAAGTCGCATGATACATGAGTTTATACAGTATTTGTTTTTGTTTTTACATTAGTAGGATCTTTTATTTATTTTTATTTTTAGATAAAGCTTTAAGCACTAGCTTAAAAGCCTCCATATCAGGTGGCAATTAAGTAAGCTTTTACGGAGGGCTCTCGATTGGACATTTGGCCCAACAATGACATTTCATGCATTGAATACATTCACTCACACACATACACACATAAAGTGCTGCCACTTAATTTATAGACAATTTGATGTATGTAGTTTCTTACTTTCCATACAAACAATTATTTCTATTTCATGGATGACTTTAGCTGGATTTTGCAATTAATTTAAATTATTCCCAAGTTATAAGAATATCATACAAAAAGATTTGTTGCCAAAAAAAAAAAAAAAAAAAAAAAAATCACATTTTTATTTATTTATTTATTTAAAAAAATATATATATATAATTAATTAAAACTTGGGAATCCCGAATTTAAGGATAGCGAGTCCAAATTCAGACCAGAATATTTTTTGATTTGCTCACAGAGTTGGTCTGATTCCAAAATGATATGATATATTGGGCTACAGCTTCTAGGAGTAAAGTTGAAAAAATGAGAGACATGTGTTTATTATTAGAGATTATTATTAATTTTGACTAATATTTTCTTTTCTCTAATTGTTTTTTGTCCCCCACCCCAATCTCCAACAAGGTTTAATTATAAATACATGACTAAACATGCATCAGCACATGCTGTTGATTCAAAATCTTCTTTCCTGTGAATTTAGCATTTGCCATTTGAGTTTAAGCATTTTTTTTAAGTTCAATATTCTTTTCTTTCATATTTTTTTGGGGGGTGGGGGAGGAAAAAAACAACCCAATCCTGTAACTTTTGAAAGGTTAACCCAAAAGTTTGATTCAGACGACTCATGTTACACAAGGTAAAGAGTGGGGGAGGGATCACCTATCCCTACTAATAACATTGAATGACTAATTGTTGATTTAATAGCAATGTTACTAATAGTTGCTATGGGATAAATAATCATAACAATTAATGACCTAAAAAATGCCCTGGTACTACATTTCAGATTTTTTAGTCCTATAGAATAAGGGTGTAATATAGGTGAACTGGTTGCATTGTTCAGGCAGGGGGGACGGGTTCTAAACAAAGCAATATTAATCGAACGATAAACTATATTTGGTGTGTGTTCCAAAGATTGCTTTTATTTTAAAAGATAAGAAATGTAATAAATTGAAGATTGGACCTAATAAGTCAGAGCAGGTGGTTATACCAGTAAAAAAAAAAAAATTTTTAAAAAGATAAAATCAGTCTTGGATTTAATAGGAATGGCTATAAATCAATTTATCCAAAATTTGATGTATTAGATTTTCTAAAGAAAATGCACATTTAAATATTGGTACTGAGCCAAGAAGTAACATTTTTTTTGTTATTTGATTTGTTATGTATATAGTGGAGGTGTTCATTGTGTAACGGTTATCACCATAGGAAATGGACATGAGTTCAAATCCTGGACGAGGCTGTTTGCATTTCACATACCCTTGGGGAAGATATGCATCCAACCATTCTGCTTCCAGTTATGGGTAAATAAGAGGGAAGACTAGGCTCTTTAACTTTGGTATGGCAACTAGTCTACAAGAAGGAAAACTGAATTCAAACTTGTTAAACTCTACTTAAAAAAATTGACCTTGTGTCGAAGGAGTGGCCTATTGTTGGTATCAGCCAGATAGCAAGGGAGTCTATCCCCTTTTCACTAGTGCTAGACTAGGGGGATTATTTTTGCATCTAAGCTGGAGCGCCATACCTATTATCAGCTCCCCACTTTACCACACAGATCCCTGTGCTCCTTATATGCTGAGTTGGCGCGAGCAGTTATCAAACCTAGAAACCCCCTCCCTCCCCCGAGGTATCAGGTACTTTCTACGATAACACAATTTTTCCTTAAGGGGACAACCCATCCGGTACCAAAACTTGTCCCCCCCCCTACATTGATGATAATAGTGAAGTGATAATAGCATTAGTTGCAATAATTATCGGAAGAATAGCAGTTCTTACATAAAGAATAGTAGCATTATTAATAGTTAAACTTCTTCAGCTCCAGTAATAAGTTAATAGGATAATATTCATTATTCCAACCATTATTATAAAAATCTGTAAATTATTCTTCAATACTCGGATACAGACTGTTAATAGATACAGTAATAACAACAGCATAAATTTTAATAAACAGTAGTAATTATACTGCAAATAAATGTTGTAATAATAAAAATAACATTGCTGTTAATAATAGAAAGTAGTTAACAGTAGTTGTAATAAAGCTGATATTAATAGCAGAAGTTGTTATTAGATTAACAGATTTCATTGGTTGAAAGGGAACTTTTTTTTTTTTGCATGTCCTCTTGTTCTTTTATTTTATATATATATATATATAATATATATATAGTTTTTTTTTTTTTTTGGGGGGGGTAGGGGTGTTGCCTGTGATTGTGAGTTCCACAAGTTGCAATGTCTGCCCCAGCAGGTAATCTCTATCTCTTCCTTGTTTTTTTATTTTTATTATTTTATTTTATTTATTTATTTTTATTTTTTTTTCGTAGCTGTGATTGCCAAACTTAACAGATCATGAGTTGGCTTAATCTTAGAAACCTACTCTAATAGCAAAAAGTAAATTAGAAAAAAAAAAAAAATCTTTAGTACTGGAAGCATAGCAGGCTGAAAGCAAGATATTGTAATTGGTCTTGTGTGTATGCCTAGAAAAATAATGATTGAGGTTAAGAAAACTTAAGAAATAAATTTGTAGTCTATAATCGATTTTTCTGTCTCATTGTTAAGCGCTGTAATTCTTGCTGAATAAATCAGATTCTAAATTTTTGGTTAACTGTATGCAAGAATATAAATACTAAATGAAAAGCAGTTATCCTGTCATACTTACCTTTCCCACCCGGGGGGTCCAGTGTGCTTCGGCCACTGGATCAGGTTAAGAAATAATAGCGTTGGTCCCAGGGGGCCATCCCCCCAGGCAATACCTGCCTCCTTGGAGGCAGGGCTGGGTTTATTGAGGGGGAATGCCGAGGGGGTCGACACAATTTTTGTTCTTTCCCACCCATGAGCTTCGGCTTGTGGGTGGGCCCACATTAAAACGAGGCCTTGTGCCCAGCCCATACAAGTGGGGTATGAGGCAAATACCCTTACCTTGCCCTATTAAGATGAGTCAATTCCTACAAGCTGGAGGTGGGGGCCCCACTACGTTATGCACCAGTTCGAACTCCAGTTACATGATTATATTCACTTTCAAACTAATACTCTTGGGAAATATATGAACCCTCTCATCCCCCAGCTATAGGTTGAATAGTACCACTATTGTTCTTCTACAAGGATGGCTTTGGCATTGAATAAGTCCCAAAGGTTGATATGCCATTAAAAAACAAAGAAACCAAACCAAACTTACAACCTCTTTTCAGCCCTGTCAGCAGGGCTTAGAATATGCTGATTGCATGACCCTCCTCCTCAAGTGGTGTTTTGGGTATTACACTAAGCTGCATCTGATTGTGAGGTTCCAGTTCTGGAATGTCTCTTTATTGCTATTACTCCCAGGTCCACTCTGACTTGGAGTGGTAGTACCTGTTAGAATCACATCTCTGGGTGAAATAGATTTGTTTAAAAATTATTTGTATTCAATGGGAACGTGTGCAAAAAAAAAAAAACTTTCAAGAAACAACAACATAAAAGGTGCAAATATGAACATGATTCCCTGACCTTTAGGCATAAAATACGACTGGTTGACATACTGTTAAAATCAATGATACAACCCCTTTTATGTCATTGTTGCTACAACACTGGCAGTTTTCTAGTATGGATTTAGAGACCCAAACATTTTACTCAGAATTCTGATTTTAAGGATGAAGGTTTCATACACCCCCACCTTGAAATGAGAAATTCCTTTTTTTTATATACTTTTTAACATAGGGTTTAGCATGATAGTAAAGGGAATCAGTGATCTGAGTTTGAGTCCGGGCTGAGGCTATTTGCATTTCACTTCTCATTCCTTTTGGAAAGGCATTAATCTATCTATTCTTCCCTTCCCAGCTATGGATAAATAGTAAGGCAGACTGGGTTCTTTAGCCTTGGTTAAGAAACATGTCTTGAAGGAAAACTCTGAATTCAACTTAAAAATTGACCTTGTGTAACATCCTGCCCATGGCAGAGAGCTTGGGTAAATACATACTATTTGACATAGCAAGTGAGATTTCTTTGTCTGATTTCTACAGTAGTCCATCCTGTGGGAGTTCAATCAACTCTCTTATGTGACTACGTTGCAGATCCATAATCAATCAATTTATTCCTTGATAATGGAAAAAAATTATTTGAAATCATTATCTCATGAATGGACACAATAAAGCAATAACTCTTTCTTTTTTTTTTTGTAATTGAAAGTGAAGGGTTTTTTTTTTGGGGGGGGGGGGTCTAATTCAAAAAATAATTTTCTTTTCAATTTCAATTTTCTTTCTTTTTTTTCTTTTTCTTTTTTTTCTTCTTTTTTTTATTGTAGTTGATCTAGGACAAGAATAAAGGAAATAATGAAGACATTTAATTTTGAATTATTTGAAAATCAATTTTGGGTTTTTATGTATAACTGCAGAAAAGAAAGCCTCCTGATTATTAGAAATAATTTTCTTCTTTCTTAGGTGAAAATTAGCCAAAAGAAAATGTGAAAAATTTCTCAATTTATATCCTTTCTATACTTTTATTATTTATTATCACTTTTATGGTTCAAGATTCAATTTCTCTTGAATCAATGCAAACTTCAAAAGTGTTGGACTCTGTCAAATTGATTTACTGGCATAATTGAAAATTTTAACAATGTGAAATTAGAATCAAGATTTATTCTACTACTAAAATAGGTGGAATGTGGTAGCAAGATGATAAGAGGAAACTATAACTGATATGGTAAAGATTTTGCCCATGTAACAAGCAGGGCTGTGGAGTCGGAGTCAATCAAGGGGTCACTGGAGTCAGACAGTGCAACTATACCAACTCCGACTCCAGCTGAATTTACACTTTATGTGGACCTAGTTTAGTCAGTAAAGTTATAGAGTGAACACTCCTTACAAGTATATCATTAAAAAATCATGTTTTTTTAAATATTTATTATAAATTGTAATCACTTAATTACATAAAGAGTAGTAGGAGTTGCCAGAATAGAGGAGTCAGAATTGAAGGTTTTGGGATCCAACGACACAGCCCTGCTCCCAAGGTATAAGATGCAAATTCAAGTCTTAGCAGAAGCTACTTCTCTTCTCTGATTTCACAATTTAACAGTCAAAATCTAGAGGGCCCTGTTAGCAGAGGGACTTAGAATACACTGACTGCAGAGGTGTCGTGAATATGACACTAAACTGCATCTGATGTGAGGGTCCAGTTCTGGAGATCTAGGGAGTGTGGAGTACCCCTTTATTGCCATTACTACCAAGTCCACTCTGACTGGGAGTGGTAGTACCTGTTAGAGTCCCATCTATGGGTCAAATAGATCTGTTTAAAAATTATTTGTATTAGATAGGAATACTTGACATCATGTAACTCTTAAGAAACAATTACACAACAAATGCAAATATAAACTTACAATGAACACTATTTCCTAACCTCAAACAGGTTGGCATGCTGTTAATCAATCAATCAATCATCAAATACTAGTTTTACTAATGTTGAAAGATAATTGCATAGAGCATTGTTTAAAATGCTTATTACAACATCATTTTGACGTTAAGCTCTATCTGATGGTGAGGTTCCAGTTTTGGAGGTTTGGGGAATCTAGAGCACCCCTTCATCACCGTTGCTCCCTGGTCCACTCTGGCCCGGAGTGGTTGTACTTGTTAGTGCCCCATTATGGGTTGAATAGAAAAATGTGTTTATAAAAAAAAAAATTGAGTATCCATTAAGAATGAATTCATTTCAAAACTTTATCTGCATTAAATGACCCACTGAGGTTGATATGCCACAAAACAAACATCATTTGATTAGCACAGAAGATGTGTTAGTCCAAGTGAGAAAAATTGTTTGATTGGCCTGAGAATTGTCAGAAAGTGATTGTAGGAAGCACTATTCTAACTTTGATATATATGCTCTATCATGGATATTGAGCACTCTATATTTATAAATATAGCAAATAACATTTTATATTATATATATTAATTATATATATTATAAAAAGATAAATGCAAACGAGAAAATTTTACAAGAAAAAAGTACTCAAAACTTCTTCAGCAGAGCAGGTATACAAATACAACCCAGAAAAATATCAAATTATGAGCAAGAGAAGTCCATTACTTCAAGGTTTGTGTGGTTTACGCAATCATCAGATGGAAATTAATTAAGTTGTGTGTGTATCTTTCCTTTTGATTTAAAAAAAAAAAAAATCTTAGATGCAGAGTTTGCTTTACAACTTTGCTATTCAGACTGGTGGTTCAAAAAACCTTGAAAGTTTTATAATATAAAAGGCATTTGTTTACAAAATCCTTATTGATTTACCTCCCTTGAATTTTATTTAATTTTGATACATCAGGGTTGATATAAGAAGTAGAAATCCCTTTGTTGTTAATTAATGTCAGAAGAAATCTTCAAGCCTAACAATGTTTAATTGTTCTGATTATTTTAACTCTGTAAAGCAAGTTTCACATCTAACCGATTGTGATTTTTTTTTTCTTTCTTTTTTCAGAAAGTTTTTTTTTATTATTTTTTTAATTATTTTTTTATATTTTTTTTTTTAGATATCACCCTGTTTCAAGGGGTTAATATAATTATGCTACATTTTTTCCCTGTTTTCTTGCATCAATATCTCATAAAATGTTTCTTTTTTTTTTTTTTTCTTACCTCTCTCTCCAGTTTGATTTCTCGGATGTTGATTCGTGAGCCCAACCAGCGTGCAAGCCTAGAAGAGATAATGAAGCATGACTGGCTGCAGAGAGGTGATGTTCCAGATAGTGCTCCCACCCTACCTCTCATTTCCAGGGGCCTTGTTTCCTCAGAAGATCATACTTATGTTGTTGACCGCATGATTGAAGGTAGAATGGCTACCAAGGAGGAAATATCTGTGTAAGCTGTGCATCTTATTCTCTCTCACTATCTTTTTCTATTTCTCTCTCTCTCTCTCTGAAGAAATTTATCTCTGTCGGCAGGGCTTAAAATACACTGACTGTATCATCTGGATTTTACCATTCTAGTGGACTACAGAGTGAAAATAAAAGAAAGCAAAAACATAGAGAAATTCTTTAATCTTGCCAAAGTTGTGAAGGTGACAGTGATGCCAATTGTAGTTGGTACCCTTGAAACCCCCCCAAGATCTAGAAAAATAAACTGGGGAAGGGGAAATCAGAGGAGGAATAAAGACCATCCAAACACTGTTAAAATCAACTAGAATACTTGGAGACATGAGGAGACTTGCTATCACTAAGACTTCAGTGAAAGAATACCAGTTAAAAGTTGTGAAAACTTACATAGTTCAAAACAATAATAACTTAAAGACAATAAATATATTTTAACTAACTTTATTTACATTTTCCAAGAGCTCCAGTTCAATGTCATGTCTCAAGATTCTTTGTTTTTGTAGCTAGCTCTTATTCACTGCTAATATGCAAGGAAAATGTTCTTTCTTAAGCAAAGAATGTTATTCTCTCTATATGAGAGATTTTACAAGGCTGTACTGACCACCGTAATGTATATAGTTTGTTAAAGGCGTGCCTTAAGTTTCAACGGATCATATTCAAACAATGCCATTATTATTATTTTTTTAAAGGAACAATGTCTTTATCAGATTACCAAGAAAAAAAGTACTTTCCGTGATACTCCCTTAGTATTGTATAAAGTAATCTACTGCGATCCATATGCATTTATGTGGTTTTCATTTTGTGGAATGACCAGATTGATAGTCTTTTACTGTATAGAGTATGACTAATCAAATTCCTAAACAAGCTGTTAGATTTGACTTTAACAGAATTATCAGTAGACTAAAGAATTTGAAAACACAAGAATTACCCATTTGTTTCTGTCTGAATACAAGGAACCACCCTAGTTTCTATGCCTGCCAGGCTCCATACATGATGATACATTTTGTGATTAAATGTGTTGATTTTGAATATTTAAAATTATCTTTACACGATTTTTAAATGATTTGTTGCCTAGATTTTTACCTATTTTATATATTGATGTTAATGTGTTTGTGACATTAGTTTGAATTAATGTTACCTACAAACTTTTCGCTTACAAATGATATATATATATATATATAAGTTAAAGGAAATGAATCCGACGGTATGAGTATATATAAAAAGATATGAAAACACCACAAAATGCTGTTAAAGTGAAAATATTTTATAACATAGCTGATATCATGTGACTTTTGTCTCCGCTCTTAACAACACGGAATATAAACAAGCTCTGATGATGATTTTCATAAAATCGAAATATTGTTCAATATCAGCTATGTTATAAAATGTTTTCACTTTAACAGCATTTTGTGGTGTTTTCATGTCTATATATATATATATATATATATATATATATATAAAGCAGGATTTGGCATTAAATAGCCCACAAAGAATGATATGCCATAAAATTCAACCAATCAACCAACAGTATTTGATTAAATAAGGGAAATAATGAAATTCTACAATGTGATGTCATAATTTGAGTAAATTTATTTTTTGCAAAAAATTATTCAAAATCAATCCAAGATTGTTTTTTCTAATTTGTGTATATGGGAGTCCCTGTGGCATAGTGGATAATATATTTGACTGCTACTGTTACATAATTGTTAGTACTCTAACACTTATGTACAGTTAGTGTAAAAACCAAAATGGCCGGCAGCCTTGAAGGATTTGAGTGACAAGTCTTGATCGCATCCTGATTCCTTTTCCGGTGGATACCATGAGAATCGGTGGAGAAGGCCCTCTTCTGGGTTAGATTAGAAAGAGTTAGTATTGGTCGAATGACGGAGGTAGTAAAACATGTTAAGTGTGCTGCCGACTCAATCTGCTTACTGCGCAGTGGGGATTTCGGAATAAGATATGATCTAAAGAAAATTGAAGTCTTGGGTTATTTATCCAAAAACTACCAATGACCAGGTCTTATGATAGACGAGAAATCCCCAATGGAAGACCAGACACAAAATCCCCAAGACAAAGTCCAGACACTAGAAGAAGAACAGAAGATACTAAAGACAATCAGAAGAAGAATAAAGAGAGTATACAACACTACATTTCATGGAGTTCAAATTTCAGTCATGCTATTATGTTCACTTTTGGACAATTGTCCTTAAGAAAAGGATTAAGAACCCCCTCATCCCCTGGTTATGGGCTAAATTGTACCACTACAAGGGTGGTTTTGGCATTACATAATTGAAGGGTGATATGCTATTAAACAAAGAAACCAAACCAAAAATATAAATATAAATTGGTGTATATTTTTTCTCTGAAGACTGTTTTCTTTTCAAATTACCTATGTATTGTTTTTTATATAATTGTAAAACTGTGTAAACATTAAAGGGCAAAGAAAGAAATCCCAAACTATAATTTTAATCTAAAACTTTAATTGCTTTACTAAAACTGTATAAGAGCAAAGGAAGAAATCCCAAACTATAATCTTAATCTAAAACTTTAATTGCTTTACTAAAACTGTATAAAAGCAAAGGAAGAAATTCCAAACTATAATTTTAATCTAAAACTTTAATTGCTTTACTAAAACTGTGTAAGAGCAAAGGAAGAAATTCCAAATTATAATTTTAATCTAAAACTTTAATTGCTTTACTAAAACTGTGTAAGAGCAAAGGAAGAAATTCCAAACTATAATTTTAATCTAAAACTTTAATTGCTTTACTAAAACTGTGTAAGAGCAAAGGAAGAAATTCCAAATTATAATTTTAATCTAAAACTTTAATTGCTTTACTAAAACTGTGTAAGAGCAAAGGAAGAAATTCCAAACTATAATTTTAATCTAAAACTTTAATTGCTTTACTAAAACTGTGTAAGAGCAAAGGAAGAAATTCCAAATTATAATTTTAATCTAAAACTTTAATTGCTTTACTAAAACTGTGTAAGAGCAAAGGAAGAAATTCCAAACTATAATTTTAATCTAAAACTTTAATTGCTTTACTAAAACTGTGTAAGAGCAAAGGAAGAAATTCCAAATTATAATTTTAATCTAAAACTTTAATTGCTTTACTAAAACTGTGTAAGAGCAAAGGAAGAAATTCCAAACTATAATTTTAATCCAGATAAGAAATATTAATTTGTCTTTTGTGCATGTAGCTAGGATGATGTGTTTGATGTCTTTCACTGCCTTTCCATTCTTTTACTCCTGATTCCAATTTCATGAGTGAACACTGAGAAATATGTGAAAACAGTTATTCACCTCTTTGTATTGTCACCAAAATTAATTCTTTAAATGAGTTGTTTACTAAATGCTTTTCCTTGTGTAAATCAATGGCTCTTTGCAAAGACAACCTCTGGCAACTCCATCAGTCTACATAGCTGTTGATTAACAGCATTCATGTACAATGAGAAATTACTTATCTACATTCTGTGTAGTTTTTATTGGGTACACCACTTAGTGGACAGAATTTTCCCGCCTGCAGCTGTTGATTGGTTTAATTTTCTCAGAAATGTTACAATCAAATTAAAGTTAGAACTTTAATTGGTGAATTGTAGATCTAAGACGTGTGTGTGTGTGTGTAACAAAAATCAGAAAACTGTCCATACTTTTCATGACCTATCTAGGTACTAGAAAATCTCCCATCAACAAAAAGTGTGGTACGAAATTATTGTCACACCCTACATACAAGGTGTGTCAAAAAAGTATCGAGATTGTTTCGTACTTTTTGACACACTTTGTATTCTGAAAAGATTAATGTTCCATTCATTGTTCATTTCTATCTCAGTAAATACGGCTCAATCTCAATACTTTTATGACACAGCTTGTGTGTGTGTGTGTGTGTGTGTGTGTGTGTGTGTGTGTCTAAAATATTCTAAACGTATCTATAACCAGATTTACATATATCCATATTTTCTAATTGAAAAAGAAGTTAAAAAATGTGTTTTCCTCTACAGCCCAGATTATATTTGTATTACTTTAAGCCAGTTTAGCTTGGTCTGTAGAGCATCTGCCTAGGAATCACAACATTCCTGGTTTGATAACAGCCCTCACCAACTCAGCGCATGAGTAACATAATTTGGTTAATCTGATTTGTGTGGTAAAATGGGGAGCTGATAATAGGTGTGGTGCTTCAACTCAGCAAAAAGAGAATCTCCCTGGTCTTGTGCTAATGAATAGAAGATAGACTCCCTCACTGTTTGGCTGATACTGACAATAGGCCATTCTGCTAACTTTACTTTTTTATTGTTTAAAAGTGCTTAAGGAATATATTTATAAATGTAAATATATTTATTTATATAATGGAT
Source organism: Doryteuthis pealeii (assembly GCA_023376005.1). Classification (NCBI taxonomy): domain Eukaryota; kingdom Metazoa; phylum Mollusca; class Cephalopoda; order Myopsida; family Loliginidae; genus Doryteuthis; species Doryteuthis pealeii. Next base: position 111,360,849 of record CM042147.1, on the reverse strand, counting down.
AAAAGTAACCTACTCGAGTTTCATCGTCTAATTCGTCAGGGTTACATCTGTTGAATTAATCGAGTTTTCGATTAATCTCAGTTGGTACAATACATGCCCATTGGAATGGGACTTATCTTTTATAGACGAACGCTTGTTTATATTTTCAAAGATTCATCGTGAACCGTTTTTGTTTATTGGATTAAAAATTTATTTGTGGGGATTATTTTTTCAATTACTATATAATTTCCAACGATCGTACCCGTACCCACCGGTAAGCTACTACTCGTACATTAACACATATAAATGTAAATAGAAAGTTTGTGTCCTAAGAATGCTAAATATTTTTTACTAATCTTGAATTCTAGAGCAAAATTTTCCCAAATGTCTACATACGATATTGTCAATAATAATAGACAAGTTTGTTTTTAACATAGAACTTTCTTGAGCTAACATATATATGTGTGTGTGTACTCTTCTGACTATTCTCAGCAGACATTCCATAAATAGAAGAGACTTCTTAATGTGTCTTGACCATTATTGTCATTTCTGTTAGAAATACTTATTGTATTCCCAAGTGGTAATGCTAACTTCTAATAGCATGTAAACTTAGTTTGGTTCAATGCTTTCAGAACAGATTTAGTGTAAGTCCATTAATTTACTTGAAAATATAGTAAGCCTCACCCTCGGCCATTATTTTCGAACAGCCAATAAAGTGAAAACCTACAATGATTTGTAAGACTAGCACACTAATCACTTTAAGCTTGCATCCAATTGTAAACATACTTGCTCATTAATTTAGATTTTTTTTATATATGTAATTTTGTGTTTTTTATTATCAAGAAATTATTTTGTTTAAACAAGTGGTTCTGTCTGTCTAAAGATATTCTGAAAAGAGCAGACAACAACAATTTTGTTTTTATTAACCGATTCTCAAGTAGCTCTAATAGAAATTTGAGTAAGAAGGTATCATTTATATATGACATATTTTATTTGCTATATGTTCCTTGTTTTATACTTACCCAACATTTACACCAGGTGGGTGAGAACTAATAGCAGATTAGTCGATTGTTTGGTGCCTAAGGCACCCTGAAGGGGAATACTGACAGAACTAAGCAATTTTTGAACTCTCACTTACTCAGTAGGAGTTTTCATTCATACTGGGTACTTCCTCACTAAGGCGACCTTGTGTCACATTTTGACCTTGTGGAGAGCCAAAATCAATGCTTGTATATTCCTTATTTTCTTTTAAAATTCATATAAATTTTCCATGTAGACAAGCTGGAAGTGACACAAGGTCAATCTTTTAAGACAACAAAAATTTTGTTTTTATTAGCCAATTCTTAAGTAGCTCTAATAGAAATTTGAGTAAGAAGGTATCATTTATATATGACGTATTTTATTTGCTATATGTTCCTTGTTTTATACTTACCCAACATTTACACCACGTGGGTGAGAATTAATAGCAGTTTAGTTTATTGTTTGGTACCTGAGGCACCCCTGAAGGAGGAAATGCTGACAAAAGTAAACAATATTTGCTCCAACCCCTCCCAACAGGAGTTTTGATTCATGCCAGGTACTCTCTCACTAAATCAACCTTGTGTCACATACATGTCGAAATACAATGTTGAAAGACCCAATATTTTCAAGGAACCCAGCCAGAAAAACTACTCGGATACATAAAAGAAGCACACATCTACAACAAAATCTAAAAATCTTCCAAAAAAAATGAAAACACAAAAATATGTTTAAAAAAATCATCTAAAAGTTTCATTCACAAAAAATATGTAAAAAAAAAAAAAAAACCTTTAGAAAATTAAACATTATCACCAATTCATTTCAAAAACGTGGTCGGCATTAAATGACCCATTGAGGTTGATATGACGTAAAACAAGAACAAATCAAATCAAGGAACCCAGGAAAATGATATCACTGATGACTCTTTTTCATCAAAAAGATTTTGCGAAATAACAATTATAATAGCATAACTTTATTATTTATTAAGTTTAGTAGAAATCTTTTTAGAAAGTAAGCTGTAACAGAGAATTGGTTTAATGATGTTAAAACTCTTATCTAAAACCTTTGTAACATTGGACTGTAGGTCTGATTTTGTGAATGTCTACTTATACAATAATAACGAGTTTGTGTCTAAGATAGAAATAAACAAATTCTTTCCTATCTCCATGTATCCACTTTCATTTCTATCTTTACCTGCTCTACTACAAATGTCAGAAAATAATGTCACATGGAAACAATGTAATATATTTATCAAACCAGTTAAACAAATTCAAGTCTGCAGTACCAGAAATAAAACTTTTATTGTTAAACATCTTGTGTGAATGTCATTCCAAAGTTTAGCAAAGAAGAAAAGAAAAATGAAAAGAGTGATAGAAAACACGCAACAAAGCATTTCTTGTACAAAGATATAAGCTAACTTTTGTTATTTGATTATGTAAGAAATATAAACAAATAATAAAAGTCAAGACAATTCTTTCAATGATTTATTATTTGATAAAGTGACACAAGGAAGCATTAAAAAAAAACAAAGCATTAGATATTTCACAAGTCTGCAGATGAAGAAAGATAAAAATCAGACAATTTATTGTAAAATCTTGAGCAACAATTTCTTTTCTTAACTCTTAACATCCTGTTGAGATTTTTCTAAGTCCAGAGCATTCCTATAAGGATATATAAAAAAAATGGCTAAAAATGACCTTTGCATCTAAAGTTACCTATTATTTCCCTTAAATCAAAGATTTCTACATACATTTAATATCAAATTTAAACAAAGGCTATTGTTTGGGGCTGATTAGTTAAAATGAATGTGACTTCCAGCCGGGTGGAATGAGGTGGTATAGGACTTTAAGAAATGTTGCCATTAAACTAAAACTCACTTGCATTTGATTGAATGTATGTTTTAATGTTTGTGATAATTTCTATTGAATCTCTTTATTATACACACACACACACACACACACACACATACACATAGATATGCATACTAACTCCTCCACACATGTAGGATGTGACTGTCAACTTGAGTGGAGTTTAACAGCTTTGAATTCAGTTTTCCTTCTCGCCTACTTGATTAACCAAGGTTCAAGAGTCCAGTCTATTTACTCATAGCTGGAGAGAGAATAGTTGGATTCATACCTTTCCCCAAGGGTATTAGCACTGTGAAATGAAATCAGCCTTGTCCAAGATTTGAACTCGAGTCACAGCCCATTTCCTACTATGATGACCATTACACCACACTCCTCTACACACACACACACACACACACACACACACATATATATATATATATATATATATATATATATATATATATATATATATATATATATTGTTTGTTTGGTGCAATGTATGGAAAACAAGAAGATTTGAATATCTTCACTTGAAAAATATGAAGAAATATTCCTGCTTCAACAAATATATATATATATATGTGTGTGTGTATCTATTAATAATGGAGATTCGCTTCCAGTTTTTGTCTGTAACAAAAACTACGTCACTGCTTACGTCACATTACCCAAAATTGTCATAACAGAATAAATACACTCAAAATTTGAACATGCAACATTAGACAGTCCTCATTGTTTTTTAAAACCAGTTTTAATAAATACATGGCTGGTATTATATATCTATATATAGTTTGTTTTATTTTAATACATATTTAAAGTTTACATTTCAAATTGTTTTATTTTTTAATCTTTTAATGAATTTGATGATTTTTCTTACTTAGGGTACAAACTCACTGACATTGTATTTTTAACTCCCACCCCTCAGGCAATATGTTTCAAAAATCTATTTTTACATCGCATGGAGGGTTTTTTTAAATTTTGTACTAGTGTATATATATATATATATATATATATATATACACACACACACACACACACACACACACACACACACAATGAGATAATGATAATAAAAACAAGATAAAAATTAATGACCCTGAGTTTCACATTGATGATTCTCAGGTGAGATGTCTTGAATACTAACTCACACTGAGGATCAACAATGTAAAACTTAGCTATGAGTTTTTATCTTGTTTTTATTATCATCCTATATTTTGATATTGTTCTGCATTTTTGTGCATAGATCACTGTAAATATTTTACAGATAAAAAGCTTTTAATAATAATAATAATAATATATAATCACACACACACAAACACACATACTTTAATTCTTCTCTCTGACTGTGTATTTAGGTCTCTTGACAAAGATGCTTATGACCACATTGCTGCCACCTATTATCTAATGGTTGAACGTAGACTGAAGGCAAAACAAACAGAAGCAACCTCATCATCTTCAATTTCTGGAACCTGCCACTTCCGAAAGAATTCAGCTCCTGCTGATGGCAAGCCTCATCTCGAACCCCTTGCTCTATCTCCACGGTAGGTTTTGAACTTTTTTTTATGTGCCCTTTTTTTTTTTTTTTTTTTTTTTTTTTTTAATGTAAATGATCATATGTATGTACTCACTTATCTATATGATTTTTTTTTTTTTTTTTTTTTTTTTTTTTTTTTTTTTTTCAATTTTTGTATTATTGATTTTATTATTTCATATATAACAAAAAGTTAATTTCTACATTTTCAAAGCATTCATCAAATCCCCTTCCCCTTCCAGCCTTAATTCAAACATCCCACAATCCAGCTACAAAGAACTGCTGCCCAAGCTTTTAATAGAAGATATACATTCTGAATATTTTTTTCTTCCTTTTACAAAATGTTTTGTTCAATAAAGTTCTGGCTATATTTATAAATCCTTTGACAGGAATTGATATTTGAAAAGAAGTTTCACTTTTAACTTAACTGATTTTTATACATTTAATTATTGCCTTGTTATTGTTAAAATGTAAATGTTTATATTATGTAGATGTTCAGTAAAAAATTTTTTTTAAATATTTAGGCTGAATAACACTTGTTTCAGGGTTTTGAGTTGACCATATCTTTCTTAACATAATCTCTTTAAAGTTTTTATATCTTATATGAAGGATTCATTTTACAAATTTTAACATTTTCATTGAAAAAGTAAACTAGAATATATATATATATATATATATATATATATATATATATATAATTTCACATTCTCATAAAGTCAAATTGGATTAATTGATTTTTATCTGGCAATGGATCTGTTGTTGTTATATATATATATATATATATATATATATGATTCAAAATGTATATATCATGAATTTTACTTATTTCAAATACTTGTTTCATATAAATAGGTAAATCAGTAAGTCCATAACCTAATAAATTGGGGGGAAAAAAACCAACACTTATACAACAAATATTTAATTCTCAACATAATAATATTCCCTTGTTAATAAGCTTCAGTACATGTTTGTCAACATATTCGTCCACCATTATACAGTGAAAATTCCCAATAAAAATACATCTAATAACTATCAGACTTACTGATCTACCCTTGTATTTCACTGGTTATGTTATATTTTATTTTGATGGTAGCAGGGTGATATTGAGTATAGATACAATAAAAAAAATATTTTTAAAATTGAAAATGTACTCCCTACATGGACTGCTTTGTCTACCTGGACTTATTTTTTTATTATTATATAGTCCTGATGACTCCAATTCAGAGCCAGGAAAAGCTTTTGATGTCAAATAAGTACGCTTATCTTTATCAATATTGATTCTAGTCAGATTGGTAGGATAAAAAATACAAAAGAGCAAAAGTAAAGTTGATAGAAATTACAGTGGTACCTTGACTTGTGAGTTTTCTTAGTAATGAGCTGTCACTTGGTTGATTTTTTTTTTATTTTTTTTTTTTTATACAAGCAAGCTTTAAACTAAACATTTGTTTTAAAATTTATTACACCAAAGAAAAATATTTTTTTAGAAAACATTAAAACATATTACAGCACATAATTCATTACATTCTATTTTATTATGTTTTTATACAATACAGTGCTATTTTTCTTATTAAAAAAAAAAGATGTACCCAAAAAAATTATAGTATTTCAGTTTATTTCAATTGATTTGATATTTGAGGAAATTGAACTATGAATGGAATGAATTAAACTCATAAGTCAATGTACCACTGTATGTGAACATAGTTTTTGTTTTCATTTAGCTATTCTAGTTTAAAATCTCTCTGGGAAGATAGTAGTACTAGATACAGCCTTTTTTAAGGCTAAGATTGACAGATATCATTTGTTTTTGTTTTGATATTTTGTGTATCTTAATTGATCAAAAATTGTATTTTTCCTTTCTCAGTATTTTTGTTTGATACTTGTGTCAGGAAAATATTTTTGCAACAAGAAATATTCCAAAAGCAAACCAGAAAAAAAATGTTATTCAAATGTAAAACAAAATAACTTGGTAGAAAATGTGTTTGGAAAGTTAGTCATTTCTTTAGGTAGTCAAATTCAAGTTTATTTATTTTCATTTATATTATATAAAGCAAAATTTCATATTAAGTTTAAAATCACTTTTTCAATTAACTTTAGTTATTTCTTCATTTTTTTTTAAACTATACTTTTGTCAGCTTAATATATTTTAATGTTTTAGGTCCAAGCTAATCAGAAATTGATAAAAATTAGTTCTTAGATTTAAAAGACAGTGTTTTTAGATTTAGCTGGGACAAAATTTTACTTCAAATAATTTTTTTTTTTTTTTTTTTTTTTTTTTTTTTTTTTATCTGGTGATGTTTAGTTATGAAATCAGTCAAAAATATATAATTATCTGAAACTTAGTCATATAATGATATAAACTTAATTCCAAATATAAAACAGAATGTGACCAATTTTTTTTAAAATCTCATTGATGAACAAACTAGAATATTGAATATATAAATAAGCCACAAAATCATAAGCTGTACTAATATATATTCAGGGTATGATTTTATCATAACTTTAAATATTAGCCAACATTAAATGTTCCAGGTTTTTTGGCTTAATCTTTTTATTATTTTTTTATTTTTTTTATTAAAAGGGCATTGTTAAAACTGAAAATGTTTGATGTTGGCTAATTCTTCAAACTATGATAAAATCATCCTCTGAATACATTTTTTTTTCATATTTCATAAATTTACATACTGTCAGATTTCTTTCCATTTTCCCTGATATATATATATATATATATATATATATAAAACTGATAGCTTCAGATTATTTTTTGATTTAAAATAAAGAAATAGACTAATATTTGTATAGTTATATCTGACAGGCATTCACATGTGAAAGTTCTATATATATATCATGCTGTTTGCTGTCAAACATAAAAACTGTCTTATCAAAGTAAAATCTACCTACCAAATGGTTAGTTTGAAGTGCTCATCTCACTATCAAACAATCCATCTACTAAAGGACTATCTTTTCTGCTCAAAATAAAATACAGATTTTGCAGTTTGTATGCACCAAGAAACAATCATAAGAATGTATAACTACTTGCTTTGTACAACAAAGCTCCAGGCATTGTTAATAAGCCATTGTGCATTTTATATTTTTTTTTTTTTTTAAATTTTAACAACTTATTAACTTGACAATTCCTCGAAGCTGTAGCTGTGTTTGTATGGCTGCACTGCTTGGACTAATGAAACATATAGAGAAAAGGCTAGGTGAAAAGTCCACAAGGATGCTTGCAGGCTGTCTTGAACAAATCTTGGAAGCAGCACCCAACAAAAAAAAATTAGCTGTACGGCCACTTACTCCCTATCACACAAACCATCCAAGTAAGATGAACAAGACATGCTGGACACTGTTGGAGAAGCAAGGATGAACTTATAAGTGATGTTCTCCTGTGGACACCAGTGTAGACTGACCAGCAAAAACCTACATCAATCAGCTTTATGCAGATTCTAGATGCTGTGCGGAAGACCTGCCAAGGGTGATGATTGATAGGGACGGGTAGCAAGAGAGAGTGATGGGAATCCTTGCTGTTAGATCACTATCTTATAAATATTCAGTTTAATACAAAATGTCCGATTCTAAAGTTGTATAAGTAACTTGTAAGAATTTTAAAATTGTATTTAATGGTAGAAGAAAGAATTGCAGACTAAAGGAATTAAATTTTCATTGTGTGTTATTGATACTTGTTGCAACACACTTAGAGAATTATAACTATTCATCCCTAATTCAACTATGAACTGTTTATCTCGCTCATAAAGATTTTGGAATCCAAGTTTTACTAATGGTTGTTAAGGTAATGGAAGTTAATAACATTTAATAAGTCATTTTAAATAGATCTATTTAAATAAGTTTCTGGTACATGGAGTTGTCCTGTACATTCTAATATGCTATTGGATAAAATGTATCTTACATGTACTGTGGATTCTAGATGAACATCAGTTACAAGAAATACATGCTTAGTAAGATCAATTATATAAGAACCAAATCAAACCTGTGTAATATTTTGTTCCTTTTATAGGGAACATAATCTATGATTCCTCTGTGTTCATGCAAGCAGAATTCACTATGCATTAACTTCTTTATAAGGGGACTTTTTTTCTTTTAAGACTGTAACTTGGTTTTGTCATCAAGACACTATTGATGTAGCATGTCTTGGGTGGGAAAAGCCTGGCAGAGTCCATCTCTATCAAAGTCTGGTTTGAATTCAGTTTTCCTTCTTCTAGACATGTTTCCATGCCGAGGTTAAAGATATCGATCTGCCCTACTTTTTACCCGTAGTTGGAGAGAGAATAGTTAAATTTGTACCTTTCTCACGGCTATTAGCACTGTGAAATGCAAACAGCTTTGTTCAGGATTTGAACTCTGGTAGCCTGGTCCACTTCCTACAATGCTAAATATTACACTACAAACGCCTCCTTTAAGGACATCTAATTGTTTTTAATGTATTTAAGAAGTTCTTGTCTTATTACAATTTCTACAAATGTAGCAGCTCAACTTGCCTAGGAATCGCAAGGTTACGGTTTCAATACTAGTCCTCGCCAATTCAACGCATCAGTAGCATAGTTTGGGTAAATCTGATCTCTACGGTAAAGTATCTGGGAGCTGATGGTAGGTGTGGTGGTCCACCTCATCAGAAACAATCCCCCTGGTCGAGTGCTAGCAAAAAGGGGATAGACTCCCTTGCTGTTCGGCTGATATCAACAATAGACCAATCCACAACTTTTTTTTTTTTTTTTTTTTTTCTACTTACTACTCTTTTTACTTGTAGCAAGAGTTGAAAGTCCTGGCTCATCAGATAAACATGTTAGTTCTTTAATCGGCCATTCTGACAATAAAATAATTAGTATGAGTTTGAACCTGTTTGTAAGGACCTCTACTCTGAACATGTCTTATATGGTTATTACTTGTGTGTACTTATAAAATCAGTGATGTCAAAATAGCAGGAAAAGTCAGCTTGTTGAGTTAATTTGCACACATACTGACCAATGAATAAATAATACTATCTTTTTATTGTTCTTTCATCACTTAGGTCATGAAATGATTTGTTTTTTTCTTCACAGGATCAAAAAGTATCTTTAGAAAGTTATGATTTCCATTAATTATATAATGATATTGATTATCTTAATTGCCATAAAAATATTTACTTTAGCATTTTTTTTAAATATATGTGGCTAGATAAATAGGATATTGTGTACCTTTTTTTTTTTCTGTAACAATTTGGCTCAGGTTAACTAAAATCTTTTAATTTTTAGTTGCTTTTATTTCTTTACCACAACTCAATTGGCCCAAATGAGTTGTTCATTTACACACACATGCACGCAAGCACACACACACACACACACACACACACACACACACACACACACACACACACTGATTTGGCTTGGGTTTGAATTTAAGATTAACAAGATGTTTACTTTTGTAAATCATCGGGGTATAAAATATTTACTTTATAATCTATTGAAGATGTCATCATGAATCAATTGGAGTTATTATTCTATTATTATAATAATAATTACTTGATTCATTTCATATATGTGAGTATTTTAGTGGGTCAAGCTTGTCACTGTTATCAACCAACATGCTAATTTGTTTAAATCTTTTTTTTTTCTTCTTCTTCTTTAGTGTAAGTCAACATCAGCCCTATTTTATTTCCCATCTCACTTCACACTCTCTCTGTCTCTCTCTCTTTTTTTTCTCTCTCTCTCTGTCTCTCTCTTTCTCTCCGTTTCTTCAACACTATTTTTTCTGTTTACTTGGTCCTTCTACTCTTTAATTATTTCTCTATCTTTCGGCAAACAGTTTTTAACATTATTTTAATAATTTTTAGATCTTTTGGCTTCAATGGAATTGATTCCTGTTACAGGTAAATTTCCATGGTTTTTGTTTTTGCTATCATAATCCACACCGTACCACACTGTTCCTACTACTTGGTTCGTTGCACCTATTTTTGTTTGATCTTAATTGTGAACGTTTTTATATAAATTTTTCTTTTCAACTTGGTGAGAGTGGTTTGATTTTGCCAAGTTCTATTTTTGATGACTCCAAGGATTTAAGTATAACTCAAAAAGTTATAAGATTTGTTAAACCTTGAAATATGAACTCAAACATGGAGGCAGATCTTAATTATTTATAAAAATATTTTTTTTAATGTTATAAACACAAAAGAAAGATACTTTTATTTTATATTTTATCTTGCTGTAAATTTTGCACTTATGAGATGATATAATTTCTGCATGTTATATTCTCGGATGATTTTGTGTATTATATTTTCAAGGTAGACATTTTTTAAAATCTTCAATTTAAAAAAAAAAAATAATAATAATTTTGCAATATTTTAGAATATATTTAAAAAGTATATTTTAAAACCAAATCTTTAAAAACCTAAATTTATATAGTGAAAATATTTTATAAATTTGGATAAGTATAAGTAAAGATATTTTCAATTCATGAATTATTCTAAATATAAATGTAATGGTGTGTATACATACATATATATATATATTTACTTAAACTTTTACCAAACATTTTATAAATGTTTTGAAGTTCCTCCTCTGATTGGCACCAATTGATTTTGGACACTTTTTATCTACTAATACTGATCACCATATTACCAATACAATTTAATCAAACTGCTCAAAATTGTTTTGAGACCCACCCACCCCAACATTAGACATATAAAATGCGACAGAAATAACTCCCACATTTTAAACTGTCACCTGTGTGATGCAAGGGAACTTAGGCAAGTGGCAATGGTATCTTCATCTAACTAATGTTTTACCATCTTTATTTTATTTATTTATTTTATTATTATTATTATTAGTAGTAGTATACAATAATGGCTTGGACCAAAATACACCATGCATTTGCTGTTGAAACATTTTTAAAGACTGGTGAATTTGTAATTGCTACGCAGACAGCTTTTCGTACTCCTTTCATGTTGTTTTGGAATGATGCTGTTCTGGATAGAAAATCAATACTGCTATAGATTGAACATTCTATCTGGAACAGTATAATTCCAACATAATATGAAATGAGCACAAAAAGCTCTCTGTGTAGCAATTACAGATTCACAAGTCTTTAAAAAAGAAATCAACCTGCAGGGGCACAGTGTGCACCAGTCCAAACCATCATAAAAGATCATAACTGTGGTCGTATCTTGAGTGGAGGGGGATGGGCATCCATTAACTCAATGGAGCTACCGTTGCCACTTGCCTAAATTCACTTGCACCACACAGGTGATAGTTTAAAATATGGGAGGTATTTCTGCCACACTCTTTACCTCAGAATTAAAGATAAATGAATAAAATCATATTGGCATTCTTATCATGTTTTGAGAACTTGTGTGAGAAGCAAGTTTAATATGAAAGTTTATATTCCTTGCCAAGTGTCAGAATCTTACTTACTTTGTCCAATAATCTTTGAGAGTGTCAGGGTAATATACTGGATCCTTCATGACATCTTTAGAGCAATTGGAATTTACTTGACAGTACCCAATACCCTATAAGACCTGTTGGTTTATAGCAGGGGTCGGCAACCTCCAGCCCACGGGCCACATCCGAGACTCGAGTCATTTTCGTCTGGCCAACCAACTTAACTCCTGGACTCCAATGAATCCATTATTTGGAAGTATATATGCTTGGGAACAATTGTTTCCGAGAATGAAATATGCTAAAAGTCATTTAACTCTTTGCCTACCAAATTTTCCCCACGGCTGTACCAAATTTTCTTGGTATTTTTTTACCTGCATGATGGGGTATTTCAAAGTTCACTATTCATTCAACTCAGAACTCATTCTATTCAAATAAAGTCCTATTATCATGGCCCTCCTTCAAGACTCTGCATAGCAGTTTGGCCCTCTCTCTCCAAAAGATTGCCGACCCCTGGTTTATGGGGTATTGCCAAGGAAGAATTCATGCACACATCTGCATTGACTACTGTCATGGCAGTAACAAAACCTTTATCAAAGACATCTCATAACAAAAGGAAAGACAAAGAGAAGAAAATTCCTGCCTTTCCCCAAGGCATTAATATGAAGTGAATACACAATCTCAACTAGAATTTGAACTCCGTTGTGTGGTCCTATTTTATGCACTGATACCTGTCACACTACCTCACCCTTTGCTTGCTACAAAATAGAACATTTTTCATTCAAGTGATGAGAAAATAGGAACTTCCACAGCAATTAGAGAAACATTTATGGAAAAAAAAAAAAAAAGACTTTTTTTTTTAATCTTTTTTTTTTTTTTTTTTTAAGATTGGTTTGTTTTCCGTTTTATTTCTAAAGCACATTTCAGGCCACAGTCATCTTAATATTTTTGGCTTGATATCAAATAATTCTATACACTTAAAAATCAAAGTTACCTTCAGCATTAATTATATATATATATATATATATAATTTGGTTATCTAGAATTTGAACTAACAAGCTATATACAAAAATCCCAAAGTGGGCAATTTCTGAAGAGCATGTACATATGAATGTTGCTGTTAAGCCAACATGGAAAACTTGTATATAGTGTGAAATGTTTGAATTTCTTTACTTTTATATAGAAGATAAATAAAACTGAAATATTAACTTTTTTTTAAAGTGGGAGAACCCCACAACCCCCAAAAAACATAACCTCAAATTCAAAAATAAGTTTGTACAATTATCTGATGAAGAAATATATTTAAAAATGAATCCTTTTAAAAGTTTTTAAGTTATAAATTTTATACAAAAATTCAGTATTCTGTGCTTGACCCAATAATAATTTGTAAAATTTGAGGATATTGATTGACTAAATATGACTAATTACAAAAGTCAGTTTTAATATTGATCTAGAAAAGGTTTTTAAGATCATTTTGTTTTTGGATGTATTTGATTAAACAAGCATTGGAATATTTCTTTGATTTAAAAAAAAAAAAAAAAAAAAAAAAATATATATATCAATTGTCTAAATTTACTTGAATTATAGACAAATGTCTACAGTGGGGCATATTCTTAATTATAATATATATATATTTTTTTAAATAATGATAGATACATAAGCATATATCTATATTAATTTTCATCTTGTGCTCAATATTAGACATATATAGCAAAGTAATTATACAAGTTCATAAAAAAAAATGATTCATTAATATTCCTAATCAGAAACTGAATTCCTGCAGTGATAAGTTAGTCATATTTATTGAAACTTTGTAAACTTTGAATTTGTATTCAGAACTATTATTGATCAATGTTTGAAGGATATCATAATTTAATTTTAATTTTTTTTTTTTTTTTTAATAAAACATAACATTTTCGCAACTTGCTTTTGCTGTTAATTTGGAGCCTATTTGGCTTAATGCTTTTCTACAATATAAGAAAATCCGAGTATTTTATGTAAAAAAAACAAAAAAAAGGGATTATTTTTTACTTATTTTGCAATATTGTAGTATTCAAATATTGACTTTCTAGGTCTATTGCATTTCAGTATTGGACATTGGTCAGTCTTTCTAACGTAATGATAGATGATGACCCACTTGAAATTTCTCTTCCATGGTTTGGTTCAATATTTCATAAAGAATGAATTGTTTATTTTCAGTTAAATCCTTGGATTAGATTTGAATCAAAATCATAATCATCAAGCCTTTTTATTATTATTATCATTATTATTAAAGAGAATTTTAAAGTAATATTTTTTTTTTTTTTTAGTTTTAGTTTTTTTTAAACTAAAAAGAAAAAAAAATGCAATGCTAATAATATTAAATTTGTACCATGAATGTTTTCAACTAAATAACAGCTGTGCAAGTGTAACCTTTAATAGAAACAGTACAAGGCCACCAAAAAAAAAAAAGAAAAAAAAAGAAAGAAATGGTCCAGTCTGGAAAATCTGGAAATGCAAAACTAATTGTTGAAGGCAACTTTCAATAACCAATATTCCTCTTGCTGCCTGCGCCACGACTGCTGCTATTGCCTCCACCTTTTTTTCTTTCTTTCTTTCTTTTTTTTTTTCCTTCCTTTTTTTCCCCTTCTATTTTCACTTTATTCTCTTCCCTCTTTCTCTCTCTTTCTCTATTGCTGCTATTGCTACCTTCAGTCCCTGACCCTCAGGATCCCACTGGACGTTATTATTACTTTGTAGTTTTTCTTTTTCTTCCTTACCCCACCCTTTCCTTTTTTTCTTTTTTTTTTTTTTTTTTTTTTTCTCCCTTTTTTCTCTCTCTTTAAAGACAATTTGTATTATTTTATTATTCAGCAATGGATGCTTTTTTTTTTTTTTAAAGTGGTTGGTTGCTTTCTCTCTGGTTATCGCTCAATCCCATTATCCTCTCTCACTCTTTTTTTATCCTATTTCCTTAATTTTTACTAACTTATAGAATGAGGATATGTTTTTTTTTTTTTTATTTCTTATAAACCTTCTGGGTAAACTCAATCGTATATATACATAAATTGGTATAAGATTTCATAATCAAAAAAGAATATTTTAGAATAATTTGAAATCTTTTTTTCCCTTTTTAAACCTGTTATAGAATTTTCTTTTAGATTCTTAGATTCCTAACCCTTTTTCTACTTTAAGGTTTAAAAAGAATCTTCAGATTTATTTTATTTAAAGGAATGGTTTTATACTACAGTCATTTTTTTTAATTCTATAATAATCTTTTCATTTTCAGCATTTAAAAAGTAAAATCTTTTCTTTAATAAATACAAAAAGATTAAATTTTAATAAGAGCTTTTAAAATGATTTTTCTTTAGGTTTTACAAAAATGTTTTTTGAATTAATATTTTTCTTTTATAAATTTTCAGCATTTAGAATATTAAATTATCTATATTTGATTTATCATAAAAAGAAAAACTTTTCTTGGATTTTTCTTTCTGTGTGTATTATTAGATTTAAAACATTTGACTTGTTTTGAGAAAAAATCTTAAAATAATTTGATAAAAATGTTGTAAACCTGAAAAAGAAATATTCAGCTTTCTAAGATGGAAAAAGTTTTGATTTACATTTTTTTTCCATACACGAAACAAAGAATTTGACACTATGACATTTACTGTATTCACATGTGCTGTTCATCTTATTCAATTAGATTTGATGATGATTTCTGACAACTGACATGTCTTGATTCTTGTACTAAAGTGCTATCACAGTATCAAGAAGGAAGGAAGGGAAAAAAAGGAATTAAACATAAGGAAGAAGAGGTGGTATTTTTTCTTTCCTTTCAGTTCTTCCTCCTATTTTGAATTGCTTCCTTGTTTTCTTGGTTCATCTTCTTCCAAGAGTTTACCAAGATGATTATTATGATTATACACAGCAATGAATATGCTGAAGTTTCGCAATCTTCCTTTCAGTGTCTGGTTTCTTAATTTTCTTTGAATTTTCAATTGAAATTATTGACTTATTGCTTTCCAAACAAGAGGCATTGGGCTCTTTTGGTTTCATACAAAACCTTATCAAATTCTGACAAACAGGATCAAATCAATCTCTTCCTCTTATATATATATATATATATATATATATATATATATAATCACACACACACACACACACAGCTCCTCAGTAAAGTTAATCTTTGATTTGATCAGTATCAAACCACAGAAGGATTACCTGCATGAAATCAATTTACTCTAAATTAATGCCAATGTTTTTAATTTGATTTAGTCTTTTTATTGTGTTAAAAATATCAAATGGTATCAATATTCTTCTAAGATTGAATATTTAATTATGTTTTTTTTATTTATTTATTTATTTTTTTATAAACCTTCTCGGTAAACTCAATCGTATATATATAAATTGGTATAAGATTTCATATGCAAAAAAGAATATTTTAGAATAATTTGAAATCTTTTTCCCCTTAAACCTGTTATAGAATTTTCAAAGATTTGTATATTTGTCATTGATAAATAGTGACATATATATATATATATATATATATATATATATATATATATATATATATCAATTTGATGTTTGTATTTCTGTAGGAAGACATCTCTTGAATTTGTTATTATCCCTATAAAGTTATTAAGATTGTTATCATAAAAAAAACCTGCTCATCCTATAAAACATGTTTAAAAGAAAACTTACTGAATAAGTACTTAGAAATAAATGATTATGTACACATAGATGCATTTATTGCATATTTTGCCCAACAATGATATATTCTTTGTTCAAATATATAAACTACACATTACCAAACTTTTTTTTATTTAATAAAAAAAAAAGTTAAAAAATCCTTCATGCTTTTTTACAAGGATGAATCCTTTTATACCTATGTCCAGCTAATATTCATCATCTTTTATTTTATTTTTTAAAGCATGCATATCTTACTGACTTCCACTGTATAAACACTTCCCTTCCCCCCAACACAGTTACCTCAAAAACCATTAACCATCAGGAGGCAACAGCACAGTCAAACTTTTATGGAGGTTGTTGTCATGGTCGCAGATCTGCATGCTGCACTCGTTAGTTCTTAGTAATGGCATCTTTAATATTAAAAAAAAATGTTCCTAAAGTTATGTTTTTTTTTTTTTTACTTGCTAAATTCCTTAAAAAGAAAGAAAAAAAACTTTCACTTTTTCTTTCTCTGATATAAAAATTTTCTTCTTTCTCTCTTTCTAAATATCTTTAAACACTTCAGATTATCTTCAATGTTATCTATATTTACTGACCAAAACTAAAATGTATCTTGTTCAACAATTTTGCTTGCACTCATATATTCATTTTAATAAACCTTCTATTATAACTATCAATGTCTCTACTAAAAGAAAATTAATTTTTTTTTTTTTGGGGGGGGGTTATAGTCTCAAATAAGAGGTTTATTAAGCTTCTAATAAGAGTTTTAGAATTATAAAATAAATTTCTAAAGTCTTTATCAGAAATTTAGAAAAATAGTGAACAACTCAAAACATTTTTGTCAATACAAGTGATCCTTTAAAAAATAGTTTTTAGTGGTTATTTTTACAGAATCTCATATTGAATTATTTATTATTTAAGAAACAAAAAAAATAGTAGAAATAAAAATAAAAAAACTACTAAAAAGTATAATAATTAACATGTATTATACTTTTTAGTAGTTTTTTTTTATTTCTATTTTTTTTGTTTCTTAAATAATGAATAATTCAATATGAGATTCTGTAAAAATAACCACTAAAAACTATACAAGTGATAGATTATTTTGTATATATAAATCTTTTTATTAATACTAATATGCTCATTTTTGTTTATACATTTTGATGAGTATAATCACCCCCCCCCAAAAAAAAGATCGATTGTGCAATCCATTCATTGTTTTGAGGGCCACATGTGATTTTCAGTGTTTCCCCATGACATGTTTGTGGCACATATGTCGCTCTCAACTACATTTGAAATGTAGGATAAAATCTTGTAAAAATGTGAGTAGACACCTCTAATTTACCTTAAACAGTGAAAGGTTTAAATTTCAATTAATTTCTTACTTTTCACCTATTTTGAAATTAAGATAACAGATTCTAAAAGGAAAAATATTATTATTGAAAGGAAAGTAATTTCCAAGTAAATGTATTATAGCCTTTCTTGCTAAACTCTATTTTTCTTTCAGTGAATTGTTAAATAAAGAAAAGATAAGTAGAGATGCATACAAGTTCATTTCTGTTTTAATTCATCTGAAATTAAATTATTCTTGTAATAATAGAAAGTGGATCAAAAGTGGATTTTTTGTTTTAAAAAAAATGCTGTAAATAACCCCTATTTACAGCATTTTTTTTAAACAAAAGTTGTTTTTTTTTTAACTACTATTTAAATTTCCTATATCTATAAGTAATTTAATATGCTGAGTTCATTCTAACTGAAGTGGCTTAAAGTCTCATATTTAGAGAATTTCTAACCAGGTATTGAGTAATTACACAACTATTTCTATATAGATAAATATAAAAATGGTCAAATATTAATGCCAAATAAAGGTTAATAATTTTGGCATTAATATTTTAAAAACAAGTTACAATACTAGACTTTCAATAAAAATGTTCATTATATATTTTTAATATTTAATTTTCTGTCTGAATAGTTATATATATATATATATATATAATTATTTTTTTGTTATTAATATTGGAGAAATGATTATAAAGTGCTCAATTATTTCTTTAAGAGCTGTATTTATTTATTTATTTAAGTCACCAATACAAAGTTCGTCTTACCAATGGTTTCAGATGTTTATTCGTCATCAGAGACATTGACTTTTTTAAAAAATTGAAAAAATTGGACAGTTTTTAAGCTCATGCCTCGTGTGAACGCAATCCGTCATTCGCTCTTGCTTTTGCGTTCTTCGTGTATATATATATATATATACACACACATTTTTTCATCTCTTTTCCTATAAATGGTCAGGGGAAGTCTCTGTGGCATAGTGGCTAATGTGCTGAACTCAGAGATTATGGTAAGCAAGTTCGAACTCTAGTCACGCTATTACACTCACTTTCGGACTAATACCCTTGGGAAAGGTATGAAACCCCTAATTCCTCCCAGCTATGTCTCTGAGTACCACTACTGTTATTCTACAAGGATGATTTTGGCAATAAAGGTTGATATGCCATTAAACAAAGGAACCAAACCTATAAATGGTCAATTATATATTAACTCAAATCAAAGAACAATTATTCATGACAAAATAAGTTTTAATTTCTAAGAGTAAAAATGTTAAGCTGCACTGTAATTTCATTATAAATTTCTGTTGATAAACTTGCATAATTTACCTTCATAATTATTAAGCCTAATTTTTGGTTGGGATTTCTGTCTAAGTTTTATGCAAATAATCAGATAAAGGTGTTATAAGTAATAGCACATTAAAAGAATGTTTTGTTTTTGTTTTTTTTGTTTTTTTTTTTTCAATGTATAGCAAAATAATAATATGAGAAATGGAAAAGCTACTGTTGAAATTTTAAAATTTGAAAGCAAACTGTTACTAACTGTTATCAATACAAAATCTAGACTTACTATGAAAGGTAATAAAATAAGATTAAACTTTTAGGTTCAAGGGTTATAAAAGCTGGAAAAGAGAGCTGATAGGGATTAGAAATTTAAATGCTATCCAAAGTGAAATTTTTATTATGCACCACATTATGTGAAGATCTAAGAAAAAAGTCTCTCTCTATTTCTCTCTCTGACATACACACACACACACACACACACACACACACAATGAGGTGTATTGAAACCTTAGAGACTGAAGTTGTATTTACCAAGACAAGTGAACAATGAATGAAATGTGAAAATAGTCACACACACACACACACACACACACAGAGTCTAGCAGTTTGGAAGAAAACGACACCGAAAATTCAACAAAATAAAACGAAACTTAACATTCAAAAACCAAGTTTCTTATATTTCATACCTAATGCTTCATACTAAATCCCAAACAATATATTAATATATATTATAAACAGACATATATATATATATATATATATATATATATATACACACATACACACACACACACACACACACACACACACACACACACACACACACACACACATATATATATATATATATATATATATATATATATATATATATATATAATTTCAAACTCAAATTACATCACATAATTTTGAAATAGAACACTACTTCAGCTATAAAATGCTAAGTTTTGTTTGTTTTTTTTTTCTTTTCCATATTTATATTGAATATTATTCAGAAGTTACAACATCACATATTAATGGTACCCTAATGATGGTTTGATATACAGATTAAAATGTTTTAATATTGGTTAATACTTCTAACTATAATAAAATCATTCTCTGAATACCTTTTTTATTTTATTTTTTTTTTTTTTTTCATATTTCATATATTTACATATCATCGGATTTATTTCCATTTTCCCTAATATATACACTTTTTCAAATTGGCACTGGTTCATCTAGATTAAATCTATACATCTGAACAGGATCAGTTTCAGTCTCTAGTTTTTTATCACACCTCTTATGTGTACATTATACACACACACACACACACACACATACACACTCATTGGTTTTCAGGAATAGCATCTAGGTCTTTAGTTTTGGTAAAGCAAAACCCACTTATTATAGACATAATGGTTTCTTGTATAGTTCTAAACGGACCCTTTTATAATTCTAAACTGACCCTTTTATAGTTGAAAGAAAAGTGTAATATGTTGTATTTATATGGAGAAACAATATGGTATGGAGAAAGAACAATCACTTAAATTCCTGCAAAAACAGAACATTTCATTAATTACACTTCTTCACAATTGAATTGTTTTTTATTTCAGCTTTCGTGAAGTTATAGCCCAGAAATTCAGCATTTATCGAAAGGTTTTTGCCCCATTTTTTAATAAGAGAAAGAAAGTAAAACCACGGTAATTATGAAGGTTAACTAGCTACTCCCCAAAAGGCTAAACTCTGGCACATTCTTTCTTTCTTTTATACACAGACACACACATACAAAGAATCTAATACCCATCCCCACCCACCAAAAAAAAAAAAACACCTGACCACCCCTGCCCATTTTTTTTCCCTAAATTTTTATCCCCCAAACATCTCTGTACATATTGAATGAGTTAGAAGAAGCCTCATTTTTTAGATCATTGAAATATAGTTTGATCCCAGATTTATATATACAAGTCTGTGTGTGTATGTGTGCGCGCATCTTTTTTCTCTCTCTCTGTTACATATATATATATATATATATATATATATATATATATATATATATATAACATTCAATCCCTTAAATGGGTTCACGTCATCACATGGTGATGGTTGCAGAAATGCTGATTATCTTGTGGAATTTATACAATGGATGGATGTGTAATCGTAATACAAAAATTCACTTCATTGACCCCTTAAATACTAACTACACCTAATTTTTAAAGGTTGTCTACCATAGGCTCTAGTTATCCAAGAATTAGGTTTTAGTCTTTGGATATTGTTATCATTTTTGGGTTTTTTTGTAAAAGACAATAAAATTTAAACAAGTAACTTTAATATAGAAGCACTAAGAGAGTATTTCTGAAAAACTAAGATGGAAATAATGCCCCTGTGGCATAATGGGTAATGCTGAACTACGAAATTGTAGTGAGTTCAAACTCCAGTCACTCTATTAGATTCACTTTCAGACCAATACCATTAAGAAAGGTATGGAACTCCCCCAGTCTTTGAGTTAATTAGTACCACTACTGTTCTTCTACAAGGATGGCTTTGGCATATAACCCACAAAGGTTGATATGCCTTAAACAAAGAAACCAAATGTTTCCACTGTCCAACATTCAAGTATAAATGCACCCCCTACAACCAGATGTGCAGGTGTCAAATGCATCCCCTACAACCAGGTGTGCAGGTGTCAAATGCATCCCCCTACAACCAGGTGTCAAATGCATCCCCCTAACCATGTCAAATGCATCCCCTATAACCAGGTGTGCAAGTGTCAAATGCATCCCCCTATAACCAGGTGTGCAAGTGTCAAATGCATCCCCTATAACCAGGTGTGCAAGTGTCAAATGCATCCCCCAACAACCAGGTGTGCAAGTGTCAAATGCATCCCCCAACAACCAGGTGTGCAAGTGTCAAATGCATCCCCCTAAAACCAGGTGTGCAATCTGAAAACCACACTCTGCATCCTTTGTATTGAAGAACATTAAAAAACACGATATTGGGAGTGGATAACATGCTAGACTACAACATCGTAGTACATGAATTTGAACTCCAGTTGTACTATTACATTCATTCTCGGACCAATACCCCTGGGAAAAGATAACAAACCCCTTTATCCCCACTCCACCTATAGGTTACATAGTACCAGTACTGTTCTTCTACAATGGTAGTTTTGTCATTAAATAACCTATGAAGGTTGATATGCCATTAAAACAAAGAACCCAACTAACAACACAATATTTCAAATTATAAATAATACAATAGTTTCATTGAAGACCGGTACAACAAACTAACTCTTTGCCAGAGATTTCTTTTTACCAATGCATCAAAGCAAACATTCTCAGGAATGGTTGGTAAGAGGTTAATAATAGACTAGATCAAAGCTCCAACATTCTCTTATACATTTTGAAAGAGTAATATTTCATATTGAAATCTTAGCATAGCTAAAAATCATGATAAATATATTATTTTTTTTGGAAATCCTGTATTTCAATTCTAGATTGTATTTCTATTTAGTTTCATCCATAAAGGAACTAGTTTGCAATTTAATATATCTTTCTCCTATGAGTTTCTAATGAGTTGAAATTTTAGTCAGTTTTACTGTGCATAAAAAAAAAACCTTTTAGGAAAATTGATAGCATTTAAACTTTTCCTATCATTTAGATTTCTAAAAGTAATCAGAAATAGTAGTGTGTAGAAATAATTTTATAACTTTATTTCAATCGTGGAAATAGCTGTGATTCTATTTCAGTATTATTACTCATCATTTAATTATTGTTTCTAACCAAACTAATCAAAATTTGTTATAGAAGCTTATGGGCTAATTATAATATACAGGGGTGCTTTGACTTATGAGTGATTCAATTTATGACGTCAAGCCCTAGCACCTATATGATTGCCCCAACCCTATTGCCCTTATGGCAACCCCCAACCCCTTTTTATCATATGGGTGCTAGAAGGCGGTGGCTGCGGGTCTACATGTCCTGGGAATGACGTTAAACTCTATCTGATGGTGAGGTTCCAGTTTTCGAGGTTTGGGAAATGTGGAGCACCCCTTCATCACCATTGCTCCCTGGTCCACTCTGACCCGGAGTGGTAGTACCTGTTAGGGTCCCATCAATGGGTTAAATAGAAAAATGTATTTATAAAAAAATTGTATTATCCATTAAGAATTGATTTATTTCAAAACTTTATCGGCATTAAATGACCCACTGAGGTTGATATGTCGTAAAACAAAACAATCAATTTATGAGGTGTCACTTAATCAATTTTTTTCTTTTTTTTTGCTTAGTGCTGAGAGCTAAAATTTGAGGTACAAGTGATCTTTAGATACATTTATGTTAATAAATTCACTAAAAAAAATTTAAGTTTCCAAATTTATTACACCAAAGAAAAATATTTGAAAAAAAAACAAAAAAAAAAACATTAAAACATATTAGTATTATTTGGATTATTCAGATTATTGTCCTCATCTTTATTGTTATCTATGTTTCGGCCAATGTGCCCTCTGGCCTTCTTCAGGTATTTCTTGTCGGACTCGAGAACATTCTTATTGAACTCAAGAACTTTCTTGTCGTAATTGGGAGCCGATTACGAACAAGAAGGTTCCTGAGTTTGAAAAGAAGGTTCCCAGAGTCCGATAAGAAATACCTGAAGAAGGCCGGAGGGCACATCGGTCGAAACGTTGTACAGATAACAATAAAAATGAGGACAATAGTCCGAATAATCCAAATAACACTAATTATCATGCCTCGTCTTAAAAATTCAGAGAAATAGTATTAATACATATTACAGCAAATAATTAATTAAGTTCTAGTTTATCATGTTTTTATACTGTACAGTGCTATTTTTCTTATTTTAAAAAACGTAACAAAAAAAAAAAAAAATGTTTTTGAGGGATGCTGGATCGGATGAATGGCATTTCAGTTTATTTCAACGGGAAAAACTGAGTTGATATCCAAGGAAATTAAGTCACAAGTGGCTCGATTTAAACTCATAAGTCAAGATACCACTGTACTAACCTCTACAAAAAAAAAAAAATCTTTCTTTATGTTTATTAAATAGTTTGAAAGAATTTTAATGAATAGTCTCGACCTTAGAAGAAAGAACTCTTTACATACAGTTATAAATCATACAATTGCACATTTCGATAGGTAATTATTATTATTTTTTTTTTTTTTTAATAACTTTCAATAATTTAATTAGAACACACACTCAAAGTTCTCTTACTGACAATATGAGCTATTAATTATTCTCGCCTTGATATATATATATATATATATATTTAATAATTGCTTTTTATACTAACCACTGTTATCTTCTGGTTACTGCTCAGTAATTAGTAACAAAATTGTTAAGCTAACTCTACTCACTATTATTTATCAACAACTGTTTCTTAATGAAGCTTCCTGTGCTAGCATTCTATTTGCTATTGTGGCTTTAAATATATCAGCTATGTTGTTCAAATTATTTTTTGTTATTATCTTTGTTACTCTTATCTTTTATCAATGTATTTATCTTTATTCTCTATCAGACACGTGTTGCTTCTCTCTTTTTCAAGTATTTATATCAGAAACTATGAATATTTTAATAGTATTGTGTATTAATAAATTTCTTTAAAAAAAATGAGCCCTTCTTTAAACACAATGATGGTACAAATTAATAATGTTCTGAAAATATAATTTTTCATTGCTTCAATCAACATGTTAAATACTAAAGTGAGAAAGCTATATTCATTAAGCTTCAATTGACCTGCTCTAGAATGTCTTTAATGTATCTGATAAAACTTCAGTTAGTAGACTTTAAAGCCCTTTTTAAATTGTACCAACTGCAATTGTTAATGTATATTTACCGCGTGTACAAGTTAGGCACAAGGCCCTATTAATATGCCTCCCCCCCACACACACACGAACCGAAACTCATGGGAGGCAGGTACAAAAAATGTGTTGATCCTGTCGGCATTCCCCCTCAAGGGGGCGCCTGAGGCACCAGGCAATAAACCTAGCCCTGCCCATTTAAATCGAGGGGGCAGGTGTTGCCTGGGGGGATGGCCCCCTGGGATCAACAATGTTAACTTATGTGGTCCAGGGCCAAAGCCACTGGACCCTGTGTGTTTTTCAAAAAATCAAAAAATAATGGAACCATCCACTTAACCTAAACATTTTATTATTTCTTTTGTATAATGGATTAATTTACTAATAGGTTCCTTTCCTTTTGGTTAAAATGTTTATCAATGATATAAATTGTTTCCTGTAAATGTCACTTTTTCATGAATATAGCAGCTAGTAATTTCATGAAAACATTTGGCACATCCTCCTTGGATGCTTGTACCTCTCTTTTAACATTAAAGAATCGGCTGGTCACATCAAGCCTTAGCACCTATATGATTGCCCTTATGGCAACCCCCAACCCTTTTTATTATATGGGTGCTAGAAGGTGGTGGCTGAGGGTCTTCATTTTCTGGGTATGATGTTAAACTTTATCTGATAGTGAGGTTCCTGTTTTGGGGGTCTGGGAAATGTGGAGCCCCCCTTTATCACCATTGCTTCCTGGTCCACTCTGACCCGGAGTGGTAGTACCTGTTAGGGTCCCATCTATGGGTTAAATAGAAAAATGTGTTTATAAAAAATCTTAAAAAATTGAGTATCCATTAAGAATTAAGTTATTTCAAAACTTGTCAGCATTAAATGACCCACTGAGGTTGATATGCCATAAAACAAAACGAACCAAACCAAACATTAAGAATGTGAATATATTTTAATTTCTTGAATAAAACAAGTTACTTTGAAAACAAAGGAAGTTTTATCTTCTGTATTTACCGAAATAATAATAATAATAATAATCCTAGTTAAAACTGGTGTGAAAAACTCAAATAGAGATGATTATAATAAGACCTGAGGAGACTTGTTGTCACTCAGCCTTGTGTGAAAAACTCTCGTAGAATGAAAATAATGATAATAATAATAATAGAATCAATCTAAAAAGGTAGTAATTTTTATTTATAGATCAAGAAACCTAAAAAGCATTAATCTTTATTTTAAACAACCTTTCTTGTACAATTTATTTAGTTAAATGTTTAACACTTGTACAAAAGCTGCTATAAAAAGAAATTAGTAAATAAATTGAACCATTTAATTTGCTTTATTTGTTCATCTATACAAAAGGATTTGATTCAGACATTTCTAGTTTGGGTTTATATGTATAAAAGATAGTGAAATATATAATGCTTGTCTCTTAAAGTAGTTATTATTTTATTTAATGATGGATTGATATTTTTCTGTTTTCTTTACATAAATACCATGACTATCCTCCACTTAATTTGTTTTAATCTGTTTTTCAAGTGTAAATTTAAAAGTAAAATAAAATTGACTTGTATAGCAAGATTTTAGTTGAAAAGTCATATCCATACTTGTACTATACTTCAATCATTTTTTTTTTTTTTTTTTTTTCATTTTTTATTTTAATTTTTTTTTTTTTTTACTTTCTACTGTTAATTACTATTACTATTATTATTCTGACTTGTACTTCTCCTTTGAATTACTTATTATTCACAATAAATGTATCACCGTTGCATGAAACAAGCAATATTCATATTCTGCTTGTTGAATAGAATTTATTTTGGGCACCATTTTATACACACACAAACATGTAAACTTTAAATACATTTCTCAAAAATATCTTCTTCTTTTTCAGTTTTTTTTCTTTTTTTTTTTTTTTTAACTTTTTTTTTTCTTAACCCAAACAGAACAGGATTTATTTTCAGTTGTCTCCCTTGATATCCAGCCAGGATTATCTTCCTTGGCGATCCTTAATTTTTCTCAAGCCCTCCTTTTTGTGTGTGTAATATATATATATGATATATATATATAATGCACACACAGAATCTATTTTGTAATTTTATAATTTTTTTTATATTTATTTAAATGCTGTTTTTTTTTTTTTTAATTCTATTTATCATTTTGTTAATTTTTATTTATTTGATGTTTTATTTTAATTTTTTATCTCTTTTCTTTTTGCTTTTTATTTTTTATTTTTTAAAACTTAAATTGAATAAATATTTAGATTTTGTTTTCCTTGTGGAATTTTTAAAGCAAACCAGTCCTGGCCAAGAAGACAAAAACAGCCCCTCTAGAGATTGGCCATGGAAACAGTTTACCACAGGGTATGATTGGGCGTTCAGCCTCTGATGCCAGCTCCCCTTACTTCAAGAGTCTAACGACAAGCATGACACTTGACCGGAAACCTAATGCAAAGAGAAATGCATTTCAAAAAGGGTCCAATGTAGCCCCCGCCACAGCATCACCAACTTTTGCCACGCCTTTCAGTATTCTCTGTAGCAGTGAATCTACACCTGACATTTTGGAGTCACATGAAAAAGCGAAGAAAACCTCGAAACTGTCTAGAATAGCACTCCTCAGCTCGTTTTTTGAGAAGAAGGTTGCAACTGAAAAGGAATCAGTGGAAGAAAAGCCAAAGACGAAGAAGCAGACCTTCCTGAAGAAGTTCACTAGCGGGTATAAGATTTTGCACGTTTTAACTCGGCATCCCCCTTTGGAGTTGTAATGAGGATAACTGTAAATTCTTCCAACTTTGATGTCTTACAAAGTAATCCCTGACTTTTTTTTTTTTTTTTTTTTTATCCTTTTACAGTCAGTGGAAATTATAAGAATGCTATATTTTGGTCTTGGCTTTTTTTTCTAGATTTAGAACCGTTTCTAGAGTTCAGCAGTTATTAGTATTTGTTTTTTACTGGTTTTTTTTTTTGGTTTTTTTTATCTAAAATATTAGTAGTAATATTTTAGATAAACTTATATGATAGGAGGTTTATTATCAATGAAATATGTAAACCTGTTCATTAATCTATGTCTTCTTAAATAGCTTAACCAACAATTTTTTTTTTTTTTTACAGACTTTCAAAATTGAAACAGTTTCAAAATTTCAATTGCTGAAATTTGAACTTAAAAAGTTAAAATTTCAGCAATTGAAATTTTGAAACTTTTTCAATTGTCAAACTGGTTTTGACAGATTTAGATTTAATTATAAAGAAACAAGTTATTTTTTATTATCATTATTATTTTTTAAATATTTTTTTAATAAGCGATGGAAAATTAACTTTAAATTTAACAGCCTGTGTTTGTTGTATCATAAAATAATTAAATAACTATTGAACCTGTAATAAGTTATTTGTGTGCTTATTAAAAAAATATATGCTGATTTAATAATAGATGATGAAAGGAAATAAATATAATAGCTACTTGACTCTAAAGAAACGGTAAACTAACCCCAATTAAATTATTATTATTAAATATGACCTTAAAGTTTAAAAAAAAAAAAAAAATTGGAATAAAAAAAAATTTGACGATTTGTTCAACATCCGAGTTGGAAATCACCAATTGACATTTTTTGATTTTGATTCTTGCAATTTGGACGCTAATTCCTTGGCCTGCTACTGTTGCTACTACTACTACTTCTACTACTACTACTATTTCTGCAGCTGCTTCACTACTTCTTGTGTAAGCAGTGATGGTTCTGGTTTGCTTCAAGATTCACAACTCACCATTTGATTTCATCCCTTAGCTGCAAAAATAAGTAGTGACAATAATAATAATAATAATTATGATAGGGAAAGTAACAGTGATGTTAATGTGATAATAACCTTTAATAATGGATGGCCCCCTAGTAAAACCTCACCCTTGTTTTTGTTTTTTTTTTGTTTTATAATTTTTTTTATTAAGAGTTTTATCCCCTCCCTCCCTAAACTTTTGTTTTTGTTTGTTATTGCTGTGGTTCCAGTCATTGTTATTGTGTTAAGACTAATAATTTCACCTTTTATGAGTCCTTTATTTTGGATTTGTTTGGTTGGTTTTTATTTATTTATTTAAAAAAAACTTTTTTGTTGCTTTTTGTTACCTTTTTAGAGGTGTCATCTGTTGTTCAGTATCATCTGTATTTTTTCATTTCTTTATTTTTATTTTCTTTATTTTTTTTTTTTTTTTTTTTTTTTTTTTTTTCTTTTTTTTTCTTTTTTTTTTTCTTTCTTTTTTAAATTATACAGTTCCTTAAATTAAACACCATATTCTTTTTCAGCTTTCTTTTTTCTTCTCCTGGTTACAAAGAAATACCTGATTTACTTCAAATGGAGCAATACTTATCAGTGATAATCATAAAGTTGTTAAAAGAAGAAAAAATATTGACACTAATAGATATATTTTTAATCTTATTTTTTTTTCTTCTTTTAACCGCAAAGATATAAACCCACTCAAATACTATTTTAGAGTTTCTAGTGCAAAATATATTACCCCTACTTACAAAAATAAATTCTATTTTTACAATTTTTATCTGAATTTCTGAGATGAGGAATGATTATTGACTAATGTATTCTGACTAGTGTCCTCATCTCAGCATTTTTTTTTTTTTTTTTTTAATTTTGTCTCAACATTTCTACCATAGTTGTATCTAGTCTTCTTCAGGGATCTGCAGTAGTTGGTAACCTTCTAGTAAATTTAAACAGAACTTTTTATTCAATCCGAGTGGATAGATTGTTCTCATTTCAACATATTCCAGATTTCTTTTTTTCCAGGTAGAAACAAAGGGTCATATTAAAGTTTTTTTTCTTATATATATATATATATATATATATATATATATATATATTATAATATGAAGAAAAAGTGATAAGACAAACAGGAATATTTCTTTTATATTGTTTATTTTTCTCAACTAGTTTTGACGTTAGGTCATCGTCAGGAGAAAATTTCTTGTTTGAAGAAATTGTTTTTAGAGAGTTTTAAAAAGATTTTTTTGGGTGTTTGACAGGCCCCTATAATCAGGGCAGAGAAGTGTGTTAGAAGTAGCGAGTCTATCTGTTCCGTGAAAAAAACTTATATATATTATGAGCAAAACTAGTTTCTATGTTCCTTATCTTTCAGTCTTCTCTGATGACCAAGTTTGTAAGGCAAAAATATAAAAGTTTGTAAGGAAAAAAAGAAAAAGAAAAAGGTTTTCAAAAATATCTCTATCAACATGATTGTTCTTTAGCAAGAAAATCAGGCTCTGTATATTTCTTTTCTTATAATAATAATATCTCAACTTTCTGTATAAATTTCTGTTGATTCTGTTAATTTCTCATCTCTTAATGATGATTATAGAAACTATGTCGTTAGTTATTTGTATTATTTAAATTTCTTTGGACTGTTGTTTTCATCTTTATTATTATATGCATAATGTCACAGCCGATGTGCCCTCAGGCCTTCTTCAGGTGTTTCTTGTCAAATTTGGGAATCTTGACGGTACTTCAAACCAAACCCTTTACTTAATCCATTAGACAACAGTCTGAAAAATTCAAATCCAATTCATGAAGCCTCATCTCAAAAATTCAGACAAATAATTGTTAGCAATTTTGGGAATTCTAACAGACATTTTGAACAAAGATCTTTTTCTTTTTTTTTTTTCTTTTTTTTCTTTTTCTGTTCTCCAATTACAGTTCAATTTAATTAAACATTGAAATTTATTGCATTAAAAACCTACTTAAAGTTCATTATTCACTCTTAACATGATGACATTCATACATACTTAAATGCAGTTTAGTTCAGTCAGTAGAGTACCCACCTAGGAAATGCAAGATTCCAGGTTCAATAACAGTCCCTGCCAACTCAGCACATGAGTAGGACAGCTTGGGTAATCTGATTTGTGCTGTAAAGTGGGAAGCTGACTGTAGGTGCTGTGCTCCACATCAGAAAAAAAATAACAATCTTCTTGGTCTAGCACTAGTAAAAAGGGGATAGACTCCCTTGCTGTCCAGCTGATACCGACTATAGTCCACTCTGCCAACTTTATTTACTATTCTTTTCAATGAGACTAATTTTTAAGTTATTTATAGAACCTCATACTAATTCATAATCTTCTTTCAAACCTTTATTTGTTTTTGTCAGTGATAATTTGTGAATGTCATTGACAATCTTGTAATCTTTAGAAATTCTATTTGCTATTCTACTCTCTTTTTTTTTATTTTTTTTTTTTTTTTAGAAAATTGGTAATTTTTGGTACATTTGATGAGAAAAAAAAATCTGTAATGCATTTAAGTCTTATGATTGGGGCAAGCTGATGGCAAACCTCATGCACACAATTAGGGATGTGGAGTCAGAACACAAAACCTTTGACTCTAACTCCTCTATTTTTGGCACCTCCAACTCCACTTTATGTAATTTAGTGATTATGGCCTACAAATAAATATGAAACCATGATTTTTATAATCTATTTATAAGGAGTGTGTACTGTATAATTTACAGACTAAACTAGGGCCATATAAAGTTTACATTCAATTGGAGTTGGAGTTGATATAGTTTTACCAACTTGAGTGACCCTTTAATTGCTTCAGGCTCTGGCTCCAACTCCACAGCTCTGCACAACTTTATTTATGTGTGTGTGTGTGTGTGTGTGTTGTGTGGACATGGAGTCAATACATATAGCACTTGTATTATGTATATACTTTTATATTTATATATATATGTATGTGTGTGTATGTATATATATATATATATATATATATATATATATATATATATATATATATATATATATAAAGTTTTTGTTCTTTGTGTAAGATATTGAGCGATCTTATGGTAAGAAATGCACTCCTATT
Organism: Doryteuthis pealeii; assembly: GCA_023376005.1. NCBI lineage: Eukaryota > Metazoa > Mollusca > Cephalopoda > Myopsida > Loliginidae > Doryteuthis > Doryteuthis pealeii. The sequence continues at coordinate 111,329,218 of CM042147.1, read as the reverse complement.
TTTGGGAACTCTAATTTTGTCTCAAGATAATAATATCAAAATGAATTATTCTACCTTTAAAGCCATTTAACATTTCGGACCATATTACCTTAAGGCACCCCTAAATGTTAGGGGTTAGGGTTAGAACCCCTAGCACTAACCCCTAACCCTAACTCCTAATCCTAACCCCTAACAAATAACTGGATATTGATGGTGTAAATGAAAAAAAAATGGCCTAATGACACGAAATTGAAAAGGGGTGCCTTAAGGTAATATGGTCCAACATTTCAACTGTATAGCATAAATTATTTCCTTTTAAGTTGTTGAAAATGTGTATTTTTAAGATTTTATGGTGTCATTAGTAATTAGTTTCTTTCTTTTTCTTCTGAAATATCCTCAATTGTATGTCTGAAGAGCATTGCTTATATAATGACTAATACGCAAAATGCTATTGATTATTTGTCAAATTGCTATTATAAAAAAACTGAATAAAAAAGGAATAATCATAGTCTAAAAAAGAAAAGGGTGTCCTTTTCAGGTTTAGTTAAGAAGTTAAAAATGAACTTCATTTTTATAAGAGCTGAAAAACATCTGCTTCTGACATGATTTCTTTTCTATGTTAGATTTAATTGAAAATTAAGTGTTTCCTATGTGCCTCTCAGGTTCAACTCCACCAGTTCTATTCTCTTTTTATTTGATTTTGTTTTCAACAGGGGGGGGGGTCTATCACATGGATTCTATATTTGAACTTAGATCTATTCTACTCTGGGTATTTAAAGTGTCTATAGGTCACATAGATTTAAAATATCTCTAGGAATGGTTTGATTTTTTTTTTTCTTCCTTTGTATAAATATATAAAGCAAGAATTTTTTTAACCTTTTGAAAATGATCATTTATAATCAAAAAGTTCACCAAAAACTGTTCATAACAACGGAAGACAGTCAGACTAGACTTTCTTGATAAAGGAAGCTCATACTTCCAAAATATTGAATAAAATAAAATGAAACTTAACACATAACATCCAATGGAGTTTCTCATTTATTTCACACCCATACTTCACACAAAATCCCCTCCCCACAAAAAAAATATATATATATATATTATAGACACACACATATATATAACTCTTGAACCTGTTGTGTTCCTATTATAAAACCTGTCCATAATAATATTGATGCTTCTATTTAGGAAGAAGTGAAACATTCTAATTAGCATTTCAGTGTAATATATATTATCTCAGGAATTTGGATGATTCAAAAATGGCATTCAGCATAATACAGACCCTACAAAAGTATCATTCATTTGCAAATAGAACTGAAATTGCTTTATTCTCTAAGAACATTTTTAAGAGTATTGCATTAGTAAAAAATCTTGCTATGAATTTCAATCTTTTTATTTTTAACTTTTAAATAAACTAGCCAGATTCAATTTTCCTATTCCTTTTCAAATAGATATTTTAAAAGAAAAAGTCATAAATGGAATTGTCTGACTTGATTATTTATTAGTTATAAATTAGTAAGATATGTGTAATTACTCAAGATTGGTTCCCAAAGTGGGCAGTGCCAACCCCTCCCTCTCCTAGAGACAGTGGAAAAAATTTAATGGCTTGGAGAGGAAAAAGAAGGCGACAGAATGGCCTCAGAATCAAAATTATACTTACATTTTTGCACCATGCCCCCTCTCTACCAATCCATTTGCCAAAAGTTTAAGTCACAAATGCTTATATAACATGTAAGGAAGCGCGTGGTGTAATGGTTAAAGTCATAGGAAATGGACTCGTCACCCCGAGTTCGATTCCTGGATCTGGTAATTGCATTTCATTTAGCGCTAACACCTTTGGGAAAGATATGAATTCTACTCACCCTCCAGCTATGGATAAATAGTAGGGCAGACAGGGCTCTTTAACCTTGGTTAGGCAACCAGTCTAGGAGAAGAAAAACTTTGAATTCAAACCTAGTCACTACTAGAATAGACTCCGGCCTACCTAGTGATATATTTCAATTAAAAAATTTTAAAAAAGAACAAAAATTTAAAAAATAAACCTGCGGAGGGGTTGATAAATATATATATAACATGTAAGTTTTATAAAGGGAAAAAAATGCATAGTTTTATTTAATTTTGTGGTTTAGAGGTGAGAGTTAAGTGTGAATTTTTGTTTGCATCTTGGTGATGCTGTCTGGATAGGAGACACCAACTAGATAAGACAACAGATGCTGTCAAGGTTGATTATAATCTTATTATCATGTCTGAAAGAGACAAGGCTCTAAATAGTTATGATCACAGACTTAGATTAGTTATTCTTTTAAATTTTTAGTACTTAACACCAAGAAAGATATGTTAGATGGGAGTGGAATGCTAGAGATGTTGTTTGTGAGCCAAGGCTGTAGCAGCCCAAAAGAATTTGGGAGCTACTGGTTAAGGAGATGCTGGGTAGAGCGTTCGGCTAGAAACCACAAGGTTCCTAGTTCGATACCGGCCCTCGCCAGCTCAGCGTATGAGTAGCACAGGGATTTGTGCGCTAAAGTGAGGAGCTGATGGTAGGTGTGGTGCTCCACTTCAGACGCAAAAACAATCTCCTTGGTCTAGCGCTAGTGAAATGGGGATAGACTCCCTCGCTGATTGGCTGATACTGACTTTAAGCCGCCCCGACGACTTTACTTTTTACTTTATATATATATATATATATATATATATATATATATATATAATCAAAGTGTTTAAACTAATCTGTTTTGTAGAATTCCTTTTTGATGAAAGTGTAATACCTGTCAGTTTTCCATAGCATTTCAATGAATTACATAATTTCTTAAACATTTTTGATGTTAAAAATCAATAGGAATCTGTTTAAAATATTTGTTGGTACTATATGAATATTAGATTTATTAAACTTAGTCTAGTGCAGGATCACAGTGAGGCACCCCTATTGCCCTTATGGCAAGCCCCAACCCTTTTTATCATATGGGTGCTAAAAGGTGGAGGCTGAAGGTTTCATGTCCTGGGAAGGACATGAAACTCTAACTGATGGTGAGGTTCCAGTTCTGGAGGTTTGGGGATTGTGGAGCACCCCTTTATCACCATTGCTCCCGGGTCCACTCTGACCCGGTGTGGTAGTACCTGTTAGGGTCCTATCTAAGGGTTAAATTGTTAAATTGAGAATTTGTTTACAAAAAAAAAAGGGAAGAATTAAAAAAAAATTTCTTCCAAACTATCACTACAAATCTTTCAAAGCTTTGCCGGCATTAAATGACCCACCGAGGTTGATATGCCATAAAACGAAACAAAAACAAACAAACAGTGAGGCACCCAATGAGGATCATACTCACTATAAATAATTGGAATACAACTATCTATTTGTAACTATCATTATTTTATGTTTGATATTCTAGATATTTATGGAACTCAGCTTAGTTTGATATATGATCATAAATTAATGGGACACTTAGTAAATTAGTTGGGCTAACAATGGTTTCAAAGATTTGTTTATTATTAATGGTTAATCACCCTGTTCCATAATAGTGTATAATAAACATTTTATTTATTATAGGGTTTTTGTTATTGACCTGTGATGAATACCCCAACCTTAATATTCTTTTTTAAAAATTCTAAAAATTTAATTTTTTTAAATTTAATTTTTTGTTTATTTTTTAAATTTTTATTCTTTTTTTAAATTTCTTAATTGAAATATATCACTAAGTAGGCCTGAGTCTATTCTAGTAGTGACCAGGTTTGAATTCAGAGTTTTTCTTTTACTAGACTGGTTGCCTAACCAAGGTTAAAGAGCCCAGTCTGCCCTACTATTTACCCATAGCTGAAGGGAGAATAGTTGGATTCATACCTTTCCCAATGGTATTAGTGCTATGTGAACTGTGGGGCTTCATCCAGGAATTGAACTCTGGTTAATGAGTCTATTTCCTGTGACTCTAACCAGTACACTACCATGCTTCAGGTTCTGCTTGAGTGTCTTGGCTGCCACTTTTGTTTGGCATTCCTTCATACCCAGCACATGACCACCCTCATCTTTCAGCAGCGGCAGAACCATGCCAAGTGCAATAGAGAAAAAAAATCAAGAATTTTTATTCCCATACAAATTATGTCTGCTTAATCAACGATTCGTTCTGATTGCATTCACCTTGTTCATTGCCACCTGTTTTGGTTTTATTAAATGTTTAGAAAAGGACCCCCCCCCCCACTCTTTCATTCTCTGTGATTGTGTTTTCATTTCTTTCTTTTTTTTTTCACTTCACTGTGCATATGATCTGTTAATAGATTTATTGGAACCATCTCTTGGTTTGGGATTCAGAGGAGTTATTGGTTTTGACCTGGAATGTTGCTGATTTGACTCAATCTGATTATATTTCTACTCTTCTTATTCTGATTCATCCAATTCTCTAGTGGTAATTTCATAAAGGGTTTCATAAAAAAAAAGGAATCGTCAGTTAATTTGCTGGCTCATGAAAAAATTTTTAGAAAAGAACAGTATTATTCATTTTATTAGGATCATAATTTTATCAACACAATCTTTGTAGATCCAAAATGAAACTATATTTCTTATTGCAAGACTTATATAGGGGTGGGTGGGGGTCTAATATTGTTTCTGTTTTTGACATTAGATGACGTGAAAACTTTGTTTTTATTACCTTCATTAAAATGATTGTTTTGGTTGTATTATGACATCTGTCATATCAAGAGACATTGTCAATATTGGTGTATTTTGGTTTTATTGATTCTAACATTGAATCAAATAAAATAAAAATAAAAAAAGCAATATTTTTGGTATATTGTGCTTTTTGTAAGTTTAAGAAGATAGAAATGTGACTCAGACAAAAGCAAAGATTATGAAAACGGTTTTATGAATGAATGTATTAAACATAGTTTGTAAAGTTTCATGCTGAATTCTCACTGTATAATACTCCAAAATGATATTCATAAAGTTATTATCTTCAATAGCAAGAACATAGAAAATCTTGCTACTGATAAGACAAAGTGAGAATTCTTCCAGGATGTAACTGTATGGCTGCACCACTTGGACTCTAATGAAACACTTGGAGAAAAAGCTGGATGGAAACTGTTCAAGGATGTTGTATGCAGTCTGGAACAAATCCTGGAAGCAGCACCTCACAAAACACGTTTTGCCTCTTATCACATCCATGTAAGACAAGCAAGATATGCTGGACACTGCTGGAAAAGCAAGGATGAGCTCATAAGTGATGTTCTCTTATGGGCAACTACACATGGACATACCAGTGTGGGTCGGCTAGCAAATAACTACATTGATCAACTATGCATAGATAATAGATGCTGTGTAGAGGCCTGCTAGGGGCAATAACTGATAGAGACAAGTGGCCAGGAAGAGTCATAGAGATCTGTGTTGTTGGCATGAGTTGATGATAGATATTGATACACAAGAGAAAAGGTTGCTATTTGGGTGCGGGTGGATGGTTCTGGGATGCTTCATATCTTTTAATCCATTAATATTGAGCAGTGAAAAACAAAACGTGTTCCTTTTGACTTTCAGTCTATTCTACAAGAATCCATTTGGAAATTAAAGAAATTATTATCATTCAATTATTCTTCTTTATATTTTAAAATATTTTAGTTGCAACCATTTTGGCAATGGAAAATTTTAGTTTTTATACTCTTTGGATAATCTTAAAATTCTTGGATATTTTTTTTTTTTAAATTTCTGTCGTTCAAATATCTTTTCTTTTATTTCTTTTTATTCATTAGAATTCAATTACTTCTCTTTTTTTTTTTTTTGCCTAAACTGATTTTAATCCAACAAAACTTCATTTAATTCTCCTAAAAATCTTGACTTTGTTGATGTCTTCTTTTTATTTGATCATTTTTTTTTTTTCCTTATCAAGAATTCATTTTTGCATTAGTTCTGTTTTTAAGTTTATAGACAACTTTTTTTTTTTCTTTTTTTTTTTCTTTCTATTTATCGCTTTCTCATTTAGTTTTCTATTTTGAAGTTGAATCATTCTGGTGATTTATAATCATGATTTTTTTCTTGTTCATATAACAAATGCCATCTTTTATTATTTACTCATGAAAAAAAAGATACTTTTAATAATTCATAGATTTCACTGTATAATAATATATTCCTTTTAACTCCCCCCCCCCCCCTATATATTTTTAATTTAATTCTTATTTGCTCTCTTATTTTGGCCAGCCAACATTTTATCCTCTTCCTCTTTGAATTCATCCCAAAATTATGTCTACCAATAAAAATATTTATATTGATTTATATCAATTATGATGATTTATTTATCCTACACTGTTATTCATACCGTCTTTGATAAAGCAACCTTTTGTATACTTGATCTTCTCAATATAGATCCTCAACCACTAAGTCAATATGACCAAAGTGGTGAATGTAGTATTTACTTATGATAGATTGAACTATATTGGTTTATCTGACCCAAGATTACTTTGTCTCAATCTATACATTCTTCATATAGATTGATATGTATTTCTGAAAAACTTGCTATTACGTCTATTTCTCTATTTGAGATGAGTTTTTCACTTCTCTTTATGTCAATCTTTATCCTCTTGACGCTTACATAACCTTTACTTGAGCTCACAAAATTTTCAACAAAAAGAAATTTGAGCACTGAACACATTCGAATTTTGATCCAAAGCTCAGATTTCTTTGTTTAAATCCATCCCATCATTTGTAATAAAAGAAAATCCCAAGATATAAGATTTATGATGTATAGTAAAACAACAGGGTCCGGTTTAACCAAGTCAGTAGAGCATCCGCCTAGGAACCACAAGGTTCCAGGTTTGAAACTGGCCCTCGCCAACTTCGGCGCATAAGTAGCACAGCTTTGATCTGTGTGGTAAAGCGGGGAGCTGATGGTAGGTGTGGCACTCCACCTCTGACACAAAAGCAATCTCCATGGTATAGTGCTAATAAAAATGGGATAGACGCCCTCACTGTTTGGCTGATACTAACAATTGGCTGCTCAGTAGACTTTACTTTTACTTTACTGTTTCAATTGCAGAACCAGTACTTCCGTTTTCCTTACACAATGATGGGGCTGGTATTTCTAGTTTGTTAGAACTCAAGAACCAAATTACAAAAATTATTACCTTTGATAAGTTTATATAAGGTGATTTTTTTTTTTTTTTTTTTTTTTTTTTTTTCCATCCTTAAATATTGATATTAAATATTGATACACTGGGGGCAGAATTTAAAAGTGCACATTAGATTACCCTTAAGTTTCTTCTATAATTTGTCATTGCAGCAAATACTTATTTCTAAAATGTGACTGACTCCAACATTTTGTGGAAACTCATAAGTGTACATATTGTACCTGAGAACTGATGTTGCACAACAATAACAATTATATTGTTTAGACACTACTTGAGCTACAATACTTTAAAAGTAATCTCTTGTACCGTTCTATTTATATTTAAATTTATTTATTTTATGAACTGTTCAGATTCTTTTGTACTTGAAGTTGTCTCAGGTACAACACCTTAATGACAATTGGCATTTACAAACATTTGATTTATAAAGAAAAAATGCCCTTGTGGCGAACCCTAACCCTTTTTATCATATGGGTGCTACAAGGTGGTGGCTGAGGGACTTCATGTCCTGGCAATGATGTTAAAATCTAACTGCTGGTGAGGTTTCAGTTCTGGAGAATGTAGAGCACCCCTTCATCACCATTGCTCCCAGGTTCACTCTGACCCAGAGTGGTAGTACCTGTTAGGGTCCCATCTATGGGTTAAATAGAAAAAAATGTGTTTATAAAAATTGTTTTTTAAAAAAAACAACTTTCTAGTAAACTCTCGCTGATGACGAACTTGAACTTTACCCTATAAATTTATCCCTTAAACTGATTTCCAATCAACTTTGCAAACAACCTACTGTCGAAATCAATAAAAATCCTTGAAAAAAAAGACATAACAATAAATTTCGCTATCCTTCATAACCTACCACTTGGCATAAAATAACCCTGGATGGGTTGACATGCTGTTAAAATCAATCAATCAGTCAAAAAGAGAAAAGAAAGATCTATTTTAATTTTTCACTCCATAGCCATGTATGATAATGTCAACATATATTTTTATGATCCCTCCCTTCGATATTATTTGCCAGCTCAAAGCAAAATGATTTTCAAACAAGCATTTTGTTTTTAATGTTTCTCATTTTATGAAATCAAGAAGAAAAATGTTTTATATGTTACAAACTTTTTTTAGAAACTTGTATTTCATAATTTTTTTTTTTCTGATTATTTTTTTTTTTTTTTTTTTTTTTTTCTTCATTTCATGTGTCTTCGAATCTCTGAAGAATTGCCATGTGTTCTTCCGTTCGGTTGAATTGAGAACTTTCAAACAGCCCCAACACCCCCTCCATCAACAGATGTGCATATGTTTTCGTGCCATTTTTCATCTCCCCCCATTATTTTAAATGCACATTACGCATCTATACACGCGTGTTTCTTCATCAGCATATAAAAAGAGATCCGAAAAATATTTGAACATCCAAATTTTCTGTAAATTTTTTTAGGAATCCAGCATGGAAAACGAAAGGCTGTCTTAAAAAACATGGAAGCTTTTATGGTGAAATCCCTGAAGATGATAGTGTACAGAGAGCTTGAAGTCTTTTACGGCTTGTGGAGTGGACTTGTCCTGTTTGTGAGTGTTACCCCGCACATACCCCTGCTTGTTGATTTTGGCCTGTCAATCTTGTGAGTCTCTTTTTGCCAAATGAATAAATGACCCCCATCCCCATCTCCCCCCAACTAAGTCTGTCCAGTTTCATTTTTATTCTATTCTGTTTTTTCTTTCTATTCCTTCCAATTCACTTATTCTGTTCTAATGGTTTGGCAATTAAGTTAGAAACTATTACTTCTTGGTCTCTCTCTCTCTCTCTCTCTCCTAATTTCTGCCTCTTTTTGTATTCTATCTCTGCTCATAGTATATATATATATATATATAATTTGTCATTTGTTTATTTGGATCTTACTATGGCCAGTTTAGCTCAGACGGTAGAGCACTTGCCTAGGAATCGCAAGGTTCCTAGTTCAATACCAGCTCTCACCAACTCAGCGTATGAGTAGCACAGGGATCTTATAATGTAGATTATGTAACTGTCTGTCCGTAACTGAAATTATGTCACCACTATTTAAGTTATACTCTCAATGATTATGAAATAGTCGTTATTTAATGTTAATTAGCATCTTATTTATTTGTTAATCATTTATCTCTATTAAAGTCTAGCTGAGTTAGATTGGCCACAGAACTGCCCATATTATCAATGCATTTAAAATCCTGAAATATGCATTATATATATCTGTAAGAAATAAAGATTTATATAGTATATGGTGGGAATAATTTGCTTAATGATTTTAACAAAACTGGGTTTAATAAATACTTATTTGCTGTTAATAAGTTCGAATGCTATTATTTTATTCTCAAACATATTAAAATCAATCTTCTATATGATTTTATATAGAAAAAAAATAACATTAATATTAATATTTTTATTACATAGTAATAGTAATATTTTTGTATTCGTTCTTGTTTAGTTTCGTTCATCTTTCTAATTTGATATAATATTTTACTACATTTAGATTAAATACTTGCGCCCAGGGGTCCATACTTTTGCTAGTATCTATAATTTAGCAGTAACAAACATTAGTCATTTGTCAGAATGCTTTCTAAGATGAAGAACCTGGTCTGTCGTAAGTTATACTTACCCAGATGTTTGTAATGCATTGATTGAATGGCTACCAGATGGTCAACTATACACCACATTCTTGCAAATTTGTATTCTATAAATAAATGTACATTATGCTGTAGACAACAAAGATGTAATACAGTGGAAAGCCTTTTGTTAGCCATTGGTTGTTATTTTGATCCTCATTAGGTATTTCCTAAACATGACCTTGTGGCAGACTTGGTTCATTTGAGTAAAACAAAAACAGTAACATGAGTTTTTGTTCAGATGAATTTTGTCTGAATTTCTGAAAATGAAAATATCATTATGCACTAGTGCACTCAACTAATAATCTCTTCAGTAGGCCTAGCATAGAAATTAAGAAAGGACACTGGGTTTGAACTCAAAAAATTTAAAACAAAAAAGAATTATATTACAAATAAAAAATATCATTTATACACTAGTGTACTATAACTAGTGTCTTCTGCTAATAACTTCTTCAGTAGGCCTAGCATAGAAATTAACATAAGATCCCTTAACTCTCAATGTCCTATACCACCTCATTCCGCCCGCTGGAAGTCACATTTATTTTTATTAATCCACCCCCAAATGATAGTCTTTGTTTAAATGTAATATTAAACATATTTGGAAGTCTTTAATTCAAGGGAAATAACAAGTAATTTTAAATGAAAAGGTCATTTTTAGCCATTTTATTTTTATATAAATCCATACAGGAATGGGGCTCTGGACTTAGAAAATTCTCTACAGGATGTTAAGAGTTAATTAAGAAAGGACATTAAACTTCAATTCAAAAGTTCCACCATTCAATTCTACTAAAAATAGTGCAGCAAGACATAACTCTGGTTCAGTCGAGGGTCTCCATGGCTAATGTGCTGGACTGCTACATTGTAGTAAGCATGTTTGAACTCCAGTCACACTATTACATTCATTTTCATACCTTGGGAAAGTGCCATTACTGTTCTACTACAATGGTGGCTTTGGCATTAAATAACCCACAGAGATTGATATTCCATGAAACAAAAAAGAGGCAAACAGCATTAGATTTCAAGCTTCCAGTTAACACCACCAGATTGATGAGACAATGGCCTAGTTAATAAAAACTCTAAGTTAGTGGTTGTAAGAGTTCAATCCTTAGATCAATATATTGTTTCAATGACAAACATAACAAGAACAAATTAACTAGCAAGAATTAAATATGAGACATCCTCTAAAAATAGTGAGGCCAATCTATTCTCATGGATATGAATAAAGCAATTGTGTTAGTATAGAATTTAATTCTAAGGCTAACAGCAACAAATAAATGAATTAAAACTTAGTTTAATTCTAACAATTTATTAACGAGCAAATAAAACAATGAGGAACCATATAAAGTCCTTCCTGTGTATAAAGTTTAGTTTAAGGGACTTAACCGGCGTGCTGAAGAAGATATCTGGTATCTTAGGGTGATTTCTTGGAGAGGATTTAAAGTCACTGCTTCATCGGATCTGGTCTGGGGTCTCTGTGTATTTTGGTATTTTGTACCAAAACTTCTGGGCTCATCATGTGATTGGTATATCCAATCACAGAAAGCCTCTCCATCACTTAACTCCTATACACAGGAATTACCATTTTACTGACTCAACAAAGGGTTCAGTTTGAAATTCCAAGAAAATTACCAATTACAACAGACACCTGGGGAAGACAGGAACCAAAATGTTGCGATGAGAACACTAGTCTGAATACATCAATATATGTTAAATTAAGTTGTAATAAATCTCAAAACTTGGGATTATCTTCCTTTTATATTCCTTTCTTTTCTTTTTTTTTTCTCTCTCTTTTTCTAAATGCCTATTTCAACCTTTGACACACCAGTGTCTTGTCTCATCTGTATTTTATACTTATTTATTTCTACCTTAATGACTTGTGTATATCCTCTCTTAATCTCTTATGTTCCAATTTCATTGTAGTAAAGTCCTAGCTTTGCTGCATTTGAGCAATCACTATATATAACCTGGTTCAAAAGTTTTTTTTGTCCCTGGTATAATTAACCACTATAGATTATAGATGTCATGTGACCAGAAAATCCAATATCTCTACTCAAATACTAGACAACAGACTGTCGTTTTCTTTGCAATTCATTTACATACACTCACACATACACGCACACATATGTATATATATTTATTTTTATTTCTAAACTCCGACAGAATAAAAAGAATCCCGGCTTTATAGTCTGTAATTACACAATACAAACTTTCCTGGAGAAAAGAAAAAAGAAGAGACCAAATCATATGCACCTTCTGAAAATAATCAGATGATACTATTAAAATGTCGGAAAGAAAGAAATACTGTAAGAGTTGCCCAAGTTAAATATACTAAAGGGCTCAATACAAAACGTAAAGCCAATAAATAATAAAGTAAGTCTAATGAGTCAGAGAATATATACCTAGGTTTCTCCTAACGGATCATAAGAATAATTCTGATGATCCATTAGGAGAAACCTAGGTAAATATTCTCTGACTCATTAAGCTTACTTTATTATATATATATATATAAACCATCTGTGCACATCCCCTAATTATAATGTTCTTATTTTAGTTTCTGTATGCATTTTTATGATAAATATTAAAAGATACACTTATTTTTATATATCTGACTAGAACCTGTAGATTAAGAAGTTACATCTGCAATGTATTTAATTAATTTCTACAAATGTGCATTTTGGAGAAGGAAAGCCTTGATTTGAAGCCAAAAGGCCTTTTCTCTTGATTTTGAGTTTAATCCTCAATACCCAAATAGTATAGTTTCATGAATATAACGTTAAACTGTATCTAGTGGTGAGATTCCGATTCTGGAGCTCTGGTGAGTGTGGAGTACCCTTTCATTGCCATTACTTTCCAAGTCCACTCTGACCCAAGGTGGTAGTACCTGTTAGGGTCCCATCTATGGGTTAAATCGGTCAAAAAATGTTGAATACCTAATAAGCATAAAAAGGCCCAAGCGTTAATATGCCATAAAATCCAACCAACCTACCAAATAGTATAAATATTTTTCTTTTCAAGCTTTGCTCAATGCCAAGCTGAACTCCATACTTTCCAATTTAGATATTGTCGTGTGCATATCATATTGGAATTTTATACGTTCATTAAAATGTTCTTTTAAAAAGGATTGTTTTTTTTTTGGGGGGGGGGTAGCTCTTTTCCTCTAAAATTACACCATTGAATTCATTTAGTGTTTCTATTCTTATTTTTTCTCATTACTGGATTGAGAAAGTCTCTTTTGCTGAAGCTATTTATTTGGTCTGCATCTCTGCATCCATTCCTGGATAAAAAGCAAAGCAACACTATTTCATTCACAAAAGATCATATTCAGTGATACAGACCAAAACCTGAGCAGACTCGGGACTCCCTAGTCCGGCAAAAAATACCTTGTATATTGTACAGATAACAATAAAGATGAAGACAATAGTCCAAATACAAATAATACTAATCATCAAGCCTCATCTCAAAAATTCTGAGAAATAGTCTTACAGCCTGTCTTATTATTTCTTAGCTAGTTCCATTTGCCAACTGATCCATGCTGATAAATAATTTCATCTGAAGCTATGACAGAATGTTCCATCAGTAGTTAAACAATATTAATTTGGACTGCTATCTTATGCATTAGATCAGGATCACCAAACTTTTTTCATGATGGGCCAGATAATTGAAAAAATAACGAGCACAGGCCACATTATCACTGTGTTCAATACTTGCTAGCCAGAACGAAAGCTCTAAGAAAAAGATGTAAAACAAAATTTATCTTTCCATGTTATATTCATGGATGAGTGGCGTAAGATGCACAAAAAGAAATTTAACCAATATATTTATTTTCAAAACATTATCAAAGAACGCAACATTAGCTGAAAGGTTTAGTGAGATTTGTGAAACTAAAGTTTCAAGTACCTTCGGTGGGCCTGATAAAATGCCTTTGCGGGGTGGATCCGGCCAGCAGGCCGTAGTTTGATAACCCCTGCATTAGATTAGTGAGGCTTATTTCTACTATTATTTAAAACAAAGGAAAACCCTTCTGATGTAGATATCAATCAAATACTTTTAAAATTTGCAATTATACAGTTATAACTATCAACTAAAAGTCACCAAAGACAAATTTTTAATCAAAATTAATATAACAAAAGGTATATACCATTTATGCCAATTTTAAATAGTGATAATATATCACAATCTTTATAGCTGATTGTATTCAATATTTTATCTTTTTCTATATCTACCTTTATATATTTCTTCATCTTCCTTTTCTCTTTGCTTCTCATTTTTATTCCAACCCCCACCCACTCCCATTATATTCCAACATGAATGATGCTTGGTCCTTTATGTCCCATATACATGTCAATGTGCTTTAAAACTTTATTCATATCATTTTACTGTACTTTTTTTTTCTCTCTTTTTATTTTTTGATTTTCTAATTGGCCTATTTGTCTTTGGCCATTCAGGTTGCTGGTTATGATTTTTCTTTTATTCTTTAATGATTTCTATTCAACCAACTGTACCAAGTATATACAATTCTTCTTAGCGTGTCTGTTCCTCTCTCTTTTTCTAGTTTTTGTTACTATCAAAATCTTTGTGTATTTAATGTCATTGCTCAATAGTCTTTTATTATCCTATTATGAAATAAGAATTTGGGTTCATTTTTTTTTTCCTTTCTATTTCTGCTCTAATTTTAATCAGAACTGACTTTTTTCTTTGAGTAATTTCATATGGAATTTGAACTTTAGATTTTATTTACCGAAAGCAAAAAGTTTTTCCCCTCCCCCTCCCCTCCCCACATTATTTTTTTTTAATTATTACTATAATTATATATACAGATGCAAATTGACTACAAAGACCAAAATTCAAATTAGCAGCTTAAATTAAACTTTGAAAATTCTTCCAAACCTTACCCATGTCAGTGCTAGTGTATGGCTGTACCACCTGGACTCTAACGAAATGCTTAGAGAAAAAGCTAGTGGGAACTGTGTAAGGATGCTACGTAAAGTCTTGAACAAATCCTGGAAGCAGCACCCCACAAAAGAGCAACTATACAGCCATTTGCCTCTCATCGCACAAACCATTAGGGTAAGATGAACAAGGCATGCTGAAGAAGTAAGGACGAGCTCATAAGTGACATTCTCCTATGTGCACCTTCACATGGGCACATCAGTGTGGATCAGCCAGAAAAAAATCTATATCGATCAGCTCTGTACAGATACTGGATACTGTGCAGAGGACCTTCTAGAAGCGATGGCAGATAGGGATGGGTGGTGAGGAAGAGTCATTGAGATCCATGCTGTTTGCATGACGTGATGATGATATTTTATCAATACACACATCTACTGTTTTATTAAATGAAAATCTCAGTTGTTTTAAACATCAACTATTAATTTTAATTTTGGTCTAAAGGATTATTCAATGGTTATTTTCTGTGATTGTGAGAAAAAAAAAAATTCTTAAAAAGAATGTTTACTACTATTAATACATTAATTAATTAATAAATGAACCTTCTATGAATATCAATAATTCTCTAATAAAAAGGACTTTGTTTTTTTTTTCCCCCTCTGTCTCTCTTTCTCACAATCCAACAATCGGCTAAAACTTTTCTTGTGAAATGCATGTTTCTCTGGCTGATGCTATTTCAGTGAAAGCATTTTTCAATTGTTTTTTCAATTGTTTTTCAAAATCTCAATTTTCTATTTAAAAAAAAAAAAAAATTCTTTGCTCTATTGTGGTTGCTTAAGTCGGCGTGTTTGTATCATTTGAGTAAAAATAGATCTTTTGGCCTAGATTTTTCTTTTCTCTTAAAAAGGAATTGCTATTGCATATAATTTTTAATAATTTTTTTTTCTCTATTTCTTTGATTTTTTTTTTTTTTTTTTTTTTTTTTTTTTTCATTTTACTTTTTTTTTTCTATCTGATTTGCTTGAATCTCCATCATGTTATGCCTCTTCAGTCCTGTCGCTTACATTCTATGCTGAGTTTTATTTTATTTGTTTGTATTCTAGTATTGCTCTTTGCCACCTCAAGATTTCAATTTTTTTGTCCACATTGATAAGTGATCTTTTGGTTTTCTTAATTTTTTTTATATACTCACTCACTTAAAGACCACTTTAATGTGGAGCTACATCTTATTTATAAAATTAATATTGATC
The DNA here is from genome assembly GCA_023376005.1 of Doryteuthis pealeii. Taxonomy (NCBI): domain Eukaryota; kingdom Metazoa; phylum Mollusca; class Cephalopoda; order Myopsida; family Loliginidae; genus Doryteuthis; species Doryteuthis pealeii. The sequence goes on along the minus strand of CM042147.1, from coordinate 111,313,382 downwards.
TATACATATTCAATGGGCAGTTGGTGTGTATGTATGTATGTCCGGATGAAACTACAAAAATAAAGCAATTAACGACAAAGTAAATATATATACACATTAAATATCACCATTTTTGTGCAAAATTTATAAAGATCTGATTTATATTCAAAGATATTTAAAAAATCAAAATATACATAGAAATAGCATTAAATTCTACTTAGAAATGTCCAGCATCAATACACCAGGCCCCCCCACACACACACACAGACACACACACACTCTCTCTACCCAGGGGATGCTGGGTAGCCACTTCTAGTTGCAAATAAAGGAATAAGGGGAAGTACTTTAATAACAATTATTTCCCTTGATAAATTATAATGATCAGGGTGAGAAAGAACAAACTTTTTCACATAAAATTTTGTTGACTGTTCTTTGAGCCACTTCTTCACTACAGATTTCACTTCCTCGTCACTTGCCAATAATGTTTGCCTTAGACTATCATCTCTTCGGCCCCCTGAAAGAGGGTTTGAGAGGCAAATATTATTCCAGTGACGAGGAAATGAAATCCGCTGTGAAGAAGGGCAGGGATACATGTTCTCATTTGAAGGTGGAACATTGTTATTGAGAGAAATGGTGACTGTGGAAAAGTAGGGATGTGATCCACAGAGGACCAGCTTCATTTTGATGTAGGATACATCTTCCTGTGTTGGTAATTATACCTGTCCTAAACAAAATGGCATTACTTTTTGACTCACCCTCATAATAAATATGTTATGCATTTAAAACTTAAACTTTTTCTTTTTGATTTTCTTGAGATTTTTTTAGTCAGTGACTTTTTTTCATAGTTGACTTTTAATTCAAGTTTAAATCTGTAAATAATCAAATCTATGTAAAATAAACTCATGAAAAATGAGATTCAATTATTCAAAGAGCTACCTAGAAATCTGATTATATTTTCAATTATTTAAATATGATAAACAAAATCAATAAGTAAAATATAATTTGTCTGGGGAAGTCCAAGTGGCGTAGTGGCTAACATACTGGGTTGCAACATATTAGTAAACGACTTTGAACTCCAGTCGTTCTGTTACATTCACTTTCTGACTAATACCCTCAGAAAAGGTATGAAGCGCTTCATTCCTCCAGCTATGGATTAAATAGTACCACTACTGTTTTTGTACAACGATGGTTTTGTCATAAAATAACCCACACAGATTGATATGCCATCAAAATAGGAACCAAACCAAATCATAATTTGTCAGCAATTCCAAATCAAATCAAATTTAATAAATCAGAGATTTGTCTGTTGACTTATCTTTCTAAAATTCTTCCAAGCTGTAGCCGTGTCAGTGCTACTGTATGGTTGCCCCACTTGGACTCTAATGAAATGCTTAGAGAAAGAGCTAGATGGGAACTGTAAAAAGAAGCTGCATGCTGCCTCGAACAAATCCTGGAAGCAGCATTCTACAAAAGATCAGCTGTATGGCCACTTGCTTTCTATTACACAAACCATCCACGTAAAATGAGCGAGACATGCTGAACTGTTGAAGAAGCAAGGATGACCTCATGAGGGACATTCTCCTATGAGCAGCTATACATGGATCCACAAGTGTGGGTCGGCCAGCAAAAACCTACATCAATCAGCTCTGTATGGATCCTGGATGCTGTGAAGAGGAGTGATGGCAGATAGGGATGGGTAACTAGGAAGAATCTTGGGGATTTGTTTTGTTAGCATGACTTGATGATGAATCCATCTGTTCAAATTTAATAACAGTTTTTGACATCTGTTACACTTAGTCTATAATTTTTTTCTCTCTTTTAAAGTGATTGGGGAATTGATCTTTTATTACTTTTGTTTGTTTTGAATATCCATTCCATTAATCCTTTAAACTAAAGTTGTCTGCTTCCATTTCCATCATATATTACATGCACAATACAAGCAAGTATTTAAAATAATCTTTTTAAGAAATTCACGTAAGATTTTGGTGAGATTATGATTTGAATAGTTTTTTTTTTGGGGGGGGGGGTTCTTTCTTTTCTTTTTAAACCTGTTCACCATCAAGTATATTTTGAAAGATGCAACTCCTGTATTTTGGTTTTTCTTGTAGAAAAATTAATGAAAATAGAAAGTGTTTTTATTGCATGCTTAAAATGGTTTTATTTTCACACAACAGAACATCTAATGAATATAACATATACATGAATATGTTAAATATTTTAATGATTTAGATGAATATGAAATATCTTACAACATGGATCTCGATATAAAATACAAACTTATACGAGCTAGTTGTCATGCCACCAAATAAGCAAATTTCCTTTTGTTTGCACAAGATGGTGCCATCTTGCAAAAGAAATGGCATTATCATATGACTAATTCTCTCATTTGTGGCATTCAACTTACAGAACGGTGGGAGGGGGGGTAAAAAAAAAAGGAAAACCTGCACTAGATATGAAGAATCTATTTGCTAGGTCATTATGAGTGTGACAGTCACACAATACAATGGTATTTCAGTGCCGACTGAGTAACTTCATAGGAGAGTCTGTTCAAGTATGTGCAGCAAGGTTCTTTCTGGTTGGTTACCAAGTTACTAATTTAGATCAAGGCTGCACAACCAGTTCCTTTGATATTCAGAATGACTGGAAGCATTCCAGATAGAGCTTTGTAGACACACAGACACATACATACATACAAGATTGGTTATATATTTACTGAAGTATTATAAACTCTGGTTCATACTGTTACCCTGTGGATATAAAGTATTCATTAAGTCAGTATATTTTATGTCTAATTTTTCTTGTCTTGAACTGTAAAATTCAACATTTCAATTTGACTTTCTTTTTCTTTTTTTTTCTTTTCTTTTTTTTCTTTTCTTTTTTAATGAATTCATTGAAATTAAAAGATGAAGATCTGTTTAAATAGTTGTGTTTTGTAACTTTTATATTTCTACTTATTCTGAAGAATGTTCATTCCAATATGTCTCAATCGAATTTGGAACTTCAATTTTTCTTTACTTTATATTTCTCATTTTATCTTTATACATTCTATTTGTCATCATTTCTAGCTACTAATTTACTTGTATATACTCCATAAAAATACAGTGGTAGTTGTCACTGCTGTAATCTTGATATTTCTGACTTTGGACCCCATAATTTTTACATACTCATAAAGTCCATGTAGGGTGTGAGCATATAATGGTCATATTAGTACTTGTTGTTTTCCTATTGACAACTAACACACAAACACAATATCATATATATATATATATATATATATATATATATATATATATATATATATCCCATGGCAAAATCCATCTAATCTGACACAAAAATCAACGAAAATTCCTACCGTTTCCCAATTTTATTGCTCTCTTTGTTGATAAAAAAAGAAAGGAATACATCCACTTTTGTTTAACCCATGTAGGTGTCTATGTCCAGGAAAATATATTCCGTTGAATTTCTATTTTTTGGCGGGAGGGAGTCATAATTTTAAATGAAACTGATAGGCAAACAGCATGTTTTCTGTCATTTCAAAATGTACCAATTTACTTATTGTCTATGTTTGTTCCGTTTTATATATATATATATTTTTTAATATGGTGAACTAAGTATCAATAAACAATTTATTGGAATTCCTTTTTATTTTATAAAATTACCTAATCTTCATGACAATGAAGAAGGTAAGTCTTGTTTAAGGAGTTTAGGTTATGGCCACATAAAAATGCTGATATTTAGTGGAATATGAATTATTATATAATTATTTTCATTATGTAGCAAACTTGGTGAGGTGAGCTAATCCTCTCACTATTTGTTACAAAAGTTGAAGTTGTGACATTTACTCTACCAACACAACTTATATGGTTATATTCATTTTGAGAGTAGGTAGTATCTGTTGATCTATAGATCAAAGAGATCTGTTTGAAAATTAGTAGTATTAGATAGGAATACTTAATACCACAGAACTGTATGCAAATTATTAGTATTAGATAGGCATACTTGAAACCATAGAATTGTGTGCAAATTATAAGTAAACCAATTGTGATCGCATATGAATGTTGAAACAATGTGATCACATCTGAGCATAAGACAAATAATTGAAAAATTTAAAAAATTTTAAAGTGATTATTTTTTTAAAAGACTTTTTTTTAGGAATGTAATAGACCATTGAAAATCTCAATGGTTATGATTATAATCAAACGTTTAATGAAATTCCAGCATTAAATAACCTATAAGGGGGTTGATATGCTGTAAAACAACTAAACCTATATTCATTCCCTTTGCAATATGTTTTTAATAGATATCATCATATTGAATTGAAAGTAAATTCACCTATTAAATCTAAAGCTGGCTACCATAAGATTCCATTATGAAAACCATCAAAGAAAGTTGTAAGGTGCTTGCTAGAGTCAGAAAATGTTGGTTTTTTTTTTTTTTTTTTGTTTTTTTTTTTTGGGGGGGGGGCTCTTATTTAGAATTGATAAAAATGATAGGAAGAGATATTTAGTTGATTACTTTTTCTTTTCTTTTTTTTTTAGTCTTTGTATTTGTATTAAAGGAATAAATCTCTGTTGAAATTTATAGGTTTCTATTAAGCAAACTGAAGTTAAATTTATGAATGTCATTCAGTGTAAAACATTTTTTCTTTGTTTTTCTATTATATAAAATATTTCAAAAAAACTTTGAAAATATTTTGTATTATAAGAGAAATAGTAAACAAAGCTTGCATATTTTATAACTTAGTGTATAATATTTTTATTGAAATATTTGGTGTTTTATTTATTTATTTTTTATCTTTTTTTTTTTTATCAAACAAACTGACAAATTTTATTTACAGGTTTTTCTCTAAACTTTTAAAGGGAATATTTTTTCTTAATTGAAAAATTTACAATGTATTTATTGCTTTTTTTTTTTTTTTTCTATATTTTCTATTCCCCTCCCCCAACTGCTGTTATCTGACTTTTTTATTTAATGTCTGCTATTCTTACCAGCCGACATTTTTTTTTTTTTTTTTTTTTTTTTTTTTCTTGTGTATAGTGAGTTATTTGACAACTATTGCAATGGTTGTCACTTTTATTATATCTGTTATGGAATCTTCAAATTCTTAATCATTTAATAACTGAATTGACTAAAACCATATATTTTAATCATGTTTTGGGGGGTTTTTTTTACCATTTTTCATTTTAGTCTATTATTATTATTATTATTATTATTATTATTATTATTATTATTATCATCATTACTGTTATAATAAGCTGTGTCCATATTGTTGACAATCCTATGAGATAATTCTATCATAAATATTATCAATGAATTTGAACTTTCATAAAACCAATTAAGAACCACATCTCTCAAATATGTATAACAGTCATTTTTGGTTAGATATGAATTTTGTCAACCTCAAATTTTAGGGGGTGGGGGCTGTGACATAAGGGCCAACATGCTGGACTTACGACTTCATAGTGAGTTCAAACTCCACTCACACTATTATGTTCACTTTTGGGCTAATACCCTCGGGAAAGATATAAACTCCCCTTATCCCTGCACCACTGTTCTTCTACAAGGATAGCTTTGGCATTAAATAACCTACAAAGGTTGATATGCCATTAAACAAAGAAACCAAATTCCAGAACTTGAAGGCCCTGGATAATTTTTACCAAGCCCAAATCTTTATTTGTATTTACCCAAAGTTTTGATGATACAAAGACAGACTTTAATATTATGAGTGTTTAAAATGTGACTTCCTTTTTATGAGCTTTAAACAAACAGCATAAAAACTATTAATTATGTCAGTTTAATTATTTTTCATCTGATTTAAATAGGAGTTGGTAGTTCCTGACATTGTTTCACTGTGACTCCTCACAGAACTTTTAAAAGTCTACATTTTTCTGCTAGTTGCCTTTCCAATATTTTTGACTTGGAAGAGCCAGGATTGTACAACTATTAGATTGTAGTGAACAACTACTACAATTTTTCCAAGAGTGATAATTCAATCGTATCTAGCCAAAATATTTAACATACACCCCCCTTCTCTATCTTATTATTTTATCATCATTATTCAATAATTATATATCTAAATCAATTTCTTTGTTTTTCTGTTCTGGTAAAATTCCAACAAAGAAGATAAGTTTAAGTGATTGTTATTTATTTGTAAATTATTAAGGTTATTTTGTTTAATCAATGAAAAGAAATATTCAAACATTCTTCAATGGCTGAATAGGATTGTTTTGTACTTGCTTAATATTATTGTAAAAAGAAATCAAACTGCTGCACTGCAATGGCTATCAACACCTCTATCCTGCAGACCTGATCAATTGGTCTATTGTGAAGCCATCATTTCTTCCACTTGCAATTCAATATTCATCAATTGTATACAGGTAATGTAGACCTTCATCAATAGAGAATGGAGTTCATTGCTTGGCTTTTGTTTTACCATCTATCATATTGTAAACATGTATTTAAAACTTTTGATAGCATTAATTTTACTAGGTCTATAAGCAGTTTTTTTTTTTTGTTTTTCCTTCAAACTCTGACAAATTTTAATTTTTTCCAAGTATCACAGTAATAACAATTTTTATAAACTATAACAATCTCCAATCTTTTTGGGCTCATGTATATCTAAAAAATGAAGAAAAAAAACACAAGTTTCATTCATGATTAATAAGCTAATGCTGCAGTGTTTCGGTTTGTTTAACAAACCTTCCTCAGGGCCTTCATTTGTTTAAAGAAAAAGAAATTCTTAGTGAACAAAAGTCTGTGTGCCTCTGCTTTTGGTGATATTCAAATATGTGAAAAAAGACATACCTTAAAATGCTGAGTAACTGAGGAAGGTTTGTTAAACAGACCGAAACACTGCAGTGTTGGCTTATTAAACATCACTCGTGAATAAAACTTGTCTTTTTTTTGTTTTTGTTTTTGTTTTGTTTTTTTTCATTTTTCATATAATTACATATTGTCGGATTTACTTCCACTTTTTCTTCATATATATATATAACCATGTCCTAATAAAGATTGTTACTTATACCTTTTTTTTTTTTTTTTTTTAATTAAAATTTGTCAGTGTCATTTTGTAATGTTTTCAAAAAGCAAATGTCAATGCTGTCAAGAAGTTCTAAATAAGGTGTTGTTTGCAATATGAGATATGGTAATAAAGAATACTTGTTTTACTAACCATGTAGTATTGTGGTTATTAAAAAGAAAATGTTAACTTGCAACTTTCAACCTGATCCATGTCCATTTGGAAAGAAACAGCAGAAAGAAAGAAAAACAAAACAAAAAAAATGGAAGGGAACAAAGATTTTGCAAGGACTAAATTTGCTTTTGTCATGATTTATGAATTAATCTCATTTTTACTCTTATTATTATTATTATTATTTTTAATTCCTTTCCTGTTTGACTTTTTATTATTGCTGAAATTGGATGACTTTCTTAACAGTAACGCCTTTATATTTTTTGTGTTATTCTTTGTTCCCAGCAACATGTGGCATAGAATCCAGGGCCAATTCCGACAGTGAGTTTATTATTTGTCCACGGCTAAACTAACTGGATATGTGTTTTTTTGATATGGTCTAGATATTTCTGGTCATCGTCCATCTCTTTTTGCTGTATCTATTTTCTACTTGTCTATCAGTGCTATGTAAATTCTATAAGGAAAGCTTATTTCTCATCCTCCATTCCTGCTTCATTTCATCCATGTCCCTCTGCTTTTTACCCCAGTGACTGAAAGGGTTGGGCTTTGAGGGGTGGGGCAGACATTTGAACAACAGAAAATGGCTATTTGTTTTTGTTACTCTCGCCTCTTTCAGCAGGGCTTAGAATATATTGATTGCATCTTATGCAGAATGGTAAGACACCCGTCCCAAAGGGGTAAGACCTGCATCCAATGGTGAGTCTCCAATTCCAGAGCTCTGGTGAATATGGTGTCACTTCTTCATTGCCATTATTCTCAGGTCCCTTCTGACCTGGAGTGGTAGTACCTATTAGGATCCCATCTATGGGTCAAATAGATCCGTTTAAAAATCATTTGTATTAGATAGGAATACTTGATACCATATAACTTTGCAAATTATTTGTAACAATAATAGTTACTTGAAACTACAATTGTTTACTAAGGATTAATATTATTAGTTACTTGAAACCATATAATTGCTTGCAAATTACTGGTGTTAGATAAAAATACTTGAAACTATATAACTATGCAAACAATTTTTATTAAATAGGAATAGTTACTTTAAACCATATCATTGTGCATAAATTGTTAGTATTAGATAGGAATACTTGAAACCATACAATTTGTATTAGAATGGAATATTTTATGTTATATAACTGTGCAAACAAATAATTATAGATAAATATTTTTTTTTAAATGCAAGGGAACATTAGAAGTATAATTGTGGTTACAATCAAACATTTTCAAATGAATCAAATTTTGGCATTAAATAACCCACAAGGAGTCGCTATGCCATTAAACAAAACAAAAAAAAGCTACACACCCATCTGATTCATAGTTAAAGCAAAAAATAGAAATCAAATTCATCTGTTGTGAGTCAATTTGTATACAACTAATAGATCCAAGAATATAAATATAATGTTTTGAAAGAATAACAATAGACAAAAGATAATTGTATTTTGTACAATTTTTCAATCAGTAATCTACCTTCCTTCATTAGTGAATACAAAGTTTAATATGTCCTATGCATTGCCACTCAAAGGAAAGAATAGAGAAATGTTATGAGCAATATATTCAATCTGGAACGTGATTAGTGTGAATAATATTTACCAAATGTCTAGCGATAATAATCAATAATAACAGTAGAATGGATGTTATTATGTAAGACATAAATGAAACAAAGTGTTCTAAACTAACTGGGCAGTACTACTACTCAACTTTGATGTAAAAAGTCGTCGGAGCGGCCTAATGGCGGTATCAGCCAATCAGCGAGGGAGTCTATCCCCTTTTCACTAGCGCTAGACCAAGGAGATTATTTTTGCATCTGAGGTGGGGCGCCACACCTACGATCAGCTCCTTACTTTACCGCACAGATCTCTGTGCTACTCATAACGCTGAGTTGGCGAGGACCGGTATTGAACTAGGAACCTTGTGATTTCTAGCTGAACACTCTATCGACTGAGCTAACACTGCCCATACACTTTGATGTATTATGGGTTTTTCTGACAACAATGGATTCCTACTTGGTACATTCGGAATTCAGCAATAAAAAGGAGTCATAAAATAGATAAAATATCCTAGTTTGATATTGAAAAGAAGAATAGAATTTTTTTTTTTTTTTTTTTTTTTTTGTGTGTGTTCTATGACAGCTGTAATAGCCACTCATAACGACATCAGTGAATGATTAGATTTTCACACTCACTTTTGTCTAACACAAGTGTTAGACAAAAGCGAGTGGGAAAATCTAATCTTTGACTTTTCTAACCCTTTATAATTAAGAACTATTTGATGCTATAAATGAACAATATAATTTTATATCTAAGGTCCACTACTGTTAATTAAGATAATTCTACCAAACGTAAACTCTTTATTGTATTTTTCAAGTTATTTCAGTCAATCCTGATAGTTCAACTTCTGTTTTATGTAATGTTCATAATAATATCTTTATTTTCAACTTCAAGGAATATATATATATATATATATATATATATATATATTATATATATAATAAAAAAAGAAAGATTATGTATGTTGGTCTGTATGACGACTAAGACACTTATTATAAAGGAAAAATCGTAAAGACCAGCAAACACCAAAGTTGAATAAAATCCACACCCTATTTTTGTCCGAGAGGGAGATTAAAATACTTTTTACCCCTCATTTACCATAAAAGAAAAAGCTAAATAAAAAATATAAGGTATATATCAATGATATGATTTTAAAAAATGAAACAAATTAATGAAAGCTAACACAATAGAAAGCTAATGAAAGATAAAGAAAAGAAAAAATACAAACAAGAATAATAATGAAATTAAACAACTTAAAAACAAGAATATATAAAGAATAAAATATAATAAAACAAATTTATTGAAAAATAATTTATATATATATATATATAATATATATATATATATATACAGAAAGTAAACCACAAATTAATCAGAAAAAAAAGTAAATTACAAACACACACACACACAACCTATCAAATATAAAAACAAATAACATCAGAAGGGGTTTGGACCCATAACAACACTTATATATATACGGGTTTGTTTGTTTTTTAATCCAGACGAATGCCAGGGATCTCTGCTAGTTCATGATAAAATTATGGTAAATGCTTAGTGCTGTATGCTTTCTTCATGTCAGAGAAAATAATGGTCATTTCTTGTGTAAGAATTAATTATATAACAGCTATGTCTTGCATTACTTATGTTCCGAAAACTGATACTTCAAACATAAAACTTATTTCTTTTATAATGATACAAATTTAATTTAATTCCATATAGATAAATTGTGCTATGTTGATATACATATCTTTATTTTTTTTTTAAATAATTCTATCTTTTTCCTGTTAGGAAATAAAACACTGTGCTCTTATATTTTACAAGATAAGATTACTAATTTGCTTTGAAATTGTTTTCCTTCTCCTTTGTTAATTATATTTATACTATACAAATATAAGCACTCACTGTAAAGAAAAAGGAAAACTATTTTACCTTTTTTAAAATTTGGTAAAATCTTTGACAGCTTTTTCCTAGAAATTATTTCTTGGTTCAAAGACTATCACAATGAATTGAATTCATAACTTAACTGTTCCTTTTTCTTTTATGTACCTAATTCGGTTCTTGCATTCTCTCAGCCCTGTCAGCTGGGGTTTTAGAATACACTGACTGTGCCTCTGCAGAGGGGTTAAGACCCCCCTCCCAATGTGGTCAGCATAAAATGATCCAATGGGTTGACATGCCGTAAAACCCAACTAACACTTTCAATGCAAAAATGTCATCTAATGTGAAGAAAGCCAATGTTTTATTTTTTGAATAGAAGTTTAAAACTGACTTTTATTAAATTTTTTTCTTCTCTCTCTCTTCAAGACAAATGAATAATGAACTTTACAAAACTGACACTTAGGATTGACTCTTAAGCCTTTCAGTTTACTGTTCTACTTATCTATCTTTGCAACCAGATTATTTTTGGTTATAAAGAGAGGATGATCTTTATTGGAAATTATAATTGTTGATTTAGTAGCAACAGATTTCTTCTTGCTCATTAGTAGTTCATTCATCTGTCTACTTACAAGATGGAGGAGGAGACTATAAAGTTTATCAAATTTAATTTTACCTTCAATTTAATTATAGAGACCCCAAAAAAATGTATCTTCTCTTTCAAATTTCCAGTTGTAGACTTTACTGAATTCCATTATCTATGCCAGGTAGGTTGCATTGATATAGTAATTTGAGCTTTTTTAATTTATCAAAGGTTAATGATTAAGTCACATGATATGTTTTATAATACAGTAATGTCAACAGTTAACTGCCTCCTTCCAGATTATAAACTTTTTGATGTGGTATTTAGTTTCTTACTTCTCATTTTAATACATCTGCCTCTTTCTTCTTTAGCAGAATGGGCATACTAAGGTGGGGGGTGGATTAAGACAAGAATTAAATTAGTCACCACCCCCCCCCTCTTTTTTAGAGCCGGTTTAGCTCAATCGGTAGAGCAACCAACTAGGAACAAAAAGATTCCAGGTTCGATATCCGCCCCTCGCCAACTCAGTGTATGAGTAGCACAAGGGTCTGTGCGGTAAAATGTGGAGTTGATGGTAGGTGCGGCGCTCCACCTCAGATTCCAAGAAAACTATCTCCTTGATCTAGCAATAGTGAAAAGGGGATAGACTCCCTTGCTGTCTAGCTAATACTGACTTTAGACCACCCTGACAACTGTTATTAACTGTGAATTATAATAAAATTTAACAAATTGTGAGTGAAAGTGTGAATTATTCCAAGATGTAGCCGTGTCAGTGCTACTGTATGGCTGCACCACTTGAACTCTAACGAAACGCTTAGAGAAAAAGCTAAATGGGAACTACACAAGGATGCTGCATGCTGTCTTGAACAAATCTTGGAAGCAGCACACCATAAAAAAGCAACTGTACAACCATTTGTTTCCTTATCACATTAACCATTCAAGTAAGACATGCTGGATATTGCTGGGATTCTCCTGTGAACACACATGGACACAACAGTATAGACTGACCAGCAAAAACCTACATCAATCAGCTCAGAAGACCTGCCAGGAATAATGACAGATAGGGACTGGTAGTGTGAGAGTCATAGGGTATCCATGCTATCAATGCAACCTGATGATGATGTAGCTAATAAAAGAATAGTAATAATTACTTGGACCATCTTGAAAGAATTTCATAATAATATTTCAGTTGTTTTTAACACAAATGTTATGCAGCCTCCTGAAGAGAACAGGGTGTCAAAAATCTGATCACAACAAAAGTTGTGTTATATTTGCATAATGTATCTCTCTCTATATCTATCTGTATATATATATATATATATATATATGTGTGTATGTAAAATGGAAAAGGAATTGAATCCGACAATATGAGGAAAAATGAGTAAAGAAAAGAAATGTAAATGGATAAAATGAATTTAATGATATCACATTAATCGATATCACTTACACATGTGTTTCGGTCAGTTTATGTGTGTGAAAATATTTCGCACACATACAAGAATCGACCTTCATCAGAGTGAACATTTGTAAGTGATATCGATTAATTAAATTCATTTTATCCATTTACATTTCTTTTCTTTACTCATTTTTCCTCATATATATATATATATATATTCCACCTTCTATGGTTCCAGAACCAAATTGGATTGTCAAAGACATGTGGGTTAGATTATAAAGTAACATCTTAAAATTACCTACTTATATATTATACAATCATATTTAAGTACCAGAGAGTGATAGATGCACAAACAAGTATTAGTTATTTGCTTTGCTTAGCTTAGCATAAGACTTGAAATATGGTCACCCAGTTAGAATCAAACTCACCAGTAATGGTCTGCTAGCCTAATGCACTAATCATTAAACCACTCCATGAACTTGAAAATAAGCTTGGCATGTATTTGGCACAAGACCACAAGTTTGGGGCATTAGTGAGGATACTCAGTAGTAATTGATATAAAAGACTTGCTTTCTTAAAATTTCACCACAATAAGGGGCATTACGGTGAAGTCATGCTGAAAGCACCGGTTCTTGCTAGATCACCATAGTTAAGCAGCAGTGAGCGTTCAATATTTAATTGGGTGGTCACTTAAGCAATAGCAGGTACTATTAGCAATCTGAGTCCTTTGTTTATCATAATGGCTCGATTCAGCATTAAATGATCTGAAAAGGGTTGATATGCCATAAAACAATAACAACCAACCAACAATGAGGTGCCAACACAAACAAGTAGTAAATGTGAATAAAAACCTTTTGATTGATTATTTTCCCCCAACCATTCAATGTCATATACTATAGAATTAGTATATATGTTCTTACTTCAATTGAAGAGATACATTTAATCACAGACTCATTTACTTTTGGTTTGAGTTTTTTTTTTTTTTGGGGGGGGGGTTAAATCTTTTGATATTTCTAATCTGTTCCACACTATTCCACTTACTTACACACACCCATACACATAATTTTAGGACTTTTTTTCTTCTTCTTGATTGAATAATTTGAATTCAGTTCTATCTTCAAGTTTATGTAAATTGTTTGTGTTAGGAACACAAGATTGTCATGTGTCTAACATAATTATTAATCAATACTGTTCAGTAAATCAACTTAAGCCGATCAATAACAATTAAATGTTTAAAAAATCTGTAAAATGTGAAAGGAAAAAATACAATATGGATGAACAAATTGAATTATCGAAATTGAAAAAAAAATTAAAAAAAGATTTTTAAAAAATATCTTAATGATTTGATGGAGCTTCACAAAAGTTGACAAAAGAATAAAGGAAATGTCTAATAGCAAATGAAGTTTGTTTTTTTTAAATTTAAAACTGACTAGTATTTGCATTTATATCAAACTAATTACATTTAAGTTTTTCATTAACGTGTCTAAACCTAAATAAATGTTCTTTTTTTTTTTAAACAAAAGTTAATGTTCCATTTAAAGTAAGTTACAATTTTCAAAAAATAACACAAAAATGAATGAGTATTATTCTCGCTTCTAACTGCTCCAAATACTTAGTTTTTAATGTTACCATATTATTTTTATTTAAAACTATTGCTATGTTTTGTTTTGTTTTTTTTAATCTATATCTATAGTCAACAAAAGTCAGTAATGTTTTCTTTCACAAAATACAAATCTTTTTTTTTTTTTTTTATTAAAGATTTTTCTCCTTAATATGACATTAATTAATTCCCTTCTTCCATTAAGTCAGAATCCACAAAATATAAATATTCTCTTCTACATCCTTAAAACAAAGACAGAATAAACAGGAATGTTTCTTTTATGATATTTATCTCATTTCATTAGTTTTTCCATTATGCTTTGCAAAAGAACAAAATAACCTCAGATGCCAATTAATACAAATATCTCAAGCTGGCTTCTCCCCCCCCAAAAAAGCCAATTTCCACTGTAATTATCTTAACAAGATTTACTTGATAAGCAAGAACAAGAAGATCTTAACAGATAACAATAGATAAGAGCTTCATATCTTTTCTAGTATAGGATCTTTCTATGTAGAACTCATTAAGAGATTTGTAACTAATTTCCAATACCTTTTCAGATCACCTGCCAAAAATTTCCACTCCTATCCAACTAATTTTCAAAAAAAGATACTAAAATATCTATCTATTCACCAACCCCTCCACACAAAGCAGGATGCAACATAGTTAATTTTTAAGCGTAGTTTAACAGGTTTGAATTCAAGTTTTCCTTCTGATGAGTGGATTATGAATTATTATCACACAAAAGTTAAAGAGCTTAATCTACCCTACTATTTACCCATAGCTGTAGGGAGAATACTTGGATGCATACCTTTCCCAAGGGTATTAGTACTATGTGAAATTCAACCAGCCTTGTACAGGATTTTGAATTCATGCCATCCATTTCCTACGACAATACCCATTACACCATGGGTACCTCCTCTAAAATATGGTGTTCATTTTATCTTATTGACACAAAGTTTTCAAACTGAATTTATTTCTAAATTTTGCCAATCTTAAAATTACCCAAATTTAAATTCAATTTATGACCTATCTATATACATTAACTCCTTTACCCAATATATATACACGCACTCACACACATACACACTCTCACACATACACACTAATAGGATTATGCTCAAGCATGAATATCTGGGTTTTTGTCATTTTGATTGTCACTTGGGCCAGAGTATGTATTGCCATCAAAAGTATATGAACTTGGCCTATAACCAATAGTGTTCAAGTCAGAGATGTCATTGGAACTTAATTCATTTTCTCCCACTTCAAACTTGCCATCAGTCATGAAAAGCCACTTGAGCATTCAAAAGATTATCCTTGGTCACACATACTGTTGTAATTCACTAATTTCAAAACCTGTCACTGCTACATAGAAGCCATGATGACAATACTTAAACTGATTCAATAGAATATACACCACTTCTACTACCAAATGGTATTATTAGATTTGGTTGTAAACAACAGTACGTGTTTGGCTGACTAAATTAAAAAAGGGGTTAAGTGATTTCATTATGTTAATAAGGAGTATGATTAGGAAGGTGTTGTATATGAACATAGAATATCCTTGTATTTAGCAATGAGTGGATTATGAATTAGTCCTTTAATTATTTAGGAATCAAGGGTTTCAAAAAAAATGTCACAAATAAATTCTAAGTTTATTAAAAACATTTTTAATCACATTACATTCTCCTGACTCAGTAAACTAACAAAATTTCACCGAGCCTCGTTAACACTGTCTCTGCTATCCTAATATATATGTGTGTATGTGTGTGTGTGTGTGTGTGTGTGTGTGTAAAAATGGAAATTGGAAATGAATCCGACAATATGAGGAAGAATGAATAAAGAAAAGAAAGAATAGAATGGATAATAAAATAATAATTTCTCATTCTTTCTTTTCTTTATTCATTCTTCCTCATATATATATATATATATATATATATATATATATATATATATAAGGGTAGCAGAGACAGATATTCTACAAAAAAAAGTGTTATTCTAAGCAAGGATCAGGATTTGATAACGAGTGGATTAGCAATAAATCATAGAAGCCCAGAGATGCTGATATGCCTCTTGCATCCCCGACACACAAAATCTAAAAGGATGCAGTAACATTATATCCATGTATCCCAGTGTTTTTCTTTTTTTTCCCTCACCATTTCAAGTTAACTGTAAATACATTTCAATAGTTTCTTAGAAATGAATTACACAGGATGGGTTACAAGGTACGAGTTAAATGGCTTTAGTTGGGACCCATAAGGGACTCCTTCAAAGCAAGTATGCGTGTCCCAGGATGCACTAAATTAAAAAGCTATCAGCATCACTGGAAACCTATTAAGAATCTTTATAGAATGTTGAACTTTTACTCACTGGGAATGGAAATCTGCTTTGCCTACCTTCTTCAAAAGCTGAAAGTATGAATCCTCTTGGATGAAACAGGATATGAATCTAGATATGTTTGCTTTACCCCCAACTTATGGTCACTGGGGTAGAATATTTCCACTTGACCATCTTCTTCCAATTGCAGCATGGCTTCCCTTGCAACTTCTCTTCTCTTTTCACTTGGCATCACATTGGATATTGTCTGCTAAAAGCTATCTTTCTTTTCTCTTCCAAGTTCTGCAAGCTTATTTACCTACTACAGCCGCATCCGATGCCATCATCTTCATCAATTGCACACGTTTACTATCTCTCTCTCTCTCCCTCTCTCCTCTTGTCTAACACTGCACCATTGCAGACATATCTGACGCCATTACACCATGCATGGCAAGATTGTTTTTCTGAGCGCTGTTCCTTTTCATATTTTTTGATTCAATCTTCTCTTTCTACTTATGTTGCTATCAGTTCATCAAGTGCTTTGAGTCTTCTCCCTCTTTTCTCTCTCTCTCTCGTCTTTTTGTTGATGTGAACTCCTTTTTGACCTTATCCAAGTCTATGTATTGCTTCCTTAAGAGTCTGAAAAGCACTGCTCACGTTTCCACATTTTAATTTATCTTCATTGCATCTCTTCAGATACTTGTGTTGGATTAAGCCAACTTTGGCACAAGGTCAGATTCATGAAGCACCCAATCAAGAATGAACTCACTTGCAACCGCTTGCAAGATTAGCTTATTTACTAACCATCACTCTATAGCAGGTCATCTCATATTCAACTATTTGGATGTGTGTCGAGATACGTAATACCTATAAACCAGCTAGTGAAATTAAATCAGTAGCATGAATTTACAGACACTTCATTTTAATTACCTCACCGTAGAAGCATCCAAATAGTTAGGAATTGCTTTTTAAGTCTAGTTTGCACTCCTATAAAACTAATTTATAGCTATAGTAATTGTAGCTGTTTTTTTCTTGTTTGTTTTTACTAATAAATTCTAATTGCAAATCACTAAGGAAATGCTTGTGTAACTAGCAACAGCTACAAACTATTTAACTTGCCATGTTATTTCAGCATTAATGGTGAAAAATGACAAAGTAATGAGATACAACTGGATGGTGAATTCCAGGGGTCAAAGTTGAACTTTATTCTTAAAGTCATCAGTGATGAAAAAAAGCTTTGAATGGCCAGTCTCAGTTGCTTTTAGTAGAGTAAGGGTTAATATTAACTTTAATTTTGTCAAATTTCTAAGTTATATTTGCATTTTGGCTTGTATGTTAGTATATTTTTTCCCTACATTTTCTCTACACATAGTTAATCTATATTGAAACAACTATGCTTCTTTTGGTTATCATCAGTCTACACATTTTCTAGGTTCCTAAAGTTAACAACTTCACTTTGATATGGTTGTGCATATAGGAAAATAAATATACAAATATAAATTAGTATAATTAAACTGAATTTAGGAATAAAACATCTGCCTGCTATCTATTGTGGTTGGGTGTTCCAGAGTTGATTTCACTTGAAATAAAGTGCATGAGTTTCTGTTTGATTGCAGTGGATAATATTGTAGCTTTGTTTGCACGTTTCGGCTGTGTATATGTGATGCAAATTACTGTATTTTAAGCTCGGGTTATCAGAATTGATTCTATGAACTTAATTTTACTCACAAGATGTATTTCTACTCTCAAGCTAAGTCTCTGTTCCAGTTTATCTATTTATGAATTGTATTCTCTAAGATTCTTAAAATTTCAACCAATGAATTCAATTTCTTTTTCCCCTCAATATCCACTGCTTTACTCTTATCAATTTGCATGTCTCTCCACAGCTAAATGTCCTATAACTTAACCCATTGTACCTGAACACTGTTACTTTTTATACAAAAGAAAAACAGTTAGATCTTCAATCATTTAACAACGTATAAGTTCAAAGAACCTCTTGCAGGCAAGTTTAGATTTGAACATGGCTGCTTTGAGAACAAAAATTCATCTTTAATGTGCTCCACTGACACAATGGGTTAATGTAATTAAATGTAATATTTCGCATGAAGAATTCTACATGTTTGTACGCACATATTTATATTGTGCATATACAGTCTATTCAATATGAGAGCTATTTTTTTTAATTGCCTTTTCTTATGTTATATTCTCTGCTCTCTTTGACATTACACACATGTACCAATATCTTCCTTTGTATATATTTTCTGGTTATACCAATATTTTGTTTTGCAGTTATAAACTTATTCTATATATGAGTTTATTTAAAATCAGTCAACCAATCAGTTATATGGTTTCAAGTCTCCTTCCTTACAAATTATACATCTGAGGAAGACTGTAGAATGGATTGGCTGAAACACTATGATAACAACAACATCAACCATAGAAAGGAGGAGTTCTGTTTGATTTGTCAGCAGAGTACAAAGCTTGGAACTATAACACTGGTTGCTCAACTAATCAAAAGATAAGAGAGAATGATTCTATATATTAGTTTATTTGTTATAAAAAGAATAAGATATTTGTTGGACAAAGCCAACGTTCGCACAGGGTCACAAATTACAGAGCACCCAGTGAAAACAAACTTACAAGTAATGATTTATAAGAATAACATTCTAAATATCACTCTACAACAATTATCATATAATGGAGCTGATATTCTAAAATTCTGGTGGTCAACTACTTGTATAATTTTCTGCTAGTGTTTTGAAGGAAGGCATAAACCTTAAATCTTCTTGTACCTTCTGTTAATCAGGAAGTAGAAAAGAATTAGTGAATTATTTAGTTGCTGTACTATAACCTAATGCTGTTAGCATTTCACATAGCGCTAATACCATACATAATGTATGTATTCAACTATTCTCCCTCCAATTATTGGTAAATAGTAGGGCAGACTGGGATCTTTAAACTTAGTTGGGGCAACTAGTCTAGGAGAAGAAAAACTCTGAATTCAAACCTGTTAAACTTTGCTTAAGAAATTGACCTTTTGTTGCATCCTACTCTTGCAGAGGGACTGGCAAATATATATATATATATATATATATATATAATCTAATGTTAATATACACACACAAACATGACATCCTACTTGGATGATGTAAACTGATGAACTAACCATCAGTTTTTTTTTACTTTGCTTGGGTGGTGGAAAGCTGCTGTGATTGGTTTAAAGTAGGCAAAACGTTAAGCAGAATTTAACAAGGTTTGAATTCAGTTTTCCTTCTCCAAGACTAGTTACCATACCAAAGTTAAAGAGCCCAGTTTACCCATACCTGGAGAGAGAAAAGTTGGATGCATACCTTTCCAACGGGTATTAGTGCTATGTGAATTACAAACAGCCACGTCCAGGATTTGAACTCCACAAGCAGCTCCTTTATAGATTACTCTATACATAAATTGCAATAACATAGTTTACAAAGGACAAACTTGGGCTACAAATATTATCCATGACAACTTCCATGCATCACATCACTTAACTATTAGTAATAGTGAAAGTAAGCATATGGCTTTATTTCACACTGTTGACTTGGTAACAAAACCTTACTTGCTCTATAATTGTATAGTATACAAAAGGTAATTATGCTTGATGATAAATGACCCATGTAGGTTTTATGATCTTTTGTGTGTGCGCGTGTGTGTGTGTTTTTGTTGTTCTTCTTTTGTTGTTGTTGTTGTTTTTTAGGGAAATTCTACCTTTCACTTGGTTTTATTGTTAACTGCTCTCCATAACTTCCTTTGCTTTCTCATAAAGCTTTGATTCAATTTAAACAAATGATTTGTATGGCGGAGATTTGCCAATGCTTTCTACCAGGGTTTGAAGTTTTTATTTCTTTGTTATCATATAATTGATAAATTTCTCAGTTTCTACTTTGAAACTGACCAGGCAGAAAATTACTTTAACCACTGTATCCAAAAAATCACCTGAAGTACAAATTAAAATGGCATAAATAATTTATATATTATTAGTTAGTGTGATATATAAAAAAAAACTTTTAAAAAACCTCCCAAATGCTCCACTTGATCTTGTATCCTCCTCCTTCTTCTCCTCCTTATACTGGACAGGAAAAAGATAATTTGATTTGATGTTTGGATCTTATGGTTACAATGGTTTAAGTATCGGTGATCAAGCTACTTGTTAACAAGTAGATTTTAATTAGAAAATTTGTTTTCATCATTTGCTGTGATTTAGATTTCATGGGTTTAAAAGTAGTTTAAAACTACTTTTGTATAATCAGTTGTTTACTAAACTTTGCTTAATCTGACCCACAAATTGCTTACAGTACCTCGTTTTTTTGTTTGTTTTTTTCGGGTTTTTTTTTCTTTCTTTCTTTTTCTTGCTGTGGTTAGCTATTTCTGTTTGTTTACATATTTATTAGATGTACTTTTTCTTTTCTGTTTAACATCACTTTTTTTAATAAATATCTTCAGATCTTTGCTTTTGTTAAAATTGATTTTTTTTTTTTGAATTTTTTTTTTATAGAAACAAAAACATTTGCTTATTTTGAATTATTTCTTTTCTTTCTTTTTCTTTTTTTTTTTTCTTTGCGTATGTGCTCAATGTTGTTGCCCTATTACGCATTGAAGTTATCTTTTAATAATTTTTTTTTTCTTTTTTTCTTTCTCTTTTAAACCTGAGAAGTTTTAAGAAATACTTTTTTTTTTTCTTTTCTTCTCTATTTTGGTATTCAAAAGATGGTACATCATTAGTTTAAATACAACTCTGCTAAAACGGTCAAACTTTTAAAAAGAAATTTAATTTTTTTATAAAGTTTTGATCATTTTGTTATGAAAACATTCAACAATTTCCTAAAATGTTATTGATTGCCAACATTTTAATCTATTTAGTGAATGGAACTTCCTCATTTTTCACCAGCATCAGAAATATAAGTTTAAGTACAAACAAAAAAAGCTGTCAAGACAAACTTTGAATAGAGGCTCTTCTAAATATGAAGAGTGAATTTTAGCTATACAATTCCAACTAAATAAAAAGACAAAAATAATTATTAATATCTATCAATAATTTTTCTGTAACACCTATTCAAGTGAGATATCAAACCATTTCATATTAAATATGAATAGATATGTGGGTCAATATATCATATCTCTGCAAATCCAGTCCTCAGTGTCAGGGTTACAGATTGTCGGAAATGTTGATGCACTATCATCCATACGATCACTAATGCTGTAATTTCTTTGTGAATTATCAAACATTTCTGAAAGGAAAAACAAACTTAGAGTCCACATTTTTCTGTAGAATCTTGTTTTCTTAAACTGTATTTCTTTTGGCTGTGTTTTCCAATCAAGGTAAGATGGATCCTATTCTCTATGCCCAATTTCATGGTAACTTTTTTTTTTTTTTTTTTTTTTTTTTTTTTTTATTATAAATGTTTTGGGCTCAGCATGGCTACTAATTATTTCAGGTATTTGCTTTTCTTTAAACATCTTTTTATAAAAATTTTTGCTGCTTGAACTATGAGTTTTGCACTTTTTACTTTTTTTTTCTTTTTTTTTTTTCACTTCTAGTATTTCTTCTTTTCTTCATAGACTTATTATTTATTTCAGGAACTACCAAAACTTGTACAAACACTTTGAAAATATTTTCAATTTGAATATTCTCTTTACATTGAATATTAAATCTGAGCAGTTTTTGTTTGTTTGTTTGTTTTTTTGTGTGTTTATGTTTTTGTAAACTGCTACTATTGATTCAGAAAACTTCTTAGACATACTAATAAATACATCTCTCTTAATCACAGGTTCCAAAGGTAGTCTTAATCATGATAAAATAATTGATCGTTTTTATTCTCTTTAAAACTTTATAGAAATTATGTTGGTATTATTATTATTATTATTATTATATTATTATAAATGTTTATGTAAAAACGATTATAAATGATATTTATAAGAAACAGACTTTACTAGTTGAATAAAATATACACCTAATGAGAGGCATCAATTTTGACAAATCCAAATTTCCTGTGACTGTTTAATTACAGATCTGCACACATCAGTATTTACAAAAGTTATCAATCTGATATTTATATAGTCCATCTCTATTTAAAAATTATTTGGATCTCTCTGATAAGATAAAGCAAGAATTCTTCTAAGCTATAGCCATGCCAGTGCTACTATATGGCTGCACCACATGGACTCTAACAAAACAGAGAAAAAACTAGATGGAAAGTACACAAGGATGCTGCGTGCTGTCTTGAACAAATCTTGGAAGCAGCACCCCCACAAGAAAGCAGCTGTACAGCCACTGACCCTCATATCACACAAATCATCCAAGCAAGACATGCTGGAGAAGCAAGGACAAGCTCATAAATGACTTTCTCTTGTGGAAACCTACCAGCTCAAACCCACATCAATCAGCTCTGTACGGATACTGGATGCTGTGTGGAAGACCTGCTAGGGGCAATGACTGATAGGGACGGGTGGTGAGAGTCATGAGTATCTATGCTGTCAGCGTAACTTGATGATGATGACTATTACTCCATTACTAAATTATTTTTTAAACGAACACTGTGAGGGTGTTCGTACATTTTCATTTATCTTTCTCCAAAAAAAGAAAATATTCTGAATTTAACATTATCGATTACTTAGAGGATGATACATGTGTCTGCAATTTGATTTTACAATTGAAAAGAAAAAATATGGTAAAGAAATTAGTGGATATTGTCTGTATTCATAATATGAAATGCTTCAGGCCTTAATTGTCTGGCACTTCTCTTAATTCACACAAAATTATGTAAAGACGCATTTTTCTTACATGTAACCTAGCAATGGTTTCTAAGTTCTAATGTTAAATATCCTAACACTCTAAGCAGGTTGAACTATTAAAGATAGAAAGTGGGGATTCTGTCTCTACCTAAATTGTGTAACATTTAAAGAATAGGTTGATAATAAAAAAAAGTGTGTTAAATCGAACTTAACGGACCTAAATTCCACCATTGTATATCATGCCGCCAAAAGAAAAAAAATACCAAAAGTAAGAAAATTAATTGAATTTAATGAAATTTTCAGTGTTGATATATTAATGAATAAAAGATATAATGCACCAGTTATTTTATTTAAAAACTTTTACATTTTTTCAGATCAGTTAACTTTGAATCACATATCTTTGAGGTGTAACAAAGATTCTCAAAGATACATGGTTCAAAGTTAACTGACCTGAAAAAATGTAAAAGTTTTTAAATAAAATAACTGGTGCATTATATCTTTTATTCATTAATATATCAACACTGAAAATTTCATTAAATTTGGTTGATTCCCTAATTTTTGGTATATATTTTTTCTTTCAGCAGGGTGACAAACGATGGTGGAATTTAGGTCTGTTAAGTTCGATTTAACCAAAAAAGTGTATTGATTATAAAATTATAACTCCAAGATTTTATTGAATTAGTTTTTGCTTGATCCAAATTGGCAAAATTATTCATCCAGTAAGCTTTTGGAAACGCAGGTGCTAAAACAATTTGGTCTAATTGTATGTATGTGTTAGATCAAAGCCATTCTATCTATTATATATCTATCCTATCTGGATTATATGATATTGTATTTAAAAGAAGACTGTATTACTTTACAGCCATATACTTTTCCTACAAACATCTTTTAATGATTTGGATTTATATAAGACTTTTTAAACCTTACATCATCTCTTTATGTATAAATGACTAATAGATGTATGTATATTTAATTTCCATATTTGAGGCCAAGTAAAATGAAGACCTACTGTGAAAGGGTTTAATATGTGCACGTGTATTGCTTGCAGATCATTGTTACTAAAATTGCTGTCCTCTCATTTGGAGATTTGTTGTTTTGTCAATCTGGTTTTGATCTCACATGAAATCAACATGATGAAAGGGATGTGTAACACAAGGACAATTTAATGTCAGCATTACTTTCTCATATCTGTCTTGGTGGATGGTTTTGTCTCTCTCTCTCTTTCACTTCCTTTTTAATTGAATAGGTGTTCAGATATATCCATATACATAAATAGGTTTCTTTCTCTGCATAATTAATCCTTTTAAAAGGTGATTTTATATCAATACATAGGTAATGTTTCCTACTTTCTTTATTTTACGTGTATATATATATATATATATATATATATATATATATATATATATATATATATATAAGTATATAAAAAAATTGAAAAGAAAAAAAAACACGGTGTTCAGATGGATGATATTTTAATGTAGGAGTCGGCACTATAATGTTTCGGTTTGTTTAGCAAACCATCGTCAGGACTTTCATTTATATGGAGAAAAAAACTTTTAAAAAACAGTGGTTCATAAGTTTGTTTGTTTTTTGAGTGTGTTGGGGTTTCTGAATGTTCCATATAAATGAATGCCCTGACAATGGTTAGCTAAATACACCAAAATGTTATAGTGTTGGCTCCTACATTAAAATATCACCCATCTGAATGCCTTGTTGTTTTTTTCAATTATATACTTACTTTCTCTTGGATTCATTTCCATTTTTCTTGATATACATATATTCATATAAGAAACTTAATGGAAGTTTTTGTCTTTCTGTTGAAACCATAGTTACAAAATGATCCTTTCAAATTTTTCTGTGAGTATGACAGCTGAAACAAGATTAAAAAAAAAAACAAGATAAGAATCATTGTGTAATAACAAAACCTCATCTAAAAAATGTACAAAATCTTGCTGAAACTATATTGATGAAGAGTGATACTCCGAAACACGTGTATGTGGATTACTCATTTATTATATATATATATATATATATATATATAATATATATATATATATATATGCACATATACACACCACAGGTGATTTGATTTAGATTAATATAAAAAAAAAAAAAAAGAGCAAAACAGTGGGCCACATACTACATACATTAATAAATACATAGTATATAAGTTTTCAAGCCAATAATATTTGATTATTGCCAACTAATCTCTATGTATGTGACTTTGTGGTATCATTAGTGTATTTACTCTTTTATTGATCACCTGCTTTAGTCTTGTTTGTAAATTTAACCTTTTATTCAAAGTTACCAATTATCTTAATCATAATGGTTTTTGGTTGGCACCTATTAAAAGTAGGTCTTTAATGTTTCTGAAATTAACTAATAGCTATAAAACTTGTATTAACAAAATGTATATTGTATTTTATCTTTTAATTAAAGCCTCTTGTCTAAGTTTTAAAGTGTACATGCTTTTTCTCTTGCTGGCAGTTAATTGTCCAAAATAAATAAATCTGTTAATGAAAACTTAATGTGTTGATTTATCAAACACAAAACTAATTTTATAATAAAATATCATATTAAATTAGAAAGGCTAATGAAACTGAATAAGAATGTAGATAAAAAAGATTTTGAACAGAGGGGTATGATTGAAAAAATAGAACAACTTTGAAACTAACTCTTCCATCATTTTCCGTTACTCCCGTCTTTGATTGGTAAATTTTCCTAATTAAAATGTTTAGCTAAAATAGGAAGTAAAGAATAATATTACAGTTATTTCTTCTTGTTAAGGGATTTCTTTTAAGATTTATTGAAGAGATTTTTGCTCATATTCAATAAGATAAAACCAAACAATTAGAAATCAATAATACTAAGCATATATTTATCAAAATCAATTTTTTAAGATCAATATGCAAATTAGCCTTCCCATTCACACTGTAAACCTCTATTTTGTTGTATATATAAATACAATTGCATGCTATTAGTATGTAGATATGGTCAACAGTGGCTTCGGCCTCTGGACCATTGCTATAATTAACAGCATCGATCCCAGGGGGCCATCCCCCCAGGCAACACCTGCCCCCTTGATTTAAAGGGGCAGGGCTGGGTTTATTGCCCAGTGCCTGAGGCGCCCCCCTTGAGGGGGAATGCCGACGGGATCGACGCAATTTTTCACCCGCCACCACATGAGTCTCAGCTTGTGGGTGGTCCCACATAAATAGGGCCTTGTGCTTGACCCGTACAAGTGGGGTACGTGGAAAATATCATGTAGATATGGTCAACAGTGTAAGTAATGTAAAACAATTTTATTAATAATTGAGGTTTAAATAAAAATAAAATCATGGAGAATATGATGTAAATAACGAAAGGAATTGTGACTTGTATAGTAATATAGTTTCGGTTACAGACAGACAAACCCACAATCTCCATTATAATAAGATGTATATTGTATTTTATCTTTTGATTAAAGACTCTTATCTAAGTTTTAAAGTGTATATGCTTTTTCTCTTGCTGGCAGTTAATTGTCCAAAATAAATCTGTTAATGAAAACTTAATGTGTTGATTTATCAAAACACAAAACTAATTATCCCTTTTTTTTTCTTCTCCCCCACAGTATCCAAATCAAAGATGATGATTCAAGCAACTTAAAACACAGCATTGTGCAAACGCTTGTGTCTCCACCAGGACCGCTACCGTCCACGTCGTCTCGCACTCCTGCTAGTCCAGCCAGGGGCAGCTTTAGCCGAAAGTACAGCCTCATTAAAGAAGAATCGGTTGAAGAAGAAGGCGTCTGTGAGGAGGTTGAGTTTAAGAGTGTACGTTCTGCAGAAAATTTGCTGGAATCCAACAAACGATCTTCATCTGTTGAGCAGATGTTTTCTTTGGACACATCAGCTGTTCGCCGGCCCCTTCACTCAGTGGCTAGCTCTCCACAGCTTCTTAATCAGATCTCAGAAGAACGTGAATCAGATGAAGAGGACGACATTCCCTTGACAGTGCTGTCTACTACACTTCCTACAACAACCACTTCCTCTAAACTGGCTCCTAGGAATATCTACAGCTGTCGTGCCAAAATGGCTTCACCTGAAGTTCTGCATAAATACGAGCAGCACAAGAAGCGGCGTGGCACTGGTCAACGGGGCACAAGTTGCAGTAGCTCTGATGCTAGTGACACGGATGACACAGACAGCATTGCTCGCAAGGACAAGTTGAAACACAAGTTTGCGACACGACGTGACAGCAGTGACCATTCAAGTGACAACGATGGACCAGGTGGGGTTGGTGGGATGTCTGGAGGTACTCGCTCTGTAGGGCAAGGTGGTACCACTGGAGGCACCGGACAGAACAATAAGTCAAATGACAACAACAAGCAAGAAAAATCCTCTGACAACAAAGGGAACCGAGGTTCCAGTGGAAAAAGTTCAAAAGGGAACGAACCCAACAGTGAAAGCTGCAACCATGACTGCGACAGCAGTGGAGACAGCAACATTGGTGGAGGAAATCCACCCCAAGCAGTGCTTGCCAACTCCAACTCTGGTTGCAGTTCACGACTGAGCGGGATAAGCATCAATAGTTGCGAGATGAAAAACTCAAATTCTTTGGTGTCGTCCAACAATAGCTTTTCAAAGCTGTGCATTGAGGACCATCTGTGCTCAGAGCAGCTGGACTGCAAGCGAGTGAAACAAGGACCTCCTAATGACTTGGATGTGAACTATCTGAATGAACTCAACGCTCAAATTTGGGAGGTGAAATCGCGTGCCAACAATGACTGTAAAGAAATATCAAAGGCACCGCTACCAGAGGACGTGTTGTCTATATGCTCGGCAGATTGTAGTTTGCATATTCGAAAAGGCAAACGGTTTGGTCGCCGCATCAAGACAGACATCAACCGAAATGGCCTGAAGCCAGGCTTCTGCAAAGTGGCTGGCTCTTCCAAGTCTAGCAGTTCGGTCAAGGTAGAGACCAAATGCTGTTCACTGGTCTAACTTGTTGTTGTTGATGATGATAATGTTGTTGTTGCTGCTATTACTACTATAACTATTATAATATTAATTGACTAATTAAGTAATTGAAGGCTTCCACTTCAACACCTTACTTTGTATTTGGAGCAGTGGCTTGTGTTTTATTATTTTTTTATTGGTAATTGTTCCCCCATTTCCTTTACCATCCTGCACCCCACAACCATCTACCATTTCAGCTTCCCCCCCCCTTCATGCCTGTTTATTCTGCTTTCTTTTTTGGACATATCGACCCACTAGCATCCTTGTCACCATCGTCATCACCATCATCTTCATTGGTTATTGAAGCTTGTCAAAAAAAAAAATGTTTCGATTTCTCACTCTTTCTCTCGCTCTTTCCCTCTGTCTTTCTCTCTCTCTTTCCCTCTCTCTCTATCATCTTCACTCTTCATCTCTATGCCATTCTTTAAAAAAGCTAAATTGCAGAATTTGCTGTGACAAAACCAACAAGAATTTATCTTTTTGAAATAAAAGAACTGAATATATTCAATGAAAACAAAAAAAAAAAAAGATTTTTTAAGCTATTAAAACTGACATCTACTTTCCCCTCTGTTTTATCTCTCACCCTTTCTTCCTCTCTTTATCTCTCTCTCTCTCTTTCTCCAGATCCCTGCTACCTATAGTTTTATAAGGTCCTCAATATTAGGATCTTTTATAAAGACTCAAACTCCATCTGAAGACATGAGTTTATATTCCTTGACCATATTTACAGTTTTATTTCTCACCAACGACAATTCCCACCCACCCCTCTTTTCCCAAATTTCATCTGTAGGGTCACTGATATGTCGATTGCACCAATTAAAAGTAATTGGTTTCAAAAGAAGAAGAACACTTTATTTATTTATATTTTGGTTCTTTTTCACCTCTTATGGAACTTTTCTTTTTTTTTAAAAACAGTGCAGAAAGCAAAATCCTTCTTCCCCACTTCTGACTACATAAAAAAAAAAAAAAAATAGCTTTGCTTACATCATTTTAATTTGTATTTGATTCACCCTTTAAAAATAAGGAAAGTTGGAAGAAAAGAAAAAAAGAAAAAAAAATTTTAGTACCAAGTTGTCCTGTTAAAATTTAGTTTCTTTTTTTTTTTCCTTTTTTTAAAAAAAAAAAAAAAAAACCCTCCCCACTTCTCTTTGTATAATAGCTGCATGGGTGGGCATAATGAGTGGGGAGGGAACTGCTTTGTCCACACTAGCTGGGTAGTTTGTATTTTGTTAATCTTTTTCTACGATGATGATAAATATTATCATCTTATTTTGTTGGAAATTTTTTTAATATTATTATTAAATAAATTTCAATTTCAAGGCTCCATCTTGAAATGGATTACCAAGTTGATACTGAGTTTTAATACCCGAGTCCCATTTATTTTTTAAAAAAATAAATAAAATAACTGGTTATTTGCAAGTGTATACACATACATGAATACTGTGTTTCCATAACACCACCCCCCACACACATACAGGGATTCTCATGGTTTGATTGATCTATACCCAAATTTACTACCAAATATCAACCAAATTGGCAATAAAAAAAATTTTTTTTTTTTTTTTTCATTATTTAATTTTTTTTTTTTTTTTTTTTTTTTTTTCCCCAGTTGAAGTTATATTAACATAAATCTGAATATTTCTTATACAAACCAATAACAAATTCTGATATGAGAACAGTTTGAGGGTGACTCTTTCAAGACATTTTTAGCTGTGTGTTTTTTGTTTGTTTGTTTTTTTTGTTTTTTGTTTTGGTTTTTTTTTCTACATTATTTGTGGAAATGTTCTTTACTCTGGTCCCTAACTTTTTCCTCACTACTTGTGTATCCAACTTGTGAATCCCATTTGCTTCACTATGAAATGATTCTTCAATTATGAATTTTAAGACTCATATTGAGTTGAATTGATATTCATTGTTCACTTTTTTATTTATTTATTAATTAATTTATTTATTTTTGCTTTTTAAAAAAAATTTATTTCATGTTATTTATTTTTTTTAAACAATTTCATTTAGTTCTTTTTTTTCTGCTTTGGACTTCAAATCTTTATGATTACATCAGCATATGTACACAGTAAGAAGCGGTGTATATCTTTTTACATATAAACACATTCATATAACATGTGACTGGATTTGACTGTTTTTATAATGCATACATACACATGCAAAGAATATATTGTGAAGTTTGTTGCGCAGATGTATGAAGGTGTGTGTGTGTACGTAGTAGACAGAAACCGGCATTAGATGACTACACTATTCAAAAGTATTTTACTAATATGCTTGAGATAAATTTAGAGATGTAATATATAAGTTATTGAACAAAAGTTGTACATGACTAAAAATAAAAGCAGTAAATACAAACATGGCACATGTACAGAAAACAACTGTTCTTTATTGTGTATCTATCTAGCTATCTGTATATATATATATATATATATATATATATATATATATATAATATATATTGATTTAAAAAGTTCATATGTTTATCAGAATATACTTTAGTCTGTCTATCATTAAAGAGTTATCTTATACAACAAATCCCTCATCCAACCCTGCCCTTTTAATTGTTGCTGGAGGCAGCAGAAATATGGAAACATTCAGTAGACAATGCTGTCTGCAATTTATTTTAATGAACTGGCATTTTACATTTTAATAGAATAAAGAAAGACCAAATCTGAAATGATTTCTACCTTTTTTAAATCTTTTAATTGAATAAATGCATCTATGGCAATTCATTGATATTTGATGATAGTAAGTTTAAGAGAGAGAAATTCATTCAGTTTTTTTTTTTTTTTTTTTTTTTTTTTTAAAGCTGGATTCACTCTAATATCCCTATCTTTGTTGTTTTTTGTTTTTTTTATCAGACCATTTGAACCAATGACCATTCTTTGCCCTGAATATACATTTAAATATTTTTTTAATTAAAAAGTTTCTGATTTATTAGTTTCAAAATAAAACAAAAAAACTATCAAACTGGAAAATATAGATTTCAATAAAAGTTACTTGTTAGTTTATTGATTCCATTGTCAAGATATTTAATTACAACTTAACTCTTAACATCCTGTTGAGAATTCCAGAGCCCCATTCCTCTAAGGATTTATCAAAAAATGGCCTTTTCATTTAAAGTTACCCGAGTTATTTTCCTTAAATTAAAGACTTCTAAATATATTTAATATTACATTTCAAGAACCAGGTTAGCTCAGTTAGAGCGTTTGGCTAGAAACCACAAGGTTCCTAGTTCGATACTGGCCCTCGCCAACTCAGCGTATGAGAAGCACCGGGATCTCTGTGCAGTATAGTAAGGAGCTTATAGTAGGTGTGGCGCTCCACCTCAGACGCAAAAACAATCTCCTTGGTCTAGCACTAGTGAAAAGGGGATAGACTCCTCACTGATTGGCTGATACCGACTATAGGCCACCCTGACGACTTTTTACTTGCATTTAAACAAAGGCTGTTGTTTGGGACAGATTAGGAAAATGAATATGACTTCCGGCCAGGTGGAATGAGGTGGTATAGGACATTAAGAGTTAAACAAGTGAGAAATCTGCTTCCCTACTATATTCTACATGATGGTCTTAATACAAATTGCTATTAACTCTCAACATTTTCTTTTACCATAACTTTGTGAAGACTATTAACATTGACAAGAATTCCAAATTCAGAATATATGGCAAGAGTTTGGGTTGAAAATGGTTTTATCATTTCATCAGTAATCCTACAAAATCTTTCTGAATATCCAACCAGAAGCAGAGAGCATACTGTTATCTTGACTTTAAAAAAAAAAATTTTTTTTTCTTCAAAATGTACCAGCCAAAATAAATTGGTTTGGAATCAAAACTGATACAATTCTGGCTAAAAAGAAAATTGCCAGCAGTAACATATTTTTTCTTTCTCTCTCTCTCTCTCTCTCTCTCTACAAGGTATAGTCATTGTTTTGAACCTTAAATGCTATCTGCTCTATTATGAGAAAATTGGCCAGTTGCTAGTCTACCAAATTAGACAGGCTGATCACATGGGTTTAAAAGTAAACAGATAATATGACATTTCTTTTTTTTATTTCTAACTCCACTTCCACTCACTCTCTCTCCCTCTCAACCAAACTCATGACGTGTATGATTTTCTTGTTTGCTTGTTGTTGTTTTTTTTTTTTATCCTTTCATTAGTTCTTCTGACCAGTCTATTTAAATAAAATAAAAAATGCACAAGCTGCATATTTTTGTCTGGTCCGAAAAATAAATTCTTAAGTAACATCATCCTGTGTTACATTGACCATTTATGGCTGCGTACCTGTTATGGTTATTGATTTAGTGCCTCTGTGTGTGTGTGTGTGTGTTTTTTAGGGTAGGTCGATTTTTCACTTTTTAAAAAATATGAAATTGTCCATCTTTGCAAAAGTTCTGTATTAGTATACTGAATAATGATACCAAAAATTAGATCTTTTACTTGCACCATTATTTGAGGAAATAGCATCAAAGATCATCTACTAAAATGCACAAAAAATCTTCATTTTCTAAAAGGTTAAATTTTGCGAAAACTAGGGTTTTTAGTGCATTTTAGTAGACTATCTAATTTTTGGTATAAGTATTCAGTATACTAACACACAACTTTCGCATAGATGGACAATTTCATATGTTAAAAAAGTGAAAAATCAACCTACCCTATTGTGCGTGTGTGTACGTGTTAACAATTATCAAATTGTTTTTATTCATCCTTTTTAAGCTCATGATCACATTAATCTTTTTTTAACTTAGCTTCTTATTAAAATTTCACTTTTAAATTACTATAAATAAATTTTTTTAAAAAAGCAATGACAAAATTTTAATAAGAGCTAGAGGTTTGATTTTTTTTTTTTTTTTTTTTTTCATTTGCTTTCAGTGCAATTAGTTCAATGTAAAATCTACTCTCAATTCTGACTAAATTTCTATGATATAGCATAAGAAGAATGTGTGTATTTTTCATTTTTTTGCTTCTAAACAAAATTTGCCCATGTTTTGTCTTCTGACTTCAAAAATGTTATTAATACTTTGAAAGTTTTGAAAACTGAGAGCTTGCAAATGGGGAAAGATGTTGAGAAAGCATCGTCTTTTCATCTATATTTGTAGGTACACTTCATACAGTCAGCAAGAATGGGATTTTGTTTAGCTCAAGACTTGAAACAGCACATTAGCTACAAAGAGGTGTCATATTCTAGTATAGACATCAGGTTAATATGAGACAATACCATAGCCACCCTGATTTGAAACCTATGCAACAAAAAAGAAAGAGCCCTACTATCCTACGATCAGTCTAGTACATTTTTAAATTTATCTATACATAGTATAAATGTGTTGATTTGAAATGTTGAAGTAATAAAACAAAAAAGAAGGAAATTGACAGAAATATAATTTTGCAAACTCCATAATAACATCGTATATTCAGTTGGTGATTAGAATTAATAACATTTTGATTTTCACAAATGGGATATATATTAGCTTTTCTGTTATTTCTTTTTTTTTTTTTTTTTTTCTTTTTTTTTTTTCCCCCTTCTATATTTTAAAAATCTTTTTGCTAACCTTGTCACTGCCCTTTTTATCCTGGTTTTGTTAACCAAAAATATTTTTTAAATTGTATTATCTTTTATCTGTATTATCAACTGAACCAATTTTTATTATTTAATTATATATCTTTGTTCTTAAGTGCAACATTTTTGTGTACATGTCAAAATAGAGTAAGAACAGTCAGCAGGAGGATATAATAGAGAAAGAGGAGTTAGTTGAAATTTTTGTCTTTCTCAACTCAGGGCTATGGCTACAAACAGAAAGTCTGTATGCATGTGTGCATACACTCACACCTATTACTGGCCATATTGACAAAAAAAAAAAAAAAAACAACAAAAAAAAAGAAGAAAAATAAAGATTATATACATTTGAACGATTTGAACTGAGCTAAACAAAATATGTGACTAACTTTGGTTTTTGGTTTTATTTTATAATTAATGTTCTGTGAACATGCACATATTTATCTCTAGCTTCTTTTTTCTTTTTTTCTTTTTTTTTCTTTTTTTTTTTTTTTTTCTCTTTTGTTTATCATATCCTGATGGATATTTCTTTTGTACAAATATTATTTTGAAAAGTTAAAAAACAAAACAAAAAAAACTTCCATCAAAAGATGTATGTATGTATGTATGTATGTATAATAACAATGATGTTGGTAATCCTAAAAATAATAATAATAATCTACCAATGGGAGTGATTCAAGTATTGAAAAAGGATCTGTTTATAATAGGAGTTAGTAATTACATCTAATCTACTTTTTATACATTTTCCACTCTTGTAATTTGAAAGGTTTCACATTTTTTTTTTTTTTGTAATTCCCTTAGTGTCCTTATTTGGCAGCCCGTGACAGTTGCTGTCGTCATCATCATCATTCATCATCAAATACAATCACCTACTGTACAATAAATAATAGTCAACAGGTTACTTTGACTTGTAAAGTGTTTATATTACTTTTCTCTGAAATGTCTGCAATTAAAAATGGCTTTTTTCTAACTTGTTAATATGGCTAACTAGAGAATTCAATGTAAAACAAAAAAAAAAAATTTAATGGGTAGTGAGGAAAAGTAATAAAAAAAATAAGGGACTGTAGGTAGTATACTTGACTATATCACAAGTTGATAACTGAATACAAAAGAAGGTATAAAATGCAATTAGGATCGGTTTAGCTCGGTCCGTAGAGTGTTTGGCTGGGAACCTCAAGGTTCCAGGTTCAATACCGGCCCTTGCCAACTCAGCATATGAGTAGCACAGGGATCTGTGTGGTAAAGTGAGGAGTTGATGGTAGGTGTGGTGCTCCACCTCAGACGCCAGAACAATCTCCTTGGTCTAGTGCTAGTGATAAGGGGATAGACTCCTTCACTGTATGGCTGATATCAACTTTAGGCCACCCCGAAGACTTTGCTCACTTTATTTTAGCAAGCTGTCTGCACTCTGCTGAGGATTATTGCTTTATTTGTAGTCAGTATATTTGAGCATTTATAGTCAAGAGTGTAGGAGAGAAAATACTTACCCAGCTCATCTCCAAGAAAAGAAAAAAAAAATGAAACTGATGCCTTAAAAATCCTGTACACACTCTAACAACAACAAATTATTTTATATTAATATATATTTAAAAAAAAAAATAACAATTTAAAAATCTTACACACATACACACACCTCATAACATTGATCCTACTCCTTGTGGTGGGTGTCAATATTGTTCTAAAAAATTTCATTATTTATCCTTTACTTTTTCTTTATTCAAATTATACCAAGTAAAGAAAATATAAAAGGTGAGTTAAAAAATTTGCTGATAAATAGTAACAAAAAGCTTAATGGAAGTGTTAGATTAAAGAGCTGCTTGACTCTAGTTGTTTTCAAAGAAAACCATTACAATAGCAATATCTTTCTAACTCCTCAGGAAGTTGAAAAATGGCAATATTAAATAGTTTTCAACACTATATGTACACAGTTTGCTTAGAAACCAGTTGAAAGTTCATTAGTCATGATGAGTAAATTTAGGAGTCAAATATTCTGAATTAATGACCCCACCCTCATTTACTATATTTTTGAAATAAGGATTTTTTTTTTTTTTTTTTTTTTTTTTTGCTAGTCTTTGCTTTCACAATTTAAAAAGAAATTTAACAATTCTTGCTCTCGTTGTCATGAATTCCCGAAGTTGTCAAAACTGGAACTTTGAGAAAACTAATTGTAATTTTAAAATAAGTGGTGCTCACGGATATTCATCTATTTGCTTGATGATTTTAAAGTTGTACATTATAAGAAGTCATATCACGAGAAGACATAAAATTGAATGGAAGTGGTTTTACAAATAAATTTTTCTTGATAATTGATTTTCAATTATAGTTTGAACAATTTTCTTTTAAATACTCTAACAAAAATACTCAAATCAATCAAAACAGTTTTAATAAATCATTTCCTATGGCAATTTTAAAGGCCTAATTTTCCTGTTTTTTCACACAATTTCAGATTAACATCTATTATATACAATAGATTAAAGAATATGAATGATAAGTGATCAATATCTAATGTATAATAAATAATCCATTGGTGATGAGGGTTTATGCAAAAGATAAATTGGTTAATTCTTATGTTGTTTAACCTCCAAAAATAATACAAACAGTTACACTATATATATATATATATATATATATAAAAATATATATATATAAAAAAACTGATATGATTTAAAATTCAGGTTTTTGTATTTTTAAATTAAAAACGAGTTTATGCCACCAATAAAAGTTGGTCAGTGCTTTATACTGTTTAACCTCCAAAAATAATAAACAATAGGTGTATTTCAAAATAAACCAAAAACACACTCAAAGAACACACTTCATCAGTTGATTGGTTGAGCTGTGTTGGCTGTTGCTTTGTAGTAAAATTCTTAGTTAACATTTTACCTGTTATGCTCTCATGGCTGTAATGTAAAAAAAAAGTCTTAACTCCCTAGAAAAACTGATTATAACTAATTGAGGAGAAAGAAACAAATGGACAAGATTATTATTATATTTTCACTAATAGTATAAAAAAATTGTCTAATTTCTACTTTAAGAGTTTTTGGTACAGCAAAATGCTACAACTATTACTACAATTAACATTTAATTCTCCTTTTCTTATGTTTTTATATTATGGAACTGAACAAGGTTATTGGATTTGAGAGAACCAAACTCACCATTGTAACTGGCAATGTTAGTACCAGTGCATATATACTACTTATTTAGAATATCTTTTTCTTTCTTCTTTTTTTTCTTTCTTCTTATTTGGCTCTCCTTCTTCTTTTCTTCTTTTCTTCTTCTTCTTATTTGCTTTTTTTTTCTTCTTCTTCTTCTTATTTGACTCTCCTTTTCTTTTCTTCTTCTTATTTGACTCTCTTTTTTCTTCTTTCTTATTTCTCTCTTTTCTTCTTCTTATTTGACTCTCCTTTTTTCTTCTTCTTCTTATTTGACTCTCCTTTTTTCTTCTTCTTCTTATTTGACTTCTCTTTTTTCTTTCTTCTTCTTATTTGACTCTCCTTTTCTTTCTTCTTCTTCTTATTTGGCTCTCCTTTTCTTTCTTCTTCTTCTTATTTGGCTCTCCTTTTCTTTCTTCTTCTTCTTATTTGGCTCTCCTTTTCTTTCTTCTTCTTCTTATTTGGCTCTCCTTTTCTTTCTTCTCTTTACTTGTGTTATGCCCATGTTGACCAAACAGAATTTCTTATTACTCTGTAGTGAGACCATTTAACACAAGTAGATTACTCTTAATTCTAAAATAAACATAACAAAAAGATACAACAGTTAACAACAGTCTATGCACATTTTGGTTGTTATGCCAGCAAAGTTATTAATATTTTTATGTTTCTAGCACCAAACTCAACAAATTTCTCTTGTTGAAATTGATCTATTATCTTTATTCATCCATTTAGACTTGTAGTCTCCTCATTTTATTTATTTCAACCACTCTATACTCTAAGTGTCATCATATATTCTACATAACCTTCAGTTCTTTTCTTATCAAAAGCATCCCTTATAAGTATTCAGGAATAGAAAAGAAAATCATTGGTTAAGTGCATTTGATTACATGGTGGTTATGATGAGTTCAGTCCTTGGTCAGGAAGTGAGTCTTATGTTGAGAGTTCAGTGGAAAGTAAAATATGCCATTACAAGGACAGATGAATTAATACAAGATGTCCTATAGCATCATCTTTGAAAATGAGACCTATTTACCAGAGTGGATTGTTACCAAATATTCAGATACTTGATAAAGATGGCTACAACAGCCAAAATATTAGAATCATAACAATTAAGATAACATTAGAGTTTGAATGCATTATTTCCAAGCACAATTTTCACCTCAAAAATAGTTACGGGCTTATAAAGTGTGTGTATATGTTAAAACTTTCTGTATAAATTATTAAATAATTATCAAATAATTATCATAATATCAAATAATTTTCTTTGTTTACAAACAGCTACACTGCATTGAAGCATTTTTCTTTGCTTACATTAAGCAACAAAAATGACTAAATTGTAGGAATTCTTGAAAAGACCATACTGAATTATAAAATGTAAATTGTTTTTTTGTTTTTTTTTGGGGGGGTCCTATTTATTTAAACTTTTATGATTTAAAAAAATAAAAAACAGCAGTCTATATTTCAATGTATAAAGGTGATTTCTATTTTAAAAAATGAGATATAATGACAGTTGGGTATTTGTAAAGTTTTTGTATAATCAATCATAAGTTTGTGAAAATGGCTACCACAAAAAATAAAACTATTAAGTATTTTGCTTCTGAAATTACAAATATTTAGATGATGAATTTTTAATCTATCAATAATGGAGATTCGCTTCCGGTTTTTGTCTGTAACAAAAATTACGTCACTGCTTACATCACATTACACAAAATTGTCATAACATAGAATAAAATTTATTCTATGATTTTTGGCATGTTCAAATCTTGAGTGTATTTATTGAATAAATACACTCAAAATTTTAACATGCAGCATTAGACAGTCTCATTGTTTTTTAAAACAAGTTTTAATAAATACATGACTGGTATTATATATCTATATATAGTTTGTTTTATTTTAATACATATTTAAAGTTTACATTTCAAATTGTTTTATTTTTTAATCCTTTAATGAATTTGATGATTTTACTTACTTAGGGTACAAACTCGCTGACATTGAATTTTTTACTCCCACCCCTCAGGCAATATGTTTCAAAAATCTATTTTTACATTGCCCGGAGGGAGTTTTTTATTTTGTACTAGTCATAATAAATGACATTCAATACCCTAGCTATTTACCTCTGTTAATATAAATAAATATTGATATTATTAAGTATTTATCTATACTTGTAATTACAAAAGTGTAGACTTAATTACTCATTTTTGTCATTTAGAAAGGTTGCATTTTTCTAATCCACCTGAATCTTGTGACAAATTAACTTGGCTGAGTTTTAATTAAAAAAGTAAAATATTTATAGTTTTATATAGAATGCACAGTATAGTTCTTATTTTCAAAATCTAATAATTCCTCTTCAGTTTTAATTAGTTTATTATTAATTTGAAAGAATCAAATCAGAAACACATCTCTATTTCATATTTTCATTCTAATATGGTTCTCCATGGTTGGAAATCTATAAGTATAAATATCATAAGTCCTGGATATCTATCTTCCAGACAGCACCCCCTCATTGCCTGTGGCAAAAGCTAAGGAGACTGAACAATTTCTGGACACACCCATATGCAAAAGCTGTGGGTCTCCCCATTAATTAAAAAAAAAAAAGAAAGTGTCTCATTTTGACTTCATGTGCAAGCAAAAATAGATACTTATGTCTATTTTTGTCTCCTATAATGGCTAGTAAGAAGCAGCAATTTTGTTCACTTAACTATTTATCAACATTAAAAATGACATTTTGATGTAGACGTAATTCATTAATGTTACAGAGAAAATCATACAAAAATTTATTTAATGTATAGAAAGAAACTTTAAAGCTTAGATTTAAGTGGGTCACCTTAATGTTTTGAATAAAAATAATAATAATAATAAATGCTAAGTGTTGAGGGGGGGGGTCTTTTTCTTACAGGACTCAAATATATTTATTGCAAATGGTGTTTTAAAAAAAATTAAAAATCAGTTATTCTTTAAAGATTAAGCTGTTTTAAAAGCAGCAAATTATGAAAAGGACTTTTTTTTCTTTTTTCTTTTTAAATAAAAAATTGAGCTGGATTTTTTATAAACACATTTTATATACATTTGCATTTTTTTAATGTAATTCTACAGCAAATAATGTTATATCTAAGATTTTTTTTCCTGTACTTTTTCTCTCAAAATTGGTTATTTAAACATTTTCTCTTTTTATAACCTTTCTTGTCAAAGCCCTATTTCTGGCAGCAGTCTACAATATTTTAAAACAGTCATATTAGATACATGTGAAACTGATCATAAGCTTACTACTGCAAGAGTTAATTTATGTATCCCAATCCCAGAATAAACTCCAAACCATGAATTATTCTTTTCAAATATTAAAGAACATATGAAATTTGTTGCAGCTGTTGCAGTTACCTAGCTTTCCTCTAAAATCCAAATCTGCCAATGCAGTTTTTAATCAAGTTAATTTATTAGAAGTTTACAGATTTGTGTGAATTTCTCTAGCATTCAAGGCACTTCACTATAAACATCGACTCATAATTTATGAGCTGTCATGACAGTTACACTGATGCAGTGTATGCATCTCTAACAACCAATGACTAGCAACAAAATTATGTAAAGTTTCTTATTTATTGAAATATGAAAGCTTCCGAAAACAAAATGCTTTTAGCAAGAATGAAAATAACAACCCCAGAAATTCTTGCCTGTGTCAACTTGCTGATCTGCCATAATTTCAATATATTCTCCATGGTGTCTATAAGTATGTTTTATATAGAGACTTCTTTCCATGTGGTTATCCTATTTTATAGGCAATACCCCTTTCTTTTCTTTTTTATTAGTACCCTTTGATTTTGTTCATAAATGACATAAAAGAAGAGTGAATAACATTGTCAACAAAAGAAAATTATGCTAAGTGCTGCATGATTTATGTAGATGCTAACATGTCAGAAAAAA
Organism: Doryteuthis pealeii; assembly: GCA_023376005.1. NCBI lineage: Eukaryota > Metazoa > Mollusca > Cephalopoda > Myopsida > Loliginidae > Doryteuthis > Doryteuthis pealeii. The sequence continues at coordinate 111,272,514 of CM042147.1, read as the reverse complement.
AATCTCTTCCTACAGAAGCCTTGACTGAAGATATTTTTAAAAAAAGACTAACTAAAAATCTAGACTGATACACTCTTTTGGCTTTCTCTCTCATATATATATATATATATATATATATATATATAATCTTTCTCTTTCTTTCTTTCTTTTTTTTTTTTTCTTTCAAGAGGCAGTCATTGACCAAATTAAAATATTCTGTAGGGGAACCATTTTGATAAGAGCTGGTCTCTTATCATTTGAACTTTCCTTTTTGCACATCAGTCCCACACATATACACACACACACACACACACACACAGATGCTAACACTTGCCTCATTCTGTGCTGACTCATATTTCACTTAAAGCTGCTGTTAAGCATATAAGACTTCATCTGGTTAACAATAATCCATTGTACCTGAAAAGTGCCTTAAGGTGCAAACGAAGCAACAACAAAAAAAAACGCTGAAATGATTGGCTTTTATTATATGAATTGCAGGATTTTATTTTATCTTGGGCTATCACACAGCCTAGTTATTTACGAGGTCAGATCAGGTTTTGATGACCTTGATCCTTGTCTTAAGAAATTGGCACTATTTTGGTACAATGGTTTGTAGTTGAAGTGGAGATTGATTTTAAAATGCTATTAAGTTTAACCTTTTTTTTTTTTTCCTCCTCCATATTTTTTTAATGTTGATAAATATAACTATCAGTCCTGAATATTCTTTTTCTTGCTGCTGGCAGCCTTCTGGGATATTTTTTTCTCATACAAAAAAAAAAAAATAACTTAAAACTATTAATTTTTGGTGTGTTTAGATCCAAACTGTGCTTTATTCATTTGTTTTTTTCCTCCCTCCATCCCTCTTTCACTGTTTTTGTACATTTATACAATTCAAAACTCCTTTCCCTGTTGGAAGAAACCTATATTGGCCATCTTTGATAACAGAATATTGGCCAGCTAAAAAAAAAAACAACAAAAAAAACAGAATCCTTTTCTTTCTTCTTAATGTGTCTTAATCATTTCCTGGTGGTTCTCCTTTTCTGATTTCTCACTAATAGATAAATGTGTGGAGATTGGTTTTTAAAAGTTAGAATGGAAGATACAGTTTATAAGTTACATTAAAAAAAAAAGACAAAAAAACGGCTAACTATGCTGATGCACTGGGCCATTTGCAGCCCAAAAGATTGCATTATATATAATAAAAATCGATACACATCTCACTATCAATAAATATGTGAACTCGAATTTAAAGTGATTTTGTGTTTTGGTACTATTTTCAAGTTATAAATCATTAAAAAATGTTCAAAATACTTTTTCTTTTTTTCTTTTTTTTTTTTTTTTTACTTCTCTTTTTTTACTTATTTTATTTCCAGGTGATTATCCATTGATTTACAGAAGTTTTTGAATGTATATATAATAAAATATAAAACCCTTAAACATAAAACAAATGAAATGTAATTCAATGTATTGTACACAACTTTGTTCATTTTATTATATGAATATGATGTGTGCAATTCTTCTTTTTCTTTTTTTTAATTCCTTTTTTTAATTCCTTTTATCTAATTTTCATTTTTAATTGCTGCTGCTAATTTTAATTACATTTTTTTAAGTGCTTATTTTCATATACATCACTTGTCTTATAAGAATTTCTCACTGGAAGCATTTGGGATTTTTTTGCTTTCTGATAGAATTTATAAAAGCTGCATAATAAATACATTAATTAACCAAATATTCACAGCAGCATTTCTCAAACACACACTTTTTTCTTAAAGTGCATAAAATGAATTTATATTTTACATAATCTCCCAAAAAACCCCTCCAAAAAAAGTATACATACAAATACTAATTTTCTTTTTTAATTATAAAGTGGGATCATTCTTTTAGTTTTTGAGGTTTTTTTAAGTTAATTTTAACAAAGACATTCTGTTTAATATGGCTTCTCTATAAAAAGTATATGAATACAAAAATATTTCCAACTTTTTTTTTTTCTTTTCTTTTTTTAAATAACTGTTTGGAACTACATTATACATTGTTAAGTTTACAAAGATAAATAAAGGAACCAATTCAATTTTAAGTGATAATCCTTTTCACTGAAATTATATTTTTAAGATTGTTGGAAATATCTGGGTACAGATGTTTTTGTTCATCCAATACAAAATCTGTCGTCAAACATTTGTTAGCTTTTCCTGCCAAAAAGGTGCTATGTATCTCTTGGCAGTGAAGCTACATATTGTGGTGGTTATAATGGCTTTGAAGAGAGAATATGTTGCCATGCTTATGTCTATAAAAAAAAAAAAACAGGGGGTGGGGGGGGCTTTCTTTTACGAGTGTATTAAATTATTTATTTCATTATCAGCTGTGCATAAGAAAATCCTTTCTGCCTCCTTGTGTTGATAAGAGATATTGAAGATTCTTCTGCAAATGTCACAGTACAACATTACTGGATAAAATGATTTTCTTTCTCAGAACAGTGGATATACCTTCAATTTTTTTTTTGGTTCATACGTGTGTGAGGTGTTCTAGAAGTCATGCACCATCCTGGTTTTCAAAAAATATAAAGGTGTTTTTTTGTTAAATCAATAAAGGTGAATTTTTTGAAAACCAGGATGGTGCGCAATTTCTGGGACACCCTTTTATATATGAGTGCATATATATATATATATATATATATATATATATATATAAAGTGTATGTTCTATGTATGCTTCTTATTTAGACAGATAAAAATCGTAAGGCCTATATATTCAACTAACATAAATGAAAAAAAGTGTTGAAAAAAATTAAATATACTTACTATTGAAGGCCATGGGGAATAAAACATGATAAAAAGTAAATGCTGATATTTTTCTATATTTCAGGGTAACCTTACCCCCATTCTCTGAAGAAAATAAAGTCAAAATGAAATAGTCTCACACACACACACTATATATATAAATATATATATATATCATCTACTTCCTTGAGGAAAGCAGAACAGATTATTATTCCCATGTTCCAGAAAAATATCAATTCAACATCACTAGAGGGGGGACATAGCACCTTTTTGGAAGAATGGCATATATAGATGTCCCTCTTTTTCTTTTATCTACATAGCTTGTTTTTGTTTTTTGTTTTTACTTGGGATTTTAATCAATGGCTTTGAAAGCAAGTTTGTCCACCACTGTACCATGACAGATGCTCATTTATAAAAAGAGGAAAAGATAAGGATTATCTACATCCAGCCAATTCATGGCTCAACCAAATTCATTTTCATTTGCTTATAAGATAAAGATACATTCCTCAACTAGTTACATATAAATATGTATGTGAGTAGGTGCTGATAGTTTGAGATATATAGATATATATATATATAACAAATTTTTGGTACATTTAATTTAGATTATATTATATATATATATAATATATATAATATATATATAAACAAATTTTTGGTATATTTAAAGAGTTTAAAATTTTTTTAAAAAGTCTCCCTTTTTTTTTCTTACCTCTTTTAAACCTCCCATTTAAATAGCTGATTATATTTTAATAAAGTATGATATTGTTTAAGTTTGTGTGTGTATGTATATATATATATATATATATATATATATATATAAATTTATGAGTTTTCAATCAAAGTACTTGACTTGTGGTGGGGAAAAAAAGGAAACATTATAAAAATGTTAAATTAGATTTAAGTGATTAAGTCAAATAATTCAAACTTCACTTAATCATTTTTAGTGTGCCTTTAAAAACAAAACAGGATTATTTATCTTTCAACACCTGCACTATGTTAGTAAAGTAATTCCATTTGGAGTTTATTCTATAATTATAATTAAAATAAATTGGATTAGTTCTAGCTTTCCCAAATTATTGTCTCTTTTCTTTGTTATAGATATTATTAAAACCTACAATGTTTGGATCCCCTCAATAAGGTGGGAATGGACCATACTTTATCTTTGGGGTTAGAATTCCACTGAAAATGGTATGAAGTTTATTTACACACTCCTAGGAAACAAACACAAGTCATTGGCATTGCAGTCTCAGAAGACTATAATTCAGTTCTTGTGCCCCCTGAAGTTACAGCTAATCTGTACAGTTAATCTGTACTTTCAGCAACAAAGTGCTGTCAAGATAGAATCAGAAAGTATCAGACAAATCATTGTTTGCATGATGATGCCAACAAGGTTGAATTCAGGAGATTCATCCTATTAGTTGGAGATAGGAATTATATCTATACAGTAATCCAATGAACTATTCATTCATTGGCATTGCAGTCACAGAAAACTATATAGTTCTTGTGCGGAAGGAAGCGCGTGGTGTAATGGTTAAAGTCTTGGGAAATGGACTCGTCGCCCCGAGTTCAAATCCTGGACGTGGTAATTGCATTTCAGCGCTACTATCCTTGGGAAAGGTATGAATCCTACTCTCCCTCCAGCTATAGGTAAATAGTAGGGCAGACTGGGCTCTTTAACCATGGTTAGGCAACCAGTCTAGGAGAAGGAAAACTCTGAATTCAAACCTGATAAACTCCGCCTAAGAAATTGACCTTGTGTCGCATCCTGCTCATGCGGAGGGGTTGGTGGTATAATATATATATATATATATATATATATATATATATATATAGTTGTGCCCCTGAAGTTACAGCACCTCCTGTGGCTGTGAAGTTCAATGTTCGAAAAACATTCTCAGCCACTGATATCACCTGTGAAGGCTGTTCCTGAAGATGTTGATGTGCCAGTGCTTTGTTGCCGCCGCTTTCCTCTGGACCTCTTGGCTTCATGGTGTTGCACCAGGGTGACTTCAGACATGAACAGTCTGCTACGGAGAGCCTGCCACCAAATGGTATGAAGTTTATTTACACACTCCTAAGACATTTAGAAATAAACTCAACCTTGGCATTTTTTACTAAACTTGGACTTTCTCCATCAGACAAGAGGAAATACGTCAAAAAGATCCAGGATAAACTCTAACCGCATCAGCGTGGATATGGCAATCCTACAATGTGACATCAAACCAACAAAGTCTGGTGGTATCGTGAGATACTGCTGGGGCGCTCTGGGTTAGTGGTAATGATGCTTCAACCCCGAAACCATGCCTGAACCCAGAGTCATCATCTGATGAAGGCTTTGTTGGTTGCAATGCTACTGTGTAAACAGCAGTCATTGTATGAAGATTATTAAACAATGGACAATAAAACTTGGACAAGGGTCCAGTGGCTTTGGCCCTGGATCTTTACGAGTTAATAGCGTCGATCCCAGGGGGCCATCCCCCCAGGCAACACCTGCCCCCTCGATTTAAAGGGGCAGGGCTGGGTTTATTGCCCAGTGCCTGAGGCGCCCCCCTTGAGGGGGAATGCCGATGGGATCGACGCAATTTTTCACCTGCCACTCCATGAGCTTCGGCTTGTGGGTGGTCCCACGTTAATAGGGACTTTGTGCCTGACCCGTACAAGTGGGGTACGCGGTAAATACTATGAAGATTATTAAACAAATAGGTATACAGATCACAGCACTTGTAATGTGAAATTGTCTCATCATTGGTTGGGGGGGGGGTCATGATTCAAAATTAAAAAAAGAATGATTCATAATCAGACGGTGACAATGTGTACAGTTAACACTGAAGCTGTGACTGAACAAGTCAGATCTCTTTAACTTGTAGAAACCCTTACTGGATGATTTTACAAGGTAACACATGTTAATTACAAACTAATTGCTAGGCAACTTCTTGGCCAAGAATCAATTTTGTGGCATTTGATCTTCAGCCTACATAGTGAACCAGGACAGACCATTATAGGAAGTTTGATTCTTACAGGGGGCTTCATAACTAAACTGGTAATCTGAACATTAGCTACATAAATGTTATCTGTGTACCATTTTCAATATAGTTAGTGGTCTGATGAAACTAATAGGTATACACAGATACCTGTTGGCAGAAATAGATCTATAACTGCAAAATGGCCGGTTTTTAATATTTTTTCTTTACCAAATATATATATAAATCAAAGCATAATTGATTACTCTTATACTGGTTTATTTTTATTTGACCCCCCCCCACACACACACACATCCTCCACCCCACAAGATGTCATGCAGTTTTCAAGTTGTTAATCTCTACTTTCTGAGAACGTTACGTTTAGGTAACCTTATCTGAGTTTAGTATAAAAATATATTTAAATTTTTTTTTTTTTTTTTTTTTTTTTTTTTTTCGATCTGATTCTTAATAAAAACTTTTAATGGATGTGTGTGTGTGTGTGTGTGTAGTTATGCATATATGAATGAGTGTGAATGAACACACATTGGTGATATTTGTGGGCAATGCTATGTAAAGGGGAAAAAAAACATTATTTGAAGCAGCAGCATCAGTTAAGAGAGAAGAGTCCTTGTCTTCATCAAAGTGAGGGTAAGAAATTTGACTTGCATTCTCTCCGAGCCCACTCGGTTTTTTACTCAATATGTTAGCAAAGCTCATTTCTTATATTGGTGGCACTGATGCCTTCAGCGTTTTGTTTTGTTTTTTTTTTTTCCTCACTCTCTCAGGTGAACATTTTTATTGGTCATTGCAGCAATCAACTGAACAAAGGGGGGGGGGGAGATATGGTTTGTTTCATATTCATACCATTTTTTGTTGAAATAGTAAATCTTGATAATAATAATGATAAATATAATGCCTTGTCTACAATTCTCTCAACCTTCAGTGTGTTCCGCTTAATTCTATCAATCTATTTTCAACATTTTATAACACTATCGACACGATCTTTATGTTACTCATTTGTGCACACACAAAAACACATGTAAATAGAAAGCAGGCTCACTCTCACTCTCTCTCTTTATATATATATATATATATATATATATATATATACACACACACACACACAGTGGTACCTTCACTTACCAGTACTCCAAATTACAAGCTGTCACTTGGTCAATTTTTTACTTTGTGTTGTGAGCTAAAAAAAAATTTGATGTATGATCGAGCTTCAGATACACTTATGCTAATAAGTTCCCTAAAATCATTAAGCCAAAGAAAAATAAACATTAAAACATTACAGCACATAATTCATTACATTTTATTTTATTATGTTTTTATACAATACAGTGCTGTTTTTCTTATTTAAAAAACACAGAACAAAAAGAAATTAGGGTGTTTTTTTTTTGGGGGGGGGGTCTGGAACTGATTAATGGCATTTTAGTTTTATTTCAATGGGGAAAATTGATTTGATATACAAAGAAATTGAGTTATGAGCAGAATTAATTAAATTTATAAGTCAAGGTACCACTGTATGTGTATGTATGTATATATATATATATATATATATATATATATATATATATAAAATTTTTAATCACACTTAAGTATTCCTATTTTTTAAATCTACAATGGAAACGCCTATCAATCACTACAACCTAGCTTGAGTCTTGGGGTAATATATATTTTCTTTTAATCTAATTTCCACTCACTAATCAATCTGTAATCAATTTTTAAAAACTTTATAAGCGTCAACTCACTTGGTGAATAATGATTCCAGAGGCCTTGGGGATTTTTTTTTTTTTTTTTTAATGCTAACTGTAAAAAAACAAAAACAAACAAAAAATGATAAATTTAATCTTTATACAAAATCTAACCACTTTTATATATAAATTTCTTTTTACTTGTCTTCTAAATATCAGAAACTTTCACTTATTGCATTGCACTATTTGAATTGTATTTTTATTTAAGACAGGATTTTTAAAAATCTTTAAGTGCTTTTTACCCTTTGGAAAAAAATATAAGAAAAAAATTATAAACCTAACATTTACTGAGTTTAAGCTTTCAATTTTCTTTCTAAATATATATATATATATATTTTTATATTTATACGTAGATACATCTTGATCATTGGCATTGCAGTTACAGCACCTCCTGTGACTGTGAAGTTTGATGTCATATGTGAAGGCTGTCCCTGAAGATGTTGATGTGACGGTGCTTTGTTGCCGCTGCTTTCTTCTGGACCTCTCGGCTTCATGGTATTGCGAGGGTGGTCCTGAGCTAAATTTTCCCATCTTGTTAAGTTTATTAAATCTGGATATAAGTTTCTTATTTAGACTGGGCATTCATCTAAAACTTCATTTAATAATTGATTAAATTCCATCTTTAATCATGTGATAATACTCAGCAGATACATATACTTCCATTAAGCACTATGCCATGGCCTGGCAGGGTTGTACAGTCGTGGTGTAACAGTTTGCAAGCTAATCTTGCAGGTTCATTACTACTAAATAGCGAGTTCCATCCTCGCTGGGTACCCCATATTTGCGACCTTGTGTCATCGTGTTGGGTAAATAGCTATGCCATGGCCTGGCACCATCAATAAATTTTCAAATTGAAGCTAAATGAATTTAACTGTTAACTTTATGTGATGAGTGCACACTGTAAACACCAAATTTCACACATTGTCAGAAAATGCTTTATCTTGATTACTGTGAATCTATTAAAACTGCTTACTAGTTTTTGGGAAAGCCTGTTCGTTTGTTTCCTGTCATATTTGTGAATTAAGGTCTCCCTCTCCTCGATTATCTTGAGAGGAGTCCCTCATGGCGTAGTGGTTAAAATGCCAGACAGCATCATTGTAGTAAACGAGGTCAAATTCCAGTTTCACTATCATGTTTACTTTTGGGCTAATAACTTTTGTGAAAAGTATGAACCTCCTTACCCCCCCCCCAGCTATTGGTTAAATATTAACACTACTGTCATACAAAGATGGGTTTAGTATTAAATAACCCACAAAGGTTTACATGCCATTAAACAAAGAAAGCAAACCAAACCATTATTTTTATGGTTGCAATTCTTAAATCCTAATAAATAAATTTGGTAACATTTCACTTAAAAATTATCTTTTTGGTTTTTCTTTATTTTTGGGGGGAGGGGTTTTGGTTTTTTCTTAAATTGTAACCTAAATCTAAATATGCAAAAGAATTGAGGGTTGTTTTTTTTTTCTTTTAATTAAATTTTTAATAAATATCAGAATTCATTTATGATGAATGAAATTAATTTTTAAAATATTGGATGATATTTCATCTTGTTTATAGTTTATCAACCATACAGATCAGAGGTTCCCAAATTTTAAAGTCATGTCTATTATTTTTAAGATTTTTTTTAAAACCTTACTCCAAACCCGTAATAAAGATAACTAAAAAAAAAAAAAAAAACTTTTTAGAAAATCAATATATTTGATTTTAAGTTATTATGTAACAAATGGTCCTTGTATATTTTACTTTTCAGAAAAAAATTAGTTAACTTTTTAGGTGGGTTGTTCAAGTTACAGTAAAGCTATTTTTTGAGGTCAAGGTTAATAACAACATGAGTAGAGCTATGAATAATTATAGAAGTTATCAACAAAACAATCTCTTATTTTAAAGACAAAAATAAAACCGGTTACAAAAGCTACTCCAAGTAACAAATGTTATCTCTTCAAATAAGTTATTTTTATCTTCTTTCATAACAAAAACATTAACACTTTCCTAATGTGGTAATTTAAAATGAACTCTGCTACTTAAAAAAAAGGGTTATGTCAATGAAACATACTCAAACAAAAACAACAACCATAGTGTGAAACATGTTAAATACTTATTCATAGAATGCAGGGTTTTTGCTCACATCAAAAACTGTTATTTTAATACAAACAATATGAAAGATCTATTTGAAAAAGTCAACATAGAAGAAATTCTGTCCTTTCTGAAGGAAATAAAATTATACCATAGAATATAGACATGAACCTAATCAATACCATAGAACATGATCCCCAATGATGCTAACACATTGTTAAAACCAATTACTACAAAAGTGTAAATATAGATACACAACATATATTACTTCCTAACCGATAGGCATGACATAACCACAGGCAGGTTGATATGCCATTAAAAACAATTAACCAACATGAAATCAAGATGATAAATAAAGGTTACCAAAATGCATTTGCCTCAAAAAGATCATTTTTGCCCAACAAACGCAATGAAAGTTTTTTCTTCTTTTTAAATAAAAATAAATCCACTGTTATTCAGACTATTAAAATTAAGGAAACATATTGGAAATTTATACCAATTTTTAAATAAATCAACTACTAGGTATCAGATATTATTTTATTAGCAGCAGCTTCATGTGTCGAAAAAAAAAAAAAAAAGTATCGACTCTGGTGACCAAGGTAGAGCTGGCCGGTGTTGTTAAAAAAATATACTTCTTTAGCGACCCTCTCCTGCCTTGGGTCAGATAACTATGGTTTAACCTTGCAGAAACAGGTAACAGTTGTTTCCGAAGATGTTTGGGTAAAGCTGAAAGGGGATGGCAGCCTATTTATAGGTGTTGTTTAACTACCTCACTCCCCTACAAATTCCGTCAGGAGATTATAAATTTTGTCCCTCCCCAGCCTCGTGTTCTTAGTACTCACATGACATCAGAGACTTCCTTGACCGACCCAACCACTCCCCGGTAAGTCACCAGACCACCCACCTTTTTTTCATATATGATCACTTAAATTTTATACTAAAGCTTGATATTATCAACGGGATTAAGAAACCATAGGTTTATATTTTATGCATATTTTTTAATCCTATTAACAACCTGAAATTTGGCAGTGTTGTGCTATTTATCAACATATAAAGCTCTTTAAATTGGGTTTGCTGCTGTGGCTGAAGTAGTTCATTGGTGCCAGTAGTCAAGGTTCAAAATCCACATTGGAATATTGGCACAACACAAACTTCTTACCCTCTATTTCACATCATCTAGTCTTATTCTAAGCTAAGTCAGAAAGACCCCCTCTAATCAATTGACTGGTCACGTCAAATATGATTGCCCAACCCTATTGCCCTTATGGCAACCCCAACCCTTTTTATCATATATGTACTAGAAGGTGGTGGCTGAGGGTCTTCGTGTCCAGGGAATGATGTTAAACTCGAACTGATGGTGAGGTTCCAGTTCTGGAGGTCTGGGGAATGTGGACCTCCCCTTCATCACCATTGCTCCCTGGTCCACTCTGACCCAGATTGGTAGTACCTGTTAGGGTCCCATCTATGAATTAAGTAAAAAATTGTGTTTATAAAAGAATTGATTATCTATTAAGAATGAATTTATTTCAAAACTTTGTCAGCATATTTAATGCTGACAAAGTTTTGATATGCAGTAAAACAAACCCAACCCAACCCAACCTGTACTAAGCTAAGTTTAGTAAATATTTACAAATATAGTTTATTGAAGAAAAGATAAAAGGAAAAACAATATAGTTAAGTGGAAAAAAATATAGTACGTACTGACAAACGCGTGTTTCAACAATATGCAGTGAAAGCATACAGTGAAATTTGTGCATGAGATATTTTAAGTGGAAAGAGGCTGCACAGACCCCAGTCCACTATCTTGACAGTCCCGCAGTTGGTTCAGTGGCAGGGGAAAGTCTGAGACAACCGAGCTGCTGCAGGGTGCTGTCTCAGGTAGTATTGAGTAACTTCACGAGAGGCAAGCCTCCCCGGAAGCCCCAGCCCTTGTACCCAAATACCAAGTTGTGTTGGGAATTTATGTGAGTAGTAAGTACTCCAATCCTACTACTATCGATCTATGTGGATGGCTGTTGGCTCCCTTGGAGCTCATCCATCCTTTGACAGCTCTTGTTTTTAGTGATGCTGGGTGTCCACACACCCACCTCCCCAGTCAAGCCGAGGCATGCCTGATGGGGGTGCCAGTTAGTCACCAGCAGACCAACCATGGAAAAGGTAGTATTAGTTTACATGGTACTAGTAGCAGGTAAGAAAGAAGACCTGACCTCACACATTCAACTATATAATGTCAATACAATGCAATAAATCTCTCACAAATTGTATTCTTTCTTCTTTTTATTTGCATAGAATTCTACTGTCAATCTGAGGACAAAACTTTTTTCAATTTCTTTCTAAGCAACATAACGGGCCGGGTTAGCTCAGTCGGTAGGTAGAGCATTCGGCTAGAAACCACAAGGTTCCTAGTTCAATACTGGCCCTCGCCAACTCAGCATATGAGTAGCACAGGAATCTGTGTGGTAAAGTAAGGAGCTGATGGTAGGTGTGGTGCTCTACCTCACATAAAAACAATCTCCTTGGTCTAGCGCTAGTGAAAAGGGGATAGACTCCCTCGCTGATTGGCTGATACCGACTTTAGGCCACCCCGTGGACTTTACTTACGATTGCAATCTAAATAAAATTAACTTAAAAAAATATAAAATAAAACAATAATAGAAGGCATTGTATAAACCATTCATTTGTGTAGTTTGTAATAATCACTTTGGGAACCCCTGGTCTACACATTTTTTTGTTTTTGCGTTCATAAATAACTGATTACCCAATAATGGATTTAGATTTTTAAATATTTTTTTGTACCTTATAGGGGCCAAAGATTTTTTTGATTTTTTTTCTGCAAATTATATTAAGGGCAATGTCCATAAAACTAATTGATTTTTTTTTAAACAAATTTTCTTTTAAATTATTTATAAAACTGTTTCCTCGTTTGTAAGTGTAATATCTTGTCAAACAAAAAAATTAAAATAAAGCAACAAAAGAAAGATGCCCTGTTTGTGTGTATCTGATCCAACTGTCAGTATGCATGCGTGTGTGTGTGTGTGTGCATCCTCTCTGATTATGGCTGAACGCTCCTCTGTTAGTATTTCTGCTGTGCAAAACTTCTTTGGAGACATTAAAACTACATTTTAAAAAGAATAAAAAAATATTCAGAAAAAAATGAAAATAGGATTCAAGAATTGAAGAGAAAAAGTTTGTTGTTATTAAAAATTGTACAGAAATATAAATGAATTGTCTGTTATTTTTCTGCTCAAGTGCCTTGTGTATGCATGTGCTTACTTAAATCTTATATATATATATATATATATATATAAAGTATCAAGATTGAAGCTGTATTTACCAAGATAAAAAATGAGCAATGAATGGAACGTTAATTTTTTTAGAATACAAGGTGTGTCAAAAAGTACAAAAAAATTTGATACTTTTTTGACACACCTTGTGTGTGTGTATATATATATATATATATATATATATACACACACACACAAGGTGTGTCAAAAAGTACTTTTTGACACCTTGTGTGTGTGTATATATATATATATATATATATATATATATACACACACACACACACAGTGTTACCTTCACTTACATGTGCCCTGACTTACAAGTTTTCTGACTTACAAGCTGTCACTTGGTCAATTTTTTTGCTTTGTGTTGAGAGCTAAAATTTGAGGTACAAGTGAGCTTCAACAAACTTATGTTAATAAGTTCACTAAAAACATTTAAGTTCCCAAATTTATTACACCAAAGAAAAATAAACATTAAAACACAGCACATAATTCATTATATTCTATTTGATTGTTTTTTTTTTGTTTGTTGTTTTTGTTTTTTTCTTATTTAAAAAACGTAACAAAAAAATTAGAGTATTTCAGGGTTTTTTTCAATGGAGAAAATTGATTTGATATAAGAGGAAATTGAGTTATGAGCGGTAAAATTTAAGCTTGTAAGTCAAGGTACTACTGTATATATGTAAGGTAATCCAAATGATTGGTTGTAAGGGATGATTCTATTTGGGACCTTTAAAATCTCACTGTACAACCATACTGTATGCTCTTGTAGGTACAAACATATACTCATACAAGGATTTTTATAAATCCCTAAAGAGAGCTCAATGTATGATAATCAATAAATTAGATTATATATGGAGCAATATTTAACTTTCAAAGAAAAAAAAAACTTAACAAACTGTCATCCCATTATATTTTATTTCAACCAGAAACTCAAAAAAATTTTTTGAGTTCTAGCCTCATCAGACGGTTTTTAAAAAAGAAGAAAAAAAGCTGTATTTTGTAAAACCTGTCTGATGAGACTAGAACTCAAAAAAAAATTTTTTTGAGTTTCTGGTTGAAATAAGATATAACGGGATGACAGTTTGTTAAGTTTTTCTTTCTTTGAAAGATATATATATATATATATATATATGCACACACACTTTTGACAGTGTTGATAGTTTTTTTTTTTTTTAAGTAAAAACAAATCTTTTAAGTATACATAATACATAACGTCAGTTCAACTTAGCTGATGGAATTAACAAAAAGTTGTCAGCAGAGTTCAAACTTTAGAAAAATCATCAGTTGGGAAAAATGAGATAAGAACTGAATAGTTGAATGAGAAATATAAAAGGTTCTAGTCATCATTCCTGAAAGTTATCAGATATGTTTAATCATTTGATGAAGGCTGGAGACATATCAAAAAGAATGTTTTAAAAGCAACAAACATGAGGATATATATATTTACCAACTCCTCTGCATGAGCAGGATGTGACACAAGGTCAATTTCTTAAGCGAAGTTCAACAGGTTTGAATTCAGAGTTTTCCTTCTCCTAGACCGGTTGCCTAACCAAGGTTAAAGATCCCAGTCTTCCCTACTGTTTATCCATAGCTGGAGGGAGAGTAGGTTTCATACCTTTCCAAAGGGTATTAGCGCAAAGTGAAATGCAATTACCACATCCAGGATTTGAACTCAAGGTGATGAGTCCATTTCCCATGACTTTAACCTTACACCACATGCTTCCATCATGAGATATAACCCACACAAAAAAATAAATTTACAACCTATATTCTTTATCACAAGAAAAATATGATTTTTTTAAAACCTATTCTTAGAAAACTATTAGTACGCAAATACAAGTTCTCAGAGAAATTTGAATCTTTGTCGTACAAATTCACACATATGCAAAACAACAAAAGCATTCACAATCAACTGGACAATTATAATTTATTTACCACGCATTCCACTTATGTGGGTCAGATTAATTAAATGTTGGACCACCCATGAACCAAAGCTCATGGGATGGGAAGCACAAAAAATATGTGGATCCACTCCACATTCCCCCTCAAGGGAGACACCTCAAACACTGGGCAATAAACCCAGCCCTGCCCCTTTAAATCAAGGGAGCAGCCTGGGGGATCGCCACCTGGGAACACACTATTAATCGCATTACCGGTCCAGTGGCCAAAGCCACTGGACATAGGAGGGCCTGAAAGCCCTACAACTGGACTGTTATAATGACTTATCTTTTAGAAGATTTAAAACTACATGAATCAATTGAAAACCAGTTTTGAAATACTTGTAAATGCCTGATCATAGGCAATCACAAAACCGACATCTGATTATTGTGTTTATTAAAATAAAATAAATAAAAGATAATAATCTCCCATAAGCCTTCAGACAGGAAGTACCCTCCAAGCATGTGCAGGAAAAAGGACCCACTTCCGACCACTAAGATAATCTCTCGGCCATTTGGACTTAGGCCTTAACTGGGACCAGACACTGTTACTGGACAGGGAGAAATTTCCTCTCCATGTGGTGGCTATGACCCATGAATAAAACCTAAATCCTAAAACTACTTTTCGTCATTGTCTCTTCCTTTTCTTAACTTTAATTCCTTTTCAGCGCAACCACCAAATATGATAGGGTTAAAAAGAAAACCTGTAAACACGCACCAGAAATAATCATCAACCTTTAAACTAAACATTGAAATACTTATCACCCAACAAACACTATCTACTTCATCGACGAGGTGCATTTCATCAAAACTGGCTACTACTGGGAATTACTATGATACCACCTCCTTAGGGAATATTCTTCTACGTAAGAGAATTCCTTCAGACAAAACTACAATATCATTAAATTGATAACCCCTAACGTTCATCAAGAACAAGGCTTTGTAACAGTATCATGGGAACTACTTTCTTACGCACACTGATGTGCGTAGAACCCTTAGCGTAATAATACCTTGGGACACTACACTGTGATCACATACCAGAAATAACCACAGACTTTTAAACCTAAACATTAAAATACTTGACAAACTTACAAACTAGCATATTAAAGAGATATGCTATATAGTCTAAGTTAAATGTGCGGTAAGATTAACCCAATGCCAAATTGTTTTAGACCTTATTTTTCCAATGCAAGTATCATTGGGGAATGAGAAAAGTTTTGATAAATGGGCCAAAGCCTGACCCATTTACCAAAAATTTTCTCATTCCCCAATGATACTTGCATCAGAGAAATAAGGTCTAAAAACGGTCTTGCTAAACAGCAAAAACCTGGCCAATTTCCCCAAAATTTTCTCATTCCTCAATGATACTTGCATTGGAAAAATAAGGTCTAAAAAAAAGTTGTCTTCAAGGTACCCTTACCAAACTTTTAACTTTGACTATTAAGGAATTTTTTAAATATCTTGTTATAATTGCTAACTAAACAAGAAGTGTTGCTTAGAGAGATACAACAGTCTAAAATTGTCAGATCTGGGGGGGGGGGGGTGATATGCTGCATGCAGAAGAACTTCCGATCCTGGATTGGACTAATTACAACCTTGTCAAACAACATCATGTGGATCAAACTTACAGAAATTATCACTAAGAAAACAGTCTCTTTTGTTTTATAATTTGTTTTCAGTGAGATCAACAAAGCTGCAGTTGACTAGAAACTCTGTTGAACATCAACCAATCTACTGTTCTTCTCATCACAAGGCTTAGTATACAAATGTGAGGTAAATATCAAATAATCTAAAAGTTATTATTCTGTCTTCTTGTCTCTGCAAAGATCCAGCAGTAAGTTTCAACCAGATGGAATAGTGAAATTGCATTAAACAATGAAATAAACCAAGAAAAGCAAAAAACAAAGTCAGAATAAATGTAACAAAGATTAGGTATTATATTATACTAGAAGCAGCTACCCAGCATCACCTGGGTAGAAGGTTTTTTTTTTTAAGTTAGTCCTGCAGATCCATTATTACTGAATCGGGAGTTGGTTCCTCGTAGAATGCCCAACGTAGACCTTTCATTGATCCAGCCACTCACCAAAAAAACATTAATGTCTACTATTTAAAATATTAAACACAAAAAAAATCCCATGCTGTTATCAGTTAAATTTTTTTTTCTAATTATCTTCACTAATATAAATTAAATCTTTATTATTTTTGCTCAAAAACCAAGCACTGGTGATATTTAATGTATATATATATATTTACTTTGTCGTTAATGGTTTTATTTTCACAGTTTCCTCCGGACATACACATACACACAACTGCCCTTTATATATGTATTGATAGATTATATTCAATATTACATGATTAGTTAATGACTATTATTTATTTAAACCTGTGGAAGGTCTTTCACTTTCCTGTTGACTGATAGATGTGTTGAGTCAGTAAAATGGTAATTCCTGTGTATAGAGTTAAGTGAGGGAGAGGCTTTCTGTGATTGGATATACCAATCATGTGATGAGACCAAAAGTTTTGGCGCAAAATACTAAAATTTTTACAGACAGATTCCGTGAGCAGTTCAATGAGGCAGTGACTTTAAAATCTCTCCAAGAGAGACCACCCTAAGATACCAGATATCTCCTTTGGCACGCCGGTAAGTCCCTTAAACTCAACTTTATACACAGGAAGGACTTTATATTGTTACTCATTGTTTTATTTGCTCGTTAATAAATTGTTAGAATTAAACTAAGTTTTAATTCATTTATTTGTTGCTGTTAGCCTTAGAATTAAATGCTATACTAACACAATAAAAGAAAAGTAGACCAACAAAATCTCTAAGAGATGGGATAATTTAGGTATATTTGTCTGTTAAATGCATTGTGGTACACAGACCCTTTATTTTGGTACATGTGTAAGATACTGAAATAGTCATATTTTAATTAATTCTAGTTGATTAATTTTTAGAATTCAGTTAAACAGATTAAGAATAATCAATGGATTAACTTAGCATTCAAGTTCCTCTTCAAGTGTCTGTTTGAATCTGTAAGTAACCAGAATTACAGAGAATCTGTTCACATGTTGCTTGCTTCTACACAGACCTCCAGAACTGAAACCTCACCATCAGATAGAGTTTAGCATCATTCCCATGATAATAAGACCGTCAGCCACCACTTTCTAGCACCTATATGATAAAAAGGGTTGGGGCTTGCCATAAGGGCAATAGGGTTGGGGCAATCATATAAATGCTAGGGCTTGATGTGACCAGCCTAGAACTTAACTACTTGGATGAATAAAATGCCACTCCTCATGATCTGATTTTCAATTAACTATAAATCTTCCATTTTGAAACTGTACATCCGATTGACTATTGACTATTGCTAGCCACTCACATTACAAAGATTTATTCAGATATTTCATAATTAACCTGAATCACCTGCACAATAATGACTGTAATAATCATAAAAATCCTCTGGATACAGACGTTATCAGTTAACTGCTTCTGTTGTTTACTGTTGAACCGGTTCTGCTGAAACACATCATAGACACTAATACACACTTCAAATTCTGGAGGCACTTTTATCATTGTAGGAAATTTAATCGGCGATCAGAGTTCAAATCCGTGTAGCTCTGTCGGCTGGGTCTGTAGAATATGCCAACTGCACCTCTGCAAAGAAATAAGATCTGTGGGTGGCCAAGTGGTTTAACGTTTCAGGTTTAAAAAGTAACTTGTTATTCTGGTGGTGCGTGTTCTTCAGGTTTTGCTTTTAACCTCATCATATTTTGGTGGTTGCACTGAAAAGGAAGGAATTCGAGGAAAGAAGGAAGAGATGAATACAAAAGGTGGTTTTAGGATTTAGGCTTTATTCACAGGTTATAGCCACCAGGTGGAAAGGAAATTTTCCCCTGACAATTGTAGGGTCTTGTCCGAGTTAAGGTCTAAGTCAGAATGGCCAAGAGATTTTCTTGGGGGTCCGAAGTGGGTCCTTTTTCCATACATGCTTAGAGGTTTTCTTCTGGTGAAGGCTCATGGGAGTTTATTATTTTTATTTGAATCTTATTTTAATCCCCACAGATCCCCCCCCCCAATGTTGGTTGTGGGTGGTGGTGACCCATAATGCCTGAGAAAGGATTGTAGTGACTGAGCAATCTGTGACCAGGGTACTAAGTGGTCCTGTGATATGTAAAACTCTACTTTGGCTCTTACTTGGGCTAGGCAGGTAGTCAGGAAGGCTCCATTCGATCAATCGGGCTGGTGTGTCAAGCTCTAGGCAACTATGTTAATTGTCCTGACCATATGTTTTCAAATTGGCTTTTAGGTCAATACCCAAACACTTTTTATCATATACATATTTACCAACCCTCCGCATGAGTAGGATGTGACACAAGGTCAATTTCTTAAGAAGAGTTTGACAGGTTTAAATTCAGATTTTTTTTCTCCTAGAGCTGGTTCGCCATACCAATGTTAAAGAGCCCAGTCTGCCCTACTATTCACCCATATCTTGAGGGAGAATAGATGTACTGCATACCGTTCCCTTCCAAGGGTATCAGCGGGCTGTAAAATGCAAACAACCTTGTCCAGGATTTGAACTTGTCTCTATTTGTACAATGCTAACCATCCCGCACATGCACCTCCATACATTGTCATATAGGTGCTAGATGGAGACACGTGGTCTAATGGTTATAGTCATAGGAATGAACTCGTCAACGCGAGTTCAATTCCTGGACGAAGCTGTTGGCATTTCACATGGCGGCTAATACTATTGGGAAAGGTATGAATCCCAATTCTCCCCTCCAGCTATGGGTAAATGGCAGGGCAGACTGGAACTCTTTAACCATGGCTAGATAACCAGTCTAGGAGAAGGAAACTCTGAATCTCAAACCTGTAAACTCTGCGCTTAAGAATTGACCTTGTGTCGCATCGCTTCTAGTATGGGGGTTGGTAAATATATTGGTGGGCTATGAGGGTGGGTGGGGTTGAGGGTCAAAAATTAAATAAGTGCTTTACTGTTTGCCCCTAAGACAAAAGTAGTGATACATAGAGTAGAAATTCCGCAGGTTTTACTTACCTTGGCCAAAGCCTCATTCGAAAATGGGATATTTAAGTAGGTTAAAAACATAGAGAGAACGAGGGTATTTTTGGTGAAGTAGGCTGTGCAGGGAGAATGCGAGAGTTTATTTTTTGAGTGGATCGGTTGATGAATGAACCTAGCAATCCGAACCTTGTACCTATTATGACGGTTTTGTATCCCTCCGGCCAAATACAAACTTCAGTTTATTATAGGCCTAGAAGTCTGTGGTCTCTGTATTTCATTTTTGAATAAATATTTGAAGTTGAGTGCAGAGATATACACATTTCAACTAGCATTTCCAATTGAGGAGTATCATCAACTTTTAAGGGCTTTAACAAGTGTTGGGATTACCTCGTCTATTGATTAAGGGACACAAATGTAATTACACGATTCCTGTGTCTGCCGAGTATGGTGCTAGGTGGGCGTAGCGACCAGCAATTATAAAAAATCGGAAGTGGCAAAGTCAAAACTCTTTTTAGAACATCCAGATCTTGAGAACAAAAGGTAACACACCCGAGTTATGTCTCCTGTCTACGACACTTTGTCTTATTGAAGTCAGTTAGTCTAATCTGTTTGAATAACAGGCAGGCTAGCTCAGTATAAACTGAGCAGTGTCCAAGACAGTTGGTATTTTATAGAAATCAAGAAAAATCGCATTCATGATTTGGGTGATTTGGGTGTTCCATTCGCTATGAGTTTTGATTGGGGGCTGCTTGATTTGAATGATATTGTGGAGTTTTATAAAATACCCTGTCTTCTGGGGGCAGTAGACTAACTATTGGGTTTGTAATTGGGTTACAACATTTGTTGCCAATGGCTCTTTCCGCAGTTCGCAGTAATTGGAACTTTGATTATTCTTCATCCTCCTCTATAATACAATATTAATACAAACTGAAAAATGTAGTAACGGTTATTCTTTTAGTCAATATGAGAAAAATAAAATCAAAAATTTTCTTCAGAAACTAACTCATATATTTCTCGGAATTTTTGAGATGAGGCTTGATAACTATTGTCCTCATCTTCATTGTTATCTGTACAACGTTTCAGCTGATGTGCCCTCCGGCCTTCTTCAGGTATTTCTTGTTGGACTTGGGAACCTTCTTTTTGAAAACAAGGTTCTTGTCCTCATCTTCATTGTTATCTGTACAATGTTTTTCTTGTCGGAGTACCTCGGGAAACTTTCTCGGACTCAAAGAACCTTCTTTTTGAACGCTTTTCTTTTCGAAAAGAGGTTCCCGAGTCCGAGAAATTTCCAGAGTCAACAAGAGAAACGTTGTACAGATAACAATGAAGATGAGGACAATAGTCTGAATAATCCAAATAATACTAATTCATATATTTTTTCTTTTAATCAATTCTTTTGCATGAATTTAAACTTAAATTCTATATTGAGGCAATTTGAGTGGCTCCAAAAGGTCTAAATTCAGGCTCTGTTTGAGCCAAGTAAAAAGTAAAGTCGTTGGGGTGGCTAAAGTTGGTTCAGGGCTAATCAGTGAGGGAGTCTTTTAACTAGCGGCTAGACCAAAAGTGAGATTATTTTATCATCTGAGGTGGAGCTTCCAGCACCTACCATCAGCCTCCTTACTTTACTGGGGCACAGATAACCTGTGCTGGGGGGGCTACCATACTCTGAGTTGGTAGGGCCCAGTAACGAAGCTAGGAACCTTGTGATTTCTGGCCAATGGCTTACCGACTGAGCTAAATTCCCATAGACCGAGGTAAACAGAGTGAAACCAAGATTTTAAATGGCTGATTTTCTTGGTAAGCTCTCTGTATTTGGAGATTGGTGATTTCTATCTTTGAAGAAAAACAGGTTGATGGAGCAGGATATAGCAGAATCTTTCTTTTATATATTAGATAGTTGATAGATAATATTCCAAGTCATTTAAAAGTGTATTTAAAAAAAAAAAAAAAAGAGAGGAGAGAGAGAGAGTAAAGAGTATCAGCAGTTTATATTCACATTGCATTGAGTCTATCTGATTATCGCTCTGTAGGCTGTTTCAGATAATAACATAATAAATAAAAACAGGGCATAGCAGGAAGTACTGATTATTAATTGCATTTGCCTCTTCACTGTCTTTCATTATTGAATTCAGTGTTTTGCTACAAAAGATCTTGTGTCCGTCAGCAAAGCATTAAATAAGCAACTATCTAATGTTAAAACGTGTGTATGCTGCATACATTGGCTGAGTTTCTTTTCTCGTTTTTTTTTTCGGAGAACTTTGATTTCACCAAATTTAATGTAAATAATTTTGGCTTTCAACTTTAGTACATAATGAGTTCAAGAAGATTGGATTTATATCCAGGAGGAAGGAAGAAAGAAAGAATAAAAAATAATGTGAACTCTTGTAAACAAAGATTAATAATTGAAATCACACAAAAAAAATCATAATCTTTAACCTAGATTCAACATCATTTCTATGAAGATGGCCAGATTTTATAAGTCAAGCGTCGTTATATCAGATAAATTTTGTCTTAGTTTGTTTGTTTTATTTTACAAGCGGCATATCAACCTTGGGGCGGCGGGTCAATTTAATGCCGGGCAAAGTTTTTAAATAAATTACATATCTTAATGGTTATTGCAATGATGACAAGTTCAGTGCTTCCTCAATAACATGGCAGTGGGCTGATATCATGACAATAAGTTTCTTGGTTTGAAGGGCGCGAGTTAGGCTCAGTCGGTAGCGCGTTTGGCTAGAAACCGCACAAGGTTCGTAAGTAACTTCAATTGGCCAGCGCCTTGCCAACGCTCAGCATATGAGTACACACAGGGATCTGTGTGGTAAAGTAAGGAGGCTGATGGTAGGTGTGGCTGCTCCACCTCAGAACTAAATAACCTCCTTGGTCTAGCTTAGTGAAATAGACTCCCTCGCCTGCATGACTGATAGCACCCACACACCACAAGGTTCCTATTTTGATACCAGCGCTTGCCAATACTCAGCATATGAGTAGGGCACAGGGTATCTGGGATCTTGTGTGGTAAAGTAAGGAGCTGATGTAGGTGTGGTGGCTTCACCTCAGATGGCAAAAACAATCTCTTTGGTCTAGCGGTAGTGAAGGGGGGATAGACTCCCCTCGCTGGATTGGCTGATACCACTTTAGGGCGCACCCTGACGACTTTAGCTTACTTTAAAGACCTTTGGGATTACTCTCATATAGCATTTGTTTAACTTCATGTGTATAATAAACTTGGTAGAAATAATTTACATGAAGCTTTGGCAAACATATCTATTCTGAGCCATAGATGGGACCTAACAGGTCTACCACTCCAGGTGAGAGAGGAACTGGGAGTAGTGGTGATGAAGGAGTAGCTCGCAGGCATTCCAACCTCCAGAACTAGAACCTGCACCATCAGTTAGAGTTTAAGCGTTAAAACATATCCAAGTATAAAAAAGCATGAAGACGCCTCAGCACCGGCCTTCTAGGCACCCATATGTAGAAAAGGTTGGGCCTTGCCATAAGAGCCAATAGGGTTGGGGCAAATCAATATAGGTGGCTAGGGCTTGACATGCCCAGCAGATTGAATAGAGGGGGCGCTTACAAACTGGCCGTCTAAGCCCAAGTAAGGCCTAAGTGGGTGTTGTATGTCATGGACTGCTCAGCCACCTGGGTTCCATTCCTTAAGTGCAATCAAGCAGTCAACACCACGCCAACAGATGGCCTCATCGGGGGAGTCGGTATATTTTAACACTCCCAGGTGACAGGGTGGTAAATTTTGTTTTGAATTATTATTTTAAAACTGGTTTATAGCAATGATGCATGATATTTTATACCTCAAATCATGTGTGGTTCACTAAAAAGAGAAAAAAAGACTAACTGATTTTTTTGCTAATACACTAGAATGTTTTTTTCTTTCTTATAAACTAAAAATTTTCACGTGCACATTTTTTTTTTTTTCCAGGTCAAAATGTTTGAATAAATAAATTATTGTAGAAGAACGACTAGTGTAGTTGAAATATTGTTGTTCCTCGTAGCCAAAAATGTGAGAACATTTCAGCAAGTAGCTTGGAGCATATGGCACAATGGATATAAGGGTTGAGTTAATACAGTCTAAGTGAGCAATCAATCCTATAG